>BKCH01000002.1:5772500-6395000 GCA_008635985.1 Ficus erecta
CTCGTTCGAATGGAGACCAAAGCCAACTACGAATATCAACAATCGGGGTCAGCATTAGATGCTTAACATACGTCAACCTTTGATATCTGCAATGTATAGCAATTCACTTATCTTTCCAATGGCAGGTATCCAAGAATCCTCATCAAGGGACCATATGGAGCTCCAGCTCAGAGTTTCAAGAAGTATGACATACTCTTGCTTATAGGTCTCGGAATCGGGGCAACTCCATTCGTCAGCATTATAAAAGATCTTCTCAACAACATCAAGCCAAACGATTGTGAATCCGTGAGTCATGAAGCAGTCACCAAGATATGCAATATGTCAGTCAATGTGTTCTACACAAATCGTATTTACTTAAAAAGGGAATTTATGTATGCAGGCATCGACTAGCAGTAATTCATCAGAAACAAATAGAAGGGGTCCTAAAAGAGCATACTTTTATTGGGTTACAAGAGAACAAGGATCCTTTGAATGGTTCAAAGGCGTCATGGATGACATCGCCGAGTATGACCATGATGTAGATCTCGAAACTCAGAACCACTCTAGATTTTCTTATCTGAGCTAACATGGATTATTGAATTAACTCGTATCTCATTCTGGGGTTCCTTGAATATTTGCAGAACATAATAGAAATGCACAATTACCTGACTAGTGTATACGAAGAAGGCGACGCAAGGTCTGCACTTATTGCCATGGTCCAGAAGCTACAACATGCTAAGAATGGTGTCGATTGCGTCTCAGAAAGCCGGGTACTAATCAAGCCCTACTAAACCAGTACATAACTCATTAGTCGTTAATCATAATGCATCTTTTCTAACATGTGAATTACAACAGATAAGAACGCATTTCGCAAGACCGAATTGGCGGAAAGTGTTCTCTCAGATGGCAAGTACTCATGCATCTTCTCGGATAGGTACATCACACACAAGTCTAAAGAAAATTGAGGCTAAGAAATTAGCTCAAATAGATTAAGATTGTCCTTGTTTTTAATTTCCCTTTATGATATGTTGTTGATTATGTCATTTCAGGTGTCTTCTACTGTGGAAGTGCTACACTGAGCAAACCATTGAAGAAGCTCTGTCAAGAATTTAGCTTAAATTCTTCAACTCGCTTCCACTTTCATAAGGAGAACTTCTAGACTAATTATTCCACACTTGGAAACTAGTTTTGAAAAAAAGCTCTCATGTTTGAACTTACACTTCCTTTTTTTTATTTATTTATTTATGTCACGGACCATTGTACATTCATAAAGTCCAAAATACGTATGCATATGTAAAAATTTTGAGTTCAATATAAAACACCATTTTCCACTCTAATTATTGAGTGACTTTTACAATGAACAGTTTTAGGCCTCTAGATTATGGTTCTTCTACTCTCACCACTAGCCTTCACATTTTCCTTTTCTTGACTATTATTACTTTTTTTTTCCCTACTGTTTTCTTTTTCCTATTTGAAACTGTATTACCTACTTCAAGGGACTAGATACGTATCATCTGTCGATGATGGTGACATGGTAGTAAAGAGATTTTATATGGAGTTTTCACTTTTATCATGTCAAAAATTCTGTCTTTAACATAAATTATGTGCTTGACAGACTCTATGAGGCTCGTGATAGAGTCACATGTAAATGAGTAGGAGTAGGCACCCTCCCTCATATTTTAAGAAATTGATTTTTAACCACGAAATTTTTATATAATTATAGTTATACTAATATTTTATAAGGAAAAATTCCAATTATGCCCCCACTTAAATTTTGATTTGTCAATTTTTACCCTCAAAATTTAAGTAGAATTTAGCAGTTCACCTTATTTGTAAGAAAACTTTTGTCGTATCCACACTCAGTAATTAAAAATATAGTTATATCCTTATTTAAGAAAAAAGTATCTCTAATTTATTTTATAGAGTCCCTATTGAAAAAATTTTCTGACCGCACTGCTGTTTATTGGTCTTGGAAGGTTAAGTAATGATTCTTTGTACATTAATAGTCATGAGGAAAGACGTTACATTATTTCTCTACTGAATATTTATGTTTGTGTTGACTATTCCTTTTGCTGAAATAAAAAATAGTAGTTGTAACCATCGGGATTCATCTATGGCAGTTTTTTAAAGTAATTATTCATTTAGAGGAAAGAAAAAAAAAATCAATAAATAAACAAATGAAAACGTAATGGTGAGAAAGAGGCGAAGAGCCTACTAAATTTTGGAGAATATTTATCTGCTATTGTGGTACCAAAACCGTCTAAGAGGGATGTAGACCCTACCCTGTCTGGAGTTTGGCAAAAAATAACATCTGAAATACATCAAAGGACCTTTTGTGGGGGAGTCCTATTAGCTGGCAATGTCGAATTCTACCTTGTTTTCAACATATGAATATTTGAAAAGGGAAAAATTTTACAGTTTGAGTTTGAGAGACTCTCTGGGGTGTAAAATTAAAATATAAAATATATATATATATATATATATATATATATATATATATAGGGTGCTTTTTCTGTCCGACAGACTCAAGTGGAGTTTTGAAACTCCAAAAACAGCAACGTCCGTTGCTGTCGATCTTAATGGTTAGCAGAGGGCAAGGGGCCTACAAAATTTTAGAAGCCGGTGTCAGTTTGTGAACCAGTTAATAGGGGTTTTTGGTAATTATCTTTGTTTTTTGTTTTTGTTATTGTTTTTGTTTTAATTTCAGTTATAATAAAAGTAGGTTCATTTTTCAATGTCGTTTTGCATATGAAGACAGAGTGATGAAAGGAAGAGTGGAGGTATCATCCTGAGATAGCAGTGTGGAGGAAGGGGCCAAAAATAGGGACCGGCAAAGTCGCAATCAAGATCAAAACAACGATCTTTATGCGAAAAAAAAGAAGATCACAACATCGATATTTGTGAAAATATCGATACTTAGATTTTACTGAAATATCGATTATTTACGAAAATATCGACAATAATATCGATATCGATATAAATTCATGTAAAATATGGAAAACCATCTTAAAATACTTAATTAAAAAAAGAAATTTAAACTCTAAAAAAGTTAATGATTTATAAATTAAATAAAACTCTCAATTAAAATATTAAACATCGATAAATATTCTTAATAAGCAGTGATCATAATATGATAAATGACAAAATTGCATCCATAGTTAATTTTAGGTACATTACATTCATGGTTGTACATGACAAGAAAATTTCAATATCAAAAGGAGCTTTAAGAATGTCCAAAGTTATCTACAACATTCTATTAGTTTAAATAATTGGTACCAAGATAGTGTATTTGGGTAGTTTATAATTTTTGGACATCTCATATATGTGTCTCTAGATACTTTCTCTTCATGTATAACCAATGGGGAGTAAAGTAACCAAAAAAAAAAATTTTTTTGACTGATAATTTATGGATCTTGTGTTGATATTTCTACTTTGTCATTAACTAATACATTTTTCACGGAAAATTGATATTTTCATAAAAAATCAACATTTACAGAAATTTCTAATGAAATTTCGTAGCTATTTTGTGGAAAAGATACTACACTCATGTTTCTTTATTGACACTTTCAAAATACAGAAATTTCTGTGAAAATATTGGTGGAAATGTGGATTTTTCAATCTTTGATCGCAATACATGACGTAAGTCAATGACAGAAGTGAGGGGACGACGATGCCTTAAGGAAGGCTACGGGGATAAGCTAAAGGAAATGTAATAGTTGGTGGAAGCAGTTTCGGTCATACATGACAGTTGAAGGGAAGTTGCCAGCGGAAGTTGGAGAGGAGTTAGTCCACATACTGGGCATCCTCAAATTGGATAGGTAGGGTTTTATATTACTACCGACAATGAAATGAACATATTGAAATTGTTTTTAACTTTGAAATATTAGTAGAAGGCTTAGGTCAAACCTATCTTAAAAGTAAAAATGCTTGAGACATTCAATCAAATCTAATTTTTAAGTACCAATTTATGTAAAATATGAGTTGTTGTTTTTTTATTGATAAGTCTTTGAAAAATTATCACATCAATTGATTGCATTTATTAATGAAAATATGACACGCGAGTTGATAATCAAAGAGTTGGGATTAGAGTTTGTATCTCTAGTACTGCTCTATTGAAAGCGTGGGATTGGAAATGTAATTGTGGTAAGTAGGATATGTAGGTGAAGTGTTGTAGTAAGGGTGGTCGTCGAAATGTGTGTCTAATTCCTTTTTTAAAAAAGCAAAGAAAAAAAAAAGACATTGAGTCTGTTTAACATTATTTTTGGGTTATTAAAAAATCTACAATAGGTTATGGATGTTTGATAAACTCTATTTTTGTCCAAAAGTTCTAAAAACTATTACAGTGCAATATAATTTGAGAAGCAAGTCAGGAATTACTTCTGCACAACAGCTTTTATTGTCATTATATAAATTTACGAAAATATTTTAACAATAAATAATCATTCAACTATTTTTTAAAATATATAAATTCTTTTCCTCTTAAAACAGTTAAAAAATCTAGATTATAATTTTATAACATTTATTTTATTTTTTTCAAAGTTTTTATTATTGTAATATTCTGTGTATTTGAAGATGATAATAAATATTTCAAACCAAAAAAAATCAGATAGCAAATAATTTCTGAAAAATAGTAGTGTAATAATTTACTACCATCACATTACTTTTATTTTATAGAACAAAATATTACTGTTTGTTGGAGTACGTCGTTCATGCATCTTAGTGTTGGAGAAAATATAATATGCCTTTTTTTGTCATTATAAGTCTGTAAAATAATTTTATTCTTAATTACAAAACACCTTAAACTCTGCTTTTGGTATTCACAACATCTTTGAAAAATATTCACCAAACGCTAATATGTTTTTAGGCACAAGAACATTAAACTCGCAACATAATTAGACCCAACAAATTTTCATTGTTTTTTCCCCCCTCTTATCTCTGAAAAAAATATGTGGTTCGGTACTTAATTCACTCACTAACTGACGAAGTTACTTGGACAACTAAGACTCCGTTTGATTCGCAGGTTTGGTTCCAACTTTTCAATTCAAATTTTATCTTTTTCCTTAAAAGTTTTTGTCTTTTTTTCAAAAAGTTTTTTATCTTTTCTGAAAATTCAACAAAATTTATTATTTTAATTTCAAAATATCAACTCAAACCTGCGAACCAAACGGACCCTGAAGCCAATTATCTTATTCTTCTATTATGTATACGATGCGGTTTCGTCCACCTTTTTTTTATTTGTTTTCCTCCGTCAATTGCATCAGTCTGTCCTCTCTTTTTCACCTTATTTACATGAAGGATGCTACTCTCTGCAGCCGGTTTCTCATCCCTCTAAGTGTCATACAGCTCATCAATAATACTGACATTCAACAATGCAAGTTTTCTCCTGTTTTGACACGTGTGGATGTACTGGTGTGACTGATGCACTGAAGACTACGCCATTAACAACAATAATTCAGAAAAAAGTAGAAGTTGGGGACATTGAAGGACCTCTGGTCAAAATCGAGTGTCCTCTGAAAGGTAGTTCAATCAATCCGTAAGGGAATCTTTCAAAAAAGGAATTGGGATAACTGCGTTTCAAGGACCTTTTTTGCATTATAGGCCGCTATAAAGTGAAATAATGGATACACAAATCTCTTTTTATAAACTTTGGATTGTTACGTCTGGAAAAGGGAAATGGAAACTGAAAATATCCATTTTGGACAGCATGGATTTCAGAATATTTATAGAGTTCCTTGACTTCACATTTATTATATATATATATATATAAATATATGAACCTAAGTAAATATTTTATAACACAAATGAGCATCTAGGAATATCCTAGCCATAACAAGACAAAATTATGAAAGAAATGTCTACTTGTTGGAAAGCCTGTTAAGTTAATATACTAATCATCAAATATTAAAATAAAAAAAAAGATATAGCATATTTGAATGTTCAGATTCTTTCTGTTATTTGTGTATCTTATATTTTTGCCGTCACTTTAATCATATTTAATACTTAAAAAACATGCATTATCAGTGGGTATTCCTGCCATAGAAGCACCCAAGAAACTATAATGAGAATTAAATTGTCGCAATAAAGGGGTACCAGAAAAGAATTTGATATAATATTCTATTTTTATGCTTTCCCAACAGCAGACTAAGCAAGGAGAAAAAAAACTGCACATTGTAAACCGGTTCTTCAAAAAGAACAATGAAAAAGCCTTTACCTCAAAAAAAGAAAAAGAAAAAGAAAAAACTAATATATAGGAGGATGACATGTGCCAAAAATGTATATAGTGAAGGAAATTGCAATATATAGTATATTTACGAAACTAAATAAAATAAATAACATGATTTTAAATATTTGAAATAAAGAATAATAAATATTAATTATTTATTTACTAGAAGTAAATGTCGTTTACTTAGCAAATTTATTATTTACGGCTAGATTCTTTAAATATTTCTAAAATATATAATTAATTTCAATTATTTACTGTACTTTATTCTCCCATAAATTTATTGTACTAGAGAAACATTTTTTTGGTGGAGGGGTGCTTCCTTGGTCTGCAAACCATATATATACTCGAAATTATAATTTGGTCATCAAGCAATTTCGCTCAAAATTATGATTGTTCTTTTTTTTTTTTTTTTTTGTAATTATGATTGTTCTTTGAACCCAACAACCAAAGAAATTTTTTTTTGCATGGGGATGTTTATCTCAAATTGAAAACGACGTATGTATGTAGTTTAATCGGAAAAAAACAAAAAATTGTAAGTTTCATTGTTAATTCCGACAAGCTAGGTCATGGAGTTCACATTGTCAAAAAGGATTTTAAGATGTGAACATACGTTGCCCATTATTCCTAAATAAATATCAACCACTTGCATGTTTATTTAAATATTGTATAATAATAATGATAATAATTAATATATAACAACACGGTAATGATTACATTCACCAAAAAAAAAAAAAAAAAAACACACAAACAGAGTAATGATTACAAAATAACGTTGTCATTTTTTTTATAAATTGTTTGAGAGTGCTGTTTCCATTCATAACTGGCAAAATATCTGGAAGCACATGTTTTCCTTCACATACATCTTACCACAATACATAAATTAAATGATTTAAAGTCAACAAAGATCTTGAGATATTGATT
This sequence comes from Ficus erecta, assembly GCA_008635985.1. Classification (NCBI taxonomy): domain Eukaryota; kingdom Viridiplantae; phylum Streptophyta; class Magnoliopsida; order Rosales; family Moraceae; genus Ficus; species Ficus erecta. The sequence continues at coordinate 5,779,624 of BKCH01000002.1, forward strand.
TTGCTAATATATAATCTTTGCTTGTGGAAACCGAGGAAAAATTATATATATTAAAAATGATGGACAACAACCACTAATTAAGGAAAATATTTTATCCATTCTTATTTTTACGTTCACATTATGGAGCCGGTTTCTAATAGTTCAATTATAATTTGTCAATTATCGGGAAACAGTGTAATTGAGTGATTTTTTTAATAGTTTATTAGCTACAGTCGGAGGGGTTATAATCAAAAGCGGAGCCAGACTTCTATATTAGTGCTAGCATACATTAAATATCTTTTTGATAATAATAAAAATAAAAATAAATGCGTATAAAGTTTAGTGGAGACGTACCACGAAAATCGAATTTTAATATGGGCAAAAACAAGAATATCATACCTCTATATATAAGGAGTATCAAAAAATTTTTTTTTTTGAAAGTTGAGTTTAATAACACCGCCCCCGACTCTTATTCAAGTGACTGCCTAATTAACAATATTACGCATAAATCCGACCCAATAACAACTATGAAGTTCAATAATTGCGAATAGTTTTAAAGTTAATATTTCTTCAAATGCTAAAAAGACGATTTTGTCTTTTGTTTTAAGAAAAATTAAGTAAATAAGTCATTCTTAAATACTTAATTAAAAAAAATATTTTGTTTTTATTTTGAAAAATTATGGGTGACCTACAAACAATTAGTTAAAAACATATATTAATATTGGTATTGATTGATAATAGTCAATCAGATCAATTGATTGTTTAATTTTATAAAACGATTATTTTCCTAAGTTTACATTATTTCAAACTTTTGTTAATAAAAATTCATAGAAAAAGGCAATTAGGATATTTTCATCTTTTTATTAGCTCCAAATGATGTTTCATAAATCCCCACATGTTATTAACGCACCCTCAATACTGCATGCCTCAATTAGACGGACTGAACAAGTAAACTTCTACTAGAAAAATACATCAAATTCTGGTTATAATACTATGGGTTTATTTGTAGTTACCCCTTTAATCATGAAGTGTAATAACCCAACGTTTTATAAGCCAAGGACCTCGTTTCAAGTGTGTGTGTGTGTGTTTTTTTTTTTTGTTTTTGGTTTCAATCTTTTTAGATGAAGAAAATACCATGAAAGTGAGAATGCATAAACTTTAGGATATTAAAGCCAATCTTTTTAGATGAAGAAAATACCATGAAAGATGAAGAAAATACCATGAAAGTGAGAATGCATAAACTTTAGGATATTAAAGCCCCCTCTTTAAATTTTGTGACCTCAAAGTGTTTGGTAGAAGAAGCAACCTTGAAAATGATTACTCTTGGATAAGATATTATTATAAATTAGTGCTTCACAGCTTCATATAAACAGTGAAAATATTTCTTTAGCGTTACAAAAATGGCTCCACAAATCGTCAACCTACACGTGGATCGCACTTCTTTCTTTTTTGGTTGTGGAAGCAGTGTGTTCGGTGATGTTCCCTCCCACCTTGCATAACACATGCTTAAAAATTTGTTAAAAAATATTAAAGATCACCATATCCTAGCCTAGGTCATTGAAGATCATCATGATGACGTATCATCGTTAGATAAACATAATTATATGGAGATATAATTAGCAAAACCCAAATATAAATGAATGAAAAAAAAAAAAAAATCTTCCTCAAGATTATCATCGTTTATTAAAAAAAAAAAAAATGATTAAAATCGAAGGGAAAAGATACGCCCACCATGTTTGTGGCCAGGACGTGAACTGAACTCAAATAGAATTTCTCTTATTTACGTCTCAATTTTTCTTTGAAAAAATATTATAAATTCCTTTTGAATTTTATTATTAGTATTAATATGTCCTATGAATTATGAAATATACTTATTATGTTCCCTGAATTTAATATTTATGTTAATTTACCCCATCAGTTAGTTGTCGTTAGTTTTTTCGTTATCTTTAATGTCAAAATACTCCATGAACTTTGCTATTATATCAGAATGCCCCCCGATCTTTGTATTTGTGTCAAAATACCTATGATCTTTAATATTTGTGTTAAACAACGCCATGATTTTTAATATTTGTGTCAAACTGCCACATCTATCTCATTTTATTTATCTATCATTGTATAATTACCTAAATTTTTTAGAATAGGTAAAAAAAAAATATTTTTTCTACTAAAAGAAAATGTATCTTTTTTTTACCTTTTTTTTTTTTTTGCTTATTTTAATTAAAATTTTCATACATTTTGATTTTCTTAAACAAAAATAACTACACAACTTATGTTCATTATTTTATTGTCCTAATATTACAATTTTTAGTTTAATTAAGATTGACAATACTGTACCAAAATATACAAATTAATCATTTTTTAAATTAAAAAATATAACTAAGAATGTGTATCAGAGTAAATTTACAATAATTATTCTCCTTATGGGTTTAAACAAACACATGAACGAAATTCGTTATGATTTTGATTTCAATTTATGTAGGCTAAGTAACAGCGTAATTGAAATCCAAATCCTACATGTGAGTCCTACCAACTATCGTTACGCATGAGTAAACTCATAATCCAAATAAACCTGAATTAAAATAAGTAAAATAAGAAAAAAAAAAACATGTTAAAAAATGCATATCACTTAATTATAATAAAAATATATATTTTTACATGTTCTAAAAAGTTAATAATTATTAGATAATTAAAAAAAAATAAATGGGACAGTTTGATATAAATATTAAAAATCATAAGGTAGTTTGACACAGTCAAAAAGTAATTGACCAAGGCTTTGTTTGACGTTTAAATTTAACTCCAATTAAACTGTATTTTTTCATCTCAATTTTTATCTTTTTCTAAAAAGTCAACAAAAATTATAATTAATTTTTTAAATATCAGTCAACTTTAACTTAAATATTTCATCTCTAACCTGTTAATTAAATGCAAGCTAAAAAAAGACCATAAGGCAGGACAGAAACGTGAAAACCAAGTCAAAAAGGACAAACGACAATCAGGTAATAACAATTTTGGCTGTAATAAAGTGAAGAACAAAACATGATTTGATAGTGGTTAACAAATTTAATGATATAATTTGTTTGATTAATCAATTGCAATTTGGGTCCGATTCCTTTTAATAATTTTATTCCTATCTTCTATAGTAAAGAAAGACTAACTATAGTCATTCATTTCCCCAAAAAAAAAAAAAACATAAAGAAAGAAAGAGACGACTGACTCTAGCCAACACTGCTATATAACAATGGCTGCTGATACCAACTCAATTATGTCCTGAGTTAGTGGCTACCATTGACAAGGAGATTATATATGTATACATATATATGTTTATATAGCTGTACTTGAGCAATTAGTTCTTGAAAAAACATACAGAATATTGCTTTGCAAAAATGAGTTTACATTTTCTCCGTAACACTCCCAAGGGGAAGGAAGCTGAAGCCTGGAAATCCACTGAGGAGAAATTCAATGACCTTGCAGTCAATGACAAACTCTCTAGGAAAAACTTTGGACCCTGCATTGGTATGTTAATATATATATATATATATATTGCCCATCAACTTTTATTTTATTTTTTTTGGTGGAAGGTTAATTGAGAGACTTTGTGTGTTTGCAGGAATGAAAGATGAGTCTGATCAGGGCTTTGCAGGAGGTTTGTATGACGCTTTGGCGAGGCGGAATAGCATATCTGCGGCGGCTGAAGAAGGGATAACTTTGGAGCAACTGAGGATGTTTTGGCAGGACATCACCACTGAAGACCTTGACTCTCGTCTCCGGCTTTTCTTTGACATGTCTGCAAAATTCAACAAATTCTCTTCATTTTCTTGTTTTGTTACAAGTAGGAAATGGTTATGACAGAAGTGAATTTAGTTGATTTTTTTTTTAAAATTTTTTTAGGTGTGACAAGAATGGAGATGGGCTGCTCTCAGAGGAAGAGGTCAAGGAGGTGAGAGAACTAGGGAAATCATCCAAAATCAATTTTCTTATTTATCTTCTTGTTCTGTTTCTTATGAATGAATTTTTCCTTTATTTTCCTTGAAAAAAAAAAAAAAAAAAGGCTATAGTACTAAGTGCCTCGGCAAACAAGTTGGCCAATCTTAAAAAGCAAGCCGCTTCGCACGCAGAGACGATCTTCAACGAGCTTGATCCTGAACGTCGGGGTATAAAGGTGAGTTTTTGCTGGTTTCCTTTTCTTCTTATTCATCTTCATCTTCATCTTGTTTATCTATTTATTTATTTGTTTTTTTTTTCCCCTTCTTTTCGCAGATGTCGCAGCTAGCAACTCTACTGAAGGGAATGGTTGAGTGTGAAGAAAAAAAGACCAAGACTCAAGGAAGACGAAGTACAACTTTGGCCAATTTCTTCTCCACAGCTGAGAAGCTCATCCATGAAAACTGGAAGAGAATATGGATTATCACCCTTTGGCTGACCATAAACTTGGGCCTCTTTCTTTGGAAGTACTATCAATATAAGAATAAAGGGGCATACCAAATCATGGGTCACTGCCTCTGCTTCGCAAAGGGCGCTGCTGAGACGCTCAAGCTCAACATGGCCCTCATTCTCTTCCCGGTTTGTCGGAGAACTCTCACAAAACTCCGGTCATCATTTCTCAGCAACATAATCCCTTTTGATGACAACTTGGAGTTCCACAAGTTAATAGCGATCGGAATAGTGATCGGGACTCTTGTACACGTCCTGATGCACCTAACTTGTGATTTTCCAAAACTGGCTTCGTGTCCGAATGAGAAGTTCTTGAGAATTCTGGGGTCCAAATTTGACAACAAGCAGCCGAGTTACCTGGACTTGCTAGGAAGTGTCCCGGGCATAACCGGGATTGCGATGATTCTTGTAATGGCTTTCGTCTTCACTCTGGCACTTCAGTCGTTTCGGAAAAGAGCCCTCAAGTTTCCAAAGCCTTTCCACCATTTGGGAAGCTTCAATTCCTTCTGGTTTGCACATCATTTGCTGATTTTGGTGTATATCCTCCTTGTCATACACGGTTACTTTATATTTCTCACCAAAGACTGGACCCAAAAAACGGTACGTAGCTAATCTCTAATCGTTCTTTTGTGCCAGTTCTCAACCGACAGTGATGCTGAAATTTAATGGTGACATGTCTATGTTTGTGCAGACATGGATGTATATCATTGTCCCGGTCTTGATCTATGCAACTGAAAGGATTTATTCACACTTCAATGAAAGTGATCACCCTGTCAATATTGAAAACGTCAGTAGAAGCAGCTGTTTTCTGTATGAACATTTTTTTTTCCCCCCAAAAGGTCTTGAAAAGTTGAATGAATCTTTATCTCATCGTATAAATTGAACACTGCAGGCTGTAGTATATAAAGGGAAGGGTGCAGCATTAGCACTATACATGAGCAAACCCCAAGGATTTGAGTACAAAAGCGGAATGTACCTTTTTGTCAAATGTCCGAATATATCTAGTTTTGAATGGTATGAACCCCTTGTTTACTTCCTATGACTAGAAACTCGATCTTACTGCAGTCTTAACTAACATTATTGGGAGGTTTTATATGCTTCAGGCATCCCTTCTCGATCACTTCTGCACCCGGAGACAACTACTTGAGTGTCCACATCAAATCCTCAGGGGATTGGACTAAAAAGCTCAGAGAAATATTTGAGAAGGTGAAATGCTTGTAACTCTGCCTCCTAGAGGGCGTCTTTATATAACTTGCCTCGTACTAAGTCCAAGAAATGCAGGCATGTCCGGTGGAAAATTTGGAAACAAGGCGAGGGAACCTCGTTCGAAGGGAAACAAAAGCCTATTCCAAACACGAACAGCAAAATGCAGGGTAAGCAGAATCTTAGATTAGCTGCTAACTTTCACTCATCGGTATTATATACTAAATGTGTATTCCATTTTTAATGGCAGATATCCAGAAATCCTGATCAAAGGACCGTTCGGAGCTCCATCTCAGGATTTCAACAAATACGACATCCTCTTGCTCATAGGTCTGGGAATTGGGGCAACTCCATTTGTCAGCATTACAAAGGATGTTCTGAACAATATCAAAGCAAATGACCTTGAACGAGTGAGACAAATTACAAAATGAATCAGATACATTTTTTTGTCGATAAAGTGTTCATAGTACTCGTGGTATTTACTCGAAAAAAGGGAACTTTGTGCAGGGATCAAACAACATAGGTCCTAAAAGAGTATACTTCTATTGGGTTACGAGGGAACAAGAATCCTTTGAATGGTTCAGAGGTGTCATGGATGACATTGCAGACTACGACCACGACGTACGTTTCAGAACTCAGAACACTTTCTAGTCGCTCTTACCCGAGCTATAACATGAACTAAACTAACAACTTTAACATCTTCTGGTGGTTCTTCAACCTTTTGCAGCATATAATAGAAATGCACAGCCACTTGTCTTGTATGCATGAAGAAGGTGATGCAACAACCGCACTCATTGCCATGATCCAGAAGCTACAACATGAGAAGTGCGGGGTTGACGTTGTCTCAGAAAGCCGGGTACGTAACATTCATTTAAGCACTAAGTCTTGGCATTTAGAATCCATTAATCACTAACCATCATGTGTTATGAATATTTTCTAACGTGTAAACTTGCAACAGATAGTAACACATTTTGGAAAACCCGATTGGTCGGATGTGCTTTCTCGGATCGCAAGTACTCATAAATCCTCCCAAATAGGTATTAAAAAAAAAAAAAAAAAAAAAAAGCTAAAAAATTCCTTCAAGTAACAGACATTATAGGATCGTTACTGTTGTTGATTTGATCATTTATCGTGGATTCGATTAATTTGCAGGTGTTTTCTACTGTGGATTGCCTACAGTCGCCAAACAATTGAAGAAGCTCTGCCAAGAATCTAGCACAGATTCAACTCAGTTCCACTTCCACAAGGAGAACTTCTAGACTAGTTATCCCACACTTTGGGAACTTTGTGTAAGAAAAAAAAATAAGTTTAAATGTTTGAAACTCGCATTTCTTTTTCTTGGTGTATGTTATCGCACATTCATATGGTGAAAAGTACATGTAGACGTGTGAAAGTACCGAGTTCAAATAAAGAGACGGTTTCATAAAGGGTAGTATTTTTATTTTTTTTCAGCAGAAACCAAAGGTCATTCGTCATGACTTATGATCACCATTTTGATATCAGGAAATCATCATAAGAACCAAAGACCAAAAAAAAAAAAAAAAAAAAAAATGGCGCTATTAGTCAAACAATTCAACAAAAAAGAAAACAAACAACCAAGCGAAAGCGACGACGACAGTAAACAGATAGACAAAAACGTTAAAACGACAAGATGAAAAGAAACGACTGTTAATGGAAACCGACATGGAGAAAGAATAACGATGACAAAGAGAAAAACGACATGGAAATGCCGGATGAACCACAATTAATGAGCAAGCAATAACAAAAATAAATAAATAAATAAATAAGATGGATTTTGTTTGGTTCTCTCTAACTAAAAAATTCTAATTGATTTTTGCTTTTCTTTAAGTCAAAATGAGATGAAACCTTTATTATTATTATTATTATTGTTGTATAAATTTTGAGAGGAAGGAAACAAAATCCATATTGATATTTTTTTTCCAAATACATTTTATATTTTTACATTTTCTAATTTTAACAACTCATTTTCAACCAAACCAAACATATAATTGTAAAACTTAACTCAATTTTAATTCTCCAGTTTAAGCGGACCACTTTTGAATAACAAGTAGAAAACAAAACGACACCAAAGTGACGGGGCAATATTGCAACAAGATAAACCTGTCAACGATGATTTAGCAAAAACAAAAAAACAAAAAACAAAAACCTGTCAGCAATAAATATACGAAAAAAAGGAAAACGACAAGATAGAATAAACGACAATAAAGGGAACAAGATAACAAAGGCAAAAGCAAAAAGAAGAAACATAGGTAAACCAACAGGACATCAAAGGGATTAAAAACGAGAAGAAACAAAAACGACAAAAGGAAAATAAAAAGACAGAGATGTAGTTATAGACATAGTCTAATAAATTTAACTATACGATTTAGAGTGCAAATCCCTCACCTAGAAAATGACTCCAAAACAGAACAAAGCAAAATAAAAATGAAAACAACAAGAAGAAGACAAAGTACAACAACTGAAAAACGACAATTAAATGATCAGGTAAAAGTAAAATGAAAAGGTCTACTAATCCCTCCCCCCCCCCCCAAAAAAAAAAAAACAAAAACAAAAAGATCATAAATGGATAAACGACAAGAAGGAAACATAGCGGGGAAAAACAATAAATGGGCAAGCGACAAGTAACTAGGAAACGAAGGGGCAGCAAAAGGAAAACAATAAGCGACAACAACCAAAATTTCAAAACATGAGACGAAACGACAGGAAGAGATAAACGACAGTTGCGTGTAAAACGACAACAAGAAACAAATTTTTAACAAAGAAGCCAAAAACAAAAAAGACGGCACAAAATAAAAAAGCAACAAGAGAGAGAAGAAACAGCAACCAAAAATGAAAAACGAGAAGAAAATATCAAGCGACAACAAAAGAAAACGAGAACTAAGGGACAAACGACAATTCAAAGATAAAACTAAAAAACTCAACAGCAAGAGCCAAACGACGAGAAAGAAACAAAGTAAAATGAATTGCACACGACAAGAAGTAAGAAAAACGACAGGTAATGTAGACATAGCGGAACAGAATAGTGAAGAATACTCTGGAACTGTGCCAAGGGGAGAGGTAAATTACATTACATGTAATGTAATTTTTAGCCCCACAGGAAATGAAACATTTACAAAAATGGCCCAAATTAGAAAAATTTTCCGACTCCAACACCTCCCAGCTAGTCGGGCCGCTTTTGTAACATGTCTCAACTGCTCAACAAGAACTCATTGATGTGATAACTACAGGTTCTACGTTTCACCAAAAAGGACAAAGCATGGAAAACCAAAAGCAATACTGCAAAACGGACAGTAAGATGTACTGTTGAAAAACAGTTTTATAAGTTTTCAACTTCAAGTCCTTTTTATTTAATTTTTTTTACCTCTTTATTTGGTACTGCTTTCCTCAATGAAAAAAATACTGCCAAGTAGATCCTCGCAGATTTGAATTGCACTCTTATCGCCAACTTATATCCATTTTTTCAACTCTATATAAGAATCAACAAGTCCAAAACACAAAAGATTTGTAGATATTTACCCCGCGTCGCAAAATTTCATTAGATGAAAAAGATTACGAGAGAAATATGCACACATCTCATGGCCTCAAACTCTGTGTTTATCTCTCAAACCGTAATTCCAACATTGGCACCCCTACTATAAGTTTATAAGTAAAACTCAGACATAATCGAAAGTACAAGTGTGAAATTCATTAGCCTTATTAAAATTTGGTTGTGGAGGCTTGGATCCAGCACCCCTTTGGAGAAGGGCTTACCACCCTCTTCCAACCCTATATCGATCTTATCGCGTAGTTTGATCGCACGCTAAATCTACCCTTGTATTGCCAATAATATGATACAAAATTCTACACATGCATATGATATGATGTACGTGTATGACAAACGATGCATATGTAACATATCTATGTAAAATGTGACATGTATATATGGTGATATCTTATATCAATGTCATGTAATGTGAAATAATTGCATTGCGAAGCTTATTTGACTATTCAAAGAATATATATATATAACACGATTCCTTGTTCAAGGTTTAGCGGAAAAGTTAGAAAAATATATATATATTTGAGATATCACTTATACTAAACACTATCACAAATAAAACATAAATCTCATACATATATTTATATCGTAACCCGCCTTTTAATAGCAGATAATACTTTAACACCATTGGTTATTCTATATCATGCACGTAAAAGTTAACACTGATTTAGCATTTAAAAACCAAACAACAATGAATTTTTGTGGTCCCAAACACGTGACATGTCAATTTGCTATCAATGGCATGTTCCATTAAGATTCATAAATTTCCTCTGAGTGTTTTTGATCTACTCACACTCCTATTTCGTTTTCATGGGATTTTAAATCCATTTAGATGTGTCTTATTTTGGTGTATAAATATACATAAGTTTTTTTTTTTCCCCTTATAAGAAATAATAGAACTCACAGACAAAAAGTTGACTTAAAATGAATAGTAACATGAATAAAGCTAGAATTATGGTTTTACATACATAGCATTTTTTTCCTGTCATTTCAAATGGAAAAATTAGCGCCAATCATTCTTAAAAATAAATAAATAAATGAAGTTTATCTACTCGAGTTTAGGATTATAAGGCTTCTAGTTTGTTCTTGGATTTCGATTTTTGCAAGATATAAGATCAGCGATTGATATTTTTCTGTTTTCTTTTTCCTTTATTTTTAGATTTTCCGCTACTGATGTAATATATTAATCTTTTTCAATTACTAAAAATCCTCTGAGAGATTAAATTTTAAAAAAAAAAAATTTACTCACGAGTACCCTCCTCACTCTTAATTAATTATTTTTTTTGGGGGGGGTGGTGGTGTTCAGAATCTATATGTTCCTGTCCAATAATGCTGCTAATAATAGCATTGACTTGTCTGAAAGGTCCAAAGGGCAAGTAAAAAAAAGCTGAAACTGATCTTAGTGAGTAGTGCTACATCCGCATATGTCCATCAAGTACTGGAGGTTTGCAAACATATATATACATATATACATATATATATGGCAGCTTTAACATGCAAAAGAGACAAAGCTCAGAAGAAATACAAAAGAAATTCCAACACCTTTTCCGACCGCAAATCAATGCAGATTCTAGCTATATGAGTGTGTGTGTATATGAAGTCATGCACAGCGAATATATATGTATATGAATATAGGTACTAATTTGTCTTTTTGAAGGTAAACATGGCATTTCATTGAGTAGGTGTAGTAACAGGACAGTAGGACCAGTAACTCATTACTCGCTAGACAATTGAGAACTTTCTCTACCTAGAGCGAGCTCTAGACAAATAACAGAAACCAAGAAAATAAACAAGACACAGACACATTTAAACGTACACTTATAGCATCTAGCTATGTAGACTGAGAAAGAGAAAGATAGATATCTAGATATATATATATAGAGAGAGAGAGAGATCTAGAGAGAGAGAGAGAGAGAGGCATGCGGATAGGAATTTAGAGTAGTCTTTTTCTTAGTTGGTGATCGTTGAGGTGGAATGAGGGACATGCTTGGATGTCGTACACTCTTCTTTGAGATTAGTAGCTGCGATGGGGAAGAGCTCAAGGGTCTTGAGTGGCTCTTTGTTGTTGTTGTTATTATTATTATTATTATTATTATTGCTGCAACATGGGGAATTTGGTGGGCCCACTTCCACCATCATCGCCCAATCACGATCGTACATTCTCATCATGGAGCAGTTCTCCTTCTCCACCGGGATTTCCATCTTCCACGTGTAGCTCATCACTTGATGATGATGATGATGATCACGAGTCGATGCATGATAATGATCTTCTTCAATTCCACCCTACACACACACACACACACACACACATATATATATATATATAGATATAGATATATCACATTCCAAATTAAAGACAATTCAAGTTAAAATCTGAAAAGCAAGTATTAGAAAGTGGATAACCTTTTCAGTTATTATTATTATTATTTTTAATATAACTAACTACATGGATTACGTACTTAGTTTACTTAATTGCATGATCTGACCAGCAACATCTTCTCAATTCTTTCTCTGCCATTTCCTTTCGTCACAAATTTTTTAATTTTTTTGGTTTTATAATATTTTCCTTCATTTGTTCTGGCTAGGTATTTCGTTTATGAAAACTACTTCTCTTTTCAGGCAAAATTCCAATGTCTAATGCACGTTACCATGAGAAAGAGCATGGTTTAGGTTAAAGTTACAATATTGAAACTATTTTAGTAGTAGCTTTCATGGAAACCTAAGATCGCAAACTACTAACTTGATTTCTAAATCGTCAGCCATGAGATTAAGAGAGTGTTTGGAACAACAACTCCAATATAAGAATTCAACTTATTTTTGTCTTTTTTTTTTCTTTCTAAAAAGTTAACAAAACTTTTTAACTAATTTTTAAAAAATCAAAAATTACGGCCTCAAAAACTCAACTCCAACCTATGCATCAAACCCATGCTAAAAGAGCACTCTCAAAGCACTTTATTTTCGTGGTAACTTTCATAAAAACCTAAGAGCTAATAACAAGCAAAGCGAGCTCTAAATTGATTTCTATGGTCAAAGGAGTAGGGTAATAAACACAGTTGATTTTAGAAGAAAAGTTCAACATTCATTTCGGGTTTTTTTTTTTTTTTCGTAGCAAGGTACATAATATTTACCTTTGATGAGTAATATAGAAAGACAATAGGCAAAAGACATGAAGCAACTATATGACTTCATTTAGAGCTTTATGTATCAATATCTATAGAAGAAGCAAACTTATAGTTTAAGTGAGAAAAGGAGAATATTATCTTTCCATAAAAAGAAACAAAGCACATCAAATATGTCAAACAAAAAGAAAGTACAACATACATACATACATATATATATATATTTATATATATACACATGTGTTGGGGTCAAGATTACCTGGACCTGGGGTAGAGTGCCAGCTGATGGTGATGACGAGTTAAAACAAGAAAGTTGCTGATGATGGAAAGAAGAAGAAGCAGAAGAGTCAATGTAGCCAAGAAAATGGTTATGGTGGTTCTGCTGAATTTTATTGATCATGAGCTGCTGATGCTGATGCTGATGCTGATGCTGATACTGTTGCTGTTGCTGTTGCTGTTGATGAAGATGATAGAGTTGTTGTTGTTGTTGTTGCTGAAGCTGCTTATAGAGCTTCCTCCTGAGCTTCTGTCTGTCCCTGGCCTTGTGATTCTGAAACCAGTAGAACACATTCTTGCCTTCTATCTTGCCGTAGAAGGAGAGATGGGCTGTGATCTGCTGGATTTGAGATGCGTTCGGAGTTCTCGTCCCGGCTCTGTACATCTCTTCCAGTATCATCAGCTGCTCGGGCGTTGGGCACCATCTTGATGAATTAGCTGCTGGACACATGACGATGATGTTGATGATATCTATATATATATATATATGTATATGATTATATAAATATAGATTGGATATTGTTGGAATGATAGACTCAAAAACTCAATTTGGGAAAAGATGAGATTCAACTTTTGGTTAATTTCTCTTCTTGGGGTGGGGTTGAAAAGGGGGAGTTATTAGGTGTATATATAAAGAGATGGGTACAGAGAGAAAGTTACAGTAGTGGATTTGTGTATGATGAGAGAGAGTGAAGAGGAGAGACAGAAAGAAGAGTTAAGAGAGACACAGAGAGAGAGAGAGAGAGAGAGACGGGTTAAAAGAGAGGAGAAAAAGGTACAAGTGCAGGGTTGTCATGCTGATGTCTCCCTGAGAGGGGCATTCAAGTAATGGTGTGTTTTTTCAGTCCTTTGCCAATTTGCCATGCACACAAACACACACACACACACATATATTTTACCTGTATGTACATGTAGAGAGAGAGAGAGAGAGAGAGAGAATCTGTGGAATGAGAGTGAGAAGTGAATGAGGGGAAGACCGAGTCATGTAGTACTACTGAGGTACTGCGCTTGAATTATTATGTCATCATCACCACATTATTATTATTATTATTTTTCCATTCAAAATTCTATATACACACACACACACACACATATACAGAATGAATAAGATACCAAGTAAGTCGGGAATTCAGAGAAGCAGAAAAGGTGCGCATTGCCCTCTCTTCCTCTTGTGTATTTTTGGGCTTTCTAAATTTACCCAACTTTCACTTCAGAGTACGTGAGGGACACGCTCATTTTCAACATATATAGCATAACAACTGACATATATATATATATATATATATATCTCTTTTATTCTTTCTATTACATCTCAAGAGGCAAGTACCATACACACACACACACACCTTTTTCATGAACATCAGATTTTGTTTATTTGATTTGTACCTTTCCAAGCTGAGGCCTTGTCGTAACCTCAAACATCAGTCCATGTTTTTTCTCCTAAAACTGTTTACATTATGATAGGCCTGGCCCCTACAAATCACCTTTTCAGTATCATATCTTATCTAATATAATATAATATACAAATATATATAACATGAAAGTCTAGAAAAATTAGTATTAGCAATTTAGCATATTCTCCATGAATGTTATTAAAATTCTTTCCGGTAGGCCCCACTCTCCATGGAGAGCGCATCGGTATTCCAACCCTATACCGAATGTATTATCAGTAATAATACATAAGAATATGATTTTAGATACTCTCTATCCAGTGTTAAAATAACAGTAAATAAATTATGATTTTAGATACTCTCTATCAAGTATTAAAATAATAATAATAAATAAACTTTTATATTTAAGATCTTAAAATATCACCCACCACCCAGGACACTTAACTATTGACCTATTATTATAATTTATTACTCCTAAACCACCATACTCGTGGTCAGTACTATATGTCTTAAACAGTAAGCTTTCGCTTTCAGATAATTACAAGTTTCTATAAACAATATCGTAGTATTACACATAATGAGAAAAGAAGAAGCCTCTAAAGCGCGTAGGGCAAGTTAGGGTGCCAGCTCTCTCTCTCTCTCTCTCTCTCTCTCTAATTGACTGTGAAAAACGTAAGCTTTCCACATGCAGGCTCTTACATAGTCATAAATGCATGCAGGCGTGGAACAATGGGAATGCTATGTCCATTTTTTCTCCCCATATGGCCTAGCCCTTTCTCGAGGAATTTCGATGGGCCATATATATATATATATATATATATTTACATATAGCCATGTCCCTCTCTATAAATTCCTTAATTATCATCTCTACCGTTCATTTAGTATGTGAACAGATTGTCCCCAACCCCACCACCAGATATATAATTAAAGAGATTTTTTTTGAAAAAATATATCATCCCAAGTACTGTGGACCGTATCCAAATTTTGAAGAAATTCAGATAAGACCTATTGACCACCGGTTTATATGATGTCAAATCTTATTATCTTTACCAAAGTTCACAAGTTTATAGCATTTGGATGTACAGTGCATATAAATATATATATATATATATATATAAATCTCCTTCTCTAAAGATAAAAACAACCCAACAAATTAGAAGAAAACTGTTGGTGTGTATTTCACAACATCCCTGTCCCGCCGTTCTCAGCTCCTACTCCGGCGAGTTCCTCTTGGTTTTCCCTGCACAGACAAATTTTTTGCTCTCTCTTTCAGGAAATTTCACTGCAGAGTTTAAAAAAAAAAAAAAAAGACTTGGTAATGAATGTTCATTAGTTTAAGGTCTCATCAAATTTGCATATTGTATGTTTACTTCAGAATTATGTGAAGTTACCAGTTTTGGCCACTTTTTTTTTTTTCTCATAAATGTCGACTTTTTTTTTTTAATACTTGAACATCAATCAGTGACTATTAAATCGTTGATTAATATTAGTTAAACACTGATATCAATGAATATTTAAAAAAAAAATTTAATTTAACAAAATTCAAAATATTTATTAAATAATGCTTAAAAGATTATCATCTTTTAATATATATCTGCAATACGAATACATTTCTTGACATTATTGCGCACACAACGTATTTTTTCTTTTCTTTCTTTTTTTTGGGAGAGAGAAGAAGATTTCTGTTCACCGGTAAACAAAGACCAACAAAATGAATGATTAAGATCAAGGCACAGAAACCAATTTTATGCTTGCACTCAGAAGCACACATTAAGAAGAATGGATTATATATATCATCATATATAAATATATAAATACACATATGGCAGTAGCCCTGCAGTAACTTTAAATACTATTCGGATGTGGGGTTGGCGATGGCAACAACTGAGAAAACAGATGAAATTACTAATAAATGTGGCGTGAGGGAGGCTACCATCCCATGTACGCCCTGGAGTGAAAGGTCACACACACGACACAACACTCATATATACACACACGTCATATATATATCTATATATATATATATAATTATCTGTTTCCAGAATCCAACCTAATGTTCGATGAAGAATATCTGAAATTATGCCTTCTATTTTAGTATTTGATAAAGAGTGTCTTGGATCACGTCCCATATATCCTTACCATTAACACATTTAACGAATGGGCTGAGGTAGCATGCTCCTCGTCGAGGATAAAATCTGTCTGTAGGACCTCTAACGAATATTCGTTTTGATATTCAGAGAGCTTTCTTATTAAGGTTCAGAAAAAAAGTATGTTAATATTGGTCGCTCTAGTGGTGCATATATAATCGCCCTTTACCATACCAGACACACATATACACATATCATCATCAATAGGATTCTCGATACCTGCAAGTTTAACTTAACTGTCACGTCAACATTTACTAGTCACTCTCTTCAGAACTCCATATATCTTCTAACGACGTCCCTCCCAAAAAACAGACAAGTATCCACCCAAAAAAATAAAAATAAAAATAAAAATAAAAACCGACAAGACCCATCTAATCAAACGAGATGGAGATGGTTTTTTTTTTTTTTTTTTAAATAATTATGGATTGGATCCAAATAATGGAGTGCTTCTTATTATAACGCTTTTCATGATGCATGGTTCAGTGATAGAATAGTTCTGATTGGACACTATTTTTCTGTCTTTTTGTGACATTTGTTGGTGTTCTTTTATCTGATCTGTACTCTCCCCCGCCCCAAAATTTCGCCATCATTTCTTCATAATTTTGTCACGGAAATCACCGGATAAAAATATTGATGCATACCTACAGTGTCGATTTGGTCTATCTGGTGTAGGTAGCCACCAACAGAGTCAACTTATTGTATTAGTAAGAACGTACATAAAATTTTTAAATATGGAGATATATAATCAATTTAATCTAAGGGGATAAAATGAGAAACATATGAAGTTGTTAAAGAAAAAAAAATTAAAAAAAAAATTCACTTGGCATGAAAGCTCTGAAGTGAATGACTCCGTTCGCTTTGTTTTTGTTTTTGTTTATTTTTGAGTTTTTAATTTCTCATAGAGAAGAAAAGGGGTTTCAGCAAATGCCTGCCACGTGCGATATTGAAAAAGGGCAATGCAACATCGTAAGGGGACAAGGCAGCCCTTTTATATTAAGCAAAGGCCTTTTTTTTTTATATATATATATATAGTTATAATATGATATATATATAGATAATACATATATATATATATATGCATTCATGAATGAAGGCAAACAGTCAACAGTGGCCTAGCTAGTGACTAGTCCATGTCACTTTTATAAATAGAAGACTTTGGAACCGTTCTAAACAGATCCATGATTTCTTGGGACATTGAATAAAGATTTGAGGTACAGTCTTAGTATGATTTACTCATATGGATCCAAATGTTTTTCCTAGAGCAAAATGGGGAATTGAATTTGAATGCACTCACTGTAGTGTATATAATATATGTATACGTATATATATGTAGCAGCTATTTACCAAAAAAAAAAAAAAAAAGTAAAAGCTAGCTAGTTTGAACAGTTTGTCCAATTCTCAGTAAGTACTGCAGCTTTTCATTTTAGTTGGGCTTCAAGGTATAACGACATTTCATTGTCATGAGTACTATGGGTAGGAATAGGATATTTGTTAGCCATTTACTTTATGTACCTGTAAGTAATTATTATATATATGCTTTTCGCTCGCTGCATAACCAGTCTTTCACTTTAACGAAGGCGTACACTAATAAGTTCTTAAAGTAATTGAGTAAATATTAAAGAGTTAAAATTTAAATGAGGCTTATACAATGATGATCAATCTTTTAGCGTGGTTAAAATAGGAATAAGTTAAAATTTTAATTAAAAAAAAAAAAAAAGGTTATGTAATTTCATCCTTATTCCAAATCTATTATTTTTTTGTTGACATTTGTCTGTTTCTCAGTTTTTTTTTTTTAAAGTTAAAAAAAAGTGCTTGATGGATGAGATTTCCACACATCGAAATGCTCATATTGTGTGTGTGTGTATATATACATGTATATACTTGGGTTGTTCTCCCTTCGTATAAAGTAACAATATCATACTAAATACTAGATGAATATTTCCCTTTGAGAAATATTTCGGTAATTTACCAGGTTTCTCCTTGAAAAATATGAATATAACTACATGTATACTTCCCTACATTTTAATATTCGTAACTGTAACTAACATCGCTTCTGATCTCAGGTCAAAGATAGAAAGTACCCTATAAAAACTTCTTAGAGAGGTTAATTTCATGATCAAATTAAGCAAAATCAAGTTTTGAATCACTTAAATCAACTGAACGAGATATGAGATCTATATATATGGTAATAAACTTGATGCGAGCTTAGGGGGTAAATTCCTTTTGTTAGGTTTTGCGGTACTCTCCGCTGTAGAAAAATATGATGTGATATAATAAAATATAAAATAATATAATCAAAACTAATCATTTTTTTTAATAATACCTTTTCTTTCAGACTATTATAAAAAATGGTAACCCCATTCTTAATTAATTGTTGGAAAAGAGTAATGTTGTTTTTCCCCAACGGAAAAGGACAATACGTAGTTCCCTTTTTTACCTCTTATTTATCTCTTTGTTTTTGGTTCACACGAATGGAATTAAATATTGGGAAAATACTTTTAAAAAAAAGAATTTTGCAATTAATTAAAAAGACTCTAACATAATATGTCACAGGGCGTATATTTAGTTGTGCTTGGAAAAGAAAACTTGTAAAGCGATCATTAATTTGTGTCTAATAACTCACTGACTAATTGCTTTTTTTATAGTACAGGCTACAAACCCCACCTTTCATACTCTGCTTTTCTTTCTTTTGATTTAAAAAAAAAAAAAAAAAAATTAACACACTTAAGATCTATTCATTGTGTTTAAGATATTGCTTCTTTGTCGTCCGAAAGTGTCAATAAAGTTCTGAGGCTTCTATTTAATACTAGCTTGTTAAGTAATTTCAAAAAAAAAAAAAAAAAAAAGCTTACCTTTTTACTGTCGTTTACCGTTGCTGATCTCTAATTTTTACAACTTTTGAGTAAATACGTTTGTTGTAACAGAATTTTCTGGTACATGAGTCTCTGTAGGACCTTTATTATTATTATTTTTTTTTCTAATAGGTCAGAATCAAACTAGATTGTTATATCTATTGATTAGAGACGTCTGATTTATGTCGCATATTTGATATACATATACATATTGAGGGGACCAACTTTTTTCATTCTGCTTTATTCATTCATTCCTTCTTTCTTTTTTACTTGTACAAGATTTAACAGCTTCTAGTATATTTAATTGAGGAGCATAATGGCACGAGAGAACCCAACCAAAAAAAAAAAAAGTTAAATGAAAGTACACTAATTTCTAATCAATTAAAAAAAAAACGCGCAAACAAGTGTGAGTGATAAACATAAGTGACGTGATCATTTGCTATCAATGCCGCGTTAGATTATATATGTATAGTATCACGATCATATTTAATGTATAGATATAAATAATTTAAGTTATGATTTAAACTCTACGTCTTATAATAAAATTATATGTTTGTAAAATTATTATTAGACTAAATTTATAATTATAAAAGTTTTCCCTTTAATTGTAATATTAACACTAAGATATAATAACTACTAATGAAAAGATGATAAGTTATTATAATATAAACTAGAATAAAAAAATGTTCCTATGGTACTACTTATATAGCCAAAATACATAAGTATAAACTGCCCGTAAAAAGGTCCTAAACCCACGGTCTACGAGTGTAGGCTAGGAGCATACACATATCGCACAATATACATTTTTCTAATGAATAATGGTATATATATATATATTTCAAAACAAAGTTACAATTCTGACCATAATCAATATTCAACAAATTAAGTTTAGAAAGTGATCAGATTCAGCATTATAAAACTAATTAGTTGCTTAAATAAGTTTCATTGAAAAAATAAAAGAAAAAAAAGCAAACCATAAAAATCAATACATATGATGACTAATTCTTAAGATATTACATGAAACTGATATATGGTAAATTTTTAGTGGCTTTTCCCAGCAAACACTTTCCTCTCGTGCTTTACACCAAAAGGAGTGACATCTTTGTCACATACGTCTAGTCCATGCCAAACGTTACGAGGAAGGTACCTCCGAAAATAAAAGAAATCGGAGCTGAGATGAGACCCCTCCAAAACTCCGACTTGCGCAAAACCAGGTCTCCAATCATCATTTCCGATCGATTTCAGATACAAATAGCAAATCGGCGAGTCGACACACTGACCCTCGACTTGGAATAAGTCCACCATGCAAGCTTGAAATGGTTTTCTAGGCATATCATCAAGGACCTCAGGCTCTAGAGAATCCAATTTCCTTACATGCTTCGAGTTCAGACGCTTTACCAAAATGTCGTTAGAATTTGCATCACCGAATCTCAGGCTGATGCAGTTTGAGGTTTCAGCTCCTTTGGTGCATGTTGTTCCAACGGTAACGGTGTAGGTACAATTTTCCAGCAACTTAAACCAAAAAGAGAAAAAGGAAAAAAAAAAAAAATCATGGATAGAATGATGATACAATTGTCTGTCTAGCTAGTAATGTATATTTTCAATTTATAGACTGATTACTAGTAGACCTAAGCTTATAATGAAGAAATCCTCTCCGATTATTCGAATTGGGATTCATCTCAATAAATAATCTATAAATAAATGTATGATACATACAAACACACATTAATATTACAATACAAGATTATCCATAATAATTATCATTTGAGATCTTAATTTATGCTTCCATTTTGCTTATGTTGTGAAGTAATAGAAATATTTATGTGGACTAACATAATCACTAAACTCACATTGACAAAAAAAAAAAAAAAATGTGTACATATATGGGTAAACCGTAAACATTTATCTTGATCATATTAAGAAGTTCAAACGGGTGACAAAATTATCATGTCGATAATTTTATTATTTAGTAGGACACTTATGAGAACATCATTGTTTTGATCACGCAATTTCATATAATTGTTTCCGATTTTTTTTTTTTCAAGATTTCTGATATTGACTTATTAACAAAAGGATGATAAAAATATTGTGCACCTTCTTTCTAGGGGTGATTCTTGCACCTACAACGACTGAATTTGAAATCAAAAGCACACACTAACAACTGAAGAACAATCCCTTCAATTTCTCCATTTCTCTTTCAAACAAGCTTCCTAGTTAGCTAGAACACAAGGAAAACAAAAAGTGCCCAAATCGTCCCAATCTCTTGATATTTACTATATCCCCTACATTTTATAGAAATTCAGCGTGAGAGTTGATTCTTTTCTTGGCATGTTCAAAAAGTGTATATAGACATATATCCCTAAACAAACTTGAATGTCAAGTATTTGCACTAGTGCTCTATATATATATATATATATATATATATATATTTATAAATATATTTATATTGTTTGTAAAATGTTCTTTTTGAAGGTTCCGTGACTTTTACTTATACCCCTGGGCTTTTTAATGTGAGAGACTAAATCTCCCATCCCCTTATTACAGCAAAGAATTAGTCCTATAGTACAATCACTCTTTACATCTTTCAAAGTTAAAGCTATATTCCATCACTTATTCTTACGTGCCTATGGATCAGTATTTTGAAAATATTTTCTGTTTTCTTTTGATGCGGATCAGCATAATATATATATATTATCATGTGCTTCAAATGTATATTAGCTAATTTACATATTTTTCTTGTATTGTTCGGTAAGTATCCAAAGTGATGTCTAAGAATGTAATTTCCTAAGCGATATATATGTAACCAATTTGACACTTTTTGTTGTACTTATTAGAATTCAATTTGCGTTAGGCATTGCGGTACTATTGATTGTTCTGCCCTTTGTATAAGAGAATTGCATTTGCTCCCACTTCAAATAACGGGTTAATCATAAAACTACCGCTTCTCATAGAGTGGAAAAAGAAAACACCACTTTTTTTTTTATTTTAATTTTAAATTCCTTCCAAACACACTGCTTCCGATCATTGATTGGTCAAATTAATAATATTATATGGTTAATTCATGATTGATCATTTTAAGGGAAGAAAAAATGTTTTAATTAATTTTTAAAAACTTCGGTCATTTGTTAAAAAACTTCTTAGAAAAAAAAATATTTAGCTCCAAATCCATATATATATATATATATATGTATGTATGTATATTACAATTTGTAGCGTTTTTTTGAAGCTACTTTTTTTGAATCAAGATTTGTTATTCTGTATTTCCTATTTCATTGACTATCCCCTCAATAGTATTATGATATATAATTTGAATTTAAAAAATTAGCCACCTAAAAAAAGCTAAATCCTAAAAATTATTGAATAAATTGATGAGTTGTCAAAATACTTTTGATGGGATAGCTATTGAGACATGAAAATGACATAGCAGATTTGGATTAACTTTTTTTTTTTTTTTTTGGATTTTGCTTTCTAAATGGAAAGTGTTTATTTAATGCTTTTTGTGTGATTTTTGAAGCATTTTGAAGCACTTTTTTTTTTTTTACATGTTTTGTTGACTTTTTATTTTTTTTTATTTTTTTTAAAGAATGTCAAACAAAAATTTTTTTTTTTAAACTTTGGGATGAGGGATTCAAACTCTGCACCTTTAAGTGGAGTCAGATATGTAGCACTACTAAACTGTGCCTGCAACCACACAAATTCGTTTTAAATTTCGAATTCTTTTCTTTTCTTTTTTTTGAAAAGGAAAGTAATCCTATTTTATGGGTTGTTACCTCTTTTTTTTTTTTTCCTTTCCTTTTTTGGTTTTTTTAATTTTTTTTTTTTGAAAGGAAACTAAACTTGTCTTTATGGGTTAATCAATATGACACAAGAAGATAAATTTAACAAATTGAGCGAGGCAGTTCTCAATTGACCCATCAAAACCCCAAAATGACAAACCTAAATTCTACCAAATGCAACCTGAACAATAAATTTTCAACACAAAATAAAACAAAAAGACAACAAAAGAAAAAAAAAAATGAATAATGTGTGTAGATACCTAAAAGATCTAATCCAAACATCTACTTGCAAACCTTCAATCTTAGTTCAATAAACAATATTAACATAATGACTGTATTTAAAACCAAAAATCCCAAATTTCATAATCAACACCATAATTACCGAAATCCCCAGAATAAATTCTTAAAACCAAAAAATCGCTAATGCCACATTTAGTAACAAAATCATTATTACGATACGGACCGAGAAAAACATGTACAATCAGAATTTGATGGAATTAGTGGCGGTTCTTTCTGCGTGCTGAAGATTCGTGGAGATCTCCGTAGTGATGGTCAACGATACATTGTTGGCGTCGTGGGTCGGGTTTTTTTTTTTTCGCCGATGGTTTCTTCCTCAGGTATGAAAAGGCATATTAGAGATGTGGATAATGGGAAAAAGGGCAACGGTGAGTAATATGGGTTGTGATTCTAAGAAGAGTTTTTTTTCCCCCCCTTCAAATTTTCGAGGAAGAAATAAGAAGAGTTTCCAGATTATCAAGGATTTTAGGCTTTTTTTTTTTTAAAATAAAAAATGGTATTTTTATCATCACTCAATGAACTTTTTTTTTGGTTGTTCAATTTTGTAAATAAACATATTTTAGAACCTTTTTTTTTTTTTAAACCGTTGCCATAATTTGACCGTTTATATAATTTATCCGGCGTTATCTTGTCGTTCTTCTTTGTCTGTGTGTGTGGGGTTTTTTTTTTTTTTTTTTCCTTTTCTTTTAAGGTGAGGCCTGAGTTACTTTTCTGGGATACATATTAATGTTGATTGTGAGAATAGCCTTTTTAGTGTCTATGTTAAAAATTTTTACATTATAATTCGGATTTTTGTTCTGAAATCACTTTTTATTTGACATTGTCAGGGGGCAAAAATCCGAACCATAGGATAATATTCCATATATGTGCTCTTTTTGGGCATTTCTCAAAAAACCCCTTGTTGTGGCTGAAAAGAATAGATGATTGGTTATAGGGGAGAAGGAGGGAAAAAAAAAAAAAAAAAAAACCTCTAATAATAAAAATAAATAACAAAAAACTTTTTGAGTGATGATAAATAACATATTCATGATAAGTATAGTATTTACAAAGTATTATTTGTGACAAAATTATCCTAAAAGTTTAATTGTAAATAAAATGTTTACGGTACATATCAAATCTATGAGAAGTAATTTATTATTATCATGCATATTTACGAAAGAAATTATCTCAAAAAATTATCGTAAATAAACAATTTATCATAAATATGCTATTTAGCTAGTACATTTTCAAAATATGTTATTTATTTTTATGCATTTTTTGAAAAATGGACTACTTGATGCAATTTCCCTTGTTATTGTAGCTTTTATTCCCTTAGTTATTGTACTTTTAATCTATGTGTGTAGTTTTGTTGACACGTACCTTTTGACTCTTTACACCCGCCTATTAATTAAATTCTTTATTTAAAAAAAACCCTCACACAAAATGACATTAAAGGACAACAATAGTACACTTAATTACATAAATAAAATTCTATCATAATACAGGTCACCGATGGTCTGTGATTGCTAAAATCAATATCTGGTCATCAGAGAGTAATATAATGGAGTACTAAATTGTTGGTAGAGTAATCTTTCAATTTTAATGCAAAATTGTTTGTCGGAGAGTTTTGGTAGATTACCCCAAAATATTTCTCATTTCATACGCCAAATAGTTGGTCGTCTCGAACTTTAATCGTTGGAGGGTATTCTAGTAGATTATTGAAAAGAGAAATCAGTGCAGGCTCAGTTAAAATATATATAATTACCCTATGGCACATCATTGATAACCGGTGCAAGCTTGGTTGTCTGTTGAAAAGAACAATGTCACCATCTACCAAGTGACGCTCCACTATATGAAAAAACGAAAATGAAACAATTAAAGCCACTAGCTTATAGTTCGCTTATAGAACTATAAGCAGGTGGCAATTTTGGTATGTTAACAATCACAACAGTCCTTATGTAAGGATCATATCTACTTTGGTATGATATTATCTGATATAAGTCTCGTGATCTCATGGTTTTACTATTGAGTTCACCTCAAAATGCCTCAAATACCTTGCAAATGCACCTAATGAAATCGAGAAGCGTGTCAAAATGACCCGGATTATAAACCGGGAAGGCTAGTTGAACGTAGCCAAAATGTCCAGGACAGGTAGAAAATGATCCTCGTCCATGGGTCCCTTCAAATCCCATTAAATTAAAAAAAAAAAAAAAGAGCAAAGTTCTATTGCTTAAGTAAATAAACAAATATATGGAAAAACAAAACAGAAAAAACATACCAAACGAGAATCCATTAATCCTCCTTCAACTGGCGATCCATCCTCCGAGAAGCATTGGCTCGTGATTATCAGTGTCACAGCCATTTTTCTCACCTCTTCAGATTTCACTAAAGAGTGATGGATAATCTCTCTGCATTGAGAAAATTAGAAAAGAGAATTAGATATCAAAATCTAAACCCACGGTAATAAACATAAACAAATGTTGAACAAGAGTAAAGAGTTTTGGATATTTACATTCTTGGATTATGAATCTCGTTCCGGAAGCTATCTTTGGTGAAATGGAGCTTCTCCTGAACACGAGGAGAAAAAAGTGAACGTCGGTGTAGCGAGATAAAGACTGTAGACGTCGGTGTAGTGCCACGACCACGAACGCTGCGACCCGATCGTAGTAGATGGAGACCCGCCAGTTGAGGTTGCGCGTCACCACAGTGAACTGCACGGTGGCGGAGACGAGCGGCCGCAGCGATGGCGAGACGTTGAAGCTGTGTGCGCGGGAACCGCGAACTACGGCTCGTGAGGGCGGAGACGAGCCAGAGGTGAAGGTCGGTGACGCCGGCGAAGAGGAGCGAGACGGCTAGACACGTGCAGACGGCGCGGCATGTCGGCGGTGGCGGTCGGGGGATGATTTGTCATCTTCGGTCATTTTGCCGAGGTGGCGACTGGAATGGAGAACAACCAACTTCTTCTTCTTCTTCTTCTTTTTTGAAACGGAACAACCAACTTATTGACGTAATTTAGCAAGATAATAAAGGACAAAAAACGAGGGAAAAAAAAAGAAGAAATCGACAAAAAAAAAGTGTAATATTTAATATATTTTTTGTTTTTTTGTTTTTTTCCTATTTTGTTCCTTTTCTTTTTTCTTTTTTTCTTGAGAAAAAGCTCTGGCCTCTCGAGAAGAAATTTTACCAAACAATTACTATTTTACTCGTACTTTATTTTGTCTTCAAGTATTTTTATTAATCCATATTACACAAGGATAATTAGTTACTAACGTTATTAGTTTTTACCTTTTGTAAAGTTTTCTCACTACTTTAAATTAAAAAATGTAAATCACACAGTTTTTATTCTCTTCTACTTTCACTTTCCTTCAAAAATCACTCCATCCAAAAACCGTAATTTTTGAATTTCCATCTTAATTTACCTTCTACATTCCCTCCACTTTTCATCCGTACCAAACATTGCATTAAATTTTTTTATTTTTTTTTTGAATGGATAGCTATAATGTTTTTGGTATTCAAAGTTAGTTGTTCCTTTACTGCTTGTGCTTACAATATTTACTCTATTATTAGTCTCTTATTCGAGAATATCTCAGTTTAGATGCTTTTATTGATAACTGGTTGCTTATGTTTTCTCTGTTTCATTGGGAATCAGAAAGAGTATTTTGTCTGGTTCCTGCAAAAATGTACGGAACTAGTGATGATGTATCTCTGAATATAATTATTGTTTTATAACTTTCCACATTCGTAACATTATTTCTCATTCAAGCTTGAGTTCCATCAAGAAGCACAATGGGTTTATTCCTTGAAACAAAAAAATGTAAACTAAGGTTTAAATACGAACTCGTAGATAAGAAAGGGACTAGGGAGGTTGAAGCACAAAAGAAATCAATACATAGAATATACGAAGTTAGATTGAAAGAAATCTGCGAAAATTGACTAAAAAATTTTCACAATTTTACTACGAGAAAAGTGAAGTAATATTACATCTCTTACCAAAGAATACAACTTTGAACCAGTCAGATAAAACACCAAACTCCAGGAATGTAATAAGTTTGAGTGGTTCAGAACACAAATCCATGGCTATCCAGTAACAAGATGATAACCGATGAGCTACAGCATTCCGGTCAGACACATGGATGGTTCAAACGATGTTCATTGGCCCTCGGTAACAACTTAGTTACACTTGCCAATGGTTCTAATAGGATCTCTTCTCTTAACCCTTTTCTTCATCATCTCAGCCTGCCTTGAAAACACATTGGAAACTTCGAACTTGCCGGCGACCTTCATCTTCTGAGCTAACTCTTCAAGTATGTTGGGTTTCCCGGCTCTAGAAAAATCAGCTGCAAACTTGTTGTAATCAAGCTGAGGAGCTTTCATTCCTTTTTCTAACATTTCCTCTATATATTTGCATGCCTCTCCTGATTTTCCCTGCCTTATAAGCGCTCCAATGAAGACTGTATACGAATTATCATCAGGACCACACCCCTTCCGAATCATCTCGTCCCATGCAGCATGACCCATTTTGAAATTTCTTGTTTGGAAGTAGGACTTCATAATCATGTTATAAGTGTGGATTGTTGGTTTAATACCGCATTTTATCATCCTCTTGTATATCCTTGTTGCATCATCAGGCATTTTCCGGCTGGTCATCAATTTGATCAAGGCATTGTACAGCCGTCCATCGGGTGTGTGCCCTTTTTCCTTCATCTCTTCCAACAATTCAAAAACCGTGTCCATGTTTCTCTGATTGCCAAACCCTGTGATCAAGCAAGTGTAAACTGCAGCATCAGGCTGGCCTCCAGATTCAAGCAAATCATCGAAGCACTCAACCGCCTCCTTCATTTTTCCTTGCTTGCAAAATTCCCGGATCAAAATCATATAGCTTCTAATATTAGGCCGTGGACCCTTGGCCTTCATGACCTCAAACAACTTGATCGCATCAGACCTCTTCTTACTCCTCAACAACCCGTCAAGCATAACATTATGCGCAACAACATCAGGCTTAAACCCCAGATCAATCATCTCATTCCACAACTTCCCGGCCTCCATCAAATTCTTCAGCCTGCACCAGCCGTTGAGCAGTACGGTATAAGTCTGTAAATCCGGCGTGAACCTCCCTTTCAACTTCTCGAAAAGCGCTTGTGCTTCTTTTCCAAGCTTGGCCCTCCCAAGAGCATCAAGCAAGCAATTAACAGTGTCGACACCTACTTCAAACTTGTACTCCTTCATCAACTCAAACATCCCGACAGCTTTTTTCCTCTCTTTAGCAGCAGCGAAAGCCTTGATTGCAATCACAAAAGTCTCCATTGTCAAAACTCCTTTCTCTCCCATCTCTTCCAGCATAGACACCATAGTCTCAAACTGTCTAGTCTTCCCTAGTATACTCATCATTGAATTATAAGTCTTTGAATCATGGGAAAACTCCGGTTTCTCACCAGCCCAACAAAAGAACCGAAAAGCCGGCTTCCTCGCATGTTTGAACCGTTCCAACACCTCCACAACCAAATCATGCGACAAACGAATCCCACATTCGTCAAGAACCGCTTCCATGTTCCGATCCAACACAGACATTTCGTCGAGCACCTTGCAGACATTTTCAACTTCCTTCAGATCCACACCAGAACCAACACAACCCATTTCATTCTCGTCACCATTATAACTCTCAACATCAGTTTCAGAATCAGAATCATTACTATGACTAGAAAACCGCCTATAATGAATCAAACTATCAAAATTGACCGTATTTTCCCGCGAATTATTATGGTTCGTTGATAAAATTCGAAACTTTAGTGGCACTTGTTCTTGTAGATCAGAGAATGAAGCGGAGTGTGACAAAATAACTTGAATTTGACGGCAAGAACAATGGAAATCACGATGAAGAGAAGAATGAAGCAGACCAGACAGGGGCAGAGAGCTACCACGAGGAACTCGGACTTGCCCTTCGACGCGGCGTCGTTCTTGTCGCCGTTCCCGAGGGACAAAGCGTAGCTCGGCGGAGGAGAACCGGAGGAGTTGGCCATCTGAGGAGGATGAGGCCAGTTGGGAAAGCGGAAAGCGACGGAGGAAGAGAGATGGCTTCGTGGGTCTTCTTAGAAACAGCGACATTGGATCGCCATGAATAGCGCTGGAGAGGAGAAGATAATGGTCGTTTTGTCGTTTAGTTGTTCGGAGATCGATGCTGTGAACTTGAGAGAGAGAGAGAGAGAGAAGACAACAGAGTTGTTTAGTTGGTGGGCTGGTGAAAAAAGGCCGAGTTTGCCATGAAATGGCCCTGGCCCATCCTCTTTTTTTTTTTTTTTTTTTTTTTTTTTTTTTGCTGAGAGGCAATCATCTCTCTCTCTCTCTCTTTAAATTTTGTGAGATTTTTACGTTTAATGTTACAAAATTACTTAATAATTATTATAATAGTGTGAAGTGTGTTATTTGTAAATATTCTCTCTCTCTCTTTTTGTTATATCTTAACATCACTAGTAAGATGCGTAATTATTTTGGAAATAACGAGAGACTCTATACCTTTAATATTAAGGTAAGTGGGTAAGCAATTTAGATTTTTTATTTTTATTTTTTTGAAGAAAGTAGAAGATCAATGAGAATAAGTGAAAATTGCAATAAGTAGATCATTTTTCAAAAACATTTATGGAAATTAACATATTTCAAAATATTTAAGGTAAACAGAGAGAGAGAGAGAGAAAAAATGTCATGCATAGCAATATCTAGATCGTTTTTCAGATTCCAAGCAAACAAAATATTGGAAAATTTCCCGAAATTAAAACGGTAAACTTACTAAAAACACAGTAATTGAAAGTTGACAACAGAATTTGGAGCCTTTTTCCATCAAGGTACTTCAGACGTTACAAAACAAAAATTCTCATCACTTTTTCTCTCCTCAACACCATATGGATAAAGGACTACAAATTATTGAAATCGAACAATTACAACATCAAAGCCGGGGAAAAACAAATAATGCAAAGAATAAATTAAAAACGTGATTACAAAAGCTCTATTAGGACAGATTTTATAGTTAGAGAAAATTTTGAAGCGAGTCAACGACGATCAACATTTTGGAAGATCTGCCGGCGCAGGAAACAACTTTTGATTCGGCAACTTTCCATCTAAGACCAGCCAAGCCATTTTCAAGCCCCAACTTGTGTGAATCTCAAGGTGACAATGCATGAACCAGACACCTACATTAACACTTTCTTAGTAAATTGTTCCCAAAAAAAAAAAAAAAAAAAAAATTAACTCAATTATAGGCTTAACTCACCAGGATTATCAGCTAAAAATCTGATTGCAACCCATCCACCGGAAGGAATGCCGATGGTGTTTCTCTCGACGGGGTCGACTAGATTGAAGTTTGCAGGGTCCTTGTTAGGATCAAAGTTGCCAAAGCCTTGGCCAACAACAAAGAAATTGAATCCATGCAAATGAAGAGGGTGACTTTCAACACCAAGAATGCTTGTGTCCTGCATGATCAGCTCAACACTAGTGTTAAATGGAAGAACCACAACTTTTGTGCCGTTGCTCACATTTGTGTTGTTTGGTGGGGTGCCCGTGTAATTAAATGGAATTAGGGGACTAATTGGAAAGTTGGGAGTGTAAACCCCTTTTGATTGTCCAAAGAAGTGGGCTTGGAGAAGGGCAGTTGTTGGAAGTGCAAAGGAAATGTTGTTAACTGAAGCAGCAAACATTGAGCCATTAGGCCCTTGGCATGTTGTGTTATGCGTGCAGGGATTTGTTCCGAGGCTCATTGTGAAGAAAAACCGCTTATCGACCTTTTGAGGGATATTGGCGGGGAATTGAGAATTTGCTAAGCTGCGGAGTTTCTTTGAGAATTTTGTTGCGAAAGAAGTATCGTTTAGAGCGGGCAAGATTGGTTTGAAAAGCTGAAGTTTCTTGATTGGGAGAGTTGAATGAGGAGTTTTGGATGGAAATTCGTATTCTACGATTCCTGCAACAGTGGAGTTGTCAAAAGTGCCAAGACCTGTTGCGTATGGCCTAGCAGTCATGAAGAAGTTCGCATTCGGGAAATTTGGTTTGGTCTTCAACAGAACATTTGTGGTCTGTCCAGGGGCTATTAGAATAGTGTCGGTATCGAAAGGTTTGACATAAAGAGCATCGGCTTCAACGACTTTGAGAGTGTGGTTTGCAATGCTGAAAAAGAGCTCGTCATTGAGTGCTGCGTTGATCAGGCGGAGAAGGTAAGTCTTCCCTGGCTTCACCTTCAGCTTAAATGTATCTGCAAAAACCCGATTATACTCATCATGTTATGTTTTTATGTTAATTTTCTATATGGCTAGTCATGATTATATATATATATATATATATATATATAAAAGATACCTTTAGCAGAGCAGTTATACAAAGGGCCAGGCAGACCATTGATGGTGTAGGCATCTGAGACATTCGGGCCTCCACCGGTTTGCAATGCTTGGCTAATGACTGCCTCAGTATCAGCATTAAACCACTCTCCTGCATATTTTTACATGTTTCAACTCTTGTCATAAGCAAATGGACTCATAGAGTGAAAGAATGTTTACTGATGATTAGCTTGTGATTTTCTTATTACCAAAGATGATGGGAACTTCTTTATAAGGCTTCGTGAACGGATAAGGAACTCCGTGCTTCGGAAGAATGACCAAGGGACCATAGACAGTGGCTCTTAGCCATGATATGTGGGCATGCCAGAAGAGGGTGCCTCTTTGGCCAGTGATGGTAAAATTGTACACATAGCTCTGGCCTGTTTGCATGGGGCATTGAGTCACATATGCAGGTCCGTCTGCCCACCCCGTCTGAAGTTGTCGGACTCCATGCCTAGTTCAAAGAAATTAAATAAATGTTAACCAGCAGTTTAAGATAATTTAATTGAATACTTAAAAATAATCATTTATGGAAATTTCTAGTTAATATTACCAATGGATAGAAATGTTGTTCTTGACGTGGTTGACCACTTTGATGAGGACTTGATCACCTTCCCTGGCTACAATGCGAGGTCCGGGGAATTGCCCATTTACCGTCACAATGCTCTTTGTGTGGCAAAGTCTTGTCACATTTTGCAGTTTAATCTGAAAAAAAGACAATCAAAATCTGTTACTAAACAAGACACTGAAGAAAAGAAGTCAACTGTTGAGACTATATATGTGTGTGTATATATATATATAAACATATGAAGAGACGTACGTCAAACTTGTAGTGCCTGGTTATGCCTGCAAATGCATGGTGAGGAATGGCAGCAAAAGCAACGAAACAGAAGAGGAATACTCGGAGAGACGCCGGCGATGAAAAAAGATCGGAAGCACCCATTTTGTTGTTAAATCTCTCTATGTTCCTCTGTAATGCTTGACTGTGTGTTGTTCAAAGCTTTGAGGCACTGCATATTTATAGAGGTGACAAAAAGGTAGTCTTGTGTCTTTTGGTTCATTAGGTGCAACAGATATTAAATATTGTTAATGGAAAATGACAGAGTTTGAATGGTAATATTATGATAGAAATATATTAGTTTGAACTACTTTAGAGTGGTGTCAAAGACATTCAAATAAAATTTTCAAGACCCCAGCTCCAACTTTCTATTCAAGAAAAAAGCTTTCCTTTTTGTACAAAATCATATCTCTCTTTTTGCTATAATGTTCCATATGCCTCATGAAGTAGTTTAGGTACGTTATTTTTTGACCTACTTCAACAATGTGCGTGGCTAAAAGCGGAGAGATGAAAATAAACACCCTCCTAATTATTTGCATTATGGCTAAGTAAGAACTGAGTAAATAACACTTTCTTTAATTGTTAAAATATATACATACATATATAACTATCCTAATTGAGAAAAAAGAGAGTGTGTGTGTAATTGGATGCAGGGTTCGAACCAGTAGGGCAACAAAAATTAAAATTTTCTTTGATTTTCTTCAAGCGGGTGCGTATTTAATTGGGATTTTCCTGAATTTTCTCATATTAGTTATCTCCTCTCTAAGCTTATTTAAAAAAAAATAAAAATTTGAGATGAACAATTTGTTCAGCATTTTCAACATTAATACTTCTGGAATTAATAATTCCATAATGCAAGGTTAATCGACCAAATTACGCTATCTGCATGCAGAATTTTCAAACGTAAATCCTTCGTGGGAAAGCAAATCCAAAGGTTGCTATCTCTCGGTCGTTTTAACGTCAATGGGTGCTATGTATAGTTTGCTAGAGTTACATATGCTATACATCTATACACACACACTCATATATAAATATATATTTTATATATGTATATAATATACATTCATGTGTAACAGATCATGGGATGATCAGATTGAATATAGTAGGAAAACCTCAACATAAGTAATTTTGTCTCAAGCAAAAAACGTGTAGAGTGTGGGAGAAATTCTTTATACAATCTTCCAAATCGTGAGCCACCAACCTTTTTTTTTTTTTTTTCTTTTTTTTTTCACAGGATTAAAATAATCGTATGAATTTATTGTAGCTGTCCACCAACAACTCTGCTGCTAGATAGCTTACTTCGCAAAGTACTCCTTTTGCAGATGGAAACTGATTGTGTCTCATACCAAACTCCTTTGCTTCGCTTCCTTCCACATTTAAATTTGATGCTGAACCAAGACAGATTGAAAAAAGAGAGAATATGAGAAAAATTAATTAGGCAAGAAGAAGAAGAATTTAGAAAGAAAAAGAAAAAAAAAAAAAAAGAAACGAAAAAAATATTTGTATTCAATTAATCATCAAAATCTTTTGAAAAATACAAATGCTCGCTTAATTTATAGATACATTGTTTTTTTTTTTTTTTTTTTTTTATAATTATCAAAGTCATCAAATTCAAATATAATCTTGAGTTACTATAAATACGAACCTAAACTAGTCATTGTAGATGAATATTGCATAAATAAAAGATATATTTCTGAAAGGAATTAAAAATTAGACATAAATTCAAAAATAACTATACATCTCATTTAAAGTTCTCATGATTCCTGTATCGTTCCCTATGAATAATATCTATTTTTTCTTGTTATTAATTTTGAATTCGTTTATTGGAGAAGTGGCTTGTTATATATATATATACACACACACGCAAACACACATAAACAACGACTTAAATTGGAATTTTTGAACGTCTTTCTAATTTGAATATGAATTATTATTAGAACATTATGTTTCCTATGCGGTCTTTGAGATATTCTCAGTTTCATATACACACACACACGTAGTGTGTATTCGGCATATTAATGCCTATCAAAAATAAAATAAAATAACATAAAATAAAAATAAAACCGGCATATTAATGTAACTCTACTAAAAAAAAAAAACAGATCAATGTTTGTGTGTACGTTGTTTGGATGAGAATACAAAATATATAAAAATAATTAGGAGAAGGAAAAGTGCTATTTGAATGTACCATATTGTTGGTAAACGGTATAGGTGTACTGTCAATTTTCCTCGCAACTCATGTCGTGAAGTTCAAAAAAAGAAAAAAAGAAATAATTCGGTGAAAAAAAAAATTTATATATGGTAGATAATCTTTGTTAACACCAATTTTTAATTTACTTTAAGATCTTGTTTGGCTAATACGTGTTTTTTTTTAATATAAATAATGATAGGGACTAAATCCAATCTTAATGTTTTGAGTACCAATTAAAGTGATATATTTTTATCAATATATAATTAATTGATATGATAATGTTGAAATACTTACAAATAAAACAAAATGACAACATAAATTATTATTTAAAAATTAAGATTATATTTAGTATTTCTAGCATTTTTCTTGTTGTTTAATACCAATTGGAGAGGGGTTGGGAACTTATGAGGCAGACGGCAGGCCGTGCCTATTCTCCAATGTAAACTGCTACCCAATAATATTTGTGGCTTGCATACCAATTTGATGATCATTATGATAATTACTGTAATTAATTATTTATATACAACTTCATGATCATTATGATAATTACTATAACTATTTATATACACACACGTGGTTGTTGTCTTTTCAAGTCTATTATTGTATTTGTTTCTAGAAAACAAAAGGTTAACTTATTTATTTATTTATTATTATTATTTTTTGTCATTGTTAGACAATCACACTGCCATACCATTTTTTTTACCTAACATGATCACAACTACCATACCTAAATACCACTGAATATTAAACAATTGACACTAAAAAAGCCAAAAAAAAAATAAAAAACTTTTACACTTATTGTAAGTAATAAACAACGACCGAATTAATCTATTGTTTTATTAGAAGCATCCATAAAATAATCTTATAATTAATATAAGTAACAAGTAGCAAGGGAACCCATTGTTATTACAAATAGAAAAATATAAAGTTTTTATAAGTAAAATTAATTTAAAAAAATAACAAAATTTGTTAGAGACGGAATCCCCACTCGATCATAGATAGAATAGCCTTAGATAATAAGAGTAGACAATACAGAGTAGGCAATAGAACTAGTGGATTGGGGTTATACATCATATCATCTTTATTCTTTTGAAAACCAAAGTTTTTATTTTCTTAGAAATTATCAATTCCATAAGAAACCGCTCATGATTAGTTAGGCGACTTTCTCTTTTTTAATGAGAAATTCTAGATGTGCCTGTACCTTAAAAATAAATAAATTAATTAAAACTTTATTAAAACAACCAATATAATATATAAATTTAAATGCACCGAACTTTACAAGATGCGTTAACAGCTCGGTGGTAGGTGCTAGGTATTCTGTGTATGAGTTCCTGGGTTCGAACCATAAGGGCAACAAAATTTCTTAGGGTTTTTTACTTTTTGCTCAAAACTTTTTCTTGACTGCCGCTTTCTTGACCAGCACGCAAAAGCTCCCGCCTTTTTTTTTCCCAGAAAACTGATCCAAACTCTGTAGCTGTAAATCTCTCTCCGCTTTTGGCCATGGCTACTACCAGAGACCGACTCCAGAACATCGTCTTCACCAAACAGCCCTTCGTCGAAGATGTTGGACCTCGGAGAATGTAATTATATATATATCAAAAAACAAAAACAAAAAACAAAATCTTGTTCATTTCTTTTGATTATTGGTTGTTTGTTTGATTTTTTTTATTTTTTTATTTTTTGTGGATTTGCAGTAAAAGTATGCAGTTCACTGTTCAATCCGCGTCGGAAATCAGCAAAATGGCGGAAGTTCAGGTCTGGAAAGGCCGGTACTACGATCACAATCGCAAACCTATTGAGGACGGTTTATTGGATCCTCGTATGGTAATCCCGAATTTTCTGACATAAATTTTTAATTTTTGGTGTGTTTTTTGAGTTTGAGAAAATGTTTATCACGCATTACTTTATTTCCGTTAATTATTAGATGAAATTGTCTAGTGTGGTGGTGAAATAGTACGATCGTCAATTACCGGTGTGGTTGTGATTCCCAGGGCCCGGCAAATAAGTTTTTGGAATGTGCTACATGCCATGGGCGATTTTCGGATTGCCCGGGGCACTACGGATACTTGAAGCTCGCTGTCCCTGTGTACAATGTCGGATTTTTAAGTATCATATTGGATATTTTGAAGTGCATTTGCAAGGTATCAAATGAAGTATTTTCATAACAAGATTTTATCTTTCATCCAAACTAGTCTAAAGGTTCTGCTATGTATCCGTTTATCGTATTTTATCTTTTCTGGAAACTCGAATTCGTTCGAGTGTTTCATAATGCCATGTAATGTCAATGATCTGAGCCTGAAGACTTGCTTTTTTACTCCATTAGAATTAGTTCATAAGGGCTTTTGATGTTCTGCAGTCTTGTTCTCGTATACTTCTAGAGGACACACTTCGTAAAGACTATCTGAAGAAGATGAGAAGTTCTAAACTGGATCCTCTCAAGAAGCGTGAGCTAATGAAGAAAATAGTAAAGAAGTGTATTGGTAAACCGGTGAGGTGTTCCAAGTGTGGATACATGAACGGTTTGGCTTCTATCTTTTCTCTTGATGCTTCCATTATCTCTAAAATAAATAAGAATAAATCACCTATAAAATAGACTCCTAGCAAACCTTGGGTAGTATATTTTGATTATTTTAAATAGAAAGAGGTCTTACTACTTAGGAGTAGGAAGCAAATACTTTCTTTTTTTCTAGGGTCTAAAGGGTATAGGAATTTGAAAGTTTTTAAATATTTTAATGCCTAGCTTTAGGATTTATGGCTTCAATAGAGAATGCATTCCAAGAGGGGTGTAGCTAAAACATGTCATGTGTCACAGGTTCAGTGAAGAAAGCCGTGTCTAACATAGGCATCATTCACGATCGGTCAAAGCTAATTGGTGGTTTGGAGGACTGCAGATCAGCAATTTCTCACAAAAACGAGTCTAGCGCATCCATTTATGTGGATAGTCATGTTCTTAATCCTGCAAGAGTTTTTTCTCTTTTTAAAAGGATGCTTGATGAGGTATACTTTCAGACCTATATATGTGATTAATCCTTCAGTTCTTAAGCTGTCTAATCTCCAGTAATTTGTTCTATGAGAATGCGTTTGTTTTTGGTGGAAAATGTTGCCTTGTCTGTCTATAATGAAAGGATCCGATCCACCAATTTTTGAATTCAAAAGCATAATTTTTTGGAATTGGAAATGTTAGAGGTTGAGTTGCTTTGTCTTTCCCTTTTCAAGTTGCCTTCTATTTTAAACCAAGATAACAAAGGAAAACATTTTCTTGCATTAGTTTTCCTATCGGTATAATTTAATTAATTTATTTATTTTTTGGCAGGACTGCGAGTTGTTTTATCTTTCTGTTAGACCAGAGAATCTCATCATGACAAACATTGCTGTGCCACCTATAGCTATTCGTCCTTCTGTTATCATGGATGGATCACAAAGGTCATCTCAGCTTTTGCTGGACTATCAAGCTATTTCTTTCCCTTTCTTTTTGGTCCTATTTGGCTTCATTATTCTTCTGTTTGATAGCGTTTATGACCTAGATGTTCACAATGCCTATCTGTTTTCTTGCACATTTTCTGTTGCAGCAATGAGAATGATCTAACTGAGAGGCTGAAGCAGATAA
Source organism: Ficus erecta (assembly GCA_008635985.1). Taxonomy (NCBI): domain Eukaryota; kingdom Viridiplantae; phylum Streptophyta; class Magnoliopsida; order Rosales; family Moraceae; genus Ficus; species Ficus erecta. The sequence continues at coordinate 5,817,623 of BKCH01000002.1, forward strand.
TTCGAGCGAATGCTCATCTTCAGGCAAATTTAGCAGAAGGAAGTTCTGCTGCTGCATTTCTGGTATGTGATGGAAATCAAATTATTAATAAACAACTCCGGTACTTGTCTGACATTAGAGGCTGTAATTCCTTTGTAATGTAAAGTACAAATGTTGTTCCACGTGTTCTCATAATGTCAATTACTTTGGTATTATAATATGTTTTCTGGTATAGATATTAATGTTGCTTTCATGTGTGTCATTGTACTTCTCTATGCTAATAAAGATAATAGTATGATTGACACTCTCAAAGCATGTATATCAAATCAACATTTTTGTTGACAATCGTAATCTAACCTCTTGCTATAACGATATGTTTGACGAAGATGAGTTAATAGTTACCTGCAGTCTTGGAGCGTCATGTCGTTATACTCATGCTAATATTTGTGGTTCAGGATAACTGGGATGAACTTCAAGTTGAAGTTGCACAGTATATAAATAGCGATGTTCGTGGTATTCCTCCTCATATCACACGACGTAACATGCAAAAAAATCGAAAGAATTTGACCGGTTTTATCCAGCGTCTTAGTGGGAAGCATGGACGATTTCGTGGAAATTTATCAGGGAAACGTGTTGAATACACAGGCAGAACAGTTATATCTCCTGATCCTAATATGAAAGTTACCGAGGTTAGGCATTCAACATAAGCTTAATGTGTTTGATTTTGTGCTGTTTTTGTCATTACCTTTTTGTTTCTATGATTCAATATGTTAACGTTGTTTAGGTTGCAATTCCCACACAAATGGCTCGGATATTAACTTATCCTGAACGCGTTTCTGCTCACAATATAGAGAAGTTGAGGCAACGAGTCAGTAATGGCCCTGATAAATATCCCGGTGCAAGGATGCTCAGACGTGCTGATGGTTCTACATGGCAAGGATCAAATCCTGCTCTCACTTCAGTGAGCGTGTAAGGATTCTTCAATTTTTTAGTGGTTTGATTCATTGTTTGTGCTGTAGGTCTATCAGAATTTCTAGAAAGCGCTTAGCAGATGAATTGAAGTATGGTGATATAGTGGAACGCCACATAGAGGATGGGGACATTGTTCTGTTCAACAGACAACCAAGCCTGCATCGGATGTCTTTCATGTGTCATAGGGTAATTGCATATTTGAATTGACTTTTCTGTAACACATTTTACGCTAATTTCTTCTGCTTTTTTTTTTTTTTAAATTTTAATTTTAATTTTAAAAAATGTTAATATATTTCCCATCTTTTTTTTTTTTAATAACTAAGGAGTTAGGTCCAACACAGTTAATTGAGCTTATCATAGCACACGGAAGCTTCTTTTCATAAATAAGCTTTGTCACTAACGTGAAGCACATAAGATCCTTTCCTGTGCAATAGAGATATTACTAACTTAAGCATATTTGACTTGGTAACCGGTTAGACACTTGGGATTTGTGCCCATTGAAGTTGCTGATTCTTGAGATGTTTACTTGGAAGGAGCAAAGCCCCAACTATCTTTATCAATCCCAGAACCGGCTAAATTATTGGTAATTGAAACTTTAGCTGAAAATAAATGGGCCACTGTAATGTACATCGACTTGAACATGCAGCAGACAATGGTACTCTTTGCTCTTTTATGTGTAACCTCGGCAAGAATTTGATTGAAATATGTTTTAGATGTTCAGCAACTGCGAACGACGTTAACAGGTTTCTATGTGAGACCACTTTTGTCAACCATAGTATGATGCTGTAAAATCTAACGCTTCTTTGAAACATTAAGCTGTAAGAAGCGCATGAAACAATGTCCATCAACCCGAATACAACTATACAAGCACTAGCAATAAGTTTGTTCGTTTGTGTGCGCAGGCAAGAATTATGCCTTGGAGAACATTGAGGTTTAATGAATCTGTTTGCAATCCGTATAATGCTGATTTTGATGGTGATGAAATGAATCTGCACGTCCCACAAACAGAGGAGGCTCGAACAGAGGCAATTTTGTTGATGGAGGTAATTAGTTTCCACTCACTATTTGTTAATGTTTCCACATATCCTGCTATTCTAATTTTGGAAACGTTCTAAGAGGATTCGTTCAGTCATGTTGTGTTTATGTTCTTGAATTTTTGCGCTATTATCTATGTAAGAACAAAAGTTATGCATGATGAAATTTTGTTTGATCATATAGAAGTTGCTTATGCCTCTTTGGACTCTTGTAGCATATTCTTTCATCTATAATATTCTAGTGTTTTGACAGGTCCAAAACAATCTATGTACGCCCAAAAATGGAGAGATTTTGGTTGCTTCTACCCAAGATTTTCTCACATCTTCTTTTTTGATTACCCGGAAGGATACATTTTACGACCGTGCGGCTTTTTCTCTCATGTGTTCCTACATGGGCGATGCTATGGAGCATATTGATTTGCCAACACCGGCTGTGCTTAAGGTTGACATTCCAATTCCGTTCTATTGACCTCATGCCATGTTTAATGTTTAATCATGTACATGACTATCACAGCAACGTTGTGTTATTATCAGTTCGAACCGAGCATAATTTTCCAGGAGGTGCTTACTCCAAGCTTGTGAATGACGAACTGAAAACTGTGTCCTAGACGTTAATTCGTTGTCACCATTCTTTGCCTTCGACAGTTGTCAACACCTAATTGTTTTCTCTATACTCTTAGACTTGTTTCTGTTTATAGCTGACATGTTATAACAACCTTTGAGTACAACAGTGGACAAGTTTTCATCTTTTTCCCTTTTGCAAGATTTTGCTTCTTATAGAATGTATTTTTTATTTTATTTAATTTTGTTTTTAATAAAAACTCGTGACATCTCCTTTTCTTTTATAGTTGAAACTCATCGCAATTATGATAAGGAAGGATGCCAATCTGGCATCATTATTTTCTTGGTATAAATGTGGTTGAGCATCATGCAATTTGAAAATTGTCATTCATTGTTAAGGAGTACTATTCCTAAATCAAATTTCTAATTTAGAAACAATGGATGTTTTGCAGCCAGTAGAACTTTGGACCGGAAAACAATTATTTAGTGTGTTACTGCGTCCAAATGCAAATGTGAGAGTCTTTCTGAATCTTACAGTTCGAGAGAAAAACTACTGTAAAGATCTCCTAGTGAATGGTAGAGAAATTGAAACAATGTGCTCGAAAGATGGGTTTGTATATTTCCACAACAGTGAATTGATATCTGGGCAACTTGGGAAGGCTACTTTGGGTATAACTTTTCTGTCTTTTAAGTTTATTGCCCAATTTTTGTCTTTTCTTTTTTCTCATTTTTTTAAAAATTGTTATTGTTGTTATCATAATTATTTTGCAAGTTAATGCTTTTGATAAAAACAAAAAAACACATAACAAAACTAAAGATTTATCTCCTGTTTGAAGTTTGCTAATTAAGCAATATTTTCCACAATGTCAATCTAGGAAATGGCAATAAGGATGGACTTTATTCCGTTCTTCTCAGAGATTACAAAGCCCATGCTGCTGCTGCTTGCATGAATCGCCTAGCTAAATTAAGGTATCCTTTTTACATAGTATTTGAACATCCTAGTATTAGTTCTTTCTTTTCTAGTGTTCTTCCCTTGTTCCGCCAACTTTGGATTTCTTATTTCTACTGTCAACAGCATTAACCATCACTCTAGATTGTTAAAACTCCCCCCTCCCCCCTCCCCCTCTCTTTCCTCTATACAAATATATATGGTGGACATTTTTGAGACCAGAAATAAGGAAGCAAAATAGAGTGCTTTCACTGTCGTGATTTGAGAGTTCAAAATCTGAGACCTGCCTTTTCTTTTTCTTTTCTTTTCATTTGGTGATTAATTATACCTACATGTCAATTAACATATTTTTTTTGTCGGATGCAGTGCACGGTGGATTGGTGATCATGGATTCTCAATTGGGATTGATGATGTTCAGCCAAATGAAAAATTGCGAGGTCAGATAAATCTTATAATTAATAAAGGTGCTAACGAGTGCGATGAGCAAATAAAGCTATATAATGAAGGAAAACTACCACCTGAACCTGGTTGTGATGCTGCTCAATCATTGGAGGCAAAGATAACTCAGAAATTGAATGATATTCGAGAAAAAACTGCAAAGAAGGTTATGATTTTGACTAAATATAAGCATCTCTTAAGGGTTTTCATTCCGCACGTATTGTCACGCAACTGTTTTTATCTGTTTATGTCTGTAAGCGGGGGTGGTTGTGGTTTTTATTTTGGTAAGCAAACATGCATGAAGATGGAGTTTCCGTCTCATATAAAGAATAAGATACAATAAACTTGTTGTTTAGTCATGAATTTCCATCTATAGTTTTGAGATTATATTTATAATTTTCCGACTAAAAGAGCTCATCTCTGTGAGGAAAGATCTCCAAAGAAGCTGCCCAAATGGTTCTGATTGTTCTCACAGAATTTCTAGAGTTGAACTGACATGAGATTTCATTTTTCCTTCATCTGAATTAGTATTATTATTTTCTTCAATTGAATAGTTGATGAAAGAACTGCATTGGAGAAATAGTACACTGATCATGTCCCAGTGTGGTTCCAAAGGATCTCCTATTAATATCAGCCAGATGGTTGCCTGTGTCGGTCAGCAATCGGTCGGTGGTCGTCGTGCACCCAATGGATTCATAGACCGAAGTCTTCCTCACTTCCCCAGAAAAGATAAAACCCCCGCAGTAAGTTCTGTAGCTGTTTTGTTTTTCGTTACCCTCTCAATATTTTTTGATCTACGTTCTCTTCCTGACAGTTTATTTTGCTTAATCTATTGTTTAAGCATGCCAACACTTATGGTCGAGCAATAACTACGAATATTGTTAAAATGATAATTGAAAGCAGGCACACATTTTCATTTTGCAGAACCACAACAGACCACTTTTATTGCCCATGCCTCGGGAACCCATAAAATGCAATAATATTCTTGATACAATTTAAGGGGGGGTTGCCAATAAAATAAAATACAATAGAGGGGGGTTGTCTACGTAAAATCCCATTTATATCTGCTCCTGCATTCTTCAATGGCTTTGGAACAGTGGGCTTTTGTTTTTTATTTATTTATGATTTGCTTTGCTTATTGATTTGTCCAGTATGGAGAACTCAATTGGGTTCAGAAATCAGAGAATACTCTTGGCTTAAAATGAATTCCCAAGGCATATATATATATATATATATATATATTTTTTTTTTTTTTTTCATTTTTTTTTTCTAATTATGATGTCGTTAATGCAGGCTAAAGGATTTGTTGCTCATTCCTTCTATGATGGCTTATCACCCACAGAGTTCTTTTTCCACACTATGGGGGGAAGAGAAGGCCTTGTTGATACTGCGGTGTGTACTGTTTATGTTCATATTTTTATCATACTTCATTAGGACCTAAATTTTACCCGTTTCAATTTGGTATAGGCACGTGTATCTGCCATCTATTGTTGATATATTAAATTTGTTTGGTTTAGAAGTCATTGATTTTGAAAATACAACTATTGTTGCTACATAAGAACCCCAAGAGTTAGCTCATTTGGTCATGTACCTAAGAGGGAGGTCTAAGTTTTAATCCCCCCAGGGCCCACCCATACCAAGTTACTCTAAACTTTTTCAATGGCGGTCTTGGCTTATAAGCCGCATTTGTGCCCGGGGAACCAGGCCCTTGAAAATCACCAAAAAACATTGTAATAACAGTAAAATTTGGGCTCTTCCTCAAAAGCATTTGTCCGTCTGTATTTTGGTAAAACGTTTCGGATCTGAAGGCTCATTAACAAAATATTTTTACACCTCATAATTAGGTTCACATGATTTATTCCAACACATCTCAGTAAAGAAATTTCTTTATAAATAACAGTGTGGGGCCTCAAATTGTCATCAACCAAATCAGATGGCATAATTTGGACCTCAAAATCATTTTATTGCTGATTTTTTCGTGAACTGTTGCAGGTGAAAACGGCTGACACAGGGTACATGTCCCGTAGATTGATAAAAGCTTTGGAGGACTTGTTTGTCCATTATGATAACACGGTACGGAATGCAAGTGGAAGTACAATTCAGTTCTGTTATGGGGATGATGGCATGGATCCATCTCAAATGGAAGGAAAAAATGGAGCTCCATTAAATTTTGAGCGACTGTTTTTAAAAGCCAAGGTTTGAAACGTCGGTGTTGTTTATTGTTTCCCGTTGGTGTTCTTATTTGGATATCTGAGTTTACAATGTTGGTTTACAGGCAACATGCCCCGCTGAAGGAGTTGAAAAGCTGTCTCCCGAAAAGGTGTCTGAACTAGTTGAAAGCAGGCTCTCTAAACATGACATGACTCCCGAGGGAGGTTGTTCAGCTGCGTTCAAAACCTCTCTGAAAAATTTCCTGGATGAATATGTAAAATCGTTGAAAAGAACACGGGAAACATGCGATTCAACCGAAGATCGTGTGAAGAAGGAAAATTTTGCAATTGTGAAACAGATTGTCCAGCAGGTATCTGGAGCTACTGCTAGACAACTAGAGGTATTGGCCGTTGTTTCTCGATGCTTTACTTAATATTCTTCCTTTTTTTTTTTTGGTATCCTTTTCTCCATTTATGGGGGAGACTGCTACCTCAATGCAAATGGTTGGCGACCGAACTTGGTAACAGTCCAATCTATACAGACTAAAGATGATGGTTTGCATTTGATCACTTCCTAATTGAAAAATGGTAAATGATTATATATGCGTGTGATGTATATTCATAATTGTGCAGGTTTTTCTTGATACTTGTATCTCGCGTTATCATTCCAAAAAAATCGAACCTGGAACTGCAATTGGAGCAATTGGAGCTCAAAGTATTGGAGAGCCTGGGACTCAGATGACCTTGAAAACTTTTCACTTTGCTGGGGTTGCAAGCATGAGTGAGTCTTTTAACTATTTTACTTAGAGTGACCAGGGATGTTAAAGTCATAAATTTATTGGGCATTCTGCCATTTAACTGCTAGGTTTAACTATGATCTTTAACTCTTTTTCTTAGACATCACACTTGGAGTTCCTCGTATCAAAGAAATAATTAACGGGTCAAAAAAGATTAGCACGCCCATTATCACTGCAATGCTAGAGTGTGACAATAATGTAAATGTCGCACGGATAGTGAGAGGTCGGATGGAGAAAATAAGATTAGGCCAGGTATGTAACAATGTAGTAAATAATTTTGTTAGTGCATTTATTTTCTTATTTTCAATGTTTTACTCGAAATTGTTGCCGAATGAGTTCTATTTATAAAACTTTCGTTTCTACACTTAATGTTGAAGAATGGTGTTGTGGAAAATGTTCTGGTACATACAAATCAAAGGAGTCATTAGGTTAAAATATTTCCCATTGTATAATCTACGATCCTTCTGCAGATTGCTAAGAGTATTAAGGCTGTACTGACTTCTCGAGTAGCATCAGTATTCGTGACACTTGACATGGACAAGATTCAGGATGCACAATTGTCTATAGATGCTAATGTTGTTCAAGATGCGATATTGCGAACACCAAGAATCAAACTGAAACAAGAGGTGAACATCTCCTTCTTCCATAGTTATTTATATGGCTTGTATATTAGATATCTAAAACTGATGTATGTTTGTACGTTTGCAGCATGTCAGGGTTTTGGATTTTAAGAAGTTGGAAATCCTCCCTCACAAGTCAGATAGAAGCGAAGTTCTTTTTAATCTCAATAATCTTGAGAGGACGCTTCAGAGAATTATAGTAAAGGTCGACGGGCTCAATCTGTAGTTAATAAAAAGTCCATAGCAATTTCTTCCTACTTTTTGGTTGGAATGCTTTTGTAGATTTTTTATTTAATCCCTTTGTTTGATAATGACAGGGTATAAAAACTGTTGACCGTGTTGTCATAAGTAAAGAAGGAGAAAAACCAGAAACAAGCAAATACAAATTGTTCGTAGAAGGGTGAGTTTGTTGTCACAGTTCTCTAATTCTAAGTAATTGATTAATTCAAGATGAATTTTATGTTTTGTGATCAAAGTAGTCTCAATAAGGCATAAGCCTTTCTGAGCCAAAATAAATAAATAAATAAATAAAAATCTCAATAAGCATTTATTGTGTCTCAACTCTTTCCAGATTCATTCACATCTGGTCAATGCTTTTTCATAAACAATTTCCACCTCACTTGTTTTTCACATTTAGTTCGGTTAGTTTTCAGAAAGATGATTTATTCTTGATGATTTCACTTTTTTAGTTTTTTTATTAAATCGATTATTGAAAATTTATCTTCTGTATATCGTTTAGAACGGGTCTTCTAGCAGTTATGGGCACGGAAGGAGTAGATGGACGTAAAACCAAAAGTAATCACATCATTGAAGTGCAGCAGACACTTGGAATTGAAGCAGCAAGGGCCTGTATTATCGATGAAATAGAGTATACAATGAACAGTCATGGAATGAGCATAGACAAGCGGCATATGATGCTTTTAGCTGATGTAATGACATCTAGGGTAACTACTTTTCCCTTCTGTATATATGTATATATATTTTTCTTACAACTTTTTAGACATGTATACGTCGAAATGATGCGATGTTACTTTGTTTAACGATTTATCGTAACAGGGCGAAGTACTAGGAATCACAAGGTTTGGAATTCAAAAAATGGACAGGAGTACATTGATGCTGGCTTCTTTCGAGAAGACAGCAGATCATTTATTCAATGCTTCTGTAATCGGAAAAGAGGACAGGATCGAAGGAGTAACTGAGAGCATAATCATGGGTATACCGATGCAGATTGGCACGGGAATGCTCAAAGTTCGACAAAGGTAAGAAGGAATGTGCAAGTTGTTTGTATGCTAAAGTAAGGTTGGACATATCCAGGATTTACTGATTACTCAGTAACTGGAAAATAATGAACATGTTATTGAGGCAGTGTAGAATTTTTAGATCTTAGAATGAGTAGTTCTGGCCTTTCGTTGAAACTGAATTCACACGTCCTAAAATCGTCAGCTAATAGCACGACAACAACAGTAACCGCAAAGGTTTCTCCTGGCCCGATCGGGAAGTGTCGTTTTGAAATTGGCCAAAACTGTCGGGTTCACCTTTTAACTTTGTGTTCTAATGTATGATATGATTTTTCTGTGTTTGTTTGTGTAGATTTTTGTCGAATTATTAACGTCACACTTGTTTATGGACTTTGCAGTTCAAATACCGACTTTTTTACCCACCTTAATTGGGGACTCACTTGAAGCTAATAATTGTATTTTCGTCTTGCAGAGTTGACGTGCCTCCCAAACTATCTTATGGGCCAAAGCCAATTCTATCTTCTTAACTTGAAGTGGAAATCTGTGAATTCATCCCAGTTCTGGAATTGATATTATGTTGACAAATAGATGCAGGTAAGAAGTAGAGACCACTCTCATTATGTGACCATGCCAGGATGATTTGCACATTGATTCAAGATTTCTAATTATATATGTATGCCATATTAATTTATGAACATTCATATATCTATAGATATATATATATATATATATTTTTACGTAAAGTCTTGTATCTAGTACTGTATGGTATCCAGCAATATGAACTTCAATTACTATAAATGTGAACTTCAGTTATTAAGAATATGAATTCATGTAAAAAGAAATGTAAAATAAGAGGAATTCACATTCATTTAAGCTATATTTCCTTCTGTATAAATTCATATTTTTATTAACTGAAATTCATATTTACAGTAGCTGAAGTTCACATTATTGGATATCATCTAGTACCGGATAGGAAACCAACCCTATATATTTATATATATGAATTTATATTACGTAAAACCTCAACGGAAGCAATTTTCTCTCAAGCAAAAAAAACGTTTATAAATAGTAGCTTTCAACCAACTACTCTGCTAGACAGTATCTGATACCAAACTCTCCTTTGCTTAACTTCCTTCTAAATTATCTATTTGCTTTCTTGCTATGAATTGTTTAATTAGTTTGTTGAAGAAGTGGATTATTATATGTTCTAAAAATCGAAAAAAAAATTGGAATTTCTGTACATTTTTTCTAATTTTGTTAACGCTTGCTATCAGAAAATTTATTTTCTAAAACAATATTTATGTTATATATTTTTAAGATCTTATTAGGCATTGTCTTTCTATCATACTAAACAGGCGTGCCTATTTCACACACATTATGTTATATACATACGTTGTTCCAGCAAAGAAAACTATATACAAGTGGTTGCTGCCTTTTCTAGTATATACGCGTGTATTTTTAACAATTTTTATTTTAAAGTATATTTTGCCTTCTTTTTGGTGGTCATTATCAGACAATACTATAATTAGACTATATATATATAAACTAAAAAAAAAGGCATAATAGTTGATCTAATGCAAGTTACAATAGGAAATAATGTGGAGTCGATAGAACTAGTGGATTGAGATTATAGCAAGCTAAACCATAACTGAAAATATCAAATTGGGAAAATTAGGTGTCATGCAATAATTTTTATGTGTTTGATATTTATGCTATGAATTTTTGGGACCATGTTGACCACCGTCGAAATTATTAAATTATCTTTTTTTATCCTATTTATAAGATTAAGATCGAATAGAGTTATTTCTTTTAATGATGGGATAATTTTGATATAACATATTAAGCAGACGTTTAATCAACTTTCTGTGGTACGAAAATCTAAAATCCTTTTAAGATTATTGATTCAAATCCATAATTTAAATAATTATGAAAAAAAAAAGTATTAAAAAATGGATGCAAAATAGAGTGCTAAATGGACCGTATTAACTTCAACGTTGCGAGAGCGTTTTCAACTTGCTTATTGTTACAATAAATAAAATTTGTGCTCGCCGCCTCCAAAATCCAAATACTAGCTTGGTGGGAGCTGACGCTAAGCTTTTTGCAATCTCAGTTCCAGGGTTCGAACCAGAAGGCCAACCAAATCTTAGGGCTTTTTTTTTTTTTTTTTTTTGGGTAATTTTTTTCAAAACAAACATTTGCTCAACTGCCACCATCTTCACACGGCCTGTCCAAAGCTCCCGCCTTTTTCCCACACCCCTTCAAACCAATCCCACCCCCCCTCCCCCTCCTTTAATGCCTCCCGATTGATCCCACTCTGTCTCTTTCCATCTCTCTCCGCCATCGGCCATGGCGACGACCAGAGACCAAGCCCAGAACATCGTCTTCACCAAACAGCCCTTCGTCGAAGATGTTGGCCCTCGCAGAATGTAAGAAATGAAATAACACAAAAAAAAAAAAAAAGCATATGTAGATTTTGATTTTTGGTTGTTTGTTTGATTTTGTTGGGAATTTGCAGTAAAAGTATGCAGTTCACTATTCAATCCGCGTCGGAAATCAGCAAAATGGCCGAAGTTCAAGTCTGGAAAGGCCAGTACTATGATTCCAATCGCAAACCCATCGAGGACGGCTTATTGGATCCCCGCATGGTATTCCCCAACTTTCTTTTTCATAACTTTTTAATCTTTTTTTTTTTGGGTATCTGACAAATTTTTGATTTGACGTTTTTCAAAGGAAAAAACTCTCTTTGTGTTTTGATTTCTGGATTGTTGCATTCCTCTTAGATGGAATTATATAATAGTGTGATTGTGATGGACTCTTTTCCCTTTTTCGTGGTTGTGATTATCAGGGCCCTGCAAATAAGTTTTCCGAATGTTCGACATGTCATGGCCGATTTTCGGATTGTCCGGGGCACTACGGATACTTGAATCTAGCTCTCCCTGTGTACAACGTTGGATATTTGAGTACCATATTGGATATTTTAAAGTGCATTTGCAAGGTGCCCAACAGATTACTAGTCTATTAAAAAAAAAAAAAAAAAAAAAAAACACAAACACATAGGTTAATTGTTACTTCATTTATACTACTTCCGTTCTGAATGCCTTTTGATCTTTCACAGTCTTGTTCTCGTATTCTTCTAGAGGAGACACTACGTAAAGACTATTTGAAGAAGATGAGAAGTTCTAAAATGGAGCCCTTGAAGAAGGCTGAGCTAATGAAGAAGATAGTGAAGAAGTGTAACAGTAAAGCAGTGAAGTGTTCCAAGTGTGGATATATGAATGGTTTTGCTTCTATCTTTTCTCTTGATGATTCTATCGTCACTGAACGAGAACGTTCACTAGTTATACTTTTCCATTTCTTTGTTCCTAGCGGCAATTTCATGTTGATTTAAATCTAAAGGTCAACAAGGAAAAAGACTCCCCCATTCTGTCATTACTGTGCTCTCTTTTGCCCTCTCTTCCCTAGTGTATGTATATTTTATAGATGTTAGAGAAAGACGCCTTTATATTTATGAGAGGGAAGCAAATAATTGTTGATTTTTTTCCAGGGCATAAAAGTTATAGGAAGTTGAAAGGTTTAAAATATTATTATGCATGTATTACAGGTTCAGTGAAGAAAGCTGTGTCTATCCTGGGCATTATTCATGATCGGTCAAAACTACTTGGTGGCTTGGACGACTTCAGAACCGCAATTTCTCACACGAAAGAACCTAGAGCATCCATTAATATGGCCAGTCATATGCTTAATCCTGCTAGAGTTTTTTTCCCTTTTTAAAAGGATGCTTGATGGGGTATACTTTTAGACCTATATACGTGATAAACCTTTCAATTCTTAAGCCGTTTAATCCCTGGTATTTTGTTGTATGAGAATATGTACCTTTTCTTTGGTGGTAAATTGCCTTCTTCTAATTTGGATGGATCCAACTCTCGAGTTTCAAATTCAAAAGTATAATCTTTTGGGATTGGAAATGTTTCAGGATTGAGTTGCTTTATCTTTCCCTTTTCAAGTTGCCTTATATTTTGTACCAAGTAAACAAAGGAAAGTGTGAACAAGACATTTTCTTGTATTAGTTTTCCTGTCAGTATAATTGCAGATTTTTTTCTTTGGCAGGACTGCGAGTTGCTTTATCTTTCTGTTAGACCAGAGAATCTCATTATGACAAACATTGCTGTGCCACCTATAGCTATTCGTCCTTCTGTTATAATGGATGGGTCACAAAGGTTATCTCAGCCTTCATTTTTTTGAATTACTGAACTATTTCTTTCCCTTTCTTTTTTGGTTCTGTTAGGCTTTGTTATTCTTCTGTTTGATTGTGTTTTAAACTTTATGGTGACCTAGTTGTTTGCAATGCTCCCTTTTTTTTTTCCTTCTGGCACATTTTCTGTTGCAGCAATGAAAATGACCTAACTGAGAGGTTGAAGCTAATAATTCAAACGAATGCTATTCTTCGGCAGAATTTGTTAGAAGGAAGTGCTGCAGCTAAATTCCTGGTACGTGTAGGAATTTAAGTTGTTAAACTAATAACTCCGGTACTCGTCTGACATTGGAAGTTGCAATTTCTTAGTAATGTGAAGTACAGATGTTGTTCCACATGTTCTGACTAGACATTTTGGTATTAAAATATGTTTTTCGGGTATAGATATTACTGCTGCTTTCATGTGTTCCATTGTACTTCTCTATGCTTGGTATAAAACATATAACTGAACGCTCAGAGGATGTGTTACATGAATATTTGTTGACATTCCTAGTGTACAATGTGATTTGACAAAGATTAGCTAATAGCTGTTTGCAGTGGTCCTGGAGTGTGGTTTTGGTAATACTCATGCTAAAATATGTGGTTTAGGATAGCTGGGATTTACTTCAAGCTGAAGTTGCACAATATATAAATAGCGATGTTCGTGGTATTCAACGTGATGCAAATCAAAAGCAATTGAGTGGTTTTATCCAGCGTCTTAAAGGGAAGCAAGGACGATTTCGTGGGAATTTATCAGGGAAACGTGTTGAATATACTGGAAGAACAGTAATATCACCTGATCCCAATCTGAAAATTACTGAGGTTAGGTGTTGAACAAAAGCTTAAAATGTTTGATTTTGTATTGTTATTGCCATTGCTTTTTGATTTCTATGTTTTAATATGCTTCTCCTGTTTAGGTTGCAATTCCTATACGAATGGCTCGGATTTTAACTTACCCGGAACGTGTTTCTCATCACAATATAGAAAAGTTGAGGCAGTGTGTCAGTAACGGCCCTGATAAATATCCTGGTGCAAGGATGCTCAGACGTGCTGATGGTTCTACATGGCAAGGATCAAATACTGTTTTTTACCTGTTGCGATAATGTATCAATTCTTCATTTTTTAGTGTTTGATTTATTGTTTGTGCTGTAGGTCTATCAGAGTTTCCAGAAAGCGTTTAGCAGATGAATTGAAATATGGTGATATAGTGGAACGTCACTTAGAGGATGGGGACATTGTTCTATTCAACAGACAACCAAGTTTGCATCGGATGTCTATCATGTGTCATAGGGTAATTGCATATTTGAATTTACTTTTCTGTAACATGTTTTACATCATGTTCTTCTGCTGTCTCTTTAAATAACTGATTTTTAGTTAATATATTTGCTTTATTTTAATAACTTAGGTCTGACAAAGTTGATTGAGCTTCACATAGCACATGAAAGCTCCTTTTCATAATTTATTTTTCTCCGTAACGTGAAGCATATATCCTTACACGTTCAACAGAAATATTACCAACTTAAGAAGATTTGACCTCATAACCATGGACACTTGGATTTTGTACCATTTGAAAAATTCACTTGGAGGGAGCCAGGCTCAACCCGCAACTACTGTTTTGAGTTTGAACATGGAGCAGACACTAGTACTCCTCACTCTGTAACGTGTTAACTTCAGCAACAAGTTGATTAAAATATGTTTGTAGATGTTCAAAATGAACTACTATGAACGAGATTAACAAGTTTCTATGTAGGACCAGTGGACCACTTCTGTATGGTGCTGTGGAAACGAATGTTTCTTTGAAATGTTAAGCTATGCCTATGAGAAGTGCATGAAACATTGTTTACCAATCTGAATATAACCATACAAATACAAGCAATAGGTTTGATCATTTGTGCTTGCAGGCAAGAGTAATGCCTTGGCGAACACTGAGGTTTAATGAGTCAGTTTGCAATCCATATAATGCTGATTTTGATGGTGATGAAATGAACATGCACGTTCCACAGACAGAGGACGCTCGAACAGAGGCAATTTTGTTGATGGGGGGTAATTAGTTTCCACACTCACCATTTTTTCGATCCATGTTCTAAGGGCATTCTGTCGCATCATATGTTAGTTAAATTTAATTTCTTGGATTTTTACGCTATTATCTATCTAACAACAAAAGGTATGCATGCTGAAATTTTGTTTGATCTTTAAGTGATCCTTTTTGAGTTTTGACTAATGACTGTTGAAAGGAGGCATCGTTGTTGAGGGTGGCACCTTTTTCATGATTGGGTCATTGGGCCTATTTCTTTCACATAGAAGTTGGTCATGCCTGTTTTGACTTTTCTAGCATATTGTTTTTTTTTAATAGTATTCTCGTGTTCTGACAGGTCCAAAACAATCTTTGTACGCCAAAAAATGGAGAGATTTTGGTTGCTTCTACCCAAGATTTTCTCACATCTTCCTTTTTGATTACACGGAAGGACACCTTTTATGACCGTGCAGCCTTTTCGCTCATGTGTTCATACATGGGGGACGCCATGGAACATGTTGATTTGCCAACACCTGCTGTGATTAAGGTTGACCTTCCAATTCTATCGTATTCTTGAATTCCTGCCATGGTGGGCTTTTTCTCATGTTCATGATAAGCGAAAAGTATTCTACAATCTTTGGATTTTAGCTTATATAGAATATGAAAATCATTTATGGTATTTCTTAATTAGACACTTGCTAACAATTTGAATTGGAAATTTGGAAATGTATATATATATATATAAGTAGGAGCCTGACACTTACACCCAAATTAGGTAAAAAATAGTTTGAACGAAGCATAATATTCCAAGTGGTGCTTCCTCTAAGCTCATGATTGACGAACTGAAAACTGTGTCCTCGGCATTATTTCATTGCCACTGTTCTTGCCAATTTTCGCCTTCAGCCCTTGTCCAGCTCCTAATTGTTTTCTCCATGCTGCTAGACTCATGTCTTTGTTTATAATTGACATGTTTAACGAACCTTTTACAGCCATGGGCGTGTTCATTTTTTTCTCCTTTTGCTAAATTTTGTTTGTTATAAAATACAATATTTATTTTAATTTCTTGTTTGATTAAATCTTGTGGCATCTCTTTTCATTGCTATCATGTTGAGGGAGGAATAGGATGTCTATCTTTTTTTTTTTTTTTGATATAAATGTGGTTGAGCATCTTGCAATTTGTATCATTACAAGTTAAGAAATATCATCCCTAATATTTGCATATGTATTCTAATTTCTGATGTAGAAGAAATTGTTGTTTTGCAGCCAGTAGAACTTTGGACCGGAAAACAATTATTTAGCGTCCTAGTGCGGCCAAATGCAAATGTGAGAGTCTTTTTGAATCTTACTGTTAGAGAGAAAAACTACACCAAGCCCAAAGACAAGGAAGAATTTGAAACTATGTGTCCGAATGATGGGTTTGTCTATTTCCGTAACAGCGAATTGATATCCGGGCAACTTGGGAAGGCAACTTTAGGTAAATTTTTCTAAACTCTTTAAGTTTATCACCCAATTTTTGTCTTTTGAAAAGAATATATGGGTAATTCACCTAGTTAGCCCTGAACTATTAACATTTTGTCATCTTGGTTGTTGAATTTTAATTTTGACAAATTGCTCTCTGAACTTCTGTTTTGTTTTGTTTTTAACAGTTTTGGTACTTGACACTACAATTGACAGAAGATCTTTGAAATCTAATGGAGATAATCACATTACTATCACATAATTAGTGAAAAGTCTGAAACAATTATATCACATACGTGCAAAATATTCTTGCTCTCAAGGGTTTATAATAGTAATAAAGAGGAAATTTTACACTTGGTTTAACTATTTCTATAAAATTTCATCTTAATACGCAATTGAAACACAATTATCTTTGTTAAATTTGAAAAATCATTCGCCAATATCAGTGTTTGGACTAAACTTCCAAGAAACAAAAGTTCAGGCAGTAATTTGCCAAGATTAAAAGTTTAGGGACAAATGACAGAATGTTAATAGTTCAAGGACTAAACGGGATGATTACCCTAAATATCATCATCGTCATCGTTATTTGCAAGTAAATGCTTTTAACAAAAACACTAAGATTTATCTGTTGTTCAAAGTTTGCTAAGCAATATATTACACGATGCCAATCCAGGAAATGGCAATAAGGATGGACTTTATTCCATTCTTCTCAGAGATTACAAAGCCCATGCTGCTGCTGCTTGCATGAATCGCCTAGCTAAATTAAGGTATCCTTTTTACCTAGTATTTTAACATCCTTATATTCATTCTTTCTTTGCTAGTATTCTTTCCTTTTTCTGCCAACTTTGGGTTTCTTATTTCTAATGTCAACTGGATGAACCATCACTCTAAATTGTTTAAACTTTTTTTTTTTTTTTCCTTGGCACTGTATGAATATATATGTTGGACATTTTTTAGACTGAAAATCAGGAAGCAAGACGGGATGCTTTCACTCCAGTAGTGGTTTGAGAGTTCAGAATCTGAGAGTCAGACCTATTTTTTCTTTTCTTTTTTTTATTCATTTGATGATGAATTACGCCTGCAGGCTAATTAACAAATATATTTATTTGATATGTTATCAGTATATGAGTTGATGTCCATTCAATCGTCTCTAATTCAGAATGCATTTCCTAAGTAGTTGATATAATCTTTATCACTCATGTGTATATTTGCTAGAGGATAATATTTATTGTACAAAGCCTAGTTAGATAGGGCTTTGCTAGTATTTTAATTTATTATATGCCCATGTCATTAGTGAATGGACAAGTAATATTGCTCTCTTGTTGGATACAGTGCCCGGTGGATTGGTAATCATGGGTTCTCAATTGGGATTGATGATGTCCAGCCAAATGAAAAATTACGAGGTCAGATAGATCAGATAATTAATATAGGTGCTAACGAGTGCGATGAGCAAATAAAGCTACATAATGAAGGAAAACTACCACCTGAACCTGGTTGTGATGCTGCTCAAACATTGGAGGCAAAGATAACTCAGAAATTGAATAATATTCGAGAGAAAACTGCAGCTGAGGTTATGATTTTGACTAAATATAAGCATCTCCTTAGGGCTTTCATTCTGCATTTATTGTCACACAACTGTTTTTTTCTGTTTATGTCTATAAGCTGGGGTTGTCTTAATTTTGGTAAGCAACCATGCATGAATATGGAGTTTCCGTCTCATATAAAGAATGAGATATGGTAGACTTGTTGTTTATTTATGACTTCCCGTCTAAAGTTTTGAGATGATATTTTTGACTTTCCGTCTAAAAGTCTGAGCTCATCTCTTTGAGGAAAGAACTTGATAGAAGCTGCCCACATGGTTCTGATTGTTTCGATAGCACTTCTAGAGTTGGATTGAAGTGAGATTTCATTTTTCCTTGATTATTTTTATTGTTTTTTCAATTGAATAGTTGATGAAAGCGCTGCAGTGGAGGAATAGTCCACTGATCATGTCCCAGTGTGGTTCCAAAGGATCTCCTATTAATATCAGCCAGATGGTTGCCTGTGTCGGTCAGCAGTCGGTCGGTGGTCGTCGTGCACCCAATGGGTTCATAGATCGAAGTCTTCCTCACTTCCCTAGAAAGGATAAAGCCCCTGCAGTAAGTTCTGTAGCTTTTTGTTCTTCTCCCCCCCTCTCATTATTTCCTGCTATGAGGGATCAACTTGTAAGGTTTTCTTCCTGGCAGGTTTGTTTGTTTTTTTTTTTTTTTTTTTGTACGAATGATCTATGGTTTAAGCATGCCAGCATTTGTGGTCAACGAATAACTATGAATATTATTAAAATGATAATCGAAAGCAAGCACACATTCCATTTGCCGACACACAAAAGACCATTTTTATTGCCCTTGCCCCAGGAACCTATACAATGCATTAATATTCTTGCCACAATCCTGCATTCTTCAATGGCTTTGGAACAGTGGGCTTTTTTTTTTTCATTTATTCGTGTTTTGCTTTGCTCATTGATATGGGCGTAGAATGGAATAGCTTTCCGGTATGGAGAGATGATTGTGTTCAGAAATCATTGAATAGTCAGGTTAAAATGACTTGTTCTCCCTTGCTTTATTTTAGAAATCAAAGAATAGTGAGATTAAAATGAATTCCTAAGGCAAATGAGTTTTATTTCACTTTATTTCTATGATTGAGACTTATTATGCCATTGTTAGTGCAGGCTAAAGGATTTGTTGCTCATTCCTTCTATGATGGCTTATCAGCCACCGAGTTCTTTTTCCACACTATGGGAGGACGAGAAGGCCTTGTTGATACTGCGGTGCGTATTCTATGTGGACATGTTTCGATCATGCTTCATTGCGATCAAGTTTTACCATTTTTTCTCAATGCCTAATTTTCAAACCCTATTTCAATCTAGATATAGCTAAAATATGCCAGTTTGTAGGTACTGTTTGGGCTTTGATAACCTGCACGTAGATCTGCCATCTATTGTAACTAGTCTGATAAAATTGTTAATAAGTTTTGATACCCCATGGGCCATCCACACCGAGTTACTCTAGAATGTCATGGCTTTTAAGCCGCATTTGTGCCAAAGGGGAACTGGGTTCACTACTTAATATAAATTGAGGTTTCCTCTTGACAATCACCAAAAAAAATGAAAATTGTAATTACAGGAAAATTTGGGTTCTTCCTCAAAAGCATTTGTCCATCTGTGTATGGTAAAACGTTTGGGTCTGAAGGCTCATTGCATTCTGTTGTCCAAGGCATGCTTTTTCTATAAGAATGGTTTAACTAAAATATTACTTACATTTCATAATGAGGTTTACATGATTTACTCCAATATACCTCGTTAAAGAAATTTCTTCATAAATTAATTACAGGTGCTCAAATTGTCATTAACCAAATGAGAAGGCATGGTTTTAAGGAAATTGTCATTAACCAAATGAGAAGGCATGATTTGGACCTCAAAACATTTTATTACTGATTTTTTCATGAACCTTGCAGGTGAAAACAGCTGACACAGGGTACATGTCCCGTAGGTTGATAAAAGCCTTGGAGGACTTATTTGTCCATTACGATAGCACGGTACGGAATGCAAGTGGATGTATAATTCAGTTCCGTTATGGGGATGACGGCATGGATCCTGCCCATATGGAAGGAAAAAATGGAGCTCCATTAAATTTTGAGCGACTGTTTTTGAAAGCCAAGGTATGAAACGTTTGAATTGTTTACAGTTTCTTATTTGGTGTCATTATTTGAATACTGAATTTATTATGTTGGTTTATAGGCCACGTGCCCTGAGGAAGGAAATGAAAAGCTGTCTCCTGAAAAGGTGTCTGAACTAGTTGAAAGCAGGCTCTCTAAACATGATATGACTCCTGAGGGAGGTTGTTCAGCCGCGTTCAAAACCTCTCTGAAATCTTTCCTGGACGAATATGTAAAATCATTGAAAAGAACATGGCAAACGGGTGAATCAACTGTGGATCCTGTGAAGATGGAAAATTCTGCAACTACCGAAAAGATTGTCCACCAGATAACTGGAGCTACTGCTAGACAATTAGAGGTATTGGCTGTTGTTTTCTTGATGCTTTAGCATTATTCTCCTTTTCTTGTTAGCATTTTTTTTTTTTTTTTGGCCCTTTTCTCCTTTTATGGGAGATACTGCTTCCTCATTGTCAAAGAAGACGCATTTGAAACCACAAACAAATATATGTGACTAATCCTTTCATTGTATCACCTGAAATTGTTGCGAATATGCAAACAGTTTGGTCAAGTAAATGCAGTTGTTGAGCCTTGGCAGGATGTTAATAATAATTCACGTGTGATGGATCCTGTTTGAGTTCTTTTATTGTTGGACATAGATTGGAAGTGCAATGAATCCGTGACATAATTGTCCACGCTATGCATTTGTTTTGTTAACAGGGATGTAGTGTATGTTGAACAAATTAACAATTTTTTACTTGCATAGTGTTATTTCATGAATATACTTTGTACTGATGCAATTATGGTATTTTATTTTATTTTATTTTATTTTTTTTAATCATAAGGGTTTATGCTAGTAGAAAAATGATAAATTTGTATATATGCGCGTGATGTATTCATACGTTTTCAGGTTTTTCTTGAGACTTGTATCTCGCGTTATCATTCCAAAAAAATCGAAGCCGGAACTGCTATTGGAGCAATTGGAGCTCAAAGTATTGGAGAGCCTGGGACTCAGATGACTTTGAAAACTTTTCACTTTGCTGGGGTTGCAAGCATGAGTGAGTATTTTAACTATTTTCTTTAGAGTGACCGGGGATGATATAGTCATGAATTTACTTCGCATTCTGCCATTTAAACTGCTTGGTTTAACCATGATCTTTAACTCTTTTTCTTAGACGTCACACTTGGAGTTCCTCGTATCAAAGAAATAATTAATGGAGCAAAAAGGATTAGCACACCCATCATCACTGCAATACTAGAGTGTGATAATAACGTAAATGTCGCACGGATAGTTAGAGGTCGGATGGAGAAAATAAGTTTAGGCCAGGTATGTAACAATATACTAAATAGTTTCGTTACAGCATTTATTTATTAATATTGAATATTAAATGCGAAATTATTGCCGATCGAGTTCTATTTATAAAATTTTAATTTCTATATTTAATGTTGAAGAACGCTTTTGTGGAAAATGTTCTGGTATGTACAAATCAAAGAAGTCATTAGGTTAATATTTCTCGTTGTATAATCTATGATCCTTCTGCAGGTTGCTAAGAGTATTAAGGCTGTACTGACTCCTCGAGTAGCATCAGTATTCATCACACTTGACATGGATAGGATTCGGGATGCACAATTGTCTATAGATGCTAATGTTGTCCAAGATGCGATATTACAAACCCCAAGAATCAAACTGAAACAAGAGGTGAACATCTCCTTCTTCCATACTTATTTATATGGCTCGTATATTATATATCTAAAAACTGACGTACAATTGTACGTTTTGCAGCATGTCAGGGTTTTGGATTTTAAGAAGTTGGAAATCCTTCCTTACGAATCGGATAGAAGCAAACTTCATTTTCATCTCCACAATCTTAGGGCAATGCTTCCAAAAATTATAGTAAAGGTGATACTGAACCATGGTTCATAAAAAGTCCTTAGAAATTTCATCCATACTTCTTTTTCGGCTGGAAGTACTTGTGGAAGATATTTATTTAATACCTTTGTTTGACTTACAGGGTATAAAAACTGCTGAGCGTGTTGTTATTAGTAAGGAAGAAGATAAAATAACGAAGATATGCAAATACAAATTGCTGGTAGAGGGGTGAGTTTGTTGTTGAAGTTCTGTGTTCTAAATTATTTAATCAATTTGAGAGGAATGCTATGTGTCACGATCAAATTAGTCTCAATTAGCATGTTATTGTGCCTCAACTATTTCCAGATTCATGCAAATCTGGTATTTGTTTTTTCGCATACAGTCAATTTCATTCCATGCTGTTCTTGTGGTTCATATTTAGTTTTTCAAATAGGTTGTTCTTGCTGATTAAACATTTTTTCGCTAATACAGTGCAACATGGTTGTTGAGGAGAAACTCCCCCTCAAAAAGTAAAATTGAAAATTTTTGGGGAGAATATTGTCAAAAATATATATAAGATTGTTTGTGGTAATTTATGATCTATGTTTTATTATATCTCAATAACAAAGATAAGTATAGATAACTTGCATTAAACAACTAATAAGTGCATAAAAATAAATTAGGGAATTGAAAGGAAAAGGACCAGCTAACTGGAATCAAGAAATAAGTAATAGGACTAGATGACTGGAAGTAGAAAATAGAATGGGACCAGATAACTGGATTAATCAACTAAACAATTGAAAATAAAACAAGGACCAGGTAATTGGAGATGAAAGAAACTAGCGAGAAATGTAAGGTGCTCAAAAGTAAATAAAGAACTGATAAATAAAAATCAATACATATTTTAATTAAATGAAACTTATACCACAAGCATAACTCTAATATTTGGGGTTTGTAGCTCAATAGCCTTTGGACTAGGTTCTTGATCTCGTTCCTCTAAGCAAAGAAAAAGAAAATGAGAGTTCTAAGGGTTTAGAAGGTGTTTGGAGTCAGATTTGGAATTTAGAAAGGTTGAGTTGTTATTTAGGAGAAGGGATAAGAAAAGAATGGCTAAGTAGTTATGAGAGGAGTAAGAAAATGGCTGATTTACCAAGGCTGGTCTGTAGTATTTTTCTCTGCTGCCTATCCTTCTAAACTGTTTAAGGTGTGTGGTATTTAATAGAGTTCTCCAGCTCCTTGAATCCAAGACAGCTGTCAGAGATTAAAAGAGCTATTTGACACATGTTTTCTTGTTGTTTAGTTGTCAAAACACCTGATTTGTTGGCTGTTTAGGTGTCAAAACACCTTGTTTTGCTGGCTGTTTAGGTGTCAAAACACCTGTTTTGTGGCTGTTAGTTAGCTGATGAAGGATCTTGGCACTTTGCTTCCCACAAGTGTCATTGTATCCCTTGTAGCAGGTGGAAGCAGTTGCTAGTTGTCAACAACCAGCAAGCTTTTCAGTTCAGTTTTCAGTTTTTGTTTTTTTTTTTTTAAACTCCCAAAATAAAGATCCAAATATTAGCAGTAGAGGAAAGTAGTGGAAACTATTTCCTCTCCAATTTGACTTCCATTCTATGTTAAACAGCTCCATATATGATATCTGATTTCTAGTTTTTTGTTGAAAATATATATATATATATACATTTAATTTTGTCTTTAATATGTTGTTTAGAACCGGCCTTCTGGCAGTTATGGGCACTGAAGGAATGGATGGACGTAAAACCAAAAGTAATCACATCATTGAAGTGCAGCAGACACTTGGCATTGAAGCAGCGAGAACCTGTATCATCGACGAAATAGAGTATACGATGAAAAGTCACGGAATGAGCATAGACAATCGGCATATGATGCTTTTAGCAGACGTGATGACATCTAGGGTGAGTTTTTTTTTTTTTTTTTCACTCTTTTAATTATATTTTATTTTTGAAAATTTAGACATATGTGGAAATGATGCAATGTGATTTTGTTATGATTTATCCCAACAGGGTGAAGTCCTTGGAATCACAAGATTTGGAATTCAAAAAATGGACAAGAGCGTCTTGATGCTGGCGTCATTCGAGAAGACAGCTGATCACCTGTTCAATGCTTCTGTGAATGGAAGGGAGGACAAGATTGAAGGAGTAAGTGAATGCATAATTATGGGTATACCGATGCAGATCGGCACTGGAATGCTCAAAGTTCGACAAAGGTAAGAAGGAATGTGCAACGTCGCACGTGCATTTGCAAGTTACGTGTATGCTAAAGTAGAGGTTGCAACTCAAACACATCCCGGATTATGGCCGGTTTACTCGGTAACTGGAAAACAACACGTTAATGATGCTGCGTAGAATTTTAGATCTTAGAATAATATGAACAGTTTTGGCCTCCAGTTGAAATCGATTTCACACATCTTGCTAAAATTGTCACCTATTAATGAACACTATAACGGCAAAGATTTCTCCCGGTCCCATCTAGAAGTGCCGTTTTGAAATTGACCAAATCTGTCGGGTGGACCTTTTGACTTGTGAAATATACAGTTTGTTTGCTAAGTTTGCGTGGTATGATTTGTGTTCTTAACTATAAATAGGTTTTGCTATTATCAGTTGTTTTTCTTTTCTTTGGATTTTGCAGTTCAAACTCACTTTTTTCCCCCTTTCATTGAGGACCCTCTTGAAGCTAATAGTTGTAATTTCCTGTTGCAGAGTTGACGTGCCTCCTAAACTATCTTATGGGCCAAAGCCAATTCTTTCTTCTTAACTTAAAGCGGAAATATACAAAATTCGTCCCGGTTCAGGAATCGATCGTGTTGAGAAATATGCAGCTAAAAAGCGGAAATCGTTCTCATTCTCTGGCCAGGATGATCTGTAAATCAAGGTTTTGTTCAGCTCCTCTTTCTGCAGTACCTCCATGCGAAGATCGGTCGGCATTCTAAAGCAGCTAGTTAACTCCTTTCATGATGTTAAAGTCTTGCCAGGTCCGTCTTTGATTATTAGTTATGAATGTTGTCTTTCCTACTTTATCTATCCTTATTGCAGCTAGTTAGTTCTATAGACAAAAAGTGTTGTAATCTTAGAAGACTTGAGAAAATAGTGCACTTCCAGATTGTCTCTACAATTATTTGTATCTCAAAATTAGCTTCAAATTAGGATCCAAATTTTCTCATTTTTTTAGCAAGAAATTGAGCAGAACAAATCATGCGGCTCCAACGAAAAAGAATTGTTATTATATACTTCCGAGTAAATTATATTGTTATTTTCTTTCCCGTCTATAACAATGGTTTTCAGTTGGCATAATCGCAAATTGTTATTTGTAACTGAGAATTGTCGTGCTCGGACACATATTCTCTTGTGAAAGCTCTTCTCCACCAAACCTCAAATGCCCTCTGGACGTTGGGACAGTCGTCTCCTTTATTGAGAAACCGATCGAACCAATTAAGCAAAATGGTCTGTTGCTGCGGCAACGGCAGTGTGAGAATTGTTTGGCCGAGTCCGTCTTCGACCAACTTCTTGTCAACTGATCTGCAAGCCCTTCTCATCCATCCAAAGTCCTCATAAAGAGCTTCAAGCCATGTGGAAAGCAAAGAAAACCGGGTATCTTTCGGTACCAAGATATGTCCTCTGCCTATTGCTATGCACAGTTGAGCAGTTACTCTGCTGATTTCGTGCCGATACATGGTGGGGATTTTCGAATGCATGATTGCAAGCTCATTCTGATCTGCCCACAGTTTCACAAACTCGTCTGCCATCTTTTTATCCACTAAAATGTCGACAATCCATTGAAGATTGTCGGCCTCTCTAGCTATTTCACCCATCAAAACTCCCCGATCACGGCGAGTTTCTTCAATACTTGTAGCTTCTGATAGGCATAGGACAAGAGAACTGATACACCCATGGCAAAGATAATAAAGGGTGTCTTTAGAGATGTCCAGCGTGTTGCTATTGATGGGCGCGTCTTCTCGTAACAGACGAGAAATAAGAGATTTCATTTCTCGACGAGCTTTATCATCTTTCGCCTGAAGAACACCGGTCAGCAATCTCAATAGGATGTCGTCAGCTTGCGCTGAAGTGGATGGTTCGGACGACACTCTCAGCAGCACTTCACTCGCCGAGTCCTCGAGCTGTAGTTGGCTAAGATTAGAAATGACTTTCTCCTCTTCATCCTTGGACCACGGAACGGCTTCCAAAAACTCTAAGCATGACTCTATCCCCAAATCAAACATGATAGCTGCAGATACCTACAGACAGAACAATATTTGGTGAGGAAAAAACATGAAAATATTTATTCTTTGTAGTTAATGAATCAAACTCTGTAATTCATATTTGTATATCCATTCCAATGAAGAGTTCCTAAGCTTCACGTTTTACATTTTTTTCCGAAAATCGAAGTCAAGAAAAAGGAAATATGCTTAAACTCTTACTAGGAGATGATTAAGTCCCATAATCATCACCTTGTTTTTGCATCTCCCAATTGAATCCAATACAAAAGGTATGCAAATTACACAAATCTAAATTGTCACTCAGAAGAATTCATTTGCATTACCACTTGAAAAACAGTTCCATTACCAAATTCAGATGTATTTTTCATACTAAACCAAACTTAAGATTCCAAATTAAGGTATTGTCCTCTTCTAAGTATTTTCCGAGGTTTTCCTCAATTTCCAAGCAATCGACAAGTAACGGACAGAACAGAAAAGCCTAGAATTCATCCAAACAAATAAAAACGAAACATTTCCCACCATTTATGGAGACATTTTCCCATCACCCATTCCCAGAAGAAAGCTACAGCTCAGTTCTTACATTTCCAATTTTCTCGATAACCAAACACAAGGCTGACAAAAAACGCATACCTTGAGCAATCCTAGGACCTTGGAGACCTCCTCGCCGATCAACCTCTTCTTCAAATCATCGGAGTACATCAACACCACGGTCTCCACGTACACCTCGACGTCGTCGCAATCGCTGATCTCCACTGAGTGGGAGATGCCGCGCTCCAGTCGGAGCTTCTCGGCGAAGAATTGGCTCTTGGAAGAGAGCACGCTCTTGTGGACGTCCATGGTAACCCTAAACCCGTCCCTGGCGACAACCGTCAGACTCACGTCGCCGGAGGAGCTGGAGGAGGCAGTCCGGAACTGCGCGTCGTCGAGGAGCTTCGCGACCCTCTCGTGGAGCTTCCGCCGCTTGTCGTCGGAAAGCCTCAACTCGCGGTGCTGCTCCTCCGACATCATCTCGTACAGCGTCTGGTTGTGAGCGTGCGAGTTCGCCGGCGACGGCGAGAAGGCCGACTGCGACGGTGGCTGAGGCGGCGGCGAGAAGGAGGAGGAGGAGAGGGTTTTGGAAGGCGACGACAATGGCGAGTACAGCCTGGAGATGGATCTGGAGGGAGAGAACGACATTGTTTGATCTGATATGAAGCCCTGCTTTATCATCGCCGAGACTTCTCTTGATTTCAGTGAGTTCTCGGCCGCCATTGAAGCTGAAATCAAGGTTTTTGGTACTGAAATTGGTACTGAAATTAGTGGAGAATGAGCTCAGAATGGCCAAGACTAAAATTTTCTCGGGAAAATTGGAGTGTAATGTAGAAAGATCAACTAAAGAAACGAAATTTGGTTGAAGAATTTTTTGGGATTGAATTGAAAAATGAAAAAAAATAATTTTTTGAGTGAAGAAGGATTAAAAAATTTGCTGAGAAAGTAGGGAAAGCAAAGAAAAAGCTGAAAGTGATAGAGTGAAGTGAAAATAAATTGCCAAACTAGGAGGGAAAAAAAAGTGGGAATCCAAGAAAAGGAAAGAGAAAAAAAGAAAGAAAAGAAAAGAAAGGAAAAGGGAAAATTGGACTGAGGGAGGGAGTGTTTAGTTTAGCAGCTTTCACTTTCAGCTTTGGTTTTTTGCAACTTCAATAATAATGATTAGAAAACCTAAAAAAACGGTTCTTTAGAGCGGAGGGATTTTTTTTTTTTTTTTTAATAGGGAGGAATTATTGCTTAGTAGTGCTAAACACTGTAACACAAGCACACATAGGAGTAACAACTTAGAAGTCCAAATTTCTAATCTATAAATACCTTATCGGAAGAATTTTGTTTTGTTTTTAGAAGGTTATATCTGTATTACAGACTATATGTCTTGCATAATTTTTTTCTTTATTTTATTTTGATTTTGATTAGATTAAATGGTTTAAAACATGGATTCATAAAATATTGACAGTCGGTATGAAATCCAATTATAAAAGATACATATATTTTTTAAAAAAATTATTGGTGTTAGTCGATCTCTCATCCTCATCGTTTACAATATAAATTAAAAGTGATCAAAAGAATAAAAAAGTGACTAACCTAATTCTACTAAGAGAAACAAATTCAATGTGGCGTAATTTATTAAGAGAATAACAACCTTAAAAAGAAGTGTTTTCTCTTAGTAATGTATTATGGGACCCAATTTGTGCATCACCTCATCTTACACCACTTTACATGTTACTTCTATTTGTAAAAGAAAATTATAGCAGCTCACAAAAACATCCATTTGATGTAAGATCTCTCATTCTATAGTGTTACAAAATTCTAACCAAACAAAAACCTCACTTTTCTTCTTCATTGCATTCCTATTCTATTCTTATCACCATTCCTATTTCAATTCTCTCACTCCCAACCAGAACACTACCTTAGCCCTTAGCAGTCCCACTACGTCATAAAATTTTCGGGTCTGGTTTTCTTCCTTCCTCCTTTTTGAGAGCTTGGGTTGGTTTTTTTTTTTTTTTTTTTTTTTTTTTGAGCCTGCATAGTCAAAGAGTGGGGTTAATTTGGTGGAGATCCTCTCCACTAGCTAGGATACAAAGCGAGGAAATCAATGTGATGGGAAAATAGGTTTAACTCTTTCAAGATAGCAGATCCAGAAACTTTTGTCCTTAATTAATTTATTTATAAAAACATAAAATAATGATTTTCACTGCAGAGTGGGAACATAGAAAATGTCAGCTATAGTAAGACCAGTGTCATGTGGGATGTATAGATGTTGTTTGCTGGCATAGAGAGCCAACTAATTCTCATTCACATCTCAATCTCAGCATGACCAACTTGATATATATATATATATATATATATATAAATATATATAGTCTTATCGGAGTCACTTCTTCCAAAAATAATGATTGTGCTCTTCTGTCTTTTCATTACAGTGTTTTAGTGTTTCCCAACTGTTTAGCGGAAGACATGTGTCTCTCTCTCTAGGGTCGCTCGATGGCTTCTACACTCTTCTTCCCATCGTTACAACTGGATTAAATTACGGAGTCTAATTATTCTTTTAACGCTAGGATTGAAATACTGATTTTCACATGAACTTCGTGTAAATTATTAACATTGAACGTGAACATTACTAAAAACAACTTTTGTGATAATCACTTTTGGTAATATGTAATTGAGGCGACTAATTATTGACAAACAAGACTCTCTATGTAAATAGTTGCCCTTCTCCGAGGGCAAAAGCTGAGGGCGAGAGTCACCATTAAAGACACCTTTACAGGTAGGGCAAGTTATTGGGAAGTGACCATATTTAATATTACCAAATGCAAATGCTAAGTGCAAGTGAGTGTGCAACCAATAAGTGTGAACGGAATATTAGACAGAAGAAAAAGCTGCAACTACTCGAACTCCAAATACAGGTCTAGGGCTCTTGTCTAGGCCCTTTAGGTTTTGTTGAATGTTACAAAAATGTTGGCAATTACATTTCTGACGCATTGATGAGATGTTATCAGTGTCGGCATTTCATATTTTCATTTTTTTTTCATTGTCGGAAATTTCAGTTCTTAAATATAATTACAAAGACAAAAATATTAGAGGATTGATACTAGCTTATTTTTAGTATTGTGTGTGTGAATGTGTTTTTTTTTTTTTTTTTTAATAAAATGCATTTTATATCGACATAAATGATAATTTTTGTGAATCCAAACTTAGAATGCATTTATTTTGTCATCTCCAATTTAGAATTTTCATATCAAATTTTTATTTTCTGAATAATAAAAATTATAACTAACTTTAAAAAAATCAATCAATTCCAATCTAAAAAATTTATTTCGAACCGGGGCGGCAATCTTGCATTGAATTGGTTCCCAAATTGATATTTGATCTCCTTCCAATTATGTCTTTCAATGCTAACATGTTATCCTAGTGACTAACCTATAGTCTTTACCCTAGAAGTTACATAAGTATTGCATGGCAACTATACCTTACGTACGCAACAAACCTACCCATGATATTACTAGCTGCAAGCTAGGACTAACTGATATATGTGTGTGTATTTTTTGAAATGAGAATAACTAATATATTTTTTTTCTGTCAAATCATACGACCTATGACTCAACGAGAGAGATGTAAAGGAATATATATTCATGAAGAGTGAAAATATATATATATATATATATGACTTTATGAATATATGTAAGGAATATTGTAGTCCACAAGAAAGGTGAAACCACAGCCACCAATGTAGTCATAGGGACATGTATTTATTACTTGTGGTATTGTATGTCGGCAGCATAGTGCTTGCATATTTAAGCTTCACTGTACTTCTGAGGGCACACGTTTATTTGCAATATTTGTACTGACTTTCCTTTTTATTGCAGCATCATTTTTATTGTTAATACCGAAAAAATCATAAGATTGATATGTTGGAGCGATGCTTGATCTTTCTTGAACAACAAGAGTACTACCACAGGAGTAGTCACAATTTCAACATGTTATTTAATTGTATGTTTATTTATTGAAAAAAAAAAGTCAAAAAAAGGACAGTCTATGTCTTTATTTAGTCAAAGGAAGTGACAAAACATTCTCAACAACTGACAATAAATAAATAAATAAACAAACTAAATTAAGGTGACTCAACAACATAATATCATTATCTTATGAGCTACTGTATGCAGTTTTATTTTTTTTATTTTTTTAAATCAAATGCCTCTAAAAGAAGATAAGCACAAACCCAAATCCAGTAGTGAAAG
Source organism: Ficus erecta (assembly GCA_008635985.1). Lineage (NCBI taxonomy): Eukaryota > Viridiplantae > Streptophyta > Magnoliopsida > Rosales > Moraceae > Ficus > Ficus erecta. The sequence goes on from BKCH01000002.1 coordinate 5,848,603, forward strand.
AAAATTACTGTGATCACCACCTATATACAATATGCTGGAATTAATATGATATAAATATTAGATCTAGATCGAAAAAAACATAAGCAGACCAGATTGTTATAAAACAAGGAAGCTTCCAGAGTTGCAAAATAAATATAGATTACAAACAATTGAACGTGGAAAAAAAGACCAACAAGAACCTCAACTTCCTAAATACAAATGAACAAAACAAAACAAAACATCCTAGCTTAGCTGTTGAACTTGCCATTAATTAATCTTCCAAGATCACTAAATTCAGCAAATCACATTTTTGTTCCTTAACAAGATGATACATTTTTAAGCTCTCGCCATCTCCTTATGATTTTGCTAAGAAATGCAGTTCTTTTTCATGAATAGTAACCTGCAGAAAAAAAAGGGATATAAATAAAATTTTGGTGTGAAGAAATATATTTAATTTTCTCAATTTGAAAACGTAACAAAATGGTAAATATATATATGTGTGTGTGTGTGTGTGTGTGTGTGTGTGTGTAAATATTTACCTCTCAGAAGACATTGGTTTGGAGATCCTCCAACTCAGGATCCAATACAGTTTTGTCTTCCTTTTCTGCTTCAGTTGTCTCAAAGATAGGAGTCTGAAGCTTAGGAGGGTTCTGCAGAACATTACGATGATTTTAGTGAGCAAATAAATTTTTTGTATACACATATACAGAACTCTTAAGTATTAATTATTTGAGTTGGAAATTGAAGTCTTTGGTATTACCTTGCAGCGAACTAAGGCCCAGTTGACGCCCCGGAAGAACGGGTGTCGTTTGATTTCATTAGCTCCTTCCCTTGAACACAATCTGTTTTTGGGATCTCTATGCAGCAACCTATACATTAGTTGTTTTGCTTGAAGACTTGCCTGCATAAACCGCAACACGAAATTTTTCAATGTTCCCCGTCACGAATCGGGTCTCTTTTGGATTTTTCACTTCTCTATATTATATTATATTATAAGTTCGTTAGAGTTTTCACATCGAGTCTGAAGTCTATGTAAGGAACACAGAGTCTTTGTTTCAAATTGGCCGTTAGATGCATTTCAAACATTGTTTTCATAGTGCATAAATCTGTGTGGATGATAACATATGAAAATATACTTTTTGTACTCCTGTTTGTAGAGATGTCATACCGGTATGCTGCCTGGAAATTTAAGATCTTTGTGAAGGATATTGGCGAATGTCTTTTGCCTTGTCTTTCCTCTGAAGGGTGTGTATCCGTAAAACATTTCATACAGAAGAATGCCTAAAGAGAAAAGAAATGTGTTTAAAAATATATATATGAAAGGAGAACAAAGTTGTAAAAGATTTAAAATGAGCAAGGAAAAAAAAAATTACCTAGAGCCCACCAGTCCACTGCACTAGTATGACCTGCCCCAGTAATGATTTCCTGCAAAGTTATTTGGAAAAAATAAGAGAAATCAATAATAAGAAGCCCTTAAACATTAATACGGAATTCGTATTATCTCCATTTTAGTAAAATGTAGTAGCAGAATTTTAAGCACTTTTTCTATGGCAGTACAGTACTAGCAATTATTTCACCAGAAATGTGTACAAAAGCATGCAAATTTTTCGTGGGAGAAAATTATATAAAGAAAAAAAAGATGATAGCGTGTCAAACCGGAGCTATGTATTCCTCAGTGCCGACGAAGGAATTTGATGCTCTCATGGGCTCAGCCATGAAGATTGGAGTCTGTTGAGTTTTATGTGACCTTTTCTTTTCGGTTGTCTCTGGAATTAGAAGCTGAACAGAGGAAAAATACTTTTGTCAGTAACCCGTTAAGCCAAAAGCAGATAGAGAAGAAGTGTCAAGATGTGAACTCTTAAGTAATTGTTTGCTTTAATGCATATGTTGCAGTTTCTGTATACTAAGGATGAATTTGTAAAAAAGAAGAAACCTGTGGTTTGCAAGATGTCAAACACGACAAATCGAAATCCGTCAACGACACATGGCCAGTGCTCTGGAGTAATACATTTTCGGGCTTCAAGTCCCTGTAGATTATCCCTGCAATGAAACACAGTATATTTATATGCTGTATTAATATATATGTCTTGTTTGTAGAAATACAAGTGAATACCACAAATTATAAGCTTACCTTGGCAGTGAAGGTACTCCAAAGCGACAACTACCTCGGCCGCATAAAATCTAAATAGTTTCATCCATAACTATATGTTAGATAAATTAATAACGTAACGTACAAGTCGTAAGGAAACTTAGAATGGACCTCAAAATGGCAAGGCCAGAAACTCCAACAACTATGGCATTGCTACATTATTTTCAAAACCGAGTCGATCTACTAAAGATCATGACTCAAGAATTTTCTTTTCTTACAGTTTGTTAGCTAAACTTACCTCACTGCATCTTCTTTCAAGACCTTTGTGGGTTGTTTGTCTAGAAGCATGAAGAGTTCTCCACCAGGGCAGTAATCGGTTATCAGACAAACATGCGTTTTGGTCTGCAAAGGACGAAAAGCCAGAAAGTTATGAATTTTTGTATGAAAGTAACCAACATTTCTTTTCAATTCTCCCTTGGTAGAAGCAGGAAATACAAAAAAGAGTAATAACTAAGATGGGACGTCCAAAATGTGTGAAAAATACCAAAAATAAGTTAACACCGAGACTTCATTAGAGTACAAACCTGAAATGAAGCATATAATGCAGGAAGAAAAGGGTGATCCAACATGTCAAGGATTTCTCTCTCTGCACAAGCTCTGTGCACCTACAGAAACAAAAGGGATCGTGTATAGAAAACACGAGGACCGATCAACTCACAAGCTAAAAACCACCATTCACGAGAAGAGACGGGGAAAAAAAAAAAAAAAGAAAAAAGAAAAATCAATTTCAATACCTTGTTACGGTTGAGCATAACCCCTTTATCCATAGCTTTCATGGCAAACAACTGATCAGTTCCACAGAGTTCCACCAAGTGCACACTGCCAAGTGAGACAATTTTCCGAGAGACGATCAAAGCCCGGTTGGAGTGACAAAATGCACAAAAAGGTGGATTAAATCTTTAGCAACTTCACTAAGCTTATTTTTCAGCTTAATGTTCACTAATGGACTTGGAATCAGAACTATGATGCAACTAATATTCCATGGTTCCCAAAGTAAACGTCTTACTGATAATGCAAAGCTCGGGGTGAAAAAACGGGACAAAAAAAGAGACAAACCTGCCAGTATCACCCGATCCTAAGGGCTTTACAGGCCTAAAATGCTTCAATCCTATCTGTTCTCCACTATCCAGAATCTGCAAAAATCAGGATTACATGTAGATGACTTTGAAAGAATAGTATATGACTTCAAAAACCAGTGTTCGTAAATCTTTGCCGTTACGAGTGGTAGTTCATGAGTTTGAAAGAATAGTACCTTTTGAATGGCTTTCCATGGAGGACTATCCTTTCTATGAGGCTTCGGATGAACCATCTTTGAGTGGTTCGTCCATAGATCTTCTGGTTTCTGCAGATTTGAAAACTTCTTAGAACCGAACCCAACATAAACTCTTTATTAAAAGAGGATGATTAACTATGGTGACAGTACCTTATTGGCATCCGGAAGCTCTCTCACTGCGTCGTCAACGTTTTCTGCAGTTTCTTTGATCTGTTTAGGAATTAATTAACAAACAAATTTCATTAGAGATGAATACTGATTTACTGCCTGTAAATCCAAGAATAAAGCAAACCGCTAAAACAAACCGAAATGTCATAACGTGTTAAGCCTTTAATGTGTTACAAACTTAAAATTGACTATTCATGTTTCGGGCCTTATAACTAATATTCATCCATACAATTGTCCATTGTTCAGCCCGCATGTCAGGGGGAGTGAGAATATAAAACTATTGTTGGCCCGGGAATTAGTTAACTAGCATAAACCAAATACTTAAATAGAGGAAAGAAAGTTCTGACCAATTTCTCGCCCGCTTTTGCCGTTTGTTCTGGAATGCAGTTGCGAAGCGGCTCAACATGCTGACTACCATCTAGTTGTACCCCAATAAAGTACTGTACTTCTCCCTGTTAAACAAGTAAAAATTCCGTACTTAATTAATTTCTTTTTTTTTTTTATGATTGGCTTGGCTGTTTATTATAATTTTCGTAAAACATTAGATTATAGAGAAAATGTAGTGCCTTCTGATCACGCATAGGCTGGAGATGGAACAGATTCCAGAACTTTTTGCCTGGTTTAAGTATACAAAAGAAGAAGTAACTACAACATGAAAACAAGTAAAATTTTTTCTTTCATAATCTTTTCGAAATTGGAAACGGAACATACCACTCTTGGTATAGTTAATTAACTGTACAGTGACATCCGTCTGATTGTCAATTGCCTCTCTAATTTTTCTCACCGTCGCCGGATCGGTTTCAGGTCCTTGTAAAAACCTACATAACCAAAACAATTTTCATTTTTCTTACAATTTAACATTCAGATTTAACTTTACTTAAGAATCACTTGTAACAAATTATTAAATAAATTAAGGATGTACCTGCAATTTCTTCCCAAGATTTCTTCGCGACTGTACTCCGTGAGCTCCAAGAAGCTATCAGATGCAAATATCTGAAAAAACAAAAACGTTGAAGAGCATTAGTGTCACACATCTTGTGTCTTCTTAATCTCCGATACAAAAAATCCAATCAAGAACAGCAGAATAATTAGTCGAGAATATTAACAAACAATCGACTTTGACTAGTAGAAATCTTACAATGGGATTATCAGGAAGCCTGGGATCAGTAATGACAAAGTTCTTCTCTATACGTTCGAGTGTGGTAGCGAGATCGATACCCTTTCTCATCTCCTTTTGTCTCTTTTTGCTATCAACATCCTCTGGTCCCTCATGATCATCATCTTCATCACTCTCCACATCATCCACCACAATTATATTTTCATCTTGATCAACATTCTCATTGTATGTTTGACTCTTCCTAATAAGCCTGACACATGCAATCAAATATAATTGATTTTTATAAAATTTTTGATCAAGCAAGGTCTTGTTAGAGCTGATTGAAGATATTGTTACCCCATTAAAGAACGGCGGCTAGATTTTTTCGGTTTCTTTTCAGGAACTTCACTGATTCTCTGCATTGAGGTTCGAGTACCGGCATGGGAATTCCGTCTTGGTGGAGCTACACTCTCTGACTTTCTCCTCGCCGGAGCTTGGTCCGTTCCAACTTCTTCTTCCTTGCCGCCTCCTGATTTTCTGATGAAGGGACGGTTCGTCGATTCGCTTAGCGCTCGGGGTCTCTTCACCGCCTGCACTAGTTCGTTTACTGAACTGGTTGCCATATCTTTCTGACGAGCTGCAGTTGACTGCTTTTCAGTTAACTCAAGTTTCATCTTTTAACAACTTTTTTTCAACTTCAGTCCCATTTTATTCACGCTTTAACTCCTTTAATATACTAAGTGTGGTCCAAACAGAAACAATACTTTGAGAACAAACATAATCTATATATATATATATATATAGTTTTGTATGCCTTGCATTATAAGTTCTATCTTAATGGTACAGTAAGGAAATATTGATAGAAACAAGTGATATCCAGAATTGATCATGTTCATAAAGTTTCTTACAAATAGTGTATAACTTTCTTTTAAATTTATAATCAACGACAAACACGGGATTCAACAAACAGATATGAATTTATATATCAGGTGAACCTTTTTTTTTTTTTTTTTGGTGTAAAAGCACAAAACGACATGGTTTTTAGTTTGGTCTCTAAATTACTATACACATTACAATTAATACTAAATAAGTATCACTATTGGACATTATTGCACGCATATTAACTCTAATGAAAGCAATATTGAACACAGTCACGAGTGACATGACATGCAATATAATTGTCGTTTTCGAAATATATGAAATGTGGCACCCACCCAAGTTTAATCATCCCACAATGCTATACAGACTTACACGAATATATGTATATGTATATATATATATATATATATATATATTCATTTTCAATAATTAATGCATGCACCAATGAGAATCTGAAAAGAGAGTAAGAGGGGCGGTAACAGGATGTTTGTTATACCATCGTATCGGATCAAAGATTCAGGCAATCCATTTGGACGGACCATTTTTTCCTTGGATCCCTCTGTGTGCTTGCTCACCTCCACTTGCATCCTATATATTTATATTTACATAGATATATATATATATATATGTAGAATCAACATGTTAGCCTAAAGGATAATGAATAAGTATCACTATGTTTCACTATTATTGCCATAAATTCCTTGCGCTCAACATTCCCTATCTTTGTCATCACCCCATCACCGTCGATAGATATGATCTGACGGTATAAAACAGCACAGCAAAGCACAGTTCGAAAAGCTTATGCAAGATGGTCCCATTTGGTATCAAAATCAGATTGTTGAATTCCGGGGACATTTATGAAATTAAGTGGCCCAGTTGGAAGAAAAGGAAGAGGAACCAAAATATAAAAAAAAGTTGGTTAAATTATTAAAGAGACATGGGGACAAAAACACAAGGTTGTTCCAAATTCCTCTTTTGGTGAGATGAGTAACCATGTGGTGTGCTCTATAGGACATATCCAAAAGCTGTCACTAAGGTGTTTGAGCATATTTTGCTAAGATCCATTATGGAATTGTTGGCTTCGAGAACAAAACGATCATGAATTTATTGTCTCAGGACTCGTGGTAACGATCTGTGTCGAAAAATATCTCATGCAGTATTTGTTTAGAATCCATATCAGACAGCAGCAAGATGTGACAATGAGTAACAGCAATGGCCAAGAGAAAAACAAAGATTTAGTGAATGCATATCAATAAATACAGTGCTGAGGTGAAAAGGATCAAAAACTTCCTAATAATTTGCTCAAACAAAGAGAGACACCAAATTGTAGCCATTAAATTGTATTTTGGACAGTTAACGGCTTAAATTTTATAAGTGTCTAACAAAAGCTAAGTTCAGAGTCGACCACGTAGCTTATCGTCAACCTTTCATTTTACACTAATAATAAATATTTGTTTATAAATCAAGATGAGATAGCAAATCTAATATTCTATATTTCTCAACTTTTTTTTAATATTATAATCTCATCTTAAATACTACAATGTTAAGTGACATTCTCTAGACTTATTTGTATATATACCCTCTGAACTTTTCGAATTTGATAATTTAATCCCTAAACTTTTTTCCTTGGCAATCAGCCCCCTCAATTTATAATTTTTGGTAATTAAGTCCTTTCTACTCAAATTTGTAAAAATTTGAATCGTTTTTTACACATAACTTGCACATAATAGTCCAAGAAGAGCATTGTTGATCATTTTTGCTTAACTTCAATATAATTTCTTTTAAAAATTTGAACCTTAATTCAATTATACTCAAATTTAAACCTAAACTTTAAAAGAAATTTCTTTTGCATTAAAGTAAAAATAATCAACATTGTCTCTTTTCAGCTATAATGTGTAAGTATTGTGTAAAAAAATTATCTTAATTTTAATGAATTTAAGTAAAAAGAACTAACTTGCCAAAAATTAGAAGTTATTGTCAGAAAAAGAAGTTTAGAGACTAAATCACCAAATTCAAGAAATTTAGGGAGTTGCATAAGTATATTATCTATATTACCAATTTGAGGACCGTAGGAGAACACAAAACACAGCTATAAATGCAGGGAACACATGGATGCATGATTGTCTGTACACAATATTCCACACCAACCCACGTGAGAAAGAAATCTAACCAACCATAATTTTCACCAAAGAATAAGATATTTTCTCAACCTCTAAAGTATTCTAGAAATAAATAAAATAAACAAAAAAGAAAAATCATACAAGAGTTACTAACCCAATAAATTTGAGGATTTTGCCAGTCTCGTCCTTAATAGGAGCAATGGTGAGTAAATTCCAAAAGGGGGTCCCATCTTTCTTGTAATTCAGTAACCTCCCGCAGTAACTCTCCCCCGCCTGCAACGTCTCCCTTATCTTCGCCAACTCCTCCGGGTCCGTACCCGACCCTTGCATAAACCGGCTGCATAGTGGAACCCACGTCCCTTATTATTTTTTTGGGATTTATAACTAAATAGTTTTTTTTTAAGAAATTTTTTAATAAATAACCAAAGTTTTTAAAATTAGTTAAAAGATTTTTTTTATCCTAAAATAATTAATTAATTATCTTAAATGGTCAATTAGTTATTGACCGCATAATAGTCAATCAGTGATTGACTTACGGTAAATCACTGATTAACCATAACGTAAATTATCAAATTTTATAGTTAATGACTGATTAATCATTAATCAATCACCAAATTTCATAGTCAATTAGTGATTGATCATAAGTCAATAATTGATTAACCAAATCTGAAAAATGACAAATGAATATTTTACTAAATTAAAAAAAATTAGATCATTTATTAAATTAGGTGACTAAAAAAAACATCCATTTTTAATTTTTCTCATTTTACTATATATAAAAATTTATTTATTTTATTAATCTTTTTGTTTATAGGATTGAGATTATAGAATTACTCAAAAAGGCAAGAAAAAAAAATGTTTAGACCATTTTTACAGTGATAGTTAGTTAAGTTACGTACCTCTCTCAAAAAAAATAAAATAATAATAATAATTAAAAAAAAAGGTTACGTACCAGTTTCTGCCAATGACTTCTTTGGAGGTATAACCGGTCATCTTAAAGAACCCGGCACTGGCATAGAGAATAGGGTAATCAGGTTTAGTAGCGTCAGACACCACAAATGTCTGCTGGAACGCCGACAGTGCGTCCTTCAGATCCTCCGACACCCTCGGAAATCCTCTCTCTTTTCCCGCCGCCGCTGTCCCCTCGTTATCCGACGACATCTCCCCGGAGCTCCGAATCGAGTTGTTGGAGCTCCGCCTCGAATTCCCCCTCACGTGGGCCCCACTACCACTACTATTATTATTGTTCTGCTGATCGTCTCCGGACGTCCTCACCCCCACCCCCTGCGGCTTCCCCGTCTCGGCGTCCGTCTTCAGCACCAACCCCCACTCCGCGGCTCTCTGCGCCGCCACGCCGCTCTCGTTGCCGCCTCCCACGGCCTCCACCGAGGACGACGTCGACGACTTGTCGTTGATTATGGCGGAGATCGTCTGCTGCATCAGCGGAGGAGACTGCGGTGCCGGTGCCGGGTCTTTCAGGGCCATCCATGAGGTTATCTCCTCGGTCCGACCTGACTTTGAGGACAGCTTACTCGGGTCGGGTTCGGAGCTGCCACTCGAATCGGCCCAGCTCTGCCACGTTTGCTGGGACCGGAAGGCCGGGTTCGTCGGTCGGGTTGGGAAGGTGGAAGGGTTGAAGACCTCAAGTGAACCCCGGGAGTCTCTCGGCAGAGGAGGAATGGTAGAAGCTGCTGATTTTGAAGATGACTTATCTGAATTGTTGTCCATATTCTCTGCATGAAGAAGATATGCAACAATTTAATCTGATATTTATATAAATATACGATTTTTACATGATTACTATTATAACATATATTTCTTGGTAGATTCTCAGTGATATATATATATATATATGATCTTTTACTGTAATAAATGTAGTTGGGAGGCAGGAATATAAATATATATCTCCTAAGGTATATATTCACACTAGTGGGGAAAAAAAAATGCTGTCTATTAGTCAAAACGGTAATTAAAACCGGCATTTTGGATATTGAAGATTCAACAATCCTAATCGAGCTCGAAATAGTTAAACCACTACCTAAATTGACCACTAAATATTTACATACGGAAAATTCGACTGTAAAATGCCACGACTTAAATAGTACAATACATATTACGCTCACTTTTATAGATCTAATCTGAATTAAATCATACGGTGAAAATGAATAACATGTATGGTAGGGGCGTCCAACAGTAGAACCTCTTAAAATCAATCGGACAATTTCGGTGAGTTTCTATGTCTGAGTAGTAATAGTGTGTGGGGCTAAGGGTGGTGGGGGCAGATTTATGAACTGGATTCGGGACTTTGGATAATGATGTTTTGGCATAAGTTGGGGAGGAGATTGAGAGCAAGAAAAGGTGCTTATCAATCCACGAATTGTCACCCCATCTCCTCCTCAACCGGTTGGACTTCTTCCTGAGTGAGTGTATCGTCCAATCCAATCACAAATGTTTCGATTAATTTTTCTCTCGACACTTTACTTAGAGGGACAGACTGCACATGACTTGTCAGTGCCAGGGGTGTTTCTGACATTTCAAGACCACGTTGAGTAAACCGCTACACACAATTGTGGTGGCAAGAGCTTGACAACTACATCGTGCTTCTTATCACCTCACACTCCTTGAGGATAGTATTGTCCGACGGGGACAGGTTAGGTGACTGAAGTAATACGATAATGTCCAACAACAAAAAATTAATAAAAATAATGCAATAACAAAAAAAATAAATAAATAAATAACTTCTCAGTTTGTAGCAAAAACCAAGACAAAGCTCCGCACTCTACGCTTATAACTGTACTGCAAGTAATATTTGCGTGTGGTTTTTTTTTTTTAACTAGGCAGTGAAGTGAGTGTTATACAGTTATACGTATGACAATATTCAGAAATTTGGTGTTCAGTTTCTGTCAAGTTTTTTTTGGAATTTTCAATGTGTAAGACCAGAAGAACTAATATGGCTGCTTGAAAAAGAAGTTCTATTTAATGCCTGAAAGAAAAAGATAAAACATAGGACTTGACACTCCAATAGAAAACAAACAATAGAAAACAAACAACAGAAGCTCAGTTGGTGAAAAGGGAAAGAGTACAGATCAAATGTCTCAAATTCAGAATTCGAGAATTTTTTCGTTTCTTAATAATAAATGAGAATTATAAACCTGACAATCAAATTTTTTTTAAAAAAATTCATAAATCTTTCACTGGCTTGACAAAAGAAGCAAAAGTTAGTTTATGCAAATCTTTGCCACTTTTGTAACGACATAAAAGAAACGGCAGTTTCCACACAAGTCAATTCCTATAACGGAAATAATGTGTAGACTACTCAAGTTTTAGGGTGTGCAGGGAAAAAAAGGGACCAAGAAAAAGAAGACCTTTTTTTTTTTTTTTTTTTTTACAGAACTTGAATTAAGAAGTACCTCAGGCGAAGCTGAAAAAACTGCAGAAAAACAATGCTTCTTCTGTTTTGTACTGACCAGAAACTCAAACTAGTTGTCAAACAGAAGAGTGAAACTTCCAACGAGCAAGACAGAGATGTAACATGAAAAACCAAAGCTTGCAAAACTCAAGAGAAAGAGAAAGAGAAAGAGAAGCGGCGAGAAGATCAGACTCAGAGAGAGACTTTTTATGGGCAAAAAGAGACGAAAATAATAGGGAAAGAGAGAAAATTGTCTAAATGATTATCCACGAGGGTTGTTTGGCTTCCCATCCCTGTACACCTAAGACCTCACATGCCTCTCGCACATTTCCCTAACCAGTTAATTACCCTCTTCAATAAAAAATAAAAAATAAAAAAAAAAAGAAGAAGAAGAAAAAGAAGAAGAGAATTTTCATTTGTTAACAAAAATTCATATACATAGATATATACGTATATATGTATAAATGTTACCTCTAGTACTGGTAGAACTACTGCTGATACTGATCGGTGACTGGGGCTTTTTGAGTGTGTATTTGACAGACTGGAAATGGGTTGGCAGCAACAAGAAACAACAAAAGCAGAATCAGAAAGGCAGAGGCAGCAAAATCTCCTAGTCTCAAAGTCTCTCAACACGTATTTTTTTGGGAGTTAGCCGATTCTTCGATCTCTATACAATGCTCTTTGTCGTCGCAGTGTCTCACTAGAGGCACAAATTCTTGTCTATCACAATAAGACCAAAATCAGACATGGAAGAATGGAATTAATTGGAAAAAAATAAAAATAAAACTATCTACAACCTAATCTGCACCGATTAAAATAAAAAAAAATAATAAAAAAAGTTAACAAGGGTAGTGGCAACAACGTACGGTGTCTTGGTGAGTTGCAGAAAAGCATGGTCGTTCTTGGAAACGCCCAGGAAGCGACCACGTTGCACACTTTGGCAGGGCTCTGTGGTGGAAGATATATATAGTAATACACCATAAGTTGTAATTATAGGCTTTGGCCTTATATCCAACATTGCTAAAAAAGGATGCTTATAATATTAAGTTAACCGTATGTAACATTAACACTATTAATTTATAATATTTATGTTGATACATGCTATTTATATTAATATCTTCAAATAATATTATATTACACATAAAGTTACATATCAATCAATTAGTATATGCATCTAACTATTAAATTATGTCTTTTGGATAGATACGACGGATGAACAGAGAGTCAGAGACTATATATTCCTACTAATATGTTTTTCTAGGGAGAGGAATATATTATTGGTAATGAAATGGTTATCATTGTCTTGCTAATTAATTTGGGGGGGTGGTTTAGGGGATGAAAAATAGGTCCAACCCCATCTAACATGGTCCAACTTTATGAAAGCTAGCTCATTAATAGATTTGGGACAATGAGAACAAATTTGTAGTGGGCAAAGGAAAGAGAAACTACACCTTATATAACATAATGTTATTGGACATTATGACTAAATCATAACACGTCTTCCTTAATTAATTATCATATTAAATGATCACCATATGTTTAAAGTTAATTCGCATGATACACTAATAATTAATTGTCAAATTAAGTACCTAAAAAACTGAAAAACGGTATCAAAAAGAGATGATGAGTTGTGATGAAGATCACAAATTGACATGATTAGCAGATAAATACTTTGCATCTTTCTTTTTGTTGAGACATGAGATTAGCCTGAAATAGAAAGGGATATATTGGGTTGGGTTGGGTTGGGTTGGGTTGGGGGGGGGGGATAGCCCCACATGTGGTAGGACCCAGAGCCACGTGAAACACTTTTGGTAATAATCTTATCTGGTTTCACGGCTGTTTTGTTTGGGGGCAGTCACATCACACACACCCTGTTGGCTAAGCACTGCCCTTTTCGTGGGTCGGTCCCACTCTGCTGGATAGTTACCAGGAAAAAAAACAAAAAACAAAAAGAAAAGAAAAGTGGTCCCACCTCACTCTGAGTTACCAAGCCAACAGACGGGAAAGGCAAGGCATGGGATGTGGTATGATGGGGAATCATGGGCCTTCTTCATCGTCGGCATAAACTGAAATCCAGTATATTAGGCCCATGAATTTTAAGATTATCCCCCTTGAGTATGTTGGGAGAAGAACACAAATGACTCCTCCATGATATCTATTGGACATTAATGTTACTGTTTATTGTTAAATCACTTCTTGGACATGCTCAAAAGAATTTCTGAAATGTTGAAAAGGTGCAAGATTACCCAACAGTGGCAAAAAAAATCAAACTGGTACACAAATGTGATTACCAGTGAAATTTTCTCGAGTTTGTTAGCCCAATGTGGCCCACATTAGACTTCGGCTTTGAGTTTTGAAAGCATTTGGGTCTGTCCTTCTTTACAAAGATTTTTGGTTTTTTCCAAGACATTAGGAAACAAAGAAAAAATTAGGTGTAGAGCTATATCTTGAATGTCTTTTTTTATAATTTTACTCATTTTAATATTAAAATTGATAATTTTATCATTTTATAATACTAAAATTATCAATTTTGATATTATAGTGGGCATAAATATAAGAATGTGTAAAATTTATGACATTTTTGCATATAACTCGAAAACAAATTACAAAACATTCAATGCGATTGAAAAATCGACCAATCTAATTCAATCCAATCTTTATATCAGATTGGATTAAAAATTTAAGAAAAATAATATTAAGGGCACAAACTCTAATATCAATTTTTAAGTACTAGCTCACGTAGAGGTGAGCTATTATCTTTTCATTGGTATATACAATCAGTTTTTGTGATAATACTTTAAACACTTACTAATAAAAAAATAACAACTCATATATTATAAAGGTTTATACTTAAAAATCAAGATTAGAGTTGATGCTCCTAGCATTTTCCAATTAAGAATCCAACTAGATTAGATCAATTTTAGTTTTTAATTATTAGACCTAATGACAACATTAAGAATTCCAGATCATTCAGATGCCATGCTTACTTCACATGACTGTAATTTATAAGTCATTTGAAAATTTTGAATTAAAGCTGTGTAGTTTATGTTCCATAATGTGTTAACTATGAAGACAACTACGGATATGGAGGTTTCAGGTGGTCTTGGTTGGGGGTTATGGTCTGTTAACTCTCTCCTTTTCTTTTCTTTTCTTTTCTTTTATTTTTATTTTTTATTTTTTTGTTTTTAAATATGGGTGTTAGAGTGTATGAAGTGAACCGCTATTAATTTTTACATGTGTTTGCTTATTTGCTTTCCTTCCATTTTATACTCGATAGTAAAAGATTAGGGATGCGTTTTAAACATTGTGCCCACAGTTCTCTTTTAGAACTATGCCCGTCTTAATTTGGTTTTAAAAGGAGAAAGAATGAGGATGAATCTATTAATATTTAAAGGAGGGACATAAATTTCGAGTAGCGAAGAACATTCTTCTGATCTCGAAGCCCAAGATATGAAAAAAACAGAATATAAGACCATTAAATCCAATTACGAAAACAAGTACTGAATTAATTAGTTTCTGCATTATAGTCGTGTTAAGTACAGCCATAAGAAATGCACTATGGGATCTCATCAGTCCAGGTTAATACCGATTACCGGAGAAGAGACACTTGAGAACAAGAAAAGGCTTCCCCAACCGCACTGCCTCCACCACAGTTTTCCGCATCGCTTAATACAGAAATATTGCTTTGATGCCAAACTCTTGAGCTATATAGCAAGCCATCCCTGACTGCAATGCTTTCAGCTCTGTGTACATGAAAGTGTCCCTTTGAATTATCTCCGATTCTTCGCAATAGCAGCCAACACTAAACAGTCACGATGTCCAAACCGCACCAACGCCCCCACAGAAATGAGCTCTCTGCAAAGTTGATTGCAGGCATGAATGTTAAAGACTTGAGCAACCATGATCATCATCTGGTGGCTTCCATGATTTGATTTGATCACCTGAGGAAAAACCTTTCTTCTATGTGTCACAAGTGAAATATTCACGATCAAGTATCAAATCGTAGTTGCCATGCAAGACAAGAATGGAACTTCCCAAATTAAATAAATTACAAATAATCAAATGAGAAAGCATACCTGAGGAATTTCTTGATCAGTTTATACCAATAGAATTTCAAACTCCAGCAAAATCAAAGGAAATATACTCAAAGCATAAGAGGGTGTTGATAAACTGACCATCCAATAATATCAAACCGTAACCAATGTCAATGAAAACCTTGATCGGAAAATTCTTGCAAGAAATTTACACTACATGCATGACTAAGCCTTTTATCAATGAACAAATTGAACAGAACTTATAGATCAGTTACTTTCAAGCCAGAATAGTTTGTTAATCTCCAAATGGTACCTGTAAATAATAACCAACGTTCAGAGTAGAAAGAAACCAAAGAGAATTTTACACTTTACAATCTGTACTTGAAACGCGCAAGATGAACAAAATATTAACTGCATGACTCAATTTGGTCATGAGGACCTCTATGAAGAAGGATAGTCAAAGGACCATTAGATGAAAAGATTAAGAAAGAAACATTGGGTGAAGTAAAGTAATCTATAGACCTAAATAAGACCAGTAGATCCAAGAGGGGGAAGATTATAAAGAATGAGAAGTACTGAATAAGAAAAGCTAGAGTTATCAGAGCGAAAAAAAGAAAAGCTAGAATTAATATACAAACAGTTCCCCACATAGTGACACTAAACTATGCATATATCTGGAGCACTTTAATCTTCGTTAGCAGTTATCATTAGTTGCTTTAGACACTCTCCAAGCTAAATAGGTAAAACAATAAGGGATACCTTCCCCAGAATACAGAAAAGTTCAGCAAGATTATATAACTGTTATGCTGATGAATATTTACGCTAGAATGTCGCAATGCTTTTCTAAACGTGTGCTAGAGGAAACCAAAAATATTGATTTCTTCCACTTCACAGGTGAACAAGAGGAAAATCGAATTAAAAATGCGTACACAATAGGATTGGTAGTGGCTAACCTTACACGTGAAACACGATAACAAATAATTGGTTGAACAATTGTCTTTACCAGAAGTATGAAAGAAACAAATATGGGAATAAGCAGTTCTGGTGAAACCACATTTGTGCAATTTTAGCAAAAAAACATACAACTCACAAATGCCTAACCTAATTAGTGTTAATGTGTTCACTGTCTTCTCCACTTACCAAGCAATATTCCAATCAGTTAAGTCATAGAAGATAACAACCTCAATGAAAAGTATCATCTGAAATCCAACTCATATTGGAAAGGAAAGTAGCTATGGTTCTTAAGCATTGGCAAGAAAAGATCTCAATATAAGTAAGATAACCAGTTGGAAAGCATTAACTTAAGAGTTTACCTTGGCATTGATTCAGATTTTCTTGGCATCCAAGAAAGCTCTAACCTACAGGTGAGAAGAGAAAATAAGATTAGAAATTGCTTTTCAGTTTAAAGTCTTTTGTGGAAAGATGAGGGAAGGCAATCAAAATTCGGCTTACACACTGATCACCAAAAACATATAATCATAGAGGATAGAATTCAAGACTGGATGGGGGCTTAACAAAATTGGTAATCCAGAGCACAAACAATTAAATCAATGAAAAACTTGACAATTGACTCTTAAATCGATTCATGAAAGAAGTATATATGATATTCAACCACAAAAATTAGTAATATAGGATATTTAAATAATTAGTCAATTCATGAAGGAAGCAGATACACCTAATGTAAATGAAATAGTTGGTCACAGTTAAACATCATAATTTGCACCCTTGATTGAACTATCAGTATAAAATAGTCCCGCCCTCCAGAGTGTTGTTAATGTCTAACAAAATATATCAGAATACCAAGCCTCGTTTAAGATTAGACATTATGAGTATACTTCACACCTGGAACCTGATCAGAGAAGAAATTAACTTTACATTTCATTGGAAATAGTCTTGCACGTTGTGATTTTTGCATCAGTCACCATTGATCCCAAATAACTCATAAAGGATAGACAAAAACACATGCAGATAAGAGCATCCGTTGCAAAAACATTACAACGTCACAAGAGGCTCCATTTCTGGAATTACACGCCCTTACATATAGGGGTGTTCACGAATCGGATTAGGGATCAATCCGTAATTCAATCCGTAATTTCCGGATTGAGAAAATCTCAATCCGTTACCAATCTGTTAATCTCCTAATCCAGTCCAATCCAATCCATTCCAAAACACTGGATTTGTAGATTGTATTCACGGATTTACAGACTGAGCCTCTGAAATTAAAATAAACATAATATAACATCAAATAGTTCAATACAACACAAGTCATCACCACACAAGTAATTGAATTTTTATTTTAAACAATTAGGAAAAATGTATATATACAGTTCGGATTCAAATATTACACGGATCGAGAAATTTTCAATCTGCAATCCAATTTGTAACCTTCGTGTTTAGAAAACTTGGACCCCTTTTGCTGAATTCAAAACTTTGACCCACAAATTTAGAATTCGAGCAAAAGGGGAATCACCTTTAGTTAACTAGGATAATCAGAACAACAAACAAATACAGTCACGAAAGAACAAAGAAAAAATCTAAAAGTGAATATGATGCAGCGGAATGGAGAGAAAGCTAAAGAAGAGCCAAATCCATGGCTGGAAAGACAAAGAGGAATATCCAAGGAGGTTATTGCAACACAAGCAAAAAAGCAAAACTAGAAAACGCAATCAATTACTGACCCCCTGTTGCTTGGGGTGTTGTCTTTTCGTTCTCCTCATCCGATTGGCCGCATATTGCTCTTTTTAATTTGGCAATGAGTAGAAAAAGTGCATCGTGTACCGGTTTATAAGAGTAAATACTCTTTATCAAATACAGAGCCAATGAAATGAGAATAACGCACCCGATAACGGCATGGATGATCAAAAAGAGCAAAGCTACGGCAATAATTCCGGACACAAGGCTGATTTGGTTCATAGCTTTAGTGTGACTTGAATTCTCAGCTTGGACTTGATAAGTACTCATCAGCCATGTCACGGCAAAGGCCAACAAAGCAACAAAAAATATGGACATTGTCCAATAGTGCGTTTCCATCAAAGACGAACTTTTCGTTTGAAAGTCCAGCTGGATGAACACGCCTAGTATGGTGATCATAAAGACGATGACTTTATGAAACGACATCACGAACAACGGAACCAAAGGCTTTCGCTCGACTTCCGTGCTTCACTACAAAAATTTTGAAACAGAAACAGATAATTCAGTTAGGTGGCTTCACTACAACGAAAAAGGGACTAGAAACAGAGAATTCAGAAGAAATCACATTGAAAAATTCAATAAAGACGAAGAAGACTAATAAGAAAATGGATTACCCCGACGAAATTAGCGAATGTTGATCAACCTGGAGCTGAAGCTTGTGGAAAGTTCGAAACCCTCACCAAAGTCTGTCGACGAGATCACGGAATGAACAGAGACCATTCTTCGAAGTCTTAGAAATTAAACAGAGGCCATAGAAAATCGGAGCATTACCTGAACGACGAAGATTTTGACGATATGACCGGAGATTTTGAACGGCGTAGAAGAAGATGAACGGAGCGGACACTGAATCGCGACGGCAACGGCGACGGCGACTTAGGGCTTTTTTTCGGGAGGGTTTTTTTTTTTTTTTTTTTTTTTTTGGCAATGAGAAGAGGAGGGAAATTTGAAATAGTATTTTAGCGCGAAGTTGCAAACCTATAAACCTGGGTCAGTACTCAGTAGAAAAGAGTGTGGTCAAAATTTCCGAAGTTCCTGCAATCCTGACCGTCCGCAATGGCAAAGGTATTGCTTAATCCTGACCGTAAAAGATGCTGAGGTGGAATGTTTACTATGGAAATGATTGTTTGACTCTTTGCTTTTTGTGCCGAAGCAAAGAGTCAAACAATATTTAATCCTGGCCGCCGGATGCCGATGAGTAGGTGCCGAAGGGCAGGTGGTTTTGTGGAAAATTATTCCCCCTGATTGTTTGACTCTTTGCTTTTTGTGGCCTTTTTGTTTTTAAGGAAACGCCTATATTTTGTTGAAATTACAGATACATCCCATTGATGATTAATCAAAATAATAAGGGATATTTTCACAAGAGGAAAAATCGAATCTAAACGGAGTCAATTAACAAAATGACTCAAACACTTTTTAAATAGATTTGCCTAATCTCACATGAGAAACATGATAACAAATGAATTAGTTCAAGAGTTGTCTTTAGTCGTAAGTATGAAAGAAACGAACACTGAAATAAGCAGTTCTTGTGAAAACGACATTTTCAACTCCAAAAGGTTTAGATTTGTACAATTTAGCTAGAAGAAACATACTAGTCACAAACGCCTAACCTAATTAGTGTCAAATGTGTTAACTGTCTTCTCCACTTACCGGGCAATATTCCAACGAGTTAAAGTCTGTAAAAGATAACAATCTCAATGATAAGTGTCACCTGAAATCCACATTTGGAAAACATGCACAAAGGAGTTTACCTCGGCATTGCTTGAGATTTTCTTGGCATCCAAGAAACCTCTAACCTAGAGGTGAGGAGACGAAACTAAGATTATAAATTATTTTTCAGTTTAAAGTCTTTCATGGCAAGAAGAGAGAAGGCGTTTAAAACTCGGCTTACACACTGATTATCAAAAACATTTTACATAGTGGATAGAATTCAAGACTGAATGGGGGCTTAAACAAAATCAGTAATGCAGAGTACACAATTAGTCAATTCATGAAAGAAGCAATATAGGATACTCAAACAACAAAATTAGTTAAATAGGATACCTAAACAATTAGCCAATTCATGAAGGAAGCAGATATGGTGGGTATAAATAAAATAAATGGTCAAAAATAAACATTATAATGTCTACCATTGAAGAGATAGTTTTAGAATAAACCCTCTGTGTTCAGAGTGCTATTAACCGAACAGAGAAGAAATTAAATTCTAGTTCATTAGAACCGTCATTTCACGTTCTAAGAAACGGTTTTGTTTGGTCATTTATTAGACTTCCACGTTGTGATTTTTGCATCATTCACTATTGATCCCAAATATTTTGTAAAAGGATCAACACAAAAATGTGCACGTCAAAGATCCGTTGCGAAAACATTACAACGTCACAAGATCAGGTTCCATTTTTGTAATTAAAAGCCTTTACAAATATGTACACTTTTTCCATTTATTTACTCATACCTCTTTTTACTTGATCTCAGTTTTTGACCCACAAATTTATAGTGCGTTTGAAAGGCACATTCATTGTATATTATATCTTAATGCAATGCATTGTGCATTTAGATGTCTCATATATTTCATTCTGATACAAATATTTTTGAACAATATATTAATTCAAAATATTATACATATATTCTCTTTTTCTATTTACTTTTACTAATCATATCACATACTAATGCTTATACATGTCTATGTTCCCTCCTTTACAAATATCACCCTTCTAGATGATCATTTCATGACAAGTATAACTTTTTTTTTTTTTTAACTTGAAAAAGAAAAAAAAAACAATAAAACAAAACAAAACAAAACAAAGCAAAAACACCAATTTGAACAAGAGCATGCGGTGTCCCAGTTACTGACCCCCAATTACTTAGGGTGGTGGTGTCTGTTCATTGATCTCCTCATCCAATTGGCCGTATATTGTTCTTCTCAATTTGTCAAGGTATAGAAAAAGTCTATCCCTGACTGGTTTATAAGAGTAAATCCTCTTTGCCATGTACAGAGCCAAGCAGACGAGTATAGCACACCCAATAACGGTGTGGACGATCAGAAACAACAAAGCTAAGGCTAGAATCCCTGACATGAGGCTGATCTCGCTCATAGCTCCTGTGTGCTTTGTGTTATCAGCAGCTTGGACTTGAGTAGTACTCTTCAGCCAGGCCGCGGCGAAGGCCAATAAAGCAACAAAAAAGATGGACATGATCCAATAGTGTGTTTCCAACGGAGACGAACCTTTTGATTGAAACTCCAGCTGGATGAACACGCCTACTATGGTGATCATAAAGACGATGACATTATGGAACGTCATGACAAACAATGGAATTGAAGGCTTTTGCTCGGCTTCCGTACTTGATGAGAAACAGTTGAAAACAGAAACAGAGAATTCAGTTAGATGACTTAACAATCATATGCAATGTCAGAACAAAAAAAAAAAAAAAATTAGACAAACAAATGAGCAAACAATGAATCGTATACCAGCTTAGTTTTTGTTTGCAAAGAACAGCCTGCTTCTGCACACAGAGGAAGAAGAGCTCACGGCTTTACTGAACATAAATTCCGCTGTGATTCTTTATTATTTATGTTGGCTTGGGGGAAAATGAAATACCACATTCATCCTCTAATCCCCAATGATGTAATATGTTTTTAAGGGGATATTCAGGGTATTTCCAAGCACAACACATCAACACAAAAGGGAGACGTTTGGTAGATGTTTGACTCTCTTTATTATTTATGTTGGCTGAGAATTGCTTTGTTTTGTTTAAATTTAAATAAATATATGATATGTTATATATAATATGTCGTATCCATTAATGAAATACCGCATTCACCCTCTAATCCCCAATGATGTAATATGTTTTTAAAGGGGATATTCAGGGTATTTTCAAGCACAACACATCAACACAAAAGGGAGACGTTTGGGAGATGTTTGACTCTCCTTATTATTTGTGTTGACTTGGAGGAAAATGAAATGAAATACCACATTCACCTATCCACTAATGAAATACCGCATTCACCCTCTAATCCCCAATGATGTAATATGATTTTAAAGGGGATATTCAGGGTATTTCCAAGCACAACACATCAACACAAACGGGAGACACTTGGGAAATGTTTGACTCTCCTTATTATTTATGTTGACTTGGAGGAAATGAAATGAAATACCACATTCACCTATCCATCAATGAAATACCGCATTCACCCTCTAATCCCCAATGATGTAATATGTTTTTAAAGGGGATATTCAGGGTATTTCCAAGCACAACACATCAACACAAACGGGAGACACTTGGGAAATGTTTGACTCTCCTTATTATTTATGTTGACTTGGAGGAAATGAAATGAAATACCACATTCACCTATCCATCAATGAAATACCGCATTCACCCTCTAATCCCCAATGATGTAATATGTTTTTAAAGGGGATATTCAGGGTATTTCCAAGCACAACACATCAACACAAACGGGAGACATTTGGGAGATGTTTGGCTCTCCTTATTATTTATGTTGACTTGGAGGAAAATGAAATGAAACACCACATTCACCCATCAATGAAATACCGCATTCACCCTCTAATCCCCAATGATGTAATATGTTTTTAAAGGGGATATTCAGGGTATTTCCAAGCACAAGACATCAACACAAACGGGAGACATTTGGGAGATGTTTGACTTTCCTTATTATTTATGTTGACTTGGAGGAAAATGAAATGAAATACCACATTCACCTATAATACCCATCAATGAAATACCGCATTCACCGTCCAATCCCCAATGTTATTTCCAAGCAGAACACGACACAACACAAAAGGGAGAAGTTTGGGAGATGTTTGACTCTTGGGTGGTTTTTCTGTTTCTAACCAAGTGATATATGCTATCTAAAAAAAAAAAAAACCAGATAGCCACATGACACATCGGAGGGGAGTGAGAAAATAGAGTAACTTATAAGTGTCTATGAGTTTCTTTCTTTAGTTAGTAATTACCTAAAAATTATAACTTAATAGAGTCCATTTATGAATCTACCTAACTCCTTCTTTTAAAGGTCCTTTGTGATTGAAAAGTGATATATGCTCTCTACTGAAATACCATATATGCTCTCTATTTAAAGGTCTACCTTCTTATGCTCTCTACTGAAAATTCATTCCTTCTTATGCTCTCTACTGAAAATTCTTTCTTTTAAAGATCCTTTATGGATCCACCTTCTAAGTCCCTTTTGTCAATCTTTAATTTTCCACTTTTCACTCTTTCCTTTACGAGTGTTTCTTCAATTAATGTCTTTGTCCTTTTCATTTCCTCTCTACATCAATAGAAGGTTATGATTCAAAATCTGAGACGCAGATTCTCAGCATCAATATATCCTTACCATCAAAATATTCTTTTTTTATTATGATATTCAAATATTTTATTAAAGCTTTTCGTTGAGAGAGAAGGCTCGCCAGTAAGACTATCAGCTGATATGTGTATCAATATTTAGTAAGTTTTTTAAAAGATGCTTAGAAGATATGCTAATGTTGATCGTCTTCTTGTTGGACTTTTGATTATCAAAAAAATATTTCAATAAATAATCTTTAAATTTAAGGAAATTTAACATTTTTAATTGTATAATATCAGTGGAGTATTTTACATTAAGTTAAGATAAGTAGTACTCAACACTATCAAATTTATATTGAATTGTTACAATTTTTGGGTAACACAATATCAAATGTATTGTTTTGTACCTTTATCTGTTGATGCTAATTTCTGCTCCGACCACAATGCACATGATGCTGTCGCCGGACTTCGTATCCGGCTCCGGAATCCTGATCGGAGGACAGTTGTCCGACTATACCCGACCAGGATCTGTTCACCTGTTCGGTGCAGTGTACTCGGACGCCATCAGCTTATCGGTGTATTAAGTCTACCCATGTGGGACGACCAGCCGACTAAAATACCAGACGAGCCCGATACCTCTGTTCCATGTGCCGAAGGCCATGCTCCACCGGTCACATCACTCCTGACACAAGTCCCATCGGCAGAGAATGCTGCCTGATCACACCTGCATCATGTCACATCGCCGCCACCTGCCCTTGCAGGGATTGTCCCCTCAGGCACCGACAGCGGTCGACCTACCACCCAGTAGGCTGGATGCGTGGCAACGCCCCTGGCTGACACGACTGCAAGTCTAGAGCCACGTCACCTACCCGAGGCACCAAGTAGCCGATCCGAACGGGTTGCCCCGTATACCCGAGTCCGAAGAGGGCACCTATAAATAGAGGAAATAACCACAAATTCCGGTAAGCTCACTTCTGCCCTGCCAAGAACTCTGCCTCTCCTGCTGCTCATCTACCCCGTACTGACTTAAGCATCGGAGTGCCCTCGGCAGACACCACACCGGTGTCCCCCTGAGCCCGAGGTGCTTTCATCTTGCAGGTGACAGCGACGGAGTGATTGGCCGGAGGTCATCAGACTACCCGTTCATATTGGGTGTTGCTGTCGAGAGAGATTTCGACACCAACATTTTGGCGCTAGAAGGAGGGCCACGCGCCTTTCCAGCAACTACAACTTCAACTTGTACTTCCGAGTACTCAGCATCACATCATGGATGAACATGGCGAGCAAGAGATTCGTGAGGAGAACACAGCCGCGACTGGTTCACGAGACTCCCGCCGACCACCCAGGGGGAGAGGAGGCCGGCCACGTAGACAAACTCAGACAGAGATCCTTGCCGAGAATGTCAGAGGGCTGACCGAGCTTGTCCGATCGTTGGTGGACGCGCGTGGAGTCGCAAATGTAATTCAACTCCCCGAACAACAACCCGAGGCAGCCGAGTCCACGCCAAGTAGACCGCCGAGGTCAGCGAGTAGACGAATGGACATCTCCCCTACACACAATAGAAGCCACCGATCGCAACAGCAGGGTGAGGGGTCAGGTCGAGAACGTTCACGGAGTCGCCGAACAGGTATGGCACGCTCAGATGCTGCGGATTCTCGAGCAATTAACCAGGGTGGTGCTCGGGCAGACGACCAGGATTATCAGGCCGACCAGCCAGAGGAAGATCCGAATGTTCGCGGAGTGCCCTCAGTTTTCGATCGACTCGGAAGACCAGCGATTTACCGACGCCTTGGTCGGGAAAGGTCCGTAGACAGGCCGGAGGAAGGGGGTCACAGCCGGAACAGGCTAGATCACCTACAACGGCAGTTAGATCAGCTCGTCGGTCAGCAATATGGCCTCGACCAATTCGGAGCAGCCGAACCACCATTTTCCCCGGCAATCATGGCCGCGCCTTATCCGGACCGGTTCAAAATGCCGACCATGGCATCCTACGACGGTTCATCGGATGCAG
Organism: Ficus erecta; assembly: GCA_008635985.1. Classification (NCBI taxonomy): domain Eukaryota; kingdom Viridiplantae; phylum Streptophyta; class Magnoliopsida; order Rosales; family Moraceae; genus Ficus; species Ficus erecta. The sequence continues at coordinate 5,873,704 of BKCH01000002.1, forward strand.
ACGAACACCTTGAGAACTACCGAGCATACATGCAAATCCAAAGCGCAAATGAGGCTGCTCTTTGCAAGTCGTTTTGCCTGACCTTAACCGGTGCTGCTCGGCAATGGTATAGAAGGCTTGCTCCAAGATCGATCAGCGGTTTTCAGCAGTTAGCAGATTCCTTTTCTGCCGCCTTTATGGGGTCGAAAGCTAGAAAACTAGGAGCCTCGCACCTTTTTGGCATAAAGCAAGGTGAAACCGAAACGCTGAAGGAATATTTAGAGCGTTTCGACAAAGCAATGGTACAGGCGGAACCTTGCACGGATGAGACCCTCATCCAAGCTTTCCGCGAGGGAATTCAGGATCCTCGTCTGGTTTGGACACTCGCCTACGACAGGCCGCCTACATTTGCCCAACTAAGGGGAATCGCTTGGAGGCATGCCGAGGCAGACGAGTACGTCAGAGGACGAGGGCTAGAAACCCAAGTACAAATCCGCCTTCCCGGAAGGAAGACGGACAGGAATCAATCTGATAGGGGGAAAGCTCCAGCTTCAAGTAGCCGAGAAGAAGCTAAGCCTAGTACAAAAACACCCGCAGGGAAGTTCCAACAGTATACCCCGTTGGTCACTACAATCGAGAACGTCCTATACCACGTGTCTGGGAAGGGGTTACTCCGGGACCCGCGGCCTATTCGAACAGACCGGACGCGAAGAAATCCGAACAAATATTGCTACTTCCACAAAGACGTGGGCCATGAGACGAAGGATTGTATCCAGCTCCGAGATCAAATCGAGGCGTTGATTCGCGACGGTCACCTGCGGGAGTTTGTGGAAAGAATTATCACGCCAGCTGAGCCGAGTAACCGGCCAGCCCCGAGTACCCGGCGCACCCAAGGACCAGATGATGGACCCGATGGGACTAGTCAGGAGCACATAGTCCACACCATTTTTGGTGAATCTGCGACAGGAGACACCGCGAGCAGCCGGAGGAGTTATGCCCGGGAAGCTAGGCGATTTGCCCGTGGAGAGTTCATCAACATGGCTGAGCATGTTTCCAAAATATGCCGCCAAAGTACCGTCCCAATCACTTTCACGGACGAGGAAGCTGACCGGTTGCTCCACCCACATAATGATGCTCTAGTCGGTGAAATCCGAGTAGCCGACAATGTAATCCGGCGTGTCCTCATCGACAACGGGAGCTCGGCTGATGTTATGTTCTGGGACGCTTTCTCGAGGTTGAAGATCGAGGGCGCTGTACTGACTCCTGTCCAGACGCCCCTATACGGATTCGCTGGGGAGTGTGTACATGCAGCCGGGACGGTTAGTCTCCCCGTTACAATTGGGGACGGCGCGGAGAGAATAACCAGGATGGTAGAATTCATTGTCGTAGATCGCCCGTCCGCTTACAACATCATCCTAGGAAGACCGACCCTCAATGCCATAAAGGCGGTGGTCTCCACCTACCACTTGGCTATGAAATTCCCCGTCAATGGCGGAGTTGGAGTCTTCAGGGGAAACCAGGAGGGAGCACGGAAATGTTATGTCGAGGCGGTGAACAGAGTTGGTCGGAAGATTGCTGCCCCAGTAACAGTCGCCACCATCCTTCTGGTCGACCAGGTGGATGCTCCGGGTGGAGAGATTAAGGGACTCAGCGACATGGATCCCCGTATACCAGAAGAGGAAGTCCGAGCATACCCTGCAGAAGAGCTGGTTCCCTACCAGCTAGACCCCGAGAACCCGGAGAGAAACGTGCTACTTGGCGCAAGGCTTAACCCGACCATCCGAGAAGAAATTCAGAAGTGTCTCCGAGAGCATAAGGACGTCTTCGCCTGGTCCCACGAGGACATGCCTGGAATTGACCCGGTAATCATCAGTCACCAGCTTAACGTCAACCCGAGGCATAAGCCGGTGATCCAGAAAAGAAGGGCTTTCAACCCGGAAAGGTATGAAGCTATTAACCAAGAGGTGAAGAAGCTCCTTGCAGCCGGATTTATCCGTGAAATTTCCTACCCGGAGTGGTTGGCGAACGTAGTATTGGTTAAGAAATCTAACGGGAAGTGGAGGGTTTGCATCGACTACACGGACCTTAACAAGGCGTGTCCGAAGGATTGCTTCCCCCTTCCTCGAATAGACCAGCTGGTTGATGCCACTGCGGGACATGAGTTGTTAAGTTTCATGGATGCCTACTCGGGGTACAATCAGATACCCCTCAGCCAACCCGACCAGGCCAAAACGGCGTTCACAACTGACCAGGGCCTGTACTGCTACCAAGTCATGCCATTTGGTCTCAAAAACGCTGGAGCAACCTACCAGCGCCTGATGAACAAGATGTTTGCTCCTCTTATTGGGAAAACTATGGAAGTATACGTGGATGATATGCTTGTAAAGAGCAGACGATCAGCCGACCACGTTCAGGATCTTCGTGATAGTTTTACCATTTTGCGACAGTATAGAATGAAGCTTAACCCGGCTAAGTGCGCGTTTGGTGTGGAGTCAGGAAAATTTTTGGGGTTCATGGTCAACCACCGCGGGATTGAACTCAATCCCGTCAAAGCCCAAGCGGTGATGGACCTCCAACCCCCACAGACAACCAAGGAAGTTCAAAGACTGACTGGGATGATCGCAGCCCTTTCCCGGTTTGTCTCTCGGTCTACTGACAAGTGCTCTCCTTTTTTCCAAGCACTCAAGGGCAAAGGAAAACTCAGTTGGGACGACGAGTGCAATAAGGCCTTCGAGGGTTTGAAAAAGTACCTGGCCAGTCCTCCATTGCTATCGAAGCCACTACCTGGTGAAGTGCTGTACGTCTACCTAGCTGTCTCTGATAAAGCTGTCAGCTCAGTGTTGGTCCGAGAAGACGAGAAGATCCAACGACCCGTCTACTACAGTTGCAAGGCGTTTCAGGGGGCGGAGGAAAGATATTCCCCCTTGGAAAAGCTCGCTTTAGCGTTAGTCTCCTCGGCTCGCAAATTGCGACCTTATTTCCAAGGCCATCCGATTCGTGTTCCGACTCGCCATCCGCTAAGACAGGTTCTTCAGAACCCAGAATTATCCGGGCGGATTGCGAAATGGGCCATAGAACTCGGAGAATTCGACATCGAATACGTTCCCCGCACTGCGATTAAAGCACAAGCCTTGGCTGACTTTGTAGCCGAGTTCACTGCCGAATCATCCCCGGAATGTTCGGAGAAGGGGGCAGTGATCCCACCAACTGGCTCGGATATTCTCGGCCCCAAGTGGAAACTCTTTGTTGACGGATCCTCCAATTCTGGGGGCTCGGGTGCAGGGTTGGTTCTCGTTAGCCCGGACCAGTTCAAGACCAGCCAGGCCCTCCGTTTCAACTTCAAAGCTTCCAACAACGAAGCGGAGTACGAGGCTGTTCTTGCAGGTCTCGGATTGGCCCGGGAGCTTGGGGTCCAAGACATCGAAGTTTACAGCGACTCGATGGTTATTGTCAACCAAGTAACTGGGGAGTATCAGGCAAGAGAAGATAGAATGGCCAAGTATTTGGAAAAGGTCCAGGTTCTGCTCGGTCAATTCAGAAGCTACGTTGTGTCCCGAGTACCTCGATCCGAAAACGTTGAGGCTGATGCCCTTGCCCGGTTAGCCTCGGCCAGCGATATTGAGGGTCTTGTCTCATTTCCCATCGAGCGGCTAGAGCAGCCGAGTATTGACCGAGCAGAGGAAATCCTCTACGCCGAGAACACAGAGACTTGGATGAATCTGATCCTTCGCTACCTCGCCCGTGGGGAGTTGCCTGAAGACCGAGTAGAAGCTCGGAGGATCAAGAACACTTCGGCGCGATATACTGTTATCAGTGACAAGTTATATCGACGAGGATTCTCTGCCCCATATCAGCGATGCGTCGGACCCCGAGAAGCCGAGTACCTGCTAAAGGAGGTACACAGTGGTGTGTGCGGAAACCACTCGGGGGGAAGAGCATTGGCTTTCAAGTGTCTCAGACAAGGATATTATTGGCCGACGATGGGCAAGGATGCCTTAGATTTCGCTCGGAAATGCCTAAAATGTCAACAGTTCGCCAAGATCATCAGAACTCACCCCGAGAGGTTGACATCGGTTGTAAGCGCTTGGCCGTTCGCTAAATGGGCCCTAGATTTGATTGGACCACTACCCATGGCTCGATCCCAACTACGGTACTGCCTCGTAGCAATAGATTACCTCACAAAGTGGGTTGAAGTGGAACCCTTGGCACGTCAGACCGAGGAGAAATGCACAAGCTTCCTATGGAAAAGCATCATATGTAGATTCGGGATTCCCCACACGGTGGTTACCGACAACGGGAGGCAATTTGATAACCCGAAGTTCCTTGCGCTTTGCGAACAATTTGGTATAAGCAAAGTCTATTCCTCCCCGGGTCACCCTCAAAGCAACGGACAAGTCGAAGCCGCTAACAAGACTATCAAGGAGAACCTGAAGAAGAACTTAGAACGGCACAAAGGGGCTTGGATTGACGAGCTACCTCGGGTGCTTTGGGCTTACCGGACTACAAAGCGGACCGCGACAGGTGAAACTCCATTTGCAATGGCCTTCGGTGTCGAGGCTGTAATCCCAGCTGAGGTCGGTTTGCCGAGCCACCGAGTAGAATATTACAATGAGGAGGACAATACGGAACAGATGCTACCGGAGCTCGATCTGATCGAGGAGAAGCGAGAACAGGCCCTCATCCGAACAGCATCAAGAAATCAGATTGTTGCTCGATACTACAACAAAAGATTCCGACCACGTGTCTTCCGGGTAGGAGATTTTGTGCTCAAGAAAGTGCTGGTGCAAGAGCCTGGACTAGGCTCGTTTGGACCCAAGTGGGAAGGGCCCTACAGAATCACGGAAGTCGTAAGGCCAGGAACTTACCGGCTAGCCGACCAAGAAGACAGAGCCCTAACTCACCCTTGGAATGCCGAACACTTGAAGCGTTTCTTTCAGTAATGTTCATTTTATTTTGTGTCAAGGTAATGGCTTTGTAAAACGAACAGGAAAAAATGGAAACGTGAAGCATTTTCTTTTGTGTCAAGGTAATGGCTTTGTAATGGCTTTATCCCAATTTTAGTTGTCATTTTCTTGAGTCCCCAGCTCGGGTGCCGACCACAAATGGACGAACCCGACCAGGACATTAATTAGCCTCTATGGCCGACTCAAGGGGTCCCCGGACCCCTGTGTCTGGTCCAAAGCTCGGGTGCCGACCACAAATGGACGAACCCGACCAGGACGTTAATTAGCCTCTATGGCCAACTCAAGGGGTCCCCGGACCCCTGTGTCTGGTCCTCAGCTCAGGTGCCGACCACAAATGGACGAACCCGACCAGGACGTTAATTAGCCTCTATGGCCAACTCAAGGGGTCCCCGGACCCCTGTGTCTGGTCCCCAGCTCGGGTGCCGACCACAAATGGCCGAACCCGACCAGGACGTTAATTGGACACCTGAGTCTCGTCTCTAACTCGGGCGTCCCGGGACACCCGAGTATAGTACACCACAAATTATCCGCCGACCTCAATTTGACTTGGCTGATTCTAACAAGCATCACCAAAGTCAACTGGGGGGGGAAAAAGGAAAGTAAAAATAAAAATAAAAATAAAACACGGGAATGAGTAGGAAGACGATGCGATGCGAAGAAAAACAAAATATACTTTCATTTCATCAAAAAGGTGAGGGGGTACAAATTGGACACCCCCCGAGCCCAAAAAAAAAAAAAAAAAAAAAAAAAAACTGCAGACGACGAGGAGCGGCAAGAAGTACTGGCTCAGTCTTGCTGGTCCGGGAAGAGATCACCAATCGTGATGTCTAGTGTGGGCGTGGCCGGCTGGTCTAAAGTGACAGGCTGGTCAGGAGCTGTTTGCTGCTCGTCACGGTCGAGTACAACAACGGCTTCGACCGGCCTCGCTGCACCAGAAACCTCACCCTCCTCAGGAGCTTCCTCGATCAGAGTCTCACCAGACTCCTCCGGTAAGAAAGACCAGTCTGCACCGACCAGGTTAGGGTTTGCGTCAGTGAAGCCTAGCTTCATGTCACGCATCCCCTCCTTGTACTCGGCCGCTATACGAGCCTGGAAGTCCTCGGACGATAAGTACTCGTCCACTGCCTGCCTTTGAGCCAAGGCGCGATCCGCTTCTGCCTTCCGAGCAGCCTCAACCATCTGCTGCCGGACTTCCGCAGCATCCTTCTCGGCCGACTGTGCCCACTCCTCTGCTGTTTTGATCCTCTCCTCGGCCAGCCGCGCTCTCTCTTCGGCCGCTTGTGCCCGAGCCTCTGCTGCCTTGGCATCATCGACGGCCTTTTTCTCGGCGTCCCGAGCGCTGTTTCTGGCATCCTTAGCCGCCCTCTCGGCAGCTCGAGCATCTCTTGCCGCAGCCTCAGCAACCCTCAAGTCCTCGGCTGCTCGGTTAGCCGCCTCCCTTGCGACCGCACTCCCCGAAAGGCTGACGCACAGTGCCTAAAAATAGAAACAAGAAATCAATCAAAAATCATCATCAAGTGATACGCAGAGACGAAAAGTTCCGGGAAGAGAGATACTCACCTCAAGCTGTATGTCGGCACCGTCCTCCAACGCCGTTACCGCGTCTGGTCTGCGACATGACTCTGCCATGTGCACGCTGAGCCTCTCATTGATTTTGTTGAGGAGCGCTCGATGGGCAGGGGAGTCTCGAGCAGAAGTCTCGGGCCGGGAGGCCGAGGCGATTTCTCTTGGTCTCGACTCGTCGCGTGAGCGGCTTGACCGAACCTCAGGCCGGGTAGACGGTCGGTCATCCTTGGACCTGCTCGACCGCTGCTCGGGACGGTCGGGTGGCCGGGCCACAGACGGTACCTGGAGTGACGCTGGGGCTTGGGGGGCTGCGCCCTTCGCTACGGGCACTGCAGACGGCACGGCTGCACGGCTGGCCTGCTGGCCATGTGGCATGACAGCTTTACCCTTCGCGTGGGTACTCGTCTTCGCCATCTTGAAGAGCTTGGCCCTCCTTTCGTCCTCTGAGGGACGCTTCCTCCCTTGCTGGCGATCAGCCATTGGCTCTGCGAAACAAAAAAAGAAAAAAAAGGGGTTAATATTCGGCTGCACGAGCCGCCAAAAACTTCGTCAAAAGTAACGACCTTCGATACGAAGGCCTCTTGTCGGGTAAAATTGCTGGATCACTGCGTCAAGGTCCTCGTCGGCTACGCGCGGGCCGAACGATGCTATTGGTGTGCTATCTGAACTTGACGACGTTGACGACGTCTCGCTCGGCAGGAACACAGGTTGGCTTGGTGGCTGTGCAGTGCTCGAACCGGCTGTCCGTGAAAGGTAATGCACAGTTGGCTCCGGTATCCGAGCAATTGTGACACCAGCGTGGGGGGCCCTCGGCTGGTCGTCTACTCGCGCAGATGAGGAGGAAGAGCCCAGCCATCGATTCTCCTCCAGGCTCTTCAAAGACAGCAGTCTGTGCTGACTCTTCTCCTGATCCGACTGTTCTCGGAGAGCATCGATCATGTCGAGAGTTAAATCCTCGATGCGCGGCGCCCGACCCCACACATACCCGTTCCGAAATGTCACGGGAACCCTCTCGGCGCGAGGAACTCGGTCGTACGGTAGCTCCCCGTGCAGCCACCGGCCACCCGCGTAGAACCACAGGTGCTTGAATTGTTTGTCCGAGTCCGGACACCCTGTGATGAAAGTTCCCTTGAAGCCTTGGAAGTAATATGACCCCGTCGATGAAGGGGCAGACTTCATCCTGTAGAGGTTCTGGAAAACCTCGAATGGGAGCTCGGCCGCAAAGTTCCTCATCCACAGAATGTAGCAGCCGACCAGGATGCGATAGGCATTTGCATTCAATTGGGCCGGAGCTACATTCAAGCTAGTCAGGGCACGCCTCAGGTACGGATGAAAGGGGAGTCGGAGTCCGGATCGGAAGTACTCCGCCGAGAGGGTTATATACCCTGCTGGTGGGCGAGACGGCAAGTCGTTTGGTCCTGGCGCCAGCAACTCCACGCTGAGTGGAATGCCGAACTCCTCTCGCAAGGCAGCAAGATACCTTGGTGTGATGGCCGACGTGAAGTAATCCACCGTGTACACCGGACGACCATCCGCGAGCTGCGCCAACTCCCAATCGCCTCGGCGATACACCCGTTGGTCGTTTATACGCATTGGTCGGCTGGACGGACGCTCCCGGGCGTCAATGGGTTCACCCATCGGGGGAGGGCTCTCGGAACCTTCCCGGCCAGATGTGCTAGCTTGACTAGCCGTCCTCTCGCCTGCTCCTCCAGCCGCGACATTCTCCACCTCGCGGTGTACCGTTCCCCTTCCTCGTCTGTTCGGCATCTCGACCACCTCCACAGACTCCTCGGTAAAACCAGAGAGGTGGTCTGGTGTTCGACCACCCGAGTCGGCTTCCATGCCCGACATGCTCAAGCTCAGAGCTGATCCCACGGTATCGGCGCTCCCAGATAGGCCGTAGTTCTCGGAATCAGAAACACTACTCATATTGAAGAAAAAGAGATTTAATTACCTTTTCGGACGTTGTCGGCTGCAAGTTTTGAAGAAGTGGTCTGGTCGTTCTCGGTAGTCGTCGGCAGCTGTCGGCAAACTTGGACTCTTCAAATTGCAATGTGCGAAATGAGAAGTGCCTTGCCCTATTTATAGGCAAAAACCTCCGCATTTAATACGGGCACGAATTCCCAGGCGACGCTTCGTTTCCCGCGTTGCCGCCAGTTTCAAGAATTTGAAATTCGAATCGCCGCCTTGGGTCCTTCCTATCACTTTTTGACACGTGGCCAGCCAACGCGTTCCTAGTAGCCGAGACGCCGAATGATACCGACCAGGTCATGACACCTTGCCGATTAGCCGACCATATGGCGAGTAGCATGGCCACTTTCACATCGCGAGTACCAAGAGCATCCCTTGGACAAAAAATTATCCAGAGACGCTGGGGGGCTTATGTTGATGCTAATTTCTGCTCCGACCACAATGCACATGATGCTGTCGCCGGACTTCGTATCCGGCTCCGGAATCCTGATCGGAGGACAGTTGTCCGACTATACCCGACCAGGATCTGTTCACCTGTTCGGTGCAGTGTACTCGGACGCCATCAGCTTATCGGTGTATTAAGTCTACCCATGTGGGACGACCAGCCGACTAAAATACCAGACGAGCCCGATACCTCTGTTCCATGTGCCGAAGGCCATGCTCCACCGGTCACATCACTCCTGACACAAGTCCCATCGGCAGAGAATGCTGCCTGATCACACCTGCATCATGTCACATCGCCACCACCTGCCCTTGCAGGGATTGTCCCCTCAGGCACCGACAGCGGTCGACCTACCACCCAGTAGGCTGGATGCGTGGCAACGCCCCTGGCTGACACGACTGCAAGTCTAGAGCCACGTCACCTACCCGAGGCACCAAGTAGCCGATCCGAACGGGTTGCCCCGTATACCCGAGTCCGAAGAGGGCACCTATAAATAGAGGAAATAACCACAAATTCCGGTAAGCTCACTTCTGCCCTGCCAAGAACTCTGCCTCTCCTGCTGCTCATCTACCCCGTACTGACTTAAGCATCGGAGTGCCCTCGGCAGACACCACACCGGTATCCCCTGAGCCCGAGGTGCTTTCATCTTGCAGGTGACAGCGACGGAGTGATTGGCCGGAGGTCATCAGACTACCCGTTCATATTGGGTGTTGCTGTCGAGAGAGATTTCGACACCAACATTATCAATGTTTTTTTCTTCCTCAGGAAATTATTATATTTGATAAGAATTGAATCTAAGATATTAATTTATATAGAAAAATAATGATTTAACAACTTTTAGTAAAAGGAATATTTATACTATATCATGCATGCAATTAAAAGCCTTTACAAAATCAATAAAATTTGTCTGAAATTTGGAAAACGGTCCAAATCCAATTAAAAAGATTGAAAATCACACCAAAAAAAAAAACAAAAAATGAATTTTCCTTTCAACATGTGTTCGTTGTATGATACTTAGTGAATTTCGTAAATATTTAAAATTTATTTTATATAATTTTGAGGATAATTTATGTATTTTAAAAAGTTCTAATCTCTAAAAAAAAAGTATTCAGTTAATTTTTGTTGGACTATCATTATAATAAAGTTAAATTAAAAGAGTGTTAGTTTAGGAAGTCTGTGTAATATTGATATGTGTTAGGATTTGAGAGTGTCAATATAAGCCCCCCCCCCCCCCCCCCCCCCTTTTTTTTTTTTTTTTTTCCCAATTACGATTGATAGTTTTCCATGTTCTATTAATCAAATACTAATAAGAAATACTAAGATATACCTTGTACTGAATAAGTTTCCGAGGATAACTATTTTTCTGTTAAAAAAGCACTTATTTCAATTAATAATTCACATATTGCATGAAGAGAAGTGGTTTTCACATCTTGCATGAAGAGAAGTGGTTTTCACATCTTGCATGAACTGAAGTGGTTTTCACATCTTGCATGAACTGAAGTGGAGCACTTATTTCAAATACTATTAAGAAATACTAAGCAGTTGTCGTCGTTGGAAGAGAAGTGGAGTATTATTATTATTATTATTTTTACTTTTTTTTGAAGGAAAAAAGCGAAGTCTCGTGAAAGCAACATTTGCCAAAGTTCCCACTTAAATCCTGACCGCAATCGCAAACGTCCCGCTTAATCCTAACCGTGAACAAATAGCGTCATGTTTCCGCTTTAATCCTGACCATCGTAAGCAAAGTTTCTGTTTAATCACTCTTAGCCTAAAGTTAGTATTTTAACTATTTGTTTTATATGTCACACTGTTTTAAAATTTTGTATTATTATGAAAATGGTCTATATACCAATATTTTCTATTAAACTGAACGAAAATTAAACACTTTCAAATCATGTGAGCTTTAATTTAGATTAAAATCATAATTAAATATATTTTTGATAGGAAAACTGCAGTATCAAAATAACTTTATGACGTAAAATTTGTGCTATATTTATGTGATTAAAGTACCGTTTACGTCTAAAATATCTTTGATTCGTGTATAATTTCCTTCAAAATATATTTGATTATGACTGTACTATCGTTAAAGCTTTACATATAATTAAAGCTTATGTGATCGTAAATATTCAATTTTTGTATACAGTAAAAAGTTCATGGAAGTGTAATATATAAAATAAAAAATTAAAGACTAATATACAAGATAATGTATATCATTTAGGAGTTATTTATGTAATTAACCTTTATGATAATTGACATAGTTTGATTTTTTTTTTTTTTAAGCCATCAATGAAGGTGTTAATATTAAAAAATATTAATTACTTGACTTCTTAAAAGCTGCATTCTTAAAGGGGCGTCCGGTATTTCAATTGCAACCAAAACTTTTATAATTTTTTCTAAATTATATTTGGCTGATCAATTTATTTATTTATTATTTTTTTTGAAAGTTGACCAACCTGGAGCTGAATCCTGACCGTAAATTTCCGAAGTTTCTGCAATCCTGACCGTCCGCAGTGGCAAAGGTCTTGCTTAATCCTGACCGTAAAAGATGCTGAGGTGGAATGTTTTCTATGCAAATGAAATCAGAGGTCAAAGTTCTCGCTTTAATCCTGGCCGTCAGATACAAAACTCCCTTCCCGCCGATGAGTAGGTGCCGAAGGGCAGGTGGTTTAATGGAAAATTATCCCCCCTGATTGTTTGACGCTTTGCTTTTTGTTGGCTTTTTTGTTTTTAAGGAAACCATTATATTTTGTTGAAATTACAGATACATTAGCTGATATTCATATCAATATTTAGTGAGTTTTTTTAAAAGCGCTTAGAAGGTATGTTAATGTTGATCGTCTTCTTGTTTGGCTTTTGATTATCAAAAATTATTTCAATAAATAATCTTTAAATTTAAGGAAATTTAACATTTTTAATTCTATATTATCAGTGGAGTATTTTATACATTAACTTGAGATAAGTAGTACTCAACTCTATCAAATTTATATTGAATTGTTACAATTTTTGGGTAATACAATATCAAATGTATTGTTTTGTACCTTTGTCAATGTTTTTTTTTTCCTAATGGAAATATTATATTTGATAAGAATTGAATCTAAGCTATTAATTTATATATAAAAAAATGATTTAACAACTTTTAGTAAAAGGAACATTTATACTATATCATGTATGCAATTAAAAGCCTTAACAAATTAAATAAAATTTGTCTGAAATTTGGAAAAAGGTTCAATCCGATTAAAAAGATTGAAAATCACACCCAAAAAAAAAAAAAAATCAAAGATGAATTTTCCTTTGAACATGTGTTGGTTGTATGATACTTAGTGCATTTCCTAATTATTTAAAATTTATTTTATATTATTTTGAGGATAATTTATGTATTTTAAAAAGTTATGATCTCTAACTCACCAAGCGTATATAAGAAATTTCAAAGGAGTTGCTCCTTTTAACATTTATCTGGAAACAAATAGGAAAACAAACCACCAATAAATGAGGAATTACTTTCAATGACGAACAGTTTGGAACTCAAGCAAAAGGAGAATCTCTTTTAATGAACTAGAATAATCAGAATAACAAACAAATACATCTTACATAAGAACACAGAAAACCATCTTACAGGACTGCTAGAAAGTTGCAACAATTTTTGTAAGCACCCGAAGACCCTATTGATTATAACCTTTTTTCTTTTCTTTTTTAACATGAAAAATAAAAAAATAATAATAAACAAAACAAAACAAAAACACCAAACTGAGCTAGCACATCAAGTGTCGAGTTACTGACCCCCCAATTGGGGTGGAGTTTATTCATCGATCTCCTCATCCAAGTTGCCGTTTATTGCATTTTTCAATTTGTCAAGGTATAGAAAAAGTCTATCATTGACTGGTTTATAGGAGTAAATCCTCTTTATCACATACATAGCCAAAAAGACGAGAATAGCACACCCTATAACGACGTGGAGGATCAGAAACAGCAAAGCTAAGGCTAGAATCCCTGACACGAGGCTGATCTCGCTCAGAGCTCCGGCATGATCAGCATCTTGGCCTCGGGTAGTTCTACTCTTCAGCCACTCCGCAGCGAAGACCAAGAAAGCAACAAAAAAGATAGACATGATCCAATAGTTGGTTTCCAACAGGGACGAACCTTTTGATTGAAACTCCACCTGGATGAACACACCTGCTATGGTGATCGTACAGACGATGATTTCATGAAAAGACATCACGAACTACGGAACTGAATGGTTTTGCTCTGCTTCAGTACTTGGCTGCGAAAGTTTGAAAACATAAACAAAGAATTCTATCAGATGTCTTGACAACCACATGGCATTTCAAAACCAACAAAATTAGCCAAACAAATGCGCAAACAATGTCTGATAAAAAAAAAAAAAGTACACTTACTCGATCGATTGATTAGTATCCCAGCGTTGTTTTTGTTTGGCAAGAATAGACTTCTTCTGCACAAAATGGAACGGAGCTCACAGCTTCGTTGGATGTATATAAATAAGGCAATAGAGAGAGAAAATAGAAGTGGAGATGAGTGAGAAAATAGAGATTAGACATGTTGATATAGATATATAGAGAAATGTTCTTTAAAATAGAGGAGGGAAAGGCGCAGGATAACCTTAGGTTAACCTAAGGTTAAACCTTAGGTTAACCTAAGGTTAAACCTTAATTAACCTTAGGTTAACCTAAGGTTAAGTTATCCTGCGCATTCCTGCGCCGTTCCCTCCTTCTATTTACCCTCCTCTATTTAAAATAATGTTCCTCTGTATACATAACTATAATATATATATATTATATACATATAATTAAGTAATTCATCTAAATGGTTATTAAATTCTGAGTACACGAGGCTGCACAAATATAAAAGCCAAGATTGGGGAGTCGCATGCCAAATGCGTAGCCTTTGACACGCCAAGTGCTTGGGCCTACCTTTTTGTTAATCTTTATTTGTCCACATTTGTCTGTTTCCTTTACACTGTTTCTTCAAATTGATGACTCTTTTCCTGTCTCTCTACAAATTGATGTCTCTGATCCTCTTTAATTACCTGTCTACATCAATATAAGATTATAATTGGTAATCCAAGACTTAGTGCGGATTCTCAACACATATTAAGACATTCTTTCCAAAACTTGTAGAAAGAAAAGTATGAATTCTCTCTCCCTCACACTTTACAATTCTCTCTATCCCTCTCTCCTTTTTTTTTTTTTCATTTTTTGTTTTGTTTTTTTTTGTTTTGTTTTGTTTTTAAAGATTACTCTCTCTACTCCTATTTCTTTGTCAATCCCACACTTTCTTCTTTGCTCAGTTAGTAGTCCAACTATTAAAAATTTAATCTAATGATTTATCAACTTATTTCATTGATACGACGAAATAACATACCTTATCATCAAAATATTCTTTTTTTTTTAACTATGATATTTAAATATTTTATTAAAGTTCTTCGTCGAGAGATAAGGCTTGTCAGTAGAACTATCAACTGATATTCATATCAGTATTTAGTGAGTTTTTTTAAAAGCGCTTAGAAAGTATGCTAATGTTGATCGTCTTTTGTTGGACTTTTGATTATCAAAAAAAAATTCAATAAATAATCTTTAAATTTAAGGAAATTTACCGTTTTTAATTGTATAATATCAGTGGAGTATTTTACATTGAGTTGAGATAAGTAGTACTCAACACTATCAAATTTATATTGAATTGTACCAACTTTTGGGAAATACAATATCAAATGTATTGTTTTGTACCTTTATCAATGTTTTTTTTTTTTTGAAGGAAAAATATTATATTTGATAAGAATTGAATCTAAGCTATTAATTTATATAGAAAAATATTGATTTAACAACTTTTAGTTAAAGGAACATTTATACTATATCATGTATGCAATTAAAAGCCTTTACAAAATCAATAAAATTTGTCTGAAAATTGGAAAAAGGTCCAAATCCGATTAAAAAGATTGAAAATCACACCAAAAAAAAAAAATCAAAAATGAATTTTCCTTTGAACATGTGTTGGTTGTATGATACTTAGTGCATTTCTTAAATATTTAAAATTTATTTTATATTATTTTGAGGATAATTTATGTATTTTAAAAAGTTCTGATCTCTAAAAAAAGTACTCAGTTAATTTTTGTTGGACTATCGTTGTAATAAAGTTAAATTAAAAGAGTGTTAGTTTAGGAAGTCTGTGTAATATTGATATGTGTTAGGATTTGAGAGTGTTAATATAAGCCCTTTTTTTTTCAATTACGATTGATAGTTTTCCATGTTCTATATTAATCAAATACAATTAAAAAATACTGAAGGTCTGTTTGGTGAATAAATTGAGTTTGAGTTGAGTTGAAATTTTTAAGTTTGAGTTGAGTTGACTTTTTAAAAAGTAGTTATAAATTTTGTTGACTTTTCAAAAAAATATAAAAATTAAGATGAAAAAATACAGTTTAGTTGGAGGAGATAAACTCGAATGCCAAATGAAGCTTAAGATATACCTTGTGCTGAATAAGTTTCCGAGGATAACTATTTTTCTGTTAAAAAAGTACTTATTTCAATTAATAATTCACATCAATGTACGACCCTTGCATGTGCATTTCTTTTCTAGTATAAGCCTATTATTCTAAGCCGTTGTCGTCGTTGGAATAAAAGTTAAGGGTTCATTTGGTTTGTTAGTTTGAGTTGAGTTTTTGAAGTTAAAATGGTAAATTTTATTGACTTTTCAGAAAATACAAAAAAAAAATTTGGGAAAAAGACAAAGATTTTTAAGGAAAAAGATAAAATTTGAGCTTGAAAACTTGAGTTTAAGCTTGTGAACCAAACATATGCTAAGTGTTTTTATTATTATTATTATTTTATTTTTGAGAGGGAGAGAGAGAAGGAAAAAAGTGAAGTTTCATGGAAGCAACGTTTTCCAAGCTTCCCACTTAAATCCTGACCGCAATCGCAAACATCCCCCTTAATCCTGACCGTGAACAAATAGCATCATGTTTCCGCTTTAATCCTGACCATCGTAAGAAAAGTTTCTGTTTAATCACTCCTAGCATAAAGTTAGCTTTTAACTTTTAGTTTTATATGTCATACTATCTTAAAATTTTGTATTATAATGAAAATGGCCTATAAGTCAATATTTTGTAAAAAAACTAAACGGAAATTAAATATT
Source organism: Ficus erecta (assembly GCA_008635985.1). Classification (NCBI taxonomy): domain Eukaryota; kingdom Viridiplantae; phylum Streptophyta; class Magnoliopsida; order Rosales; family Moraceae; genus Ficus; species Ficus erecta. The sequence continues at coordinate 5,889,769 of BKCH01000002.1, forward strand.
TTTAGATCACGTGAACTTTAATTTAGATTAAAATCATAACTAAACATATTTTTGATAGGAAAATTGCACCACCAAAATAACTTGATGTAAAGTTTGCGCTATATTTATGTGATTAAAGTACCATTTACTTCCAAAACATCTTTAATTCATGTATAATTTCCTTCAAAATATATTTGATTATAATTTTACTATAATTAAAGCTTTACGTATAATTAAAGCTACTGTGATCATAAAGTGTTCAATTTTTGTATAACTCTTTATAGAATATCGATAGATAAACTGTTGACGTAACAGTAAAAAGTTCAGAAAAGTGTAATATATAAAATAAAAAATTAAAGACTAATATATAAGACAATGTATATAATTTAGGAGTTATTTATGAAATTAACCTTGTGACAATTGACAAGTTATATTTCCCACTCATAGTTTGATTTTTTTTTTTTTTTTAACCATCAAGGAAGGTGTTAATATCAAAAAATATTAATTACTTGATTTCTTAAAAGCTGCAATTTTAAAGGGGCGTCCGGTATTTCAATTGCAACCAAAACTTTTCTAATTTTTTCTAAATTATATTTGGCTGATCAATTTATTTATTTATTTATTTTTGGAAGTGATCAATTTATTTTTCAAACACACATTACAGTGACATTCTGAATCCACATATGTTTTTCTCTCTTTTTCATTTTTAAAAAACTCAAATTTTAAAAATTCATAACTTTTTTATTTTAAGTTGAAAGAGATGATTTATTTTTTTAATTTATAAATACTCACATGTGCAACGTGGTACAAATAAAATATATATATATATATATTTTCCTGAAAACCTTTAAGATTTTACATTATTTAAACATCAAAGTTTATTTTTAGTTTAAATTTTATTCAAACACTCATTTTCAATTTAAAAAAAAATTCAAAACTCCAACTGCAGTTGGCCCCTTAAAACTCTAAAAAATATCGATATATATTTTTGGATGGGGAAATTGAATTTTGCGTCTTATGATGTAATTAGTTGTGTAATTATTATTAGGTCATGTCTACAATCACAAAAATATTGATATGTAATGAAATGGATATGGAATTTTTTAGTTTTGAGAGTTTTAGATTTTTATAGATTTATTTTATTATTTTTTTTCATGAATTAATTTGGAGTTAATTGATTAGAAGGGAAAAGATAACTAGGGTCAGTTCATTAGATTAAAGTAGGATGGATTGAGAAAAATATCTTAGGACTTGTAATTTTATTAACAATATTTTCAAAAAGTAATAATTGACGTACTAATAAACTAGTATTAGTATCAGGGACAGTTATTATTTTGTATATAATTATTTATAATTAGAATTTTATTTATTTGTAATTACTGTAATTTAGTATAAATTTTCATTTTAGTAGATTTATTAGTATTAGAAAACTTACTAAATTTTGTATACTTGTAAACTTGTATAAATATGGGAATCCATTCATAATGTACCTCACTAATGAATTATTTGTTCTTAGGGTTCGTTTGGTTTTTTAGTTTGAGTTGAGTTTTTGAAATTTAAATAGTAAATTTTGTTGATTTTTCAGAAAAGACAAAAATTAGGAAAAAGACAAAAACTTTTAAGGAAAAAGACAAAACTTGAGCTTGAAAACTTGAGTTTGAGCTTGTGAACCAAACATATGCTTATTCTGTGGAAGCACATTCACGTTAAATATCTTTGTGTTTTTTTTCTTCTTCTCTTATTACTCTTATTAATTTCTTATTTAATTTTGTATATAAACAACCTCGGGATTCTATCATATCTAGAAAAATGTTTCTGCCTCTGGGATTGGAAAACCTAAAAAGGATTCAACCCTCACCAGATATTTTTTCAATTAAAAAAAAAACAACAACAACATCAGGATTCTTTAAATGTTTGTTTTCAAAATAGTAAGATACCATTTTCATATTTTCAAAATAATGTTATTTTCGTTGGAAAAAGAAAACAGTATATCATAGTGATAGACAAGTAATGTATTTATCTATAGTGATGGAATAAAATAGTAAGATAACATTTTGATATTGTCAAAATAATAATAATAATAATAATAATAATAATATATCATGCGTTTAGTTTTAGAACGTATAACAACATGGTGGTTACCTAATGGTAATTAAATTTTTTTTTTTTTTACTTTGATAGATATGTTTATCTGCAGCTTTGCATTTAAGATAGGTATATTAATTAGTTAAAGTGGAACGCGTATGTATTTTGATTTTTTTTTTAATGCTTGGAATATGTATTATGATTAAAATCAATAAACTAACTCACCAACGTATATTAGAAATTTTAAAGGAGATGATCCTTTTTACTTGAAGCACGTTCTGTTTTTTGTCTTTTTTTTTTTTATTTTATAGTTTGGGGATGGGATATTTAAATTCCACGTTTTGATGAAATCAAATATGATATTACCATTAAGTCATGTCCGTAATCACCACATTGTTGTATTCTAAACTAAACATAACAGAAAACTAAAATATAAAAAATAAAAATGTGGAAAGAAAAAAAAATAAAAAAGAGTTCATAGTTGCCCAAAACAAGAGAGTCTATTAATCCTTACCTTTTTCTAATTATTTTCAAAAGTTTTTGATAGTGTAGATGAAAAATACTTTATCAGATTTATTGATATAATGCCGTTTTAAACCATAACATATTTTGTAAAGTTTTGATATATATATATATATATATATTTTGCCTTTGTATATATTCACATTTTTTTCAACAACCAATTTAAAAAAACAAATATTTTTTCCTCCCAAAGTATCAAGAATCATATTTTTCATTTAAAAAAATATATATTCCCCGTAAAAAAAAAAAGTATAATCTTTGCTTTGTTTTTTGTCAACACATTTGCCTGCGTTTAAGTAGAGTGAAGAGATTTAAAAAAAAAAAAAAAAAAAAAGGAGTTGGCCGTGGAGAGTGGCTTTCAAACATCGTGGTTCAAAGATATGTTGCAACTTTGTAAACGTGGAGGTCGTTCCTCAATGCGGAGCTATTAACAAGCGGAGCCGAATATCTTTCAAATCTAATTAAAATATTATTTAATTTCAAATTCTTGAGACTTTATTACATGAATAATAATTAATTAGTCTAAAATTTCCTAATAATCCGCAAGAGACGGTTCTGTCTACCATCACCACATGCAACACTTGGCTTGGAACCAATCAAACCTCCACATATTTGGCCAAATTAACAAACAAATTATAACGGGAGGAGTCAAAGTTTCAAACGACACCAAAGGGCTCCCAACGACACATTCCTCCAACTGGCCGAGCACCGCCACCCCATCCTTGACTATGGGCTCCGCCCAAAACCGCCATTCCCCGCCGCATTACACCGGAGGCTTCCGCACCACCCTCACCTTCTTCATCCTCGCCATCTGTTCCCTCTACATCCTCTACTCCTTCCTCTTCCTCTCCCGCGACTCCTGCCCCACCACCACCACCGCAACTGTCCTAGATCCCCCAACAAACTCCTCCTCCTCCTCCTCCTCTTCTTCTTCTTCATCTCAAGACTATGATCCGCAAGATTACCTCGACGACGAACGGAAACTAGTCCCGATACGCGGGCCTTTTCGCTATGACACCGAGCTCAAACACATCGTCTTCGGCATCGCCGCGTCGTCCAACTTGTGGGACAAGAGGAAGGAGTACATCAAGACGTGGTGGAGGCCAAAAGAGACGAGAGGAGTGGTGTGGCTGGACAAGAAGGTGAGGATCAGGAGAGATGAGGACCTTCCGGAGATCCGGATCTCCGGCGACACGTCCAAATTCAAGTACACGAACCGGCAGGGGCGGAGATCGGCGCTGAGGATATCGAGGGTGGTGGCGGAGACGCTGAGGCTGGGGATGAAGGACGTGAGGTGGTTCGTGATGGGCGACGACGACACCGTTTTCGTCGTCGATAACTTGGTGAGAGTTTTGTCCAAGTATGATCACAACCAGTTTTATTACGTGGGGAGCTCGTCGGAGAGCCATGTTCAGAACATTTACTTCTCGTATGGGATGGCTTATGGTGGTGGCGGGTTCGCGATAAGCTATCCGCTGGCGAAGGAGCTGGAGAAGATGCAGGACAAGTGCATTCAGAGGTATCCGGGGCTGTATGGGAGTGATGATCGCATGCAGGCTTGCATGGCTGAGCTCGGAGTTCCGCTCACCAGAGAAGCTGGATTTCATCAGGTATTTATAAGATGTGAAATCAAGACCTTGAAAGGACATGCATTAAAATATAAAGTTTTTAGATGACTTACATAAAGATAATCAATTTTTCGTGGGATAAAATGAGAAATATGGGTACGGTATTTGAAAGTAAAATTGAAAAAGTTAAAAGTTCACAGGAGACAGAAGCCACCATTGGGTCATGAGTGGCTCGACCACTGCTTGAAAATGAAAAATAACACCTAAGACTACCATAGTTCATATGTTAATCTGCAATAATTTGACTCCCAAGTTGACATGTGAATCCGTGGTTAATTCAAAATTCAATGGTGGCAAATGTCACTTTGCACTTTAAACTTGATTTGCTACAAAATCACTAGGCAAAGTGACTTGTTTTTGTTTTTTTGGGCGTTCTGTTGTGACAAAATGTGCAGTATGATGTGTATGGAGACCTATTAGGTCTTCTAGGAGCCCATCCCGTGACTCCATTGTTATCACTTCACCACATTGATGTTGTAGAACCAGTTTTCCGACGCACCACCAGAGTAAAAGCCCTGCAACGCCTTTTCCAATCCGTCAAGCAAGACTCGGCCAGCATAATGCAGCAATCAATCTGCTACGACAAGCGCCGGTCGTGGTCCATCTCCGTCTCATGGGGCTACGTGGTTCAAATCCTGAGGGGAGTGCTCTCTCCAAGAGAACTAGAGATGCCCACAAGGACTTTCCTCAATTGGTACCCCAGAGCCGATTACACTGCTTATGCCTTCAACACTAGGCCTGTCACCAAGCACCCTTGTCAGAAGCCCTTCATTTTCTACATGAACACCGTCCGATATGATCGATCGAAAAGGCAAATTTTCGGGGTTTATGCTCGGGACAGATCTCGCCACCCGTCTTGCCGGTGGAAGATGGAATCGCCAGACAAGATCGATTCCATTGTAGTCTTGAAAAGGCCTGACCCGCTTCGTTGGCAAAGGGTAAATTTGTTCTTTTTGAAAAACTATATGCTTTTAAGAATCATGTTATTTAAATGCCAAGATGGATTAATGTCTCACATTTCAAAACACAAATGGTATGCCAAGATCACAAGAGAAGTGAAAGCTTTTCTTAATCTAATCCAGAGAGCTTGTAAAGGCTTCTAAATAGTGAAGCTTGAAAATCACACCATAACAAAACATTATCCACTCTATTTCTGTCATAAGATATCATTGTCAAGGCTACTCCAAACACAATCAAGAAGTTGAAATCTATATATAGCCTGTTTGGCGCCCCGTTTTTCAGCCAATTTTCAAACTTTTTTTTTTCCAGATGCTTTCTCTCACAAAATAGATTTACTTGCAGGTTTGAACCTATGATACAAACGAGGGCCTAGTTTTTAGTTTTAATCTATATTGAAGCTATTACTAACTGAAACATTTATGATCTTCCTCTTATGCAGTCGCCGAGGAGAGATTGTTGTAGAGTTCTGCCATCACATAAGAAGTCAACAATGTACTTATGGGTGGGTAGTTGCCGAGGAGGTGAGATTAGTGAATTGTAATTTTGTAGCACCAACACAATTAGTACAAAAACATACGACTACTTTTTCTCTTGCAACTTCTTTGCTTTTGTATGGTTTATTTCTCAAGACATACAGGAATAAAACTCAATATTGCAAAAGGTACACAGAAGTGAAAGATTGTAGCACAGAGAAAGTGACAATTTGTTAGCTCTGATACAACCAGAAAATCCAAGTAGAAACAAACCGTTCTTAATGTGCTGTATCTATCTGTATAACCTTGACACACCAAGTATATCATCTAGGCCGATTCATGTTTACGTGTCTATCTGATCAATGCCTAGAAGTCTAAAATCATACCGAAAGAAACAAATTCTCTGAGGAACCTGCATTGATGTTATGGTGGCGGTGCAACTGATGAGTTATGGTGATTCTTAGTCACTTCGAGTCACGGATTCTGTTGATGAGTCACATTTCGGCCTATGAAATTCTGAGGAGCAATAGCGGGAACTGGGGATATTGTAGCTTCTGTGAGAACAGCGATTTCCAGATGAGCACAGTCGTTGAAAGACAAATCGTCTGTCTGATACATGGCTGCAATTCTGCTTTGCTTCATCTCCAGACTAACTGAAATTTGTGTAAACATGTCCAAATTTCAATTAGGAAATAAAAAATTAAAAAGAAATCGCAAACGAATTCCATTTCTTATTTATACACACACACACACACACAAACAGTCATTTTACACGGCACAAAGAAACCTAGAGAATTGTCAATTTAGATAAGAAATTAAAGGTCAAAAAAGAGGAGAAAATAATAATCATAGTATCATACATACCAAAGAAAACAGATTTGACGACAATAATCACAAGAATTCAAACGACAGGAAAAGCAAGAAAAGAACAAGAATAACAACAAAACGTGTGATCAAGAAAATAAAATATGCATAAATGAATCAAGATTTTGAGAAGGAATAGTGTGTTACCTGGAAAACAGAACCACCAGAGGATGAAGAGGCAGAGCAGGACAACCAAGGGGACGGCGTGGACCGACTTCCCAGCCAGCCGCGAGCGCGACAGCCCGATCTCCTTCTTTCCGACGCTGGAACGAGAATAGTACTTCGGTAGTCCGTCGCAAGGCTCCATCCTCTGATGCTCCGGCGGGCTCGTCATGACCTCCTCCGACGCCGGAGGCCACCAAAACCCGAAGCTCATTGCTGATGAACACGACCGGAAGAGAGAGAGAGAGAGAGAGAGAGGTTGAAGATGAGTTTGGGAGTGGAGCTGGTGACTGTTACTGAGTCTGTTATGAGGCTTCTTGGTTAGTTAGGACTTCTAACAGATTTGGGCGGGCGAGTTCTTCCGCTCGTGCTGTGCACGTGACAGGTATGACTATGATATACAGTTCTCTTTTTTGATTTAGCACTTTACCCACCCTAACTTTTCATGTTCAGGAAAAATTGCCGTTTTAACTTTTAGTTCCCCTGTACTTGTCAAAAACTTTCCCAATATGGTTTAAAATTGATAGTGTAATTTAAATTAGTAAAGGAAATAGGGGGTTAACTGAAAAATTAAAAGGGATAAAGTCACAAAAAAACTAAGGCAAATATGTATCAATTTGAGCCGTATTACATCGATAAAATAAGTTTAGATGATTAATTATCAAACATTAACAGTTTAAGGGACAATTTCATCTTAACAATTTGATTTTCAGACTTTTACTTTGGAACAAATGTTATAAATCAAGTTTTAATTCTGCAACATCCTATTTGCTTGTTCTATATATATATATATATATATATATATATATTAAACCTTAAGTAACATAATAAATTTTATGAGGACATATGAGAACAATTTTAATGATATGATAAGTCTTTTTACACATTGAATATACAATACCTACTTTTTCCCCTTATTTATTAATGGGGTATACCCCGTACTAAAATTGAGCTTCATCATATATGTATATATCTAGATAATGCTGTCATATCAAATTTGATAAGTGCACACTCAATGCAATATTAGAGCCGACCATTGTTCCAGAAATACCAACAATATTCAATATTGTCTGTACCACATATCATGTTGATATTTATACACACATACATACATATACAAATATATATATATATATATATTCGCCACGAGATAAAGTTGAAAATCATGGAATAGGTGAGACTCACCTATCATTAAAAAAGCAGATTCCCATTGGTATCTTGTTACCTTTTTTAGTCTCCTTTTTTTTTTTCTTTTTTTTTCTTTTTTTTGTGTCCCTCAATCAGACACATGTAACCATTTCTCTGAATAAATGTTAACACCGGCAGCCAGTCCCCACAAGACGATCTTTTCGACTCCCACAAAGTTGAAAAAATAACAAAGGGCTTGGGTTTTGGTACGAACTATGAAGACAAACTAGACTAAAGTTGGATTTAACTTGATGGACCCAGTTCAGTCTTGAGCTGGCTTCATACACTCCACTCAACCATTTCTCTTCCAAATGGAACCTCTTTTTCTTTTTTTTTTTCTTTTTTTTTTTGGTTTTCACTTCTTTTTTTTTTTTTTTTTTTTTTTAAATGTGGCTAAATAAGATGTTACTCATGGTGACTCAGTAGTGAGACTGTAGGATGGACGACATTCAGGTCCAGAATTCTTGGCTATTGTGTCAGAAAATAACAAAACAAAAAACAAAAACAATGTCAGCAAGTGTAGTAATGTAAAAGTGACTTGAATGAATTCTCGGTTTTGTTATTTTATGGGCCCAAAACGTGGGCAAAATGGACTGCTGTTTTGTCTTTGTTTGGTTTTCCAATCGCTCATCAAACCTTGTCTTTTGTTTTTGCCTCGTCCCTTTCCGTGAAGGACTTACTCACTTCACCCAAAATAAAAACCAAAAAAGCAAAACAAAAGACAAAAACAAAAGGAAAAAGGCATGTGTGGATCATCAAGGGAGTGAAGAACAGAACTTAATTAATAGAATGAGGTGATTTATTATTAAAAATGAAGGCCAATAAACAAAATGGGAAAATGGGGGTTCCTATAGAGAGGCATCTTACATACAAGAACTCCAGCTCACATGTACAGTGAAGGAGAAACGAGAGAAAAAAAAAAAAAAGAATTAAAAGGGAAAAAAAAAAAGGTGGGGGAGAAAATAGCACCTGTTATCTTCGGTATACTTCAAAAATAGATAACTAGGCACTTTTACTTCTTATACCAACCGCAAAAGGGTATTTGATTGGACTGTTTTTATTATTATTCTACTAAATAACAAAGTCCTCTTTTATCTTCAGTGTCTCTCTGTTCCACAGCTGCTACTAGTATGCCGCTGCATCTCATGGTCCCTTCTGGAGCTTTGGACTGAACGAGTTTGCGGGTCGTATTTTTGCGAAGCAATGTAATTCAAAGCCGTAACCACGTCCGATATAACGGGTCGCATGCTAGGCTGCTCCTGAACGCACATTGCTGCAATAGCTAGAGCTTGGTACAATCCCCTTACAGGATATCGTTTATTCAGCAATGGATCGGCCATCTGCGGGAATGTCCTCCGGTCTTTGAACAATGGCCGTGCCTGCAATAGCAGAAACCCGACTGAAATGACTCGACGTAACACAATTGCGCAAAATAAAAGATTGGATATTTCATAGGGGTACTGGTTCAATAAATTTCGATATGGGGATGGAGATTAGGAATGGATTATCTTACCCAGGCAACCAGGTTTTGCTCCGGGGGAGCTCTTGTCTCATCAATGGCTTTCCTTCCTGTGAGGATCTCCAAAAGAACAACCCCAAAGCTATATATATCGGATTTGAATGTAAGTTGGCCTGTCATTGCATAATCTGGTGCACAGTATCCATACGTTCCCATAACCCTTGTAGAAACATGAGTCTGATCCCCACTTGGACCGACTTTCGCCAAGCCAAAGTCGGATAGCTTCGGATGATACTCCTCACCGAGCAAAATGTTTGCGCACTTCAGGTCACGGTATATGACAGGGGGTGTCATCTTGTCATGCAAATACTCCAAACCTCTAGCTGCTCCAGCTGCTATCTTCATTCTTGTGTTCCAATCAAGCGGTGTCCTACCAGGGGGAAGATCTGCAAGAGAGAGACACGGGTTTTGCCACATTTGATCCAAAGAAAGAGTAACAGAACAATGAGATCACGGGTTGGTCCGGTTAGATACCGTGCAAATGGTGTTCCAAAGATCCTAACGGCATGTACTCGTAAACCAACATCCTTTGATCCTCCTCAGCACAATAGCCGATTAATTTAACAAGATTAGGGTGGTCAGCAAGGCTTAGCGTCAGTACTTCAACGACGAATTCCCGAACCCCTTGAAGTCCATTTAGGTCAAGTCGCTTGATAGCCACATCCTACACACCAAAAAACAACACCATTGAATCACCACACCACTCTCCATACAATATGAAAGAATTCATGATAGATATGCTGTTAATAAGGCATTATTTTGAATCAGAATAAGAAGAGCAACCTGATTAATACTCTTCAAGTGACCCTTGTGAACTTTGCCAAAACCTCCCTCACCCAGAAAGCAATCTGGCCTGAAATTACCGGTGGCCGTCCGGATTTCTTCGAAGGAAATCGTCTTCGCCGGTGGGCATTTGCGGACGTCATCCTTCAAGTTCAAATTCTTCACGTCCGATGGTAATTGATCAACCTTCGAGACTACCTCCTTTTTTACATTCAAATCTCTTTTCACATCAGGATTAATCTTCACAGAACCTAAACACATAGGGACAACACAGGAAATACAAGATCAGATAGAGAGAGAGATAGAGAATGAGAGATATTAGGCAGAAGAAAAGGACATGAAACAAAGCAGATGGTAAGAAGAGACCAAAAGAGATGATTCTTTGGAAAACCGATGACATAAGAATTTGAAAGAAAATAACAAGAACATGGAAAATGAAAAAATGAAAAAATGAAATGAATAAATAAATGAAAATCAATACCAAGAACCAGAAGGAACTGGGACTATGGACTGGAACTTCCCAACCATGCAAACAAACAAAAAAAAAATTAGTACTAAGGAAAAATAACACAAACAAAAGCAGTAAATTCAGCAACTCCATTGGCAGAACTTGGGCACTAAACCAAAAGAAACAGAACAAAAATAATATTAATAAATATAAATAAAGATCGAAAATTGAAACTGCTTATTTGACGCCCATTTTCAATCGTAGCGCAAATTCTTGCCTTTTTCATTCCAACAGAAAGTATCAAACATAAACCCAATGAGAAAAAAACTAAAGAAATAAAACAACCCAGTGATCCAAACGATTTGAGTTAAAACCCTGAAGCAGTAAAAACAAAATTCGCCAACGCAAATACACACACACACACACACACACACACATATATATATCAGAAAAAAGCCAATTTGAAAGAACAGCACGGCTCGGAAAGAAAAGTGAAAAGTTAAGAGCCTTCAAAATTGGCAGAGAAAACGACAAGAAAACCAAGCTGCGTCACGAGTTCCACCGACGAGGAAAAAAGAGAGAGAGAGAGAGAGAGAGTAAAAGAAAAGGAAATAACGGAAGGAAAATCTATTCCCGATTGAGTTCCCCACAAACCCATACCCAAACTGATGCCCAAAAATCACCAAACACAATTCAAGAAAACAAAAAAGGCAAATTCCAAAATTTCGAAAAAAAAAAAATAGTAATAAAAAATAAAAACATTTTCATACTTGGAACGTTTCAGAAACCTGATTGTAAACGAAGAAAGGGTCAAGAACATACCATGCGCCATCTGATCGTCTGACTTTTTATTGCTGTTGACGGTTCTAGTCTCCTTGTCGGATCTTTTGCTCGATTTTCCGGCGCAAGGGAAGCACCCCATGACGGCGTCGTTTTTTTTCTTTCTTGTCTCTGGAATTTTCCTCAGCTACGCAGCGAAAACAGATAAACGACGACGAGCTTCGGCGCCGAACATTAAAAACAGAGGAAATGTGAGACTTTTTTGCGAAGCTCCGACACAGAGCTAGAGAGAGAAAGAGAGAGAGAGAGAGAGAGTTCTTCTACGATGCTGAGCAGTTTATTTTATTTTCCTTCCCCTTTTTAACATTTTGGGGATGTTTCCCCTGTATTTCGTACGCCTAACAACTCCCAATAATAACCAATGAGATAATGCCACGTGATTATTTGAGGGCTGTCTCGTCACTTGAAGTTTTTTTTTAAGCAGCTGTAAGAGTTTTTTTTTTTTTTTTTTTTTTAAATTTTTAATTTGGAAAAGCAGATATAATATAGTTTGGTTGCATAAAAGACTCGTAGTGGAAAACGCCACGCCGTTTAGGCGTCACGTATTTAATTTGAAACTTTTTTGAGTAACTATTTATTAGACAAATGTTTAAAGCCACTACCTATATAAAACACCAGTGGGTCTCATTCGTGGATCAGTTATTATAAAGATTCACTCTTTCTTTATTAATTATTTATTAATTATTGATGTTTAATATTATTAGTGTCTTTTAATTATTATTATATTTCGTTGTAGAATAATACTAAACGACATCGACAATATTAAATTTATCTAATACAATATAAATCCTATAATATAATACTTACATATGAGCCCAATTTTTTTTATAAGTGATACTGCCTCAAGAATTTTTCTGCAGGAGATGATAAGAAAAGAAAAGATATTAACTTGTAAAGAAGTTTATTTACAAAAAGAAATATAATTAGAAATGAAAAAGGAAAACAAATAAGAAAATGAATTTGAGTCTTTATTTATCAGAAAGGGATCGATCTATTTTTAGTGTGTCCTAATTTTAAGAGAAAAAATTTAGTAAGCTTTGCTAAATTGTCATTTTTTTGAAGGTTGCTAAATTGTCATTTGTGTATATAATTTAATCGAAATTTAATTATTGCTGATTTCAAAAAAAAAAATTCAATTATTACTAAAACATAATACCATAAGACAATTTAGAATTGAACTTTTCCTTTTTACAACCTTTATGCTCGATATTTTCCTTTATTTATGTATTGATGCATCAAATTAATTGAATATCATTGTTTAGTGAAAATATGCAAACAAATTAAAAAAATAAATGTAAATAGGAAAGGCAAAAAAGAAACAAAAAACGGTATTATTGTCTTGTCTTTTACGTGTCCGATCGAGCACTGGCCCGATGACGTGGCGCGATCTGATTGCTGTACGGCGATTCTTGGATGCGAGCTGGTTAGCAACAGATCTTTGTCCTTTTCTTCCGTAACCCAAAGATTTTCTTCCTCTTTCCTTTCCCCTCCTTTGCACTTTTATTATTAAAATTTTTATTTTCTCCTCTTTTTTTTTTTTTTTCCCCATAAGTTGTTTTAAAAAAACAATTTTTGTCTTGGTACTGCATTACCTGCCTGTGACTTGCATATCACAACGCGGCGCTGTTGGCCGTCCGATTTCGAAAAGGTCAACGTTTGAAAAAATGTAGGTCCCTCCTCTGACGTCCTCATTTTGTTCTGTAGGACCCACCAGCCAAACGTGTAGCCCATTAAAGCCTTTTTTTATTTATTTATCATTTAGTATTTAATATTTATTTTTTACAGTTTAGCTAAAATCGAAGGTTGAGCGGTGATCCACGCGTACAACTACTCCGCCCACCATAACTTCTTGAAAAATTAATTTAAAACCCTTTTTTTCATTTTTTTTAGGGGGGCAAAAAAGAAAGAAAAAAAGAATCAGCCAAGAATGAATCATGGAATCTTGGAATGTGGGATTACAGATTCAGGTGGTATTGACCGCAGACGATCACAGCTGTTAATCTCTTAAATTTGAACGTGTGAATTTGGGAACAGAACGCGCTGTTTAATAAGCTATAGCTGGGTTCAACAAGTTCTAGGGCCTCTTGGGAAAGTTTATGGAAGCCACTGTTATTTTCTATCAGATTCTCGGGAATATACACTTGTGTGTGTATATGTATTATATGTATGTATATTATAATAATATATAAATGGGAATTTTTGTCATATTTTCCAGTTTATTTTAATCCTCACCTTCATTTATGAGTGTCAAAGGTTTTAGCCCAAAGTTTCTCCTAATAGTTTTTTTTTTTTTTCATTAAAAATGAATTAAATAAACAAATAAAGTCCTCCAAACAGTTGTACTTGCTTTGAATTAGTAATAATGTAATCATTCTTCGATATGAAAGTCAAATCTTTTTACGTCGTGATTCCTTAACGAAAAACAATATTTCACCGATAGATGTAAAATTGTTGATTTTAGCCACACATGAGTTTCCCTCTAATATTGTCACGGGATGGAAAATTTGTTCCACTACGGTTAGTCTTAAAAGGGAGCCCACACTCCATCTTTAAGCAACCTCACATGTTTTAACCAATATTGCTGCTCGTTTTATGCCTCTCTCTCATATATGAAGTCTGATTCTTTATATTCGTACCATTTAAGAATGTTTAGAGAACTGTTTAGCTAAATGTTTTTTTTTTTTTTGGTCTTTTTCTTCAACTAAAAATTTCTTTTCAATATTTACATCTCTAAATTTTTACAGTAAACTCAAATTCTAAAATTCATAACTTGATATTTCAAGTTTAAATTAGATGATTTTTTCATTCAAATTGTATATATTTTCAAGAAAAACGAAATAATATCCATATTAATTTTTTACGAACACATTTCAAGTTTTTATACTTTTTCACTCTAAATATATTTTTTCAACCAAATATACATTTCCAAAAATTATATCAATTACAATTCAAATATCTCGAAAATTCTATCTCCAATTTCCTTTAAAAAAACACACACACACACACACTCATCTCCAATACCTCCACCAAATGAACCCTTAATTTTCTGAAATAGTAAGATTATGAGATTGATGTACATGGACTTAAAAGGATAGTTAATAAGAAAACGGATAAATTCTATTTTTATTTCATTGGTGATTACAATCGATTTTTAAGATGATAATTAATAAGAGCGTGAGAACACTACAAATTTCTACTTTTTATATTTTTAAAAAAGAAAACAATAATGAAGATTCCTTATTATTCCTTCAAGATCCCAAACATGATCGTAATTATGCTCTTTTGGATGCTCTTTGCCTTCTAGATTTCCATGAAAAAGGTTATTTAATAGTACAACTCTGGTTCATATCTCGTCGAGATTTGTTATATTGTTTTGGTATTTTTTGCCTTAAAAAATAAGTAAAAGAAAAAAAAGAAAAGCATTCTTTGAATTTTTTTGCTTTCATAATGAAAGTAAGACAGCTTAAATTCGACATTGCGTCAAAGTCCTCTATCTATCACTGAATTTGGCGTTTGAGAGATTTTCACGCCACCTTGTCTCGTTTATCAACAAGGACTACTTTTTCCAAGCCTTATCGGGGGTTTTGACTTTTTGTCGAATTTTCTTATTTTTTAATGCCCAAAACAAACAAACAACAGTGCATAAACCACACCAAATTGAAAAATAAATAAATAAATAAATGAAAGAATTTGTTTTAAAACGTGACACAAATATTTTGTTGAAATTGTTTTACGTTGCCATTATGCCGCTCTCCAGTGAAGAAGCTTTTTCACCTGCTTACCGGAAAATAAAAATAATAATAAATTGAAAGGGATTTTCATGGTAGGAAAATGTCATTTTCCCCTACAGGTAAAAATAATAATTTTAATCATTAAATTAACTTCGAAACGAGAGTAAATTTATATCAGACATAGTTTATAAATCATATGATCAACAGTAAAAACAATAATTCCTACATCCTTCAGTAAGAACTTTCAATTAATCAAAACATTGGTAGTTCGTGGGTCCAAACCTACGCAATTAAATCCAAACAAAAACTATATCTGTTTATCCATCCTTTAGAGGGCAAATAATTATATTTGTTTATGTGTATCATGCATAAACATGCACTAATAAATGGCCATTGGTTTGAGCAAACTTCACCTAAAGCAAATAAAAGCCACATAATCGGGCTAGGGAAATTTAAACAAGTATATATTAATAAATAAACCGGAAAATGAAAAAAGAAAAAGGCAAAAACGTGAAAGTGGCAAATAAAGATGTAAGAAGAAAAGGAAAAGGAGAAGTAGATAAACTCTAAAGAGGTATCAACAATATAATATTAGACCAACAAATTTTTTTCATTTACAATATACGTGTTAAAAAGTGTAATCTCCCTATGATTTTTGGTCGGTGCACTAAAACACTCTTTTATATAAAATCGCGGCTTGATTGATCTAGAAAATTCCACTATTGGGAAAATTGACCAATAAAATACTCTAATATTCCAACATTGTTGGGTCATTTTCGAAAAGAAAATCAAGGGTTACATCCCCAAATACACACTCGGCAACATATAAACACACAACATTCCCATAAACAATACACAAGGACTAAAATATCTTTTTGTCAAGTATCGTGGAAGGGAGATTTGAACTGACACTTGGGCAATTAATTATGGAGGTTTGGCTAGCTAATTGATTACCCTTCAAACTTTAGGAGGAAAAAAAATATATTATTGAATAAATTAACTTGAGAGACCAAAATTTATTTATATTTATGGTTGGTCTTAAGAGGATTTGCATGTTTCCAATGCGACAAAGTAAAATGTGCAGGTGTCACCCAATTATTTGTTTTGAATCTCAAATTGAATTTGATTTGAAAGGCAAAAAAACAAAAAAACAAAAATGGATAATTTATATTAAAAGTATTTAGAACCTAATCATAAGTAGTGATGACATGGTGACAAGAAAGTCTTATTTAGAGTCTTTCTTTCTACTAACTCTTAAGTTTGAGTTTTCGTGCATGCAACTTCTAGATCTTTGGTAAAAAGACTGTGTGCAGTCGGAGCTCTTAAAATATGAAGGTATTAACTATTGAATATCTATTATCAAGACCTTTGTCATCTCAATATACTTTGAAATGACGTTAAAGGAGGTGCGATAACATCATTAATCCCCTTCGTACTATAAAAAAAACATATATTTAGGGCCTAGGGAGACGTGTTTGTCATGGAGATTCAAGTTGCGGAATTAAAGATCATCTAATGGAAACTAAGCTAATGGTGGTACAGGGGTGGTGATTGGTGATCTCATGCATGGACTTTTTGAAATTTATTTTTTATTAAATTCATTTTGAAAAAAGCATATACATATTTACATATATATTACATGTGATAACCTGGCCTCCAGAGCTTGAAATGCCTATCCAAAGATGTAAAAGAGAAAAATAAGATAAAAATAAGAAGAGGTAATTAGGTTTAGAAAAAGTAGTTAGTTGAATCTGTACTTACTCCAAGATCAAGTAGTTCTTCAAATTAGTGGGGTATGTGTGTGCGTACCACTATCATAAACTATATTTTAACTACACAACAACTTTTATCACAAAAAAAAAAAAAAAAAAAAAAAAACAAAGAAAGAGAGAGAGAGAGAGAAGATAGTCAATAGCTGTTTAATGAGAGATACCTAGCATGTCCCAATTCAATAGATAGAGCAACCTGTGACAGAAACTGTGTCCAATTCAATCTGAATAGGTAGGTACACCACTTAAAAATAAAAAAATATTCCGCACACACTCATACATATATTACATATATATATATATATATAAACCGTCTATTGATTGTTATGAAAAATTGGAGGACCGTCCTTTATTTTTATTATGGACCATTCAGATTTCAATTAACGGTTAGGATAAGGTAAAAGATAATGACGTGGAGTTAAAACTTATCCTGTTCTAAATTGATTAATCTTGTGTCTAATTGGGGGTCAAATTGTTGGCCAAAAGTAAAAAACATAACGTTTTTGCCTTTAGAGAGAGAATTAAAGTACGGTTTGTATTTATCATTCGAAATGTGCAAAATAAAAAATAAAAGAAGAGAAGAGAAAGCGATTTTGAGAAATTGAATCCTTTCAAAACCGCCAATGACATTGGCTCTGTCAGTGGTCTACTTTTCCAGAGTTCACAGACAACAAGCTAGGTGTGTTGTTCAGTATGTGTATTTCCTTGGCAATATATATATAAATAGCCTCGGACAAAGGCCGAGCACGAAGACGACGTTGTTTGGGTAGGAGTATGCTGAGAAACAATTGTTAGTGTTGTAGTTGTTGGTTTGACAGTTGAGCCACGGTCTGGTTATCTGTTCTCTCTACCTTATTTTCATCCTTTTCCTTTTGTGGCGAATTCGAAAGAAGGAAGAGACTGAGCGTGGGCCGGGTAATTCGGTGATGATAGTTACTGAGAGATATGTGTGTAAATTAACACCAAAAAAAAAAAAAAAAGTTATTTGGAAAATCATTAGATTTTAGTTAAAAAGAAAACAAGAGGAAATTAATGTCTATATTAAATGCACATTTCCGAAAAAGAGTTAGCCTATATGTTGTTTAGGTGGAAAAAGATGGGTCAGATCTTTTCTATTTTTTTTTTCTAATATAATTTTAGAGCATTACGATTATGATGGTTTAAATTGTTTACTAAGTCAGTGTTATAAAAAAAAAAAAAAAAAAAAAAAGCGAAGTTTCAGCTGCATAATGTTAGGGAGTAGTCACTTGAGACAAATTAAAATTTTGTTCTAATGTTGTCCAAAACTTTATTATCTCTCATGAAGATGTTTAATATTATTCATCAAATATATATATATGTATATATATAGATGTTTAATGTTACATCTCATTTGAAAGAAATAGGTGTACGAAGATTAGTTGTTTGCTAAGTTAGGGGAAAAAAAGCTAAGAAATTTTGTATGTGAATACAATAATCCTTTGGTAGGGTGTAAAAATCCATTTAGTATATTGATCTTAATTTTTATTTATTTTTCAAGGAAATGGAAGGGATGAAGTGATATAAAAGACGTTTAGCACATGTCAATTTGGTTATTATAATCGTATTTTAATCCAATGCATTAATTTTAATCCAACTACTATGCTTTTATACACATGACAGACCAATGTTTCGTTAAACATTATTGGACATTAATAAAATCATGGATTTTATTCAATGCTTAGCAGGTGAAAATTGTACATGTTAAATAAATCATGATTATTTTTTAATTAGATAACTTTGGACATATTTCATCTAAAAACATGATTGATGTTATGTTGGTCTTGTCTCAATGTTATTTTCTTATAGGTTCATGTTATGATGTCATCTTAAAGAATATGACAATAGCCATTAACGTTAAAAAATAAAGGAAGAACAATAATGAGATTACAATTTTAGAACCAAACAGTACTAGGAATTGCGTACTTATCGTTACCTACTCCTCCATATCCAAAATAATCGGTTAACAATAAAATATTAGTTATTTCAATTTCCCAAAAAAAAAAAAAAAAACCTCGTGGATCATATAATTACAGTTACTTATACATATTCAATTAAATAGATTATCACATTTGAGAAGGACAATTTTTTAAGAAGGATGCTAGCATTTGCAAATATATATATATATAATATACATATATGACTGATCCTAACAACAGGATAGTCCTTTTTCATATTTTATAGAGATATTCAAAATAACTCTACTATTGGGAATGTGTAAAAATAATAATACGAGATAACTAGATATTTTCTTGTTATCTTTAAAGAACGTAACAAAAGTTATTATAAACAATATCATGTTACATTTTTCACGGAAGAATAGTGATCTTTTGAAAGGATCAACCCACACACACACACACATATATATATATATATATATGAGAATTTCTATGATAAAACTTCCATTAGCTTCCATTAACTATCGTTTTAATCATCCGCTTAGTACTTCAAATTTATAATTAGGAGCAGTTCTGTATTACATGTTATAAATTTTTAATGAGTAAATAATAAAAACATTTATGGATCAAAGTTGTACAAAATTAATTTTTGGACGTTGCTACAATAGGCATTTCCGTTAATTTTTGGACGTAATCTGTAGTTAACACCACTTTTTAACAAAATTACTACATTTAAAAATTGACGGAAATGATTATTGTAACAATTTTTAAAAAACTTAGGACATTCCAGCTACAAAAAAAAAAAAAAAAAAATTATGGATCAAAGTTATGCAAAATTAAAAATTTAAGGACGAAATGAGTAATTTAACCATTTTTAATTACCATTAAAAATGTAATCCATTCATAAGTTACCTATTACCGATAATATAAAATAAGTCTTATTGTAAAATGAATTTTTTTTTTTAATTAAAATGACATTGTACATACAGTTGGGTAACCGTCCATCACAATTAAAGTATAAATTTACATAACAACTTTAATTAAACTTTTTGTCTACTAATGTGACAACACAAAGACGTCCCAGAATTTCTAAACACTAATAACCTAATGGGAAAATTGTTAGTTGCTTAAAATAAACTATATTATAAGTAAAGAAAAGTTAACGAATATTTAGAAAGAAATCATGAAAACCCTCTTTCCAGAAGAAGAAGAAGAAAATCTATTATAAAATTTAAGTAATTGTCAGAGAAATAGGTGAAGGTGGATTAATGCATAGCACAGGACTTTACTCAAAATCTTATCTACAGCGAATCATGTTCCAAACGCACCCTTTTTATTTTTTATTTTTTTATTTTTAAGCAAAGCAAACACTTCGCACGCTCTTCATTCTTTGTTTGTACAAACAGCCGAAAGTATCTCTTTATTACTAACCACTTCTTGATTGGTACTAATTTGCAGCTCACAATTATGCTTTATTATTATTATTTTTTAAATTTCCTTTTAAATGTTCAAGTTTTATATTGAAATTACCCTTCAAAGAGAGAAAAAAAAAAAAAGTTTCATTTTAAATTGAAATCTTGTTAAGAAAACTCTAAACTAAAAATTTCAAATACTTAGGATAAGATCAAGAAATTAATGTGGAAAGGAAAGTAGGGGGCAACTTTTGTTTTCCTATGCCTGCTTTGCTATAAAAAACTACATAAATAAACTTTTTGGTTTTCTAATAAATAAAAATTGTGTTTAGGTTCAGCTTTTTAGACGCATTGCATTAAAAAAAAAAAAAGAACTAGACTCGCATTGGACGTTGCAAAGCATACTACTCTACTCTACTCCACAATGAATGGCATTTTTTTTAAAAAAAATTTAAAGAAAGTGACAAGGAAATTTTAGGATATGATAATTCAAAATATAATTTTTTTGGTCTCAAAATTCAAAATAGGATTGTTACGATATCATCATCAATGATATGAAGATAATTTTTCAAGCCTTAATAACGAGCGACTCGATTTAAATTGTCGAATTTTGAGTTGTTTTTAATTTTTAGCATGTAGAATCTAATAATAAAAAATTTGATAATCCACGTCTATTTTTAGAATATATATATACATATATGTATATGAAAATGCATTGCATGGTAATGATCAGAAACAACATCAATACTCAAAATCTATCCAGATATAGACATATATATTTATGTGTGTGTATATATTCTTATCAAGAGGCAAGATATGGAGATTTCTGAAATCAGAAGGGAAGGGAGTTGC
Organism: Ficus erecta; assembly: GCA_008635985.1. Taxonomy (NCBI): domain Eukaryota; kingdom Viridiplantae; phylum Streptophyta; class Magnoliopsida; order Rosales; family Moraceae; genus Ficus; species Ficus erecta. The sequence goes on from BKCH01000002.1 coordinate 5,910,900, forward strand.
ATGGTGATGAGGAAATCGGGTAAGATAGATTTTTCTCGGTAAGCCATGATTTCTTTCATGAAAAATATACCTCTTTGTACATATAATTTTATTTATCTTAATTTTATCTTATCTTAACATATATAAAAGAGTTAATAATGCTTTCTCTTCTTTTGTCAAGTGTCAATTCATTATTTTTATTTACTTCTTTTTTTTTACTTTCATCATTTTTCTTTTTTTTATTTTTACCTTTATCTCTTTCTTCTCTTATTTATTTTCTTTTATGATTTAATCTTTTATTTCTTTGTTTTTTTAAATCTTTTTCATTTCTTATTTATGAAAAATGCAAAAGTTTCTTCTCAAGTGACCAAGGTATCTGAGCCCATCAAAGTTGGTTCAACTGTTGACCTAAAAGTTCACTGATATGCTTTTGACATGTGGCCATCCCAAGGCCTCTACCAAATATTTTTGGTCAACTATGAGGGCTCCAAAAGTTCTTCAGTAATTATATTATGAAACTACAAGATTTCTAGGGTAGATCTGAAAATAATATATTATTCGTAAAGTTTTGTTTTTTAATCATTAGATACAGGTTAAAAATTATTATTTAATATTTTTTTATTTTGATTTGATTTTGACCGGATCCATCTACTCTAACTCCAAGGCCAGAAAGGATAATGAGGCTGGTTTAGAATTTGAATCTACCTAACTTGGATTATGTCGGAGAAGGAAAAAAAAAAAAAAGGAGAGAAAAGAAAAAGAAAAGTAGTCAAGACTTCAAATGACCAAAGTAACAATAAAGATCATGTGTCATGTAGGGAAATATTGAGAATAATTGGGAAACAACTTTAAACTGATGCCACAGAGAGATTGGAAACAATATGTTTGCTATTATTATTATTATTTTTATTTTTATTATTTGGTGTTAATTATGATTGATGAGTAAAATTAGAACATGTTGTATTGTAACCCATCTCAACATTTTTAAACTTTCCAGTGTTTTTAAGATGAAAGTTCGAGGAAAGCTACATTTCCAACTAGCCTTGCAGGCTATATAGACCCTTTCCCTTTTTTTTTTTTTTTTTTTTTTTTTTGTTTTGGTGGGGGGGGGGCGGCTTTGAGGGCAACCATTTTATTTAGTTAAGAAAGACATAAAAAAATCAACCCATATAGTTATTTTAGAATATGATTAGTGTCCTAAATCTTTTTTTTATTTAATTTAGTTTAATTTTTTGGTGGTTGTCCAGAAAGTAGGCCTGGTTTCAAGTATAACAAGAGAATCCGAGCTCACATTTTTCCATGCACTTATGAAAAGAAAAAAAAAAGGTGTGTGTGTGTGTGCGTGCGTGCGTGTGTGTGCAGCCCCATTACCAGACAAAAAGCCACGAGCTTTGAAGCTCAAAGTCGCACCTTGTCAGAATGGTGGCGAGTGGGATTTGTTGACCAAAACGGGAAGGTTTTATTCTCTAATCTTCTCTTCTCTTCTTGTTCCAGATTCCACTTCTTGAAATCCCGTTTGGTGATTGTTGGTAAAGACCCACCACCTCTCACTTCCAAGCACCGTCCAAATTCACATCATAAGCAAACACACACGCACACACAAAATGTGATATGGTTGAGCTGCTTAAAATTCCAACTCTGTTCTACCATCCATCAAGTGTGATGGCCTAACGATAAAAGATTATTGTGATAGATCAATAGAGATTTGTTTCCGCCCTCACACAATGTTACCGTTAACACATTTGGTAACATTGAAATGACACACTACTGATTGAGTGATAGGTCCCGTTCGTCGGACTTTCAACTTATATTCCTATAAGCGTTTGAAAAGCTCTTCAGTAAGATTTAAGGGGTTATGCATTGATTGTCCCCTTTCAAACTTTTTCTTTAGTAAACAAAAAAAAAAAAAAATTTCCAGATAAATGATATGTGTTTATGAGCATTAAATCTTATTAAAAATCACATAAAAGTATAAATAAAATACACAAAACCGACGTAATTTGATGAAAATATGATATTAGGCCCTATCCAAGAATTCTCATAGTTTGTTTAGAAAGGAGGGGAAAAAAAGACATTTTTTTTATGTAGCTCTATATATTGTTTTAGATCAGATTAGTAATAAGTAATATTAGGTGTTAATCAATCACGTACTCCCGAGGTTAAACCATTTTTAAATTATTTTTGCAAAACGACGTTATCTTATTGTTTGTTGAAGTCTTAAAATTGAATAAAGGACTGTTAATGTTAAGCTAACAAATTTAAAGGCTTATCCCTTTGATATGATGGTCTTTTTTCAGGGCTTTGCCTGTTATCTTTCCAAATTCCAACCCACCCATCATCAACCATCGTTTTCAAATGTACCGGTCCAATCTCATCGGTAACAATGTCCCATCAAAATTGAATCTAGCACTGCATCACGGAAGAGAATATGGTCCATCCATTAAAGCAAAGGTGTTTCGAGCCACATTTATGTAAGCCATGAGGTTTGCTCCACTACTACTCACAAGTAATAGGTCCCACCTAAGGAGACTTTCCACTCAATCCTGTCGAGCTGAATAAAATCACTCTTAAACCATACAGAATCCATTGATTTGAAATCCGTTCAATCATCTGTCACCAGCAATGGTTGAATTAGTAAAACCTCCTGTTTGAGAAAAATTACCTGTTTGCTGCATTGGTGTATGCATCGCTTGATTTTGAGCTGTTTTTCCATCACAGTTTACGAACGAACGAACGAACCAACCAACCAACCAAAAAAAAAAGGGAGAGGGAATTTCTGAAGGGCCAAAACAAAGTGGAAGAAAACACAAACATGAATGGTTTATTGCAAGGAGGTCATCAACCTATAGAAGGGTGGCCTCTTCCAAGGGGTTTATCAAAGTTTAAAACCATAGGATAAGGTTTGGAGCATCCTCGTCAGGTTTTGAAAGTAGAAATTTAATAACAGTTCCAGAAAAGAAAAGGCTTAATTTACGCACACTATATGTACCCAGTAGCTATAAATTCCTCGCCCGCAGATTTAATAAGTTCTATACGCAGGCAGCAAGTTCTACACTCGAAGCAAATCCACAAGCATTGTCAGGAAAAAGGGGTCAGCCATTTTCATCTTAGCTCCTGCTATTGTACACTGTTGCCAGAATTGTCCCTGGATTTGAGGTCTTGGCTCTCGCAATCTTCTCCTGCTTTGATATCAGACCTGAGAACAAAGCACCACCAATGATATTCTTTCAATTTTTCAGGAATGTATGTTGTAGATAAATCATAAATTCGCAAAGAATGAAAACCAGGATTGAACTTATAAAGAATCATACTCTATCTGTCGAACAAATTGTCCCCGAATTCGAGGCCTCTGTTCCGCCAACTTTTTCCTGCTATGGTATCGAACCTGAAGAAGAATGATACAGAAACAATTATTGTCTTGTCATCTGGTTTGAGCTATACATTACAGAAACATGTAAAATTTGTAAGCATCTCAATTTAGAAAATTCAGCGGATGAAAAGCCTTCACGTGTCCTCCAAAGTCATTAGTTTTGAACTGATCTAAGAAACTTTCTATGTATTAAAGCGACCGCAAGGTGTACAAGGGCACAACCTCAGAGTACTGAATCTTGTCGAAGGGTACTCCTACAAAAGAATTTGGTTTTTCATGACATCTTGAATTAGACTTATTTCAACATGTTAGACTCATATGAATTCCCCGTAATAAGGGGAAATGTGACTTAATTGTCTGTCTTGCTAGTAGAGAGAGCGTGCTATTGATCCCTAAAAGAATGCGGTCAAAGAGAAGTGAGTTACCCTCCTTTCGAAACATCTCTCTTTTCTTTTCTGACGAAACTTGGTCAACGCAGCCTCTCGGTGTGCAACCCGGTCTTCATCTACCCCGATCCCACCGTTCCTCCTGCTAATGCCATCTCCACTGTTTCCTGCTACTCCATTGTCACTTTCCAAATTCATCAGTCCAGCATTCAAGGCAGTGCTACTTCCATTCTGTCCATTGCTACCATGATTACTACCGGAAGCACTCCCATTCATGCTGCAGTTTCCAGCGTTACTCTCAACAGGCTCTCCAAATATGTTCGAGGATCCACATTGCTGAGTAGATGCAGCCATATTCTTCAGAGAGAGATCATCGTGTTCGGCCTGCAGCATATGTTGCTGCATGTTGTGGACGTGATGGTGATAGTGATGGTGGTGATGATGATGGTGCTGGACTTGGACCTGTTTGTAAGAGCCTCTCAGTGGTGCTTGACCTGGGTCAACTTCTCCATCGTCAGTCTTTCCAGGAGGCACTTGAGGAGATAAACAAATACAACCACTCTGCACAGGCTGGAAGGCGGAAGAATGAGAAGATTTGAACCCCGATGTGGGCTCTGGCTTGTCATTGAAAGCTTCGGGTTTCGGGACAACATATTTATTGGTGGAGGCCATGTCATTGTTGTTGCTACTCCCGTTAGATTGCTGGTTCGGAGGAGTGCTATTTGAATGAGATGGAAAGTTGTGTGATGGTCCTGTATTTGGCGCAACTGAGCTAGAATCAAATGGAGAACAGCTTCCTACGTTCCCAGTGGGAGCCTGTTATAAAACGGAAATAACATTAGGCAGCCAAAGTTGGAAATCGATTTTTACTTCCTCTCTGTCAGGATCTGTGCCCCAACCGAGGAGAAGCACTGAAAGTCCGTGGTCCGTATAGAAGAGGAATGCCCATATTATTTTTCCTTTTTGGTCAATTAAGGACACAATCCATTCATATCACAGTTTGCTGCATGGCGATTGGAAGCATAAAAATTAAAGACGACATTTCAACACTTATTGAAGGCACCTCGACGTTGTCTAAGGTGCAATGGTACATTACCTGATTCGCAGAAGAGGGAGTGTTGTATCTGCACAAAAAAGGGAAAGTATAAAATGTCATACGTGGGTTTACAACAAAAAACAATGGAATTAATCAGAAACAAGTTATACACTTACTTTGAGAAAGCTGACAAATCTGAATGTCTCAAAACGTTAAAGTCATCTAATGCAGCAGTTCCAACATCTCCTGCTCCTCTCAGTCGCTTTAAAGTTAGTTCAAGAGATGGTTGCTCTCTAGAATCACACTTTCCCTTGATTTGTGATGCATCGGAAATGCCTTTTGGAGTGCCAAAGATTCTGCCTTCAGACTGTGGTCTGGTGCAATTCACATTTGGACTACTGTTTATATTCTCACCGTGGTGATCCACCTCTCCTTGCTGACTATCAACCTCAAGCTGTTTGTTCTGCCTTTTGCTTGTTAGAGGGAAAGATAGCCTCTTCTGTTGATATTCACATTGTAAATCTGGTATTCTAGTTACTCCAGTTTCCAAGTCTTTACCAACTGCAACATTATCTATGAAACAATTAGCAGATAATGGTCTTCAACTAATGAAACGAAAGTAAATTCATGAGTTAAACAAGATAATTTCATATGGCCATACCGAATTGCTCGCCTAGTTCATGGCACTCTTTTGTTTCAGTAGAGTGCACCCACCTATTGCTACATTTTTCAGGCTTAGTATGGATCACCTGTGCGCATGTGCTATCAGGAGCATCAGCCGATTGACCACCAGGAGACGTAGGAATGGGGCTGTGAACTTCGGCTGCGGCCTTTGAGTTCTAATTAAAATACGCCCATATGGTTATTCCAGTTTTAAGATTCGAAACTGAATAATAAACCGTTTGCAATGACATTCAAGTCGCACCATAGCATCAACAACAAAGAAATAACCAATGGCATCCTCTAAAAAGGCAAAATGATGATAGTTATGGTTAGAACGTAGTTTAAAATGATTGATTGGTTGGTATAATCAAAATTGCTTAGTGTCACGCTGTAATGTGTATGAGACAAGTTCAACTCCAGAAAACAAAATTTTAGTCGTCATGAAGTGCAATTTGATGTACCTGTTTTGAAATTAATTCTAAATGACCATCTTATAACATATTTACTTGTTAAATTGCATCAAATAATTCATATCTCAAGCCTACTATTTACCTGAGTGCCACTTCCATTATCACTTCCATCCCGGATGCTCAGACCAGTACTCCCATTATCTTGCTCCTTGCTGCTGGCAGTACTGTCGTCAGACCCGTCGTTGCTGTTAGATTTTGCATACTTTCTGTTCTGAGTCCCACTTTCACTCCCACTACCACTAGACTGAAGGGGAAAAAAGTCAGAAATCAATCCAACTTAAGGGACAAAAATCAGCTCTTCTGTTCCAAAGACAATTTAATTTTAATAAACTCATGACAACACAATTCGTAAATAGAGGACTACTTTTTGAGTCAAATCTGTGGCTATAACAGGGGGCACCAATCTGGCAGGGAAAACAGCAACAGTGCAGTTGCAATTTCAATAAAAGGACAAGAACCCCTCAAACAAATTCAAATGTGTATTTCCAGTTCGAAGCTGCTATTGCCTGAGGTGAACTAAAGTCTAAAGTAGAAAAATATAGCAACTCACGCTGTGGCATCTTCTCCAAACATGCTGCCATAGGTTTTTAAGTTCGTTCTTCCGAATAGGTTTTACTAAAAAGTCGACTGCGCCCTTTGACAAACACTTAAACACTAGTCCCATAGAATCATGAGATGACATCACTGTGTTCACAGCTCAACAGATGTGGTAAAACACTTCGTCAGAAATAAATCAAGGGAACAAGAACCTCATATACAAAAAATAAGAAAGCCATTAGGAACGTTACTTACTGATCACTGGAATATTCTTTAGAGACTTGTGGCTCATAATTTTGCATAAAAGAGCGATTCCAGATAAAACAGGCATGACTACCTCGGTTAAGACAATGTCAGTGTGATTATTTGGATCTTCTAAGATCTTCCATGCTTGAAGGCCATTTGAAACTGGATTAACTGTTTAAAAAAAGAAAATTTGTGCAAAAAGAAGTAATAAAAGTATGGAAGTTAACTTCATGGGCACCGGATGTATTCTTAGTTTCGTCATATACAAGAAAAGTCTCCATCAACAAATATCTCCTTCGATCTAAAGCAGCATCCAAAAGCTTACTATATCACAAAATCTGTCACGATTATAACTTCTCATACAGTAGGATAAAAACCAACTAAGACCTTAAAGAGAATCAAATTGGAACTCTTGATAATTAAGAAAAATCAATCAAACATATGAATTGTAAAAACGAAGATATCCAGGTGTTTGACTTTCCTACTGCTCTGCAGTGATGGGTTTCCATCAATTGCAACTTTAACAAAATGAATAAAAGAAAAAAGGGTTGAAAGCTATAAAAAGGGAATAGACTCATACTAATGAGTCGCATATTACAGAGAATCCCATGATCATTAAGCATCCAGATAACATTTAAGACTTGCAAAACTTTACTTGTTTATTTAGCAAAAGGTAACCTGGAGTCCTAATGAAAACGGAGCTACAAACCTTCATAGCTGCAATTTCGAAGTAGAGCGCTAACGACATGGCGGGTGGAATCATCATTTTCCACTAGCAAAACTTTCAAAGATCTGATGGGGAGAAACCTTTCCCAATGTACCACAGGTCCTTGAGGCAGTGACTGCAGTACGGTGGACCCGTCAGCGACCTGAATCGCTGCTCTAAGCCCGTTACTCACATCTTGACTGACAATTATTCTTGATTCATCCTCCTCCGGCGTCCCCAAACCTTGGTCTTCATCCACTACCCTGTTACTAACTTCCTTTTGCTCAAAACACATATGGTTGTCTTGACAAGCGAAATCTCTTGGGCTGGAACAATTCCCAACAACCAGATTCAAAGAGGCCAATGATGTGGAATGCACACGATTGCACACACGGAATAGACATATGTATTATTCTCTCAATAATCTACCTCTGCCGATGCAATCCATTTTACTCAAATTGGTCAAACCCAAACATTGCACAATAATGCAGGATTCCATGAACCCAAAACAAAAAACAAAAAAACAAAAACAAAAATTCACACACCAGGAATTGAAAGTATATATATGCAATTGAAAACTGTAATCTGGTTTAACAAAATTAACTATATATATATATATATGCAAAATTTCAACAGAAAATGGTCAAAGCAGAACCAGGATCCAAGTCAAATCAACTCAATTCATCATAATATTCTGATAAACAAACTAAACCATCAACAAATTATCATAATAATCATAACTAGCCCTAAATTTTAGTGAAACGTAAATCTAAAGAATCCAAAACCATCAAGAAATAATCTTCTGAATTGAAAAGTTAAATAGAAATAACAATCTTCAGAGATAAATCAACACAGGTTTCAATTAAAATAAACATCTTTGCAGGAACGAGGCAAAGTACCCTGTCTGATTTAAGAGAGAAAACGTAGGAAAATCAGAAATTAGAACAAGCCCATAAATCAGTATACTCTGTTCAATTAGCAAAATCAAAGACTAAAAGAGCTAAAATAAGTAATAATTTTTAATACCAAAAAACGTAAGAAATCCCAAAACTTTTTTTATTTTTACTTGGGAACCAAATAGAGCAACTAAGATTAAAGGCAAATTTATCGAAGGGATATGAGAATTAAATTCAATTTAAATAAGAAAAAAAAACTGCAAAAAAAATGAGACCTTTAGAGCTTCTCTGATGAGGAAGAAACCGCCATTGTTAACCTCGATTTCAACCAGACCAGAAAAATGAACAAAAATGAAAAAAAAAAAAAAAAAAAAAAAAAAAGAAGAAGAAGAAGATCAGAACTAGAAGATAATTTTCACGCCAAAAAAAAAAAATCTAAACAAAAAAAACAGTTTCGAAATTGTTCTCAGGTATTTTCCATTTCTGTTGAGGAATAAAAATGAATAAACGAAAAATAGAAAATGTAAATAATAGCTTTTTTTTTTTTGAGAAAGAAAGAGGTTTTACTGGTTAAGAAAATGCTAAACTAAAGAAGAGGAGAGATATAGGGAGGAGGAGGGAGGAGAGAGAAAGGTTCGAAGAGGGTGGGCTGGTGAAGATATTATTCGCGGTGCTGACGTGTCACAAATGGAGGTCTGAAGCGGCTATGAAATTCCACGTTAAACGAATCATTGATGTCCATCCACGTGGACATAATCACGGCCATTGGTCGGTCTGAGCTGGACAAAATCTAAAGCTGGAATTCCGAGACTGCTCCGAATCCCTTCAGATCTCGGAGCCAACACGTGGCACATCCACGTGCTAGTTAAAGGTTTCCATTTGCGTGTGCCCGGTGACGTACAGGAAACCCTAGTCAAAGGGGCGGCGTCGTTTCGGGGTCCTTTTTTTTTTTTTTTTTTTTTTTTTTTGAATTTTTATATTGGATGAGGACCCTTAGTGGTAGGGGCACATGCGAAGCCTTATCCGGATTTCAATATTCCTTTAATTTTCTCTCTTTGGGGGGGTTTTTTTTTTTTTTTTTAATATAAAGTTTTTGAAATGAATCTTATCCACTTTTTTAGCCGTTCCTTCACTTTTTTTCTTTTCCCATGAATAAGTTCATTGTCGGAAATGAAGATTTTGAAGATTTTGTCAGCATAAAAATTTGAAAACACTAATATATATCATGTGCAAAAGTCTAGAACGAGATTCCTATCTCTTTTCTGTTTTTTGAAATATTGATAATATTATCTTTGCTACTTCTGAGTAAGATTTATAATCCTAATTGGAATGTCCATGTTTCTTTCTTTTGTTTCATGAAACACTCCATGTTTCAAATAAAAATATAGCTACAATTCCCTAAAATATATAGTTTACATTTATAGCAATAATAGCTTGTCAATGTTTGATGAATCTTGTCCCTCGTAAAAAAATGTTGGCGAATTTGGATTAATTCATTAAAAGATATATAAATTATTTGGCTAAGCTTTTATGCTTTTTCATACACTAATTTTTTTTATCATATAATTTGTTTTGAAAAATATGAAAATCATTTAACACTTTGGCTTCCCATAATGTGTGCATGTTGGCTTTAACTTAAAGAACCATGAGTGGTATTTTTGTTAAGGTCAAATTTAATCTCCCTATTATGTAATGTTCAGGTCACGATAACTAGCGAACTACTAGCAATGAGTATCGAATTGTGGTCCATTGACCATTCGATTTGGGTTTTGCAAGTCCGTTAACTCTATTATCCGATGGTATGATGAACGTCGAAGTATAATTCATCATTCATTCGAAGTGGGTTCCATGGTCCCGAGTGAGTCAATTAATTCTGTCTTAAGTATTCGACAGACAACGAACTATGATTCATTGATCTTTCACTATGCATTCATTAGCCCAGATTCTAACCAAACGTGGGCCCGGCCTAACATCTAATTCTTCATCCTTATATGAAAGGACCGATGAATGTTGAACTGTAGTCCACCGATCACGCAATATATGTCCATTGATCACTCAGCAAATGTTATGTTCGACTCAACAATTAGCTTTGTTTGATAAACATCAAACGTTCTCAATACTCCACATGAGGGACCTACGAACGTCGAACAGTGATCCATCGATCACTCAATATTGGTCTCCTTGACCTCTTAAAGCCCATAAAATTACTAAGTGTTTCAATCAGCTCAAGATCTGGCTCAACATGATGAACAACAAATGATGACATTTGATTGCCCAATGCATGCCCAATCTGTCCATTGCAAATGGTGCTTGGTTCATCGTTCAACACTCACCTTGAGCAAACGATGAACGATGGAAGATCGACTTCCATAATCGCCAAGCCCACGATCAATCGTGACCCACATTCTTGCACACGTTATGAATTACTTGGGGTAGTGGGGAATCGCCTATTACTGTCTTAAAAACTCAGACCCATGACTTTTCCTCCATAAATATAGGAAGACCCCTTAGATTTGAGGATCTTTTAGACATTTACTTACTGTTATTCAACAAGATTATCCCCATAAAATGTAACCTTGTACTTAAAATTCGTATATAGTAAAACTCCAGCTTTAGAGGACGTAATACAATTCTAACGAACCTCTCTAAACCTCACTATTGCTATCTTTTACTGTTCTTATTTCCCTTTATTATTTACATTTTCCGATTCTGATTGTTTTGTAATTTTCATATGCAATGTCCAAGAACTCTAATAATTTCTTTATGTATATTTTCTTATGATCTAATCTTAGTTGAAATTTGACCATAGATTCCTTGCATTTATAATTTTCATGAGTGAAAACTACATTTATTTCTCTAAATTTTCAAAATCATTACATTTCAAATTTAAAGGAAGCATTTTTTCTGAGGAGAAAGGTTGTTTTTTTATTTTTAATAATTATTTTATGTTATTCAATCAACGTGGATAAGAGGTTGATCTTTCCCCTTGATATTTTTGCCCTCAAAAAAAAAAAAAAATTTCATGCTTTTTCCCTCTGGAGAAGAATAGAAAAGATAACTTTCCAATTAATTTAATTGATTGATTAATATTTATATATAATTTTACTTTATTAACATATGCTTATCCTAATCATCGTTTTTCTTTTTCTTTTTAATAATGGCAATGTTTTCATTCAATTATTGCAATATTATAGTCGTAGATATTGTTAAATATTGATGTAAAAGTGATATATTAATAAAATATTAACTTAATGAAATAACTAGACGAACCATTTTTCTTTTGTTGGCCTACATTAGGGAAGAAAAAAAAAAAAAACTAAAAATGAGTGTCATGTTGCGAATAATAGCAAATTAGATGGCATTGAATAATTTTCAAAACAGATATGTCACTTGTGAAAAGAGCAAAAAATGGTGGGGAGATTTTTTTATTTAATCCTAATTATGAATTCTCAAAACTAAAGGTGCATTTAGTATACCATTTTCAACTCAAAATTTTCATATCAGTTTTTATTTATAAAAAATCAACCAACTGTAATTTAAAAATTTTATCTCCAATTTTTTAAAAGTCAACAAAAATTATAATTAGTTTTTGAAAAATCAACCAACTCTAATTTAAAAATATCACATGCATTTGGTGTTAAGATTTGTATTGTAAAATTTGAGTTTAAATTGAATTATGCATTTGGTGAAACGTTTAAATTGCTGGAGTTAAAAAGTATAAAAACTTAAAATATATTAAGAAAAATAAATATCAAAATATAGCTTATTTTATTCATCTCGAAATTCTTTATAATTTATAAAAACAAATCATCTTATTTAAATATATATATATAAAGTTATGGACTTTTAAAATTCAGAATTAAAAATTATAAATAATAAAATGGAGAGAAAAATATAAAAATTAAATTATAATTTTGGGTAAATCTGTGGTAGAGCCCCTTTTATGGGCTCTACCACAACTTACGGTAGAGTCACTTTTGGACCGTTAAGATTTAATCGGACGGTTCAAATGTTGATGGTGTATCATATTATCATACACCTTGTTCTACATAATCTTTCCCATCCAAAACCGGCGATCTTCCCGCCGCCGGCGACCGACGCCGGCGACCACCTCCGGCCACCTATCGCCGGAATTTTCTCTCTCTTTTCTTCTCCTCTCTCCCGCGGCGACCACCTCCGGCGACCCCCACCGCCGGCGGCCGCCGGCCACCCCCCTCTCTTTCCTCTTCCTTCCCCTTTCTCTCTCTTCTCTCTCTTCCCTTTCTCTCTCTTCTCCTCTCTCCTCCTCTCTCCTCTCTCTCTCTATCCTCTCTCCCCGACCCCCCCACCCTCGGCACCAGCCCCCAGCCCCCGGTGGCCCAGGTCCCCCGGCGGCCGCCGGCCACCCCCCTCTCTTTCCTCTTCCCCTTTCTCTATCTTTCTCTCTTCCCTTCTCTCTCTTCTCCTCTCTCCTCTCTCCTCTCTCCTCTCTCCCGACGCCCCCCACCCTCGGCCACCAGCCCCAGCCCCCTGGCCCAGGTCCCCGCGGCCGCCGGCCACCCCCCTCTCTTTCCTCTTCCCTTTCTCTCTTCTCTCTCTTCCCTTTCTCTCTCTTCTCCTCTCTCCTCTCCCTCTCTCCCGACGCCCCCACCCTCGGCCACCAGCCCCAGCCCCCGGTGGCCCAGGTCCCCCGGCCTCCCCCCCAGGTCCCCCAGCCTCCCAGCCCCCCCCCCCCCCGAGACCACCCCAGGCGCGCCGGCGTCCACGCTTTTTTCGCAGTGGCGTCCACGCGCGCCTGGGGTGGTCCTCGGGGGGGGGGGGGGCTGGGAGGCCGGGGGACCTGGGGGCTGGGGGGGAGGCCGGGGGACCTGGGCCACCGGGGGCTGGGGGCTGGTGGCCGAGGGTGGGGGGCGTCGGGAGAGAGGAGAGAGGAGGAGAGAGGAGAAGAGAGAGAAAGGGAAGAGAGAGAAGAGAGAGAAAGGGGAAGAGGAAAGAGAGGGGGGTGGCCGGCGGCCGCCGGCGGTGGGGTCGCCGGAGGTGGTCGCCGCGGGAGAGAGGAGAAGAGAAGAGAGAGAAAATCGCCGGCGGCAGGTGGCCGGAGGTGGTCGCCGGCGTCGGAAAGATCGCCGGTGACGGAGTAGACTTTGGATGGGAAAGATTATGTAGGGTAAGGTGTATAATAATATGATATACCATCAAAATTTAAACCGTTCGATTAAATCTTAACGGTCCAAAAAATGACTCTACCGGTAGAGCCCCTAAAAGGGACTCTACCACAGCCACACCCTATAATTTTATGATTCAAACCCTGACATTAAAGTGGGCAAATTTTCAACCAGCAAACCAAATCATCCTAAAAAGCACGACACTTTTCCAGCGACTAAAGAATCGACGTCGTTGAGGAGAGAAACACACCCGAATTCAGTACCAAAACTGAATAGAACAAAACCCATCGAAACTGAACTTGTCGGAGAGAGAGAGAGCAATGGCGTCGCTGGTCCGATCAGCGTCTTTGAGAAGTCTCAGAAATGGCGGACCACTTCTCTTCCATACAACACTCACAAAATCACTCACTTCTCGTCCGCAAACCCTAACCGTACGAACATTCTCGGCCACCATGTCGCCGCCGTCGAAGGCCGTCGTCTACGACCAACAAGGTCCTCCCGACGCAGTCACCAGGTCCGATCCTCGCTTAATCAACCTCGGAAACTTCTCGATTTTTTTTTCCTCTGTAGAAAGTAGGAATTGATTTTAGTATTTGATAATCGTTTGTTGCTGTTGTTGTTTGAAGAGTGGTAGAATTACCTCCGGTACAAGTGAAGGAGAACGATGTTTGTGTTCGGATGCTCGCCGCTCCTATCAACCCCTCAGATATCAATCGTATTGAAGGTGACTTTATTTCGACTTTAATTTTGTGTGGATATATATATATATATCCAATGTTCAGCAGCCAATTACTTGGCTCGTTTGGCATTGCATTTGGTTTTAGAATGTACGCCGTAGAAGACGTGAAACAAAAGCTGTGATTTTGCGATTAGTGTTTAGAACTACACTTTTAAAAATGTTAATAAAAGTGATATTTACTTAAACTTGAGCACACAGAGGAGCTTTTGTGAGAACTGAGAAGCCACAAAATTTAGCTTTGACTGAAAGTTTTTTTCTGAACCAAGGAAGCTAACAGCAAGTTTGGAAAGCAATGCCGAACAGTTAGAGGATTCAAAACATGGATTTTTTTTTTTCAAGATTTATTTATTTATTTTTACGAGCTTGGATAAAATGAAATGGCTTTCGTAATATTGCATAATTAACCATTGCAGGGGTGTATCCTGTCAGACCCGAAGTGCCAGCGGTCGGAGGGTATGAAGGTGTTGGAGAGGTTTACTCAGTGGGTTCTGCAGTTAAGGATCTCTCACCCGGAGATTGGGTCATTCCCTCTCCGCCCTCTTCTGGTACTTTCTTAGAATTTTGCTTGAAAACTAATTTTGTTTATGTTATCAATTTTTACTTATGGAAACTTGAAAATCGAAATTGACAGAACATTACTAATTAAAAACGTTGACTTGTTTTATAAGTAAATGTTCGCTGTTTCTTTTTAAGTCGTTATTGAAAAGAACAGAAGAGGACTAGTGAAAATTGGCATTCCTTTTCTATCTGTTTTAGAAAGAGAAGTAGGGATGGGGATTTGAATTTTGATGTGAAATGTTCCTTGACTGTTACAATTACCTTTAGGCCAAGACAATTTCATGATAAACCAAGCTGTCTTGGTCTTTTTTGGTTATACTGCTTAGGTTGGATTTCCTATTCCTCTCCCAAACATTCTAATAGGGAAAATTCAAGTCGTGGGAAACAAAAACATGATTTTTTTGGCTAAAAACAAAAACATGATTCTTATTTTCCATTTTGTACCACACAAAATGCATTGGAGCAATGCTCATGTCAAAAGAAAAGGGTACACAAACCTACTGAGTTTAACCGTACAGGATTGTCGTAGACTTGAGTATTTGTCTCGCCAATGCTTCAGGGGATGCCATTTGAAAACATGTTTCCCCAATGTCTTGTCTCAACCAAACAAAATACAGCAGAATTTATCGTGTGCATTGAAAGTCTCTTTTTGTTATTGGAAGCAAAAGTTCAAATACAACATGTACCATGTGATTTGCTTGTCCTTGCTAGACAATAACAATTATTTTTCTGCTTAGGGACTTGGCAGACTTACATTGTGAAAGATCAGACTGTATGGCACAAGATTAGTAAAGAAACACCTCTGGAATATGCTGCAACGGCTACTGTTAATCCCTTGACTGCTTTAAGAATGCTAGAAGACTTTGTTCCTCTAAACTCGGGTAATGCCATTTGTACCATTTGCACATTTCTTCTTCTTTACCAATTTACCTATGTTGCTTTGTTTTTTGGCTGAATATGTTACTTTGGGTCTTAACTAGGAGATGCTATCGTCCAAAATGGGGCAACAAGCATTGTTGGGCAATGTATCATTCAGATTGCACGAGACCGTGGCATCCATAGTATCAATGTTATAAGGGATAGGTGCAATCTGGAATCTTTGGTTTAATTTAGAATTTCTAATTTTTTTTAAAAATATTTTTTAATAATTTTTTTTATTATATATAAACAAAAAAAATCCACTACCATTGCAAACGTACTCAAGCAGTGAGTCCTTTCAAGAACTCAACTGTTTCAACCGAAAGAAAGCTTGTATTAAAATTCTTGGTTTAGTTGAACACTCTGTGCTTCGTACAGGCCTGGCTCAGATGAAGTGAAAGAAAAACTTGCAAAACTTGGCGCTGATGAAGTTTTCACTGAGAGTCAATTGCGAGTGAAAAATGTCAAGGATCTTCTGGTATCATCCTTAAAGTCTCATTATAGCATATCTCTCTGAAATATAGAGGTTTTTCTTCACTAATGAACAAAATTTTATTGCTTTTTATGTCCTATTAAAGTCTTATTCTCCCATTATTTCTCATTTATCTAATCTTTTTTTCATTATGTTTTTTGCTTACCTGCTAGGCCAATATACCTGAACCTGCATTAGGCTTTAACTGTGTTGGTGGTAATGCTGCGTCGTTGGTTCTCAAATTTTTGAGGTGTGTGATACGCAATAAAATCACTTTCAAGTGCTTCAAACTAAACACATTTCAAAATTAAATCTCTCTTATAGCGCAAACAAATTTTTACTTACAGGCAGGGAGGAACTATGGTAACATATGGTGGCATGTCTAAGAAACCTATTACCGTATCTACGACATCTTTCATTTTTAAGGTTAGCCTCATATTCCCCCTTGTTATAACAGAAGATGGTAGACAGTATAGAGTTTTTATTTGACTGGAAATCTAAAGGCAAACAAAGATTGATTAGTGTTGTGTGTGTTATATTAATACATATTCATATTTAATATTTTAAAACCTACTCAGTTTAACTTGTACGTTCAGTGGCAAAAGTCTAAGGTAGGACGGACAAGCCATGTTCGGCAACCAGCTTCCTCATGGTTATATCATGAAAAGTAGTTATGCCCATTAGCTCTATCTATTCGATAGTTATTATTGTCCTTTTATATTAGTTTTTCCCCCCACTTTTTTTCCTCTGTTTGAATGTACCTTTACATCTGCTAGTGATATCATGCTGGAGTTGATTATAACGTCTGTTTACAGGACCTCTCTCTAAGGGGATTCTGGTTGCAGAGATGGTTGAGAACAGATAAGGTTCACGAGTGTAGAAAAATGGTAGAATATCTCTTGGACATGGCACGACAAGGGAAGTTGAGATACGAGTACGCTATCTGACCATAACTTATTTTGCTTTGTCCCTCTAGTTATACTTTATGTCTGCTGTATCACTTCACTTATAGAATGTATTAATAAGGAGGCTTTCGCATTTGCAGAATGGAATTGGTTCCTTTCAACAATTTCCACGCTGCACTTGATAAGGCTCTCGGGAAATTTGGAAGCCAACCAAAGCAAGTCATAAAATTCTGAATCAAAACCGGAGGAATATGTTTCAACGACTTGTAGTCAGTCAACGTTTGCATTGCACTTAAAGCCAGAGTCAAATACTTTGGGATCGTTTTTTTGGCACAAGACCATGCTTAGGTGAGAACCAGTCGCTATGAAATATAGCTGACTAAAAGTCATGTAATTACGATCATAACAACTATTGATTACAAATAGGTCCTGACAGGAATTGCTACAAATGTTGTCGGCTATTCTGGCCTTAAAGTGCCGAACTTGACGGGGTTTTATCCACCTTGTTATTTTCTTGACTTGTGTATTGTGCAAGACTTGTTATTTCGAAGTATAACCAAAGCGACCGAAATTTAGAGGCGAATCGTTACTACGGAGAGATAACTTCAATGAAAACAAGGTCATGGTTAAACAATTGTACCATGAATAGATTCCAACTTGAATAATGTAGCTGGGTGTCAATTTCAGACGACAATCTCATTTCGTCCCATGAATAGATTCCAACTTGAATAATGTAGCTGGGTGTCAATTTCAGACGACAATCTCATTTCGTCCCATGAATAGATTCCAACTTGAATAATGTAGCTGGGTGTCAATTTCAGACGACAATCTCATTTCGTCGCGTCACACTTTCCTTTCTTAAATCAATTCACAACGATCACATTCAAAATATAATTGAAAAAGGGTAATACCAGACTCAAGAAGCGCACTCCTTTCTCAAAATATAGTCAACCGCTTCTTCCACGGTGTCAACAACCTGCACAAGGTTTCAAGATTTTGTTTCAGTGAAGACCCCGGCTGAACTCGAAAATTTTCAATAAGTGTAATTCTGGTTGCTTAGCAATAAGTTCGTCATAGATTTTTTCCCCCACACAACTCAAGTTCTTTCTTTTCAGAAAATAGACAGAACAAGAGGACTTCATGAAACCTTACCAGATCAGCTGGAAATTTGGGATGGTTTTCTTTTCCCTTGAAAACTCCAGTCCTTGTCAGAATAGAGAACCAAGGATGTCCGGCCTGAAATTTTAGATGTTATTATGCATTCCGCGATCACATTTAAATTTAGATGATATACGGAACCAAAATTCCAAAAGTCTCGGAGACATACCTTCCGCGCACCGCAGATGTCAACTGAAGGATTATCTCCAATCATATACAACCTTTTGAGATGGTGAGTTCCAGTATTTATATGATCGGCAACATGAGCATTGCGGTGCATAGATGACACGAGTTGCTCGAGCAAAGTTTCCGCATTCTTGAATACAGAGGGATTTGGCTTCCCATAAGTCGTGTACTTAAGAGCAAGAGGGTGGATTCTGCATATTTAAACTCGTGTCATTACTCCAGTCCAAGTAAACTGAAAGGGAGAACTAAAGAAAATACAGGTCATCGACAGTTAGCTCAAGCTTTTGTTAAATGGGTTATCGTCTTTTGATATGATTTCAGTTCAACCAGACCTCATTTGTATATTTTGTGGCCTTACCTATTGAAAACAGCTTCTAATGCAATTCTGAAAGCTCCCATACCAAAACGCTCGGAAGGAAAGGCAGCCTATCTTTCGTTGACACCTCATCAGTGGATGATCGATTTTATTAATTAACAAACTTCCAATGGAGACCCCAAAATCAAATTTCAAAACTATGGTAAGCATCATAAATGGGCAATCCACAGGGAGAAATGAACCAACCTGGTAAGCAAGGTCATCATGTGCAAAATACAGGGGCGGTTGGTGTCCAACTTCCCGACCGGGAAGACCTCCAGTTCTTAAAATGTCACAGAGCACCTGGTACCAACACTCATCCAGACAATTTAGACTAGGAGACTTTT
This sequence comes from Ficus erecta, assembly GCA_008635985.1. Lineage (NCBI taxonomy): Eukaryota > Viridiplantae > Streptophyta > Magnoliopsida > Rosales > Moraceae > Ficus > Ficus erecta. The sequence goes on from BKCH01000002.1 coordinate 5,929,971, forward strand.
GAAACTGATAATACAAACAACTTATTTTTTTTTTTATTATGATGTTTTCCAAAGACAGAAAACTATACAAGTTTGGTGGTTGCAGGCATAGTCTAGCGGTAATACTACACCTGACTCCACCTAAAGATACAGAGTTTGAATCCCCCACACCCAAATTAAAAAATAAATAAAAAAACTATATGAGTTTGAAAACTGCTAACAGAACAAGGAAGCCTGGAAGTCTAAAAATTGCGGATTTTGGGCAAGTCTGCAATGCATCATACCCCCATTCTAAATAATTAAACCCTAGATTAGGCGGGAGAGTATCATTACAGAAGCATCTTCACCGGCGAATCATATCCTCTCTTGTAGCTAGTTGACACGACCTTTTTTATTTTTTCGTAAGATGATTACAAAATCTACTCACTCTGGTAAATGTATGGTTCAAATTCTTATGGACAAGAAAACTAGATGTTCACTTGAAAAAAAACAAAACAAAACAAACTAGATGTTCTACAATAACCTGAATGTCCCTGCTCCAGTCAACAGAATCACTAACTATAAAGACTGCTTGAACTCTCTGTGAGCGTATGTTCTCTCTTAGGTCTATCGCCTTGGTATTGCTACTCTGATAGGAAACCTGCTTAGTTGTCCACTTCTTATATGGTGCCAATGGGTCAATGTTGTCGAAGCATAATGCATAGTCATCAATTGAAAGAACATTTCTGTTCAAGTACGAAAGTGAATCAGGAGCGAAACCTCATCTCACAATCAACACTAAATTGAAATATATCAATGGAAGCACAAGTCCGTTAAGCCAGGATAAGCAGGAAAGAACCTTACTTAAATCCATATTCAGACATCACTGTAGCAGGTTCTCCTTTCCCCACAGCAATAACAAGTTCATTTTCAAACCTGCAGAATACGAAGTTGTAGCACCTTCAATCAACAAAAAGGGGACAGAGACTGATTATCTACCAAAAGACGGATACTTGGTTTACTAACTATAATGTAATCTTTATGAAATTCCGAATATTTTCTTAATTAATGTCGGCCATAAAAATATTTTCCCTGTGTTTTGTTTCCCTCGCAATCTTGCTAATTCTCGTACCTGGGACCAATTATCCCCTTGTCACAGTGCCTATTCTAATTGAATCAGGTGTAGGTATTTCTCAATCCCAATGCCTTAAAGGTATAAATTGGATCAGAACTCAAGTTAGAAAATAATCCACTTGATAGTGGAACTAAAGTACTTTGCAAAGTATGGAGCTAGACAAGGAAAAACATATATCGTCCAAATCATTTAAAATAAAAAATAAAAAAATAAAAAAATAAAACTTGAACAAGTCCTCATTTAGACAAGAGGCGTGCGTGCGGATACCTGCCAACTAACTGCTTAAAAGGTGAATGGCCTTGGACAACCTGTATGCAATATGATGCAATCAAAAGAGATGGTCACCTTTATACAACTGAAAAGATAAAGAAATCCTTTAAGAGTTTGATGATCAAAAGTAACCTTTTATTTACGAATTTAAGTGAATAGTCAACAAGTTTTCAACAAATACGTAAAGGGTTTACAGTCAAGAAACTTGACAAAAAGAAGACAATCCAATAGACAACAAACATCCCCGAAAACTAACAAAAGCAAAAATGGAACTCTGAAACTTATATGTGTGTGTATATACATATATATGTATAGATAGAGATTCTAAGAAAAGGGGTCATTTTAAATATTTAAGATAAAATTTGGATTACCTGTGAAGGTGAAATATTTAGACCCAGAAGTTCACTTAGCTCAAGGGCTCTTACAGATTCACGAAAACCACCTCCTGTTAAAGTTTATTCACACCAAAAAACTCCCAACTTGGAAAATATGTATATACGTAGTAACATTAAACTTAAACAAAAGAAAATAACAAATGAAACTGAATTGCTTCAAACAATGCAATTCGGAATTCGTAGCTCGGTTAACTGAAAAATACAAACGGCTCACCGTTTGTCAGGAATATGTACGGAATCTTCAAAGCACCTGTCCACTCAAAAAGCGGGAAAAAAAAATGGTAAAAGATCAGCAAAAAATTCAAGACTTTTGTTGAAGTTGGGCAATAAGAAAAAGATTGGACCTGAGTCGTCGTGCAATCGTCTGAGAGCTTGGGGAGAGCCTCCGATGGGAGCTTCGCTGCGTAAAACGACGCCATCGATGTCGAAGGCGATACCAAACGAAGGTCTGCTAAATCAACCACAATTGAGCTCTTAATATGTTTCAAGAAAAAAAAAAAAAAAAAAAGGAAAAACATGAAGGAAATTGATACGGACGGTGTGGATTGGGACGAGAATGAGCGCGAGATTGCAGAGAGAAAAGGAAAGAGTGACTCTTTGTTCTGGCTCTGCGAAGCCTTCCTGAGAATTCGGAGGATCATGGTGAGGATTTTCTCGGGAAAATGGAATGGGAAAATGCTGGATTCGGCGCGAGAGCCCGGAGTGGGAGTTTGGTGATTGTGACGTTTGATAGGAACTGTCAGTAGGGAGTTTTGATTTAAGAAACGACATGCCGTTTAAAAACGACAAATGACGACATTATTTTCTTTCATTTGTGTTACCCCATTCTTTGTTGTTTAAAAGTTTGTTGTCGTTTAAAAAAAACTACATGCGTTTAAGCAGTGTTGTCATCTAAATTGTCTTGTCGTTCTATGAGTAGAACGACATGTTCTGTCGAGCAATATTTGCGTCCTTTTTTTTTTGGTCGAAATATAGAAAATTCTCATTTGCTAGAAATTTTTATGTCGTTTGGTGGTTAAAAGTTGGATGCCGTTTGAGACGGAAACTGGATGTTCTTGTCTTTGCAATTTGCGTCGCTATCCTTTAATACCCAGAAACGACAAAGGTGTCCTGTTCTACCTCTGATCTCGTACAAGGTTTCCTGTTTAACTTATAAAAGACATGTCGTTTACAATAAATTTTTATTTTCCTTCAAGTAGACTAAAAAAGAGACAGAGAACCGTCGCTCAAACGACATATTGTATTATATCAAGAGGTGCTGTCGTTTTAAGCCAACTAAACGGCATGTCATTACGGAAGTTTGTTGTTGTTGTTGTTTTCTTTTTCTCTCTCTTTTTTGTTTTGCTTTGTTTTTTTTTTTTTTGGGGGGGGGGGAAAGACTAAAGTTTGCTGTTTTAAGGACATTAAAAAAGAAAACTAGTATTCGAGAAGGGAAAGGGTAAATTTCACATAAATTTGGCACCAAAAAAAGTATAAGAGCACCAAAAAAAAAAAAAACATATTTATTCAGTCAACACAATTTAGTAAAATCTCAACCAACATGTTTACTATGACCCTTTTCTCTCTCTTCCGTTAGCCTAGAATATATATGCGATTTACATATAAACATTGCCTGAACTGAAGCAAGAAGGCTAGAAGATCAAAAGCCTTCTATCATGCACACCAACCCACCATAGGGTATCCATTTTCTTCTCAAAATGAATCCAGAAACTTCCCAACCCCATTCTATCATCCTCTGAAATCATAATATAAGGGAGAACCTCTCTCCCTATAGAAAACTCAGTGACATATTCTAAATTTAAAAACCAAAACCAATCCTTCAATCCATGACCCTAGCTAACGAACAACGGAAACAAAGGATTAAGGACCACTGCTGAAAGGTATGACTATTCCAGCGTATTATCCGGGTTGAACTTCAACGATTCCCTCCATATTAGCTCCTTTATGTCTTCTTCATTCAAGGATATCTGTTCGAAATCAAAAACGAAAGGAGACGGGCAAGTGGGCTCCTCATTGATCTCGTGAAGGCTTGTCAAATATGGGTGTTTCAGTGCTTCATCAACTTTGCAAACATGGGCAGAAGAAAAGATTAGATTTTCAGGAAAATTCTTGAGAGATCAAATGATATCTTGCCGTTGTGTGAAGAAATGCTGAAGGGACATACCTGTAATGCGTTTGCTTGGATCAAAAACTAACATTTTTTCAGCCAGATCAATTGCATCAGGAGATACATTCGGGTACTTCTCTGCAAAGGATTGCTTGGGGACACGAGGGAGCTGCTTAATGTACTTCCTAGCATTATCACTTCTAAGGAATCCCAGATCGGAATCATCCGGTGAACCTAGCAGCTGTTTTAAAGAACAATCAGCAAGTTTTGCCATGTCGTAATTTGCCATGTTAGACCAATTAAACTAGAAAATGCTCAGAGAATTGAGATACCTCAGTAATGAGAGCCAACTGCTGAACATAGTCTCTACCAGGGAAAAGTGGTTCTCTTCTTATAATCTCCATCAAAATGCATCCAACTGACCATATATCGATAGCAGCAGTATATTCTGAACAGTTGAGTAGCAACTCTGGTGCTCGATACCAACGAGTTACCACGTACTCTGTCATGAAATCTGTCTCCGAGGTAGTTCTTGCAAGGCCAAAGTCACAAATCTTGAGGTCACAACTTGCATTGAGAAGCAGGTTGCTCGGTTTCAGATCACGATGCAAGACATTCGCAGAGTGTATGTACTTCAATCCACGCAATAGTTGATACAGGAAATACTGCCCAGAGCATCATAAAAGCTTATTTAGATTTCAAATTTTCAATCTACAGCTTGGCATCACAATGTTCTAGAAACTGTGCACATAATCATCACAGTACAAAATTAGGACTACAACATGCCACCAGAGTGATAATATGTTGCCTATAACAAGAATCCAAGGTTCCGCGTGCAATGCAGATCATATTCTTAAACGAATGTCTAGCCAGCACAACCGATTTTTTAGGAAACCAAGTAAGCTTTGAAAGTCGAAAGATACACTTTCTAGGTTCTATGGTAATCACAAGATGTGTCGATATCTTATGACAGCTGCATAATGGCTAGAAAAAGTCATCTGAAACTAACAATCTTTATGCAACAAAGTAGTTTTTTCGAAGAATGCAAATTGAACATCTTTCAAAGTAAAAATGCTATTAATTAGCAGGAGGGAAAGAGAACTTTTTACCTGACAGTGATCATCCGTCAAAGCCTGGCTGGAGCAGATAATTTGATGCAAGTCGGTATCCATCAATTCATATACAATGTAAACATCATTGAACTTCTCCCTATCTGCTGGCCTTATTATGTCCTTAATCTTGACAATCTGTAACATAAAAATTACACAATCTCTTACTCACAGTATAACAAGCTACGAGGCAAACACGATATCCTTAACAGAACTCCCTTTAACAAAATTATCAATGAAAATGAAATTTAAAAAAAGAAAAATGCTAAAGTGACAGCAAATCATATATAAAAATGATAAAATGCAAGAGGTTATTGATCTTCAAATCAGTACATTTTCATGATCCATGTGACTGAGGAGCTTTATCTCCCGGAGAGTCCTCTTGGCATCTATGCTGTTGTCAAATGCATTGCCAATCTTTTTTATCGCCACTTCCTCTTTTGTCTCCGAATTTGTCACGGAACTGCATTAAGGAAACAAAAACATCTTACTGAATTGTAAAAGCTTGAGTAACCGTAAGTCTTTACGAAGAATAAATATTTAAAAAAAAAAAAAAAAAAAAAAAAAGAGATCTCCCAACTTGCCAAAACAAAGTCTCAATTCAAGCAACTCAGATAATGAAAACATTCTAAACTTCCAAAGAAACTAAAAAAAAAAAAATGAATCTTGAACTTCTCATCAAGCAATTCAATCCAAAGAAAATCAACTTCTCTGCCGGTAATACTAGTCAAAGTTGAATTAGGCCTTTTCCAGTCGAAGAATATTCAACTTCCTTTTTTTTTTTTCCCCTCACCTTTTGTTCCCATCTTTTCTGAGAACTAAACAAACAGTATGTGAAAATACAACAAGATAACGATACCGTCTACCAGAAAAACTACATCAAAGGCGAAAAGGGTCGCTAAACGAATAAGCAAAAGTTCAGATTCCATGAAGCTCAAGTCAAGAAAAAGAAAACCCAAAAAAAAAATAAATAAATAAATAAAGAAAGAAACAAGAAGAAAAAGACATACCAAACGATGCCATACGCACCGCGACCGACGGGTTGGATAGGAGGGACGTACTTGGCGGAGACCTCGAAAAGATTGCCCAGAATGTTGTACCGTACGTACTTTCCTCCGTAAGCTGAAACCCCTTTCACCACCACACTCTCCGAAGACTCTTTCTCTGTCTCCATTTTCTCCGGTGACTCTTCTATGAAAAAGATGAGAAAGTTCTTAAGTTTTTGTTTTTGTTTTTGTTTTTCTCCACTCACCGTCTAGACTAAAAAATGAAATATGGCGAGCAAGAGAGAGGCAAAGGAAAGAAAAAGCTGGCTAAAGACGAGGAAAGGTAACGGAAAGAAAGTTATGTGGTGGGTGTGGGTAGGAGGGTCCACTTGTTGGAAATTCTTATTTATTTCTTTTATTTTAATTTTCTTTTATAGCTTTTGGTTTGAATCTTTTGAAATTTGAACAAAGAAATTCTCATGTTTTGACCATAGACTACAAAGAGTGTGATGAGACCTTGTACATTCTCATTCAAATGGTTCCTTGGAAGTTACACCCACCAATGTTCTCAAGTAGGGTCATACTTTTCTCCCAATATTGAAAAATAAATATGTCCTTTTTATTGTACAACCTCTTATTATATTTTATTGATTTTTTAAAATTTTTTAATTAATAAATGTCAACTTAATAAATTAATAATATACGATACAAAAACTGCTTTAGTTAGAGATTAAATTGTGAAAATTTTGATTCAATGGCTACAATACTAGTTCTTACAAGTACTAAAATAAGAGGTACTACCATCAAAATTTCCTTTAAAAAATGTTTTTGATTCAAGTTAGTTCAAACAAATACAACGTTTGAAGTATTACTCCATATCAATTCAATATACAATATCAAAAAAGAAAAAAAAATAACTGTAGTCAAGAGAACTGTCCTGACTATAAGTTATGGTATGAATACTTAATAAAGTAATAATTAATTGACCATATTTGTAGTAGCAAAATATCAAAGAAGAAGACCATAGTTTTTCAACTTGATTTTAATCTTATGTGATACATAACATTCAACACCTTTTAATTAAGTCACCAACATTTTTGTTAGACATAACATCCATAACTATAATCATTACTGATAAGAATTATTTTTTAATTATTAAATTAACTTTTTAATTATTTAATCAATGAGTATTCGTCTTTAAAATTTGTAGTGTACTTACTCCAATCATAAATCAAATAATTAAAAATTTAATCTAACAATTAAAATAACAATTCTTACCGATATAAAAAATAAAAGATCTACCATTAAAATTTTCTTTAATAAATATTTTAGATTCAAGTCACTTCAAACAAATTTTATGTTCAAAGCGTTGCACTGCATTGATTTGACATATGATATCAAAAGAGAGAAAAAAAAAAAAAAAAACGTATTCAAGAGAACTGTGTTGACTATACGTTATGCTATGAATTCGTAATGAAGTAATAATTAGTTGATCATATTTGTAGTTGCAAAATGTTAAAGAAGAAGACCATAATTTTTCAACTTGGTTTTATAACCCATATATTATGTGATACATTATAATGTATTTTAACATTCAAGATCTTATAATTAAGTCACGACACCAATTTGGTTAGACATAACATGCGTAACTATTAAGTTAAAAAATAAACAACTATTATTTTTTGATAGTTGGGTAAATAGTCTTTTTGAATAATTTTTGTAATAAATGTCTAAATTTTTATAAAATTAGGAAACTGACCGTGATGTATAATGATGTATGGTAACTTTAATAAGCTCTAAAGCCTATTGAATAATTGAACCCAGATGGAAGAAAACTTTTTTTCTCGAAAGCGGCTGAGGGTTTAAATTGAAAAGGGAAAAGAGAGACCCTAAAGCCGTAAACGGCAAAAAAAAAAAAAAAATATATATATATATATATATATATATATAAAATAAAATAAATCTAGTAACGACATCATCAAACAAAACGACAACGTGTTTCGTAAAGGATAAAAACTTCACAACGTCAACTATCATTAAGCGACATATTCTTCAAGAAACGACAATGAGTTCAAAAACCGACCATAAGAACGACAACATTTAACAAAAACGTCAAACCAAGTTACAAATGACAACATCCACTACAAACGACAGTCTAATGTAAAACAACATCATGTTCTAGAACAATAACAACTATAAGAACTTCAATTTATCAAAAACGACAAAATTTGGACATAATTTCATCCAAGACAATAGAATAATCTTACAGTTCAAAGACTGACAAACAACGACCACAAATCAATACGAACGAACTTTGCGGCGAACGAACAACAAACGCTAAACAAGAAGGTCAATTTCTCCCAAAAACGGCAAAAATAATCACATAGCATAACATCATATCCTTGAAGTGAGTTGGTGACTTGGATTATTTGAAATAACTCTACGAAACGACAACATATCTTGAAACTTCATATCCTGAAACGACAAGTTCTTAAAGGCGGCGATGACTCGAGAAAACGACACTAATTCATGATGTCAAGTAGTCAAAAAACCATTTTCAAAAAAAAAAAATAATAATAATAATATCAACAAACCTCCTACAAAGACAGCAACAAAAAGATAACTTAGACGAGCGACAATCTATCCTATACACGATCAAGATCGCCGTACATCGCCCATTTAGACCTTTCATGTCATTACTTCACATCGGATTGGTAGCAGTGAACAAAAATCATTTCTTGGTTGTTGACTAGATTTTCAAAAGTAATCAGAAGAAATTTCTTGATTTTTTTTTTCCCTTTTTCTCATTCCTTAAAATAAAAAAAATAAAAAAAAATAAAAAAAAATAAAAAAGAAGAGAAGAGAAGCAAACCCACACGTGAAAAGCTGCTCTTAAATGATTTGTAGGTTGTGTCTGCTTGCAAAACGCAATTTTTCTTATTTTTTGACTTCCCATCTCTCCTACGAAATATGTGCATTTGAGTTTGCTTTTTATCTCTTAAAAAAAAAAATTAAAAGAACTTAAAAAAAATAGACGTCTAATATGAATGTAAGCATCAACTAAAGGTAATTTCACACCTGATTTTATCATAAGTTATAGAGTTTAATCGAATTCAGTAAAACTTTTAAGGGAAAAACAAGTAAAAAAGAGTAAGGAAACAGAAATCGTACACCATGGAACAAAATGATGAAGGCAAGCAACGACGTGAAACCTTCAAGATCTCCTCAAAAAGATGTCTAGACATCTTTTCGGGGAGAACCATGGATATACCTATAAGGAAAGTAGCTCCAAGAGTAGTGACCGCCACGCACATGGAGATAGTAAGAAAAAACATAAAGAACTTGTTCTTCAGACGGACACCGCTGACGAGTAGAAGAATTATGATGAGTGATGCCAAAAAAGAAATGCTGTTGAAAATGAGGAAATGCTTGTACAAAACTCCCCGATAAGCCCGCGCTAGAATTGAGGTTCCGGCAAAGCACATGTCTTCTTTGCTACAATCAAATACGATTTTGTCGCCCTTGTCGTGGTCTATGGTCTTCTGTCAATAGCGACGAAGTCAAAAATTATTATTAGCAGGGGCTAGTAACCATATAATGGATAATTAAGGTTTACTTTGATTCAGTTTCATTTTTAAGAGAAAGGGGCTATATATATTATGATTTTTTTTTTCTTTTCAAAATTATAGGCTATTTTTTCAAAAAATAAAAGTTGAGGGGGGCTTAATTGGCCCCCCTTCGTTCTTGCCTGCCAAACTCCGCCTTGTGGGTTGATGGTGGTTTGCATACAACAGATTTGAACTCTATATTTTTAGGTAGAGTCAAGTAAAAAATTACTGCTAAACTATGTTTATAACTACCGCACCTTATGCTTATAAACATAAATTTTGTAACAATTTTTTTTTTTAAGTAGGATAACATGGATCTCGAAATTGCTCTATTTTACAAATAAACAAAAAATAAAAAAATAAAAAAAAAAGGAGAAAACTTACCTCAGCTTGCTTTAGTATCACAGCTAAATGCAAAATATGGTGTTCCCATGAGCATGCTCTTTCGAGTTACTGATCAACCCGAAGTCCTGATCATATGCGCGTTGTGATTGAACCAACACTAGAAGAGCCTTCAAGTGGTTGCATCTAACACACAAATGCAACAATGTTTGTCCATCAGGCATCACTTCCAAAACCGACTCCCTTCTCGTGCTAATCAACAGCTTGATCATGTCGATTCGACCTCTCAAGGCGGTGTAATGGAGCGGAATCTTCCCATCTTGGTCTTTGGCTAAGCACATACTTTGATCTCCACCACCATTTTCTTGTAGCAATGCTTGAACTAGCTCGGCATGGCGCTCGGCCGACGCCAAGTGAAGAGGGGAACGGTTGTGGCAATCCAATTCGGTAGCAAGTTTCGGCTTGTGGAGAAGAAGTTGTCTAGTGAAATTTAGGTGGCCCAATACAGCAGTTATGTGTAGAGGAGTTTCATTGAAGGTGGTAAGTGAAATCCTATTAAGGATCAATGGATCTTTTTGTGTCAATGAGTTGAAGGTAATCAGAGATCCTTCAATTGATGCTTCATACAACCTAGTTAACTCATCACCTTTTCTAGGCCTTCTTTCCATTTCCATTTCTATAATTTTTTTTTTCCCCAATTTGTGTGCGGGTATGTTTTGGAAGTGTAAATTATTAGTAAAGATGTACGGGACTAAAGTATTATAAACATATGCATATATTTATAGATATATGTATGTCTTATGTAAATACGAGTTCCTTTCTTCTCTATTTTAAAGTAGGCGCTTTCTATTTAAAGTATGCACTTTTTGGTGGTGGAATCTTCTAGTTCTTCTGATTTGACCCGATGCCAATCGATTTAATCTTTGGTCAAATTTGCCAGTCCTTCTATAAAATACAAGTGTATTATATTTTTGTTTACTTTGATATTATTGGATTTTATTTCATAGAATTAGTAATATACTAATATTTACTATTACAGTTTACTAACTTTACTAAATTAAAAAGTTATCCGCATGCTACTTTATTAGAAAAATTAAAAATATAAACAAAAAAGAAACGATACGAATATGGCCTGCAAAAAAATTATTATAAAAAAAAAAAACATTAAAAGCTAGCTACCTTAGATTCTTACTATAACTTTTTAGGCAGCATTAGATTCTTACAATATGCCCAACATTATATTATATTTTGGCTACTACTATATGCCTCTAGTATATATACAACCACCTTATGAAAAAATAAATAAATAAATAAAAATACACTACAAAAAGAAAAAATATTTTCAAATAGTACTTTCAAGAGAATTAGCGCTTAACTTGTTCTATAAAGTGATCCGAGTTGAATATGCCGTTAACCTAATTCTGTTGAATGTCACAAATTGTAAATGAAATAATGCTTGGCAAGTTATGAATTTTTAGTCTTGATTTTGTAGATTGTACGCGTGGCGCAAGGCAATAAGGAGTCAAGGGAGCAATCCTCCAACAACACTCTCGATCGATCATATTCCGTTCTTGATTTGTTCTCATCTCTCTGGAGAAGTTGATACGATACTTAATTAATCATTATTTCACTTTTAATTAGCATTGTACTTGATAAAGTGAAAATGTATACATTAACATGTGACATAGCAGATCAATACATCATAAAGGAAATGCACACCAACATTTGCAGATCATACATTCAATCATCAAATAAGATTTGACGTTGTAATAGGATTTATACTTAGATTCTATGCAATTTGAGAAAATTCTTTGTCTCATTGGTACTATGTCTAATTTTAAATCGACACCTAACTGTCAGCGTAAAGTTCTATGATTACTATTTATTGAACATATAATTCATTTCTCTTAATACTTCTTAACAATTAATTGCTAACCAGTAATTTTTTATTTGAATTATGAGATCTTTGTTGTCAAATAAATTTTTTTTTTCATATATATAAGATAATATAATTGTTCATCTATTTCCTTTGTTGTCACGATTTTCTTTGTTTTATTAAATTTTAATTACAAATTAATACTTAATTACTTAATCTTGTAGTTTGTTATTTGTATTTTGTCTTACATCAATATTTGATCAATTGTAAATACCTTTGGTCTCTTATATGTTTTTATTAAATTTAAATAGTTTTTAAAATAACCCTTTTATGATTTGCTAAGATGAACTTGGCACATAATGCAATCTTATATTCTAAAGTCTCCAACCTTTACTCTGTCCATTCTTTCTCATCTTCATTCCTCTAACCGGATCATAAAGCCGTAAACGGCAAAAAATCTAGTAACAACATCATCATGCAAAACGACAACTTGTGTCATAAAAAAAAACTTCACAACATCAACAATACATAAACGACATATTATTCAGGAAACGACAACGAGTTCAAAAACCGACTGCAAGCACGACAACTATTAACAAAAACGGCAAACCAGGTTACAAACGACAATTTCGAGTAAAAAGGACAATCTAATATAAAACGACATCATGTTCTAGAACAATAACAACTACAAGAACTTCAATTTATCAAAAAACGAAAGAAATTAGAACATAATTTCATCTACGACAATGGAATGCATATTTGTAAATCTATCTTAAAAGTTTAAAAACTGACAAACAACGACAATAAATCAATACGAACAAACCGGAGGCGAGGAACACCAAATTAACGCTAAACAAGAATATCCATGAGATCACTTTTGTTGTTATTTGAATTTAAATCTATAAAACGACGCCATTTTCTTTAAACAACAATCTGCCTAAAAATGACAATAATTCAACAAACGACAATTTACAAAAACAGTCACATATCCTCAAACTTCATAATATAAAACGACAATAGCTCTAAAAGCAACAACTCATCTGTATACAGCAGTAAATTATAAGATGACATCTTCTCTCAAAGCACAACTTTTCAGGGGGGAAAAAAAGAGAGAGAGAAAAGAAAACTCTTTGTTTGGCTTTGCTGAGAAAAGGAAGGATAAATATGAAGGAAATGGCATGAACTCTACGTCTTTCTTTGTCTAAACCATACAAAAGATTCATGAGTTTATCTCAGTCCAAGGTTCCCAAATATAGTAGCTTCCTCTTAGCTTTCACAAAGGTAATAGGTTGAAAGAAAAGTGTTCAAAAAAAAAAAAAAAATCGAAGATATTATTAGACAAAAACGACAACACGTCCGATAAACTAGAAAGCCAAACGACAACAGATATTATAACCACATCTTGCTCTTTTTTTTTTCTCTCTCTCTTTTTTTTTTAAGTGGTATAACCACATCTTACGTAAACACAACAATAAGTTTAAAAACCGACAACCCTAAAACGACAAGAACTACGAGAATGACAAAAAGTTCTGACAATACGCTTATCCTCAAACTACAAGTTCTTAACGGCGGCAATAACTATAGAAAACGACATGAAATTCAATCATCGCCCAATAAGAGTTTTTCATGTTAATGGGTGGCGGTGATCAAAAATCATTTTCTCGGTTGCTAGCAAGATTTTCGAAAATAATAAAAGAAAATATCTCGACTTTTTTCCCCTCTTTCGCCTTTCTTTGGAAAATAAATAAATAAAATAAAATTTGCCGCACATAATAATGACGAATTAATTGGTCGGCAAGAAGATTATGCCCATGCATCTAGAGGGTATGACTGCCAAGTCATCCCACACATGAAAAGCTGCTCTTTAATGATTATTTTTTAAAACCATTATATTAGATTATGTCACTGTTGCGATTATGATTATTATTATTATTTTGATATGATTTTCCAACAGCTACGTAAAAAAACACGCATTATTATTAGAAAAATACTCTACAAACATATAACAGAGACTAAATTTTTCACAATTGTGGGCTAACAACTCTTAGAACTATGACTTTGAAAACTATATATATACAAGGAAATAACTTAATTTAAATCACAATCTTATTTTCCACAAAGTTAGGAGACAACAATGGTCTACAAGCAGGCAACCTAGTCTTCACGCTGCTACGTACTCATCAATCATATATAATTTGAAAAAGTCTACATTGTAGGCATTCCAAATTTTTTTCATATTCTTTAAAATGTCCATTATATTTCTATGCTTATCCTATATATTTTTATGCAAATAGTACACAGAACATGGACTAACTCACGGTAACTAGATTCGATGAATGATTAGTTGGGAAGAAAATCTTCTCTCAAGACAATGAAAACAAGAGACTTTTGACCTTCTAAAAGTCGTAAATAGATAATTTTGGACTATGAATTTCACACGTCTTCTATTCTATATTTAGCATCAAATACAATGTAATTTGTTGTGGATATTTAAGTCAACGCTAGAAGCCAAGAGTTTTCAATACATAGAATGAAAAACTTTCGGTAATAATTGTACTTTTAATTATCTTTGTCAATTTGGTGTTGTTATTTTAACGGTTGGATTACTTTTTTTGTCATTGTTGATTTGGTTATCTTATCAACAGGTCAGTATTACGTGTTATAAAATTTTAACTTGAATATTCATAAAAGTTAATTCAACAGTTAATAGAATAACAACACTTACTGGTGGGGTAAAAATACAGTTTTTTTAATCCTATTTTACTGCCTTAAGAGTCTGAGATAGAAAACTAAACTACGTTATATTTTGTTTAGAAAATGGTTAAATATTAAAAGCAACATAAAACAAGATGTGTGGAAGCAAAGGAATCTGGAAATTTTTAGAAGATGCGTGTTGAAGCTTCCTTAAAGGGCCTTGATGGATTATGAGTGATTACGTGGATAAAGAATTTTTAGTAAATATGGGAAATAGTCAGAAAACAGCTGTCTGATAATAGGCTTTTGACTATGCTTATGGAACTTGGGAAGAGGATTAAGAGCCATGTTTTTCTTCTTCTTTCTTTGTCTCTGTCCTTTCTCTTTTTTTTTTTCTTTTTTTTTTTGGTGCAACATATATATATATTGCTTGACTTTATATATATATATATATATTGCTTGACTTTATCATGTAACATTTAACCGGTCACTTTTCAAGTTTATTAGTTGCTTCCTAATAATGTCACCGTGATTAGAAGCAGGCTGATGCTATTTATGAAGTAATTTGAAGTGTTTGGACTTTGGATGAGCAAACGAACGCAAGCAATCATATTAATGGCAATGTTAGCCTTGAAAAGGAAAAAAAAAATGTGTTATTTTTAATTCTCTCGTGATGAATGTTACCAAAAATTCTATAGTAATACGATATTAACACCATCAAATGATACATATTTAACATATTCTAATAAATATATGAACATCTCCAATAAATTTCTAAGTTCAACTTTAGCTTAGGGAAAATTTTAGGAAAGAGATTTAGGGTAAATAGTTCTATGCTTGGTTTCAAGAAAGTGAGGGGAAAAAAATCAAATTGCTATGGCATCCATTATTTTTTTTATACTACCAGTAGATAGTTTTTTTTTTTTTTTTTTTTTTTTAGCTCAGAAATCTAAGATATTACTGGAGTACTTGTGTACTATGCACTGTAAAATTTTTACTGTAAATAATCATATATTAGATCATTAAAAAATTAATCTAACCATAAAAAAGGCAGTTCCTATCAAAATGGAAAAGGAAGGGTTCCTTTCCTAGTTCTACAAGATGGTTGAAAAGCTACCCACTTATTAGCTTCTAATTTTAGCATTCTCGAGGATTATCATCAACGGAACTAGATTTTCAATCACATCATTGATTTTTTAATCCTATTACATCAAAAATATAAATAAATAATAAAATCTTTTCTCACCCTCTCATTTTCTTTTACTTTTATATATTTTTCTTTTTCCTCTTGTTTTCATTCCTATTTATCACACGTCAGCTTAATCACATACTAAGCATTCGATTTGTGATTTACAGCTTTCAGCAATCCTTTTCAGTCCAATCTTAAGACCTTATCTCAAAACGCGGAAATTAACCTCAAGGGGGTGTTTGGGTGATGAGTTTAAACTCATCACCATCAACTTAATTTTTGTCTTTTTTTCTAAAAGTTTTTTGTCTTTTCTGAAAAAGTCAATCAAAATCACTATTTAAACTTATAGATTTCAACTCAAACTCATTCACCAAACACCCCCAAGAAAGCTAAGAAAATCCAAAGTTGTCTTCTACTTCTTAAGTTTCTATCTTGACTATAGTAGGAACATTTCCATCTAGAAAGAGAAGAGCCGTGATTATCAATATTGTTAGAGTTCACCTTACTATGTGACCCCTTCTCTTTTATATATCCTTTTCCAAATGTCACAACAAAAAAAAAACAAAAAAAAGTTCAAAGTTAGATCATTTGTTTTAAAATAAATTCATATTTCAGAAGTTTAAAGCACAAAAAATCTATATTCAACTTGGCCCGGAATCAAAAATGAGACCAACATTTTTTTTTTTTTTTTTTTTTTTTTTGTGAATTCACATCAATTTAGCTTTTTGAAGCAAGTAATTAAAACATATCACTTTTCTTGCTCAATTACCGAATTGAAAGAATTCAGATCCTCATAAACAAGAGGTTGTAAAATATGAAAATTCAGATAAAGGGAAAAGGCGTCAAAATAAATATTCAAATTAATGTTATTCTTTGCTAATCAAGTTTAATAAAACATAGGGTTACCACAACAACTACACAATCCTCAACATTTCCACTCTAACCCTGTAGTCGCAACGTTTCCTTATTCTTCCCCTACGAAAAAGGAAAAAAAAAAAAAATTTTTGAGGGAAAAATAAATAAAACGACATCTGAGAACAACAACCACCCCAAGACGACATTAAAAACGAGAACGACAATTGGTTCTGGCAGTATATATATATACACACATCCTCAAATTAACGACAAGTTCTTAATTAACGGCGGCAATAACTCTGGAAAAACGACACTATTTCATCATATCAACAAACGTCCTACATAAGACAGTAACTCTAAATAAAATAAAATAAAATAAATATAAAGAGTAAGTTACAAAAACGACAACACATCCTGGAAACAATAAAGACCTAGTTGGAACTCATAGCCTTTTCATGCTGAACTCCTTTCATTTCTAAAAATTAGAAAGTTCGAATCCGCTCTCTTGCTTTCTTTCTCTGTGATACATGAGATTAGTACTCTTTTAATTATGTTTTTAAAAATTCCTTCAATTTTCGAATATGAAATCTAAATATCTGAACTTCTCTTCTCAACCATTGAATTAGCCTCATTAGGACAAGTTTCATATATTATTGATTATCCTTTTAATACTCCTTCATCTTTACATCAAATATATTCCTTTAATTATTTATTTTCATTTAAAGATAATTTCATAACTATAGTAAATATATTCTCAATCATTTTAATTTTTAGAAAATAGACAACATAATAAAAATTTAATTCATTAAGTAAATAGATTCTTTAATATATTAATAAATATTTTTACTTAATTATGAAATTTAATTACATGTAATTTAATTTATTTTTTTATGAAATTAATTTCTTATTTTTAAAATTTCCGATAACGAAATGTGGAGCCAAGCAAGCCAATTACTGGTATATTTATAAAAAGAAACGCGCATGAGAGCCATCAGTTCTCCGTCAGATTGCCCCTGCATGGGCGCGTAGCATTCACGCTTAGATAGGCACGGGTTGAGCAAAAAGGAAAAAATTCTAGAGCAGCCAGATCCCCTGACACGCGTTCCACGGATCTCCTT
Source organism: Ficus erecta (assembly GCA_008635985.1). Taxonomy (NCBI): domain Eukaryota; kingdom Viridiplantae; phylum Streptophyta; class Magnoliopsida; order Rosales; family Moraceae; genus Ficus; species Ficus erecta. The sequence continues at coordinate 5,947,613 of BKCH01000002.1, forward strand.
ATGCACCCTCGCCCTCACCCATTCGTTATATGCCACCCATCTAGATACTTGTTTGCGCCCATTCAGAAGTGGCCGCGTGACGTGGCCATGTAATGCACCTCAACTGGCAAGTGGCACTCTAATAGATAGGAAAGTATATGCCTGTGGTCTTAGATTTCCAAATATAGCCTTCATAGAAGTATACAACAGGAGCAATGAAAGTGAAAAAAGACAAATAATTAAAGGCAATTTCATAAAGGCAAGGGCAAATGGAGGAAACAAAAGATTTGGATTTCCAAATATAGCCTTCATAGAAGGATATAACGGTAGCAATGAAAGTGAAAAAAGACAAATAATTGAAGGCAATTTTATAAAGGCAAGGATAATTGGAGGAAACAAAAGATTGACAAAATAGTGAACTAAGAGACTAAGCCTGTGTTTGATAACAAAGTTTAACTTTAACTAAACTGTACTTTTTCATCTCAATTTTTATTTTTTTCTGAAAAGTCAACAAAATTTATAACTAATTTTTAAATAGTCAACCAACTCAAACTTAAAAATTTCAACTCATTTCAAACTCAATTCAAACACCAAATGAACCCTAATATACTAGCAAATAACTGCACGTGCAAGGAACGTGCATTAACGTGAAATATTACTTCATGAGAGACGGTAATTTCATTGCGTTAAAAAAAAGGGAACTAACAATAGAAAAAGAAAAAGAGTGTCCACCTAAAATAATTAATAAGATATCTAGTCTTGATATTCCTTCCCTTTTCTTTTTTTTTTTTTCCCCCCTTTTTGTCTACGATAATCCAATGCTCAGCTCTCAAATGAGACATTAACGTGTCCTCATTCTTCAACAACACAGAAACCAATCTCAATTTCATCTATTGTACATTGTTTCACAATACAATGCAACATATATTTGGATATCTCAAATATCCGGTGAATCAATTCAAAATAGTATTAATATATATCTAAATTTTATATATTTTATCAATAATATCACAAACTCTTTCATTTTAATACACAAATGACTGTTTAAATGTAAAAAATCTAAATACATATTTTATTTGAATATAAAAGTTAAAAAATACATCTAAATGTACATTTCAACACATGGGAGAAATAACAAAATAACATTTTTGAATAAAATAATAATAAATTATAGCATAAAATTTTAAATATAATAATAAATAACATAATTAAATTTATGATTACATAATATCAAAGACCCCTCCTCCTTCGTCTTCTCGCTCTTTAATATGAAAATATGTATATAAATTTATTGTTAAAAATCAATTGCAAATATGAAATTTTTTAGAAAATTCAAAGAAATTTAAAAATTTACCAAAAATATATATTATAATTTATTATCTTTTAAAATACATACTAAACTTAAAAACATCTATAAAATATACTATTTGTTACTATTTTCCTCAGTGCATATCTATGATACATACATATGATAAAGCCAATATGCGTGGAAATAAAACATATAAAACTTGCAGGAATTTGGGAAAAAAAATAAAAAAAAATAAAAATTTCAAGGCCTATCCTCTTTTGTCTTTCACGGTTACTCTCTCCAATTGAAGACTAGATGCAACTCCAGTTGGACAGATAAGATATTGTCAGAGAGTGTTGCATACGCGCCATAAATGCAAGTCAAACAGAAAACTACCCACTGAACCAAACCTCCATTCCAAATGACCCACGGTTTCATTTTTTTCCCACCTTCCCCCTAACTCCCAAAAAATATTTATTTATTTATTTTAAAAAGGCTGACGTCACACTCACGCGCTGGGTTCCACCTTCAATTGTTTTATCGTTTTCTTCCTCCAACTCCACTGGCTGGGCCCCACCCTCCCAAATAAAACCATAAAGAAGCGGGGCCCACCGGCCTTTCCAACACTAACCGTCAGTTGAAGTAAAACAGTGACCAAGCATAAGAGAATTTAGCCAAAAGTAAATGGGCATTATTATTTATTGTCAACAAAATATTGACAAAAAGTTACCAAGCACTTAGATTCATTTGATGAATGAATTAAGTTTGAGAGAAGATAAAACTTTTAAATTTAAATTAAGATAATATTTTAAAAAATAATTATAAATTTTATTGATTTAAAAAAATAATAAAAATTAAGATGAAAAATTTAAATTAAGTTTGAGTTAAGTTAATTCAATAAACATAAACTTAAAATGTATAATAGATAATAGATAGATATTAAATACTACAACACATAAATAATTAAAAAAATTGTAAAAAAAAAACAAAATATTTAAGGAGGCAGTCAAAAGACAAGAAAATGGAACTATGTACTGGATTGGGTGCAATGGACAAAAATCAATTTTTGGATCTTGATGGGATATCGAGATTTTTTAGAAGCAATGAAGGAAAAAAAAAAAAATTTTCTTTCTTTTCTTTTTCCCCTTCCCTTAGAAAGGAAAAAAAAAAAAAAAAAAGAAATCAATTTGTGGAACAGAATATTGAATAATCCAAACCCACACGTGAAAAGCTGACCCTGAATGATAGCAGATATCTCTGTTTTCAAGAACATAATTAATTATTTTTCTGAATTTTTGACTTTTTAGTTATCCCCTGAAAGATTTTGATAATTTTGTGTTTGATTTTTCTCTTTATTTATTGATTTATTGTTAAAGAACTTTCTGGTCAATTGTGTTGACTAGTGACAAAAGAGCTGCATAAGTATTACTGACACCAATCCCCATGGTAACGACTAATTACTACAGTTCTCTATACGACAATATCGAGGACAACAATGCTTTACTATTTTCACCCCGGTTGAAATTTTCAGATAATCTCAGATCATTTAATTGGATTCTATTTTATATTTCTAAAATAATCGGATCAATACATGAGTAAGAAATAACTCGAACTCAATTTTTTATGTGTAAAACAAACACTCAATCAATTAATTTGACGTTTATGGGCTTTTTCATAACTTTGATTGGTCATATAACTACTTTTTCTTCCGGTTAAATATTTATTGAGTTTTTTTTTTTACCATACAATCACTGTAGTATACAGATATTGATTTTTTAACTTCTGGTTACTAATTTTAGAGAAGCTTCTTGACTAAACATATATATAAAAACGGATATTAAAACCTTAACAATCTGTGGACTAAACAACAGATATACTGTCACTTTGAAAAGTACAACATTAATAACTTCTAAATCAATATATTATTTTCCAGAAAGTATAAGAGACAACAATGGGCTCCAAGCAGACAACCTTGTCTTTACGCAAAACGTAATAATGTGAAACGGTATATAATATTCTAAGCATGCCTAAATTGCATATTTATATGGTTCAAAAAGTCGTACAAAGTAAGCAATTAAAGGGAAACGTCTTCTTATTTCTATGCTTATCCGATATTTCCAGACCAATTCAAATTTCCATGTTGGGGAACAAGTACACAGAACATGGAGCTTAGTAATAAATAAAGGTAATAATTCTACATTCGATGTATGATTGACAATAATTTGGAAGAAAATCTTATCAAGACATGAATGAATATCATTGTACTAGACCAAATACTTTTGAGCTTCTACAAGTCCTAATTAATGAGATAATTATGCACTATAACGTTTCACACTATAGCATTCCACACATCAATAGAGTTATGTCCTATCTTAAAGAGGAAATATTTGGGCAATGGATGGTGACGTGGCCACCAATCTAAGCCAATATTTTTCTACAAAAGTTAAAAGAACATATTCATACTTATATACATATATTAGGGAACACCCCTCTTGTATTCAATTATAACGTGTTTTGCTATATCAATTAAGTGATTCAAATTTAATATTTTTTTGATGATACTTATCATTTATATAAATATCTAAATATTATCATGTGATAAGATTCTAAATAAAAAGTTACATGTAAATCAATTAGTTATTACAAATATATATATAAAAAATTATAAATGCCGCATAAATATATAATACTGCACACAAGATATTTCTTATATAAAATATATAAATTAAATAGCCCAAAAAGAAAAAGAAAAAAAGAAAAAACCCACCAAATTCCTAATAGATTAATGGCATGTTTAGTTTCTTTTGGAACAAAATCTACGTATACATGTATATAGAAATATAGATATACCTTTCCATGTCCGAGCTAGAATATTATATCCCCAAAAGACGTTTGCTGCATATCATCTATAGGTGCAAACATGATAATTTAGGAACGTTATGATTAGTTCACGCATGACGTAACCAGATATATGTTTAGTCAAGAAAGATGCTTTATTATGCTTGTGATTACGCGGATAAATAATTTTGGTAAATATGAAAGGAAAATGATCGGGACATAGGTATATGATAATTAGGCTTTTTATTATGCTTGTGGACCTTGGAAGAGGATTAAAAGCCATCTTTTCCTCTTCTTCTTCTTCTTTTTATTTTCTTTTTAAATTGCAACCACAAAAAAAAAAAAAAAAAAAAAAATGCTTAAACTTTATCGTGAAAGAATTAATCTGTCATGTTTTAAGAATATTGGCTTCATAATCATGTTAATCCGACTAATGCTTTTATAAAGTATTTTGATGTGGTTGGATGTGCAGACTATCACATGCAACAATTAATCTCTCGTGATGGATTTTGATAGGAAGAATTGTGCGGTGAAAAAAATGTAATTTTTAACAATTAAATTACATCACAAGCTTATAAAATTAAGAAAAATATAACAATTTAGTAGATTTTACCTTAAAAGGGATTCAGATTGAATAGTTCTACCCTTAGTTTCGAGCAAAGCGAGGAAAAATAAAGAAATAAAAAATACTCTAGGCAAACAGCTTTCGCAGTTATTCATGATGGTTGAAAAACTACCCACTTCTTAATTAGCCTCTAATTTTAGCGTTCTCGGAGATTACTCAGCAAGGAGGGGATGAGAAATAAATGGGACCAAATTTAAGTCGCATTTCAAAAGTGTACAAAATGAAAGCATATATTCAACTACTATCATTATTTATTATGTGTGACTTTGATATGACTAAATATTGATTTACGCGATATTTAGCACCTCAATTTTCCTAGCTCCGGATGGCTTGCATTACGTGAAAATTTCCTCCTCCGCAGAAGTGGGTCCCTCGACTATTCTTAATTTCTATGTCTCTATTTTTTTATATTTTTTAGATAAATTATATTTTTTTCTCCCTGAACTTATGTCTTGTCATAAAATATTTCTTTAATTTTAATTTGTTATATTCTCTATACCTAAATTTTATAAAAATTTACGAATTTTTCCTTTCAATTAATTTTTTGATAAAAAAAAATACACGTAACACATGTTTGAAATATGAGTTACAGATATTAAATGTGAAATACTTATAATTAAGTTAAAAGAGTAAATAGTTAGAGCTGATTGTCATTTTTTTTCTCATAATTATCTCTTATAGGTAATTTTGTGACTTACACATTTAATAAGGATAACATGTGTTATGAGTGCTGTTAATATATATTATTTCATAATTCTATACTTAATACTCCTAACTAATGCTTTTAACGAGTGTTAGATATATTTTTTTTGTCAAAAATTTAATTGAGAGAGAAAATTCATAAACTTTTTCAAAATTTAGAGAGAAAAAATATTCCATATTGAAATTTATAAAGTATTTTATAATAAGGCCTAAAATTTAGAAGAGAAAAGTGTAATTTATCCTCATTTTTTTTATGGACCCCCCTTTCTTTCATTTCTAAAGGTATTAAAATTTGGTCAGAAATTTTTTTAATCACTGATTTCTAAAAAAATAAAAATAAAATAAAAATGTTTGGTTGGTGGCTGGGAATTTGGGATTTTCTTTTTGCTGGGTGTTTTGTTGGGGGGATTTTATCATCAAAAGGAAAGTGAATTTAGTGAAAAGACAAAAGAAGAGAAAAACCTTTAGGGGGAAAAAAAAAAAAAAAAAAAAAAAAAAAGAAAAGAAGAGAATAAAGTATAAAAACGACCAAGTCATATCAGGGCCCCAAATAATAGTTAAAAAGTGAAAGAAAAGTGTTAATCAAGTGGAGAGCCAAGAGTTTGTTGTACAATTGTAGTTGTTGCTTTATTTTATTTTTGTTTTTTTAATGAATGCCTCTTCAAGTAAGAAAAATATATCTAAAAAAGAAAGTAAGAAACCGTTTGTTATACTTTTTTTTTTTTTTTCACTCCAGCAAAATATTGGCCTGTAAGTATGCAATCACAACGATTTTTTTTTTTTCCTCTCTCTGTCTCTTTTTCTTTTTTTTTTTTTTTTTTTTTTTTTTGGCAATCACAGGTCACAACGATAATAAGCCGTTGTGATGTCCTTCATTAATCCTTTTTATTCCAATCTTAGACCTTATCTTAAAACGCGGAAAAGGAAACTAAAACAAATTCCAAAGTCATCTTCTACTTCTTGCTTGTGTTCCTTATTACTAAAATTCAGCATCTCTTCATTCATTTGATACTCTTTAAAAAGAGAAGAGCTGTGATTATCAATGTTTTTTTTTTATTGTTATAAAATAGTGTTGAAAATCTCATATTTGAGATTTATGTTCAAACATAATATGTTATTTCAATATTACTTTTAATATTATATCTAACTTTTAATTTTAGTTAAGCTTTAAAATTCGAGAAAATAAGATTATAGTATTAAAATAATTTAAAAATGATAGAGTTATAATAAATAGATGAAAAAGCTGAAATATCAACTAATGACAATATAATGTCAAATTTAGCATTTACTGTATATTGGTACAAATTTACAACCAAATTGACCATATGATAAATTTAACAACAAAGATTTAAAAAAAAAAAAAAAAACCCCCAATAAAAAGGGGGAAAAAAACCCTTAAATTCAATTAAAAAGGTTCAAAAATTAATATTTTTTCTTAAATTATTTCATAAGTTTTAAGCACAAAAGTCCATACATCTTGCTTTCCATTCAACGGGATCAAAATTCGACCTACAATTTTTTTTTTTCTCCTTTGAATCCACAACGAATTGTTTGAAGCAATTAACAAAAAAGACGTATCGCTTTTCTTGCTCGATTACCCAATTAAAAGAATTCAGATCCTCATGAACAGAAAGCTATAGTTTAAGAAAGTTCAGACAAAAAGTAAAAGGAGTCAAATAAAGATTCACTTAAATTTTATAGTCAACATTTCTAATTGAACTTTAACAAAACATAGGATTACAAGGAAACAAAAAGAAAAGGAAACTAAAAAAAAAAAAAAATACAGGGTCCGTACCACCACCACCACAACTACACAATCCTCAAATATTTCCTCTCGAACCCAATAGTCCCCAACATTTCCTTATTCTATTTCTTCCCCTATGAACAAAATAATAATAATAATAATAATAATAATAACAAAAAATTTAAAAAATTGTGTAAATTACGAAATTCTCCCCCTGTTAATCAGATCACAACACCATCAAGTATACTTCTCCTCAACGGTGGACCTCACTTCACCGGAGCTAAGTAAGAGGTCCCGACGATTCTGATTGGACATCGGAGGGGGTCGCAGCTGGGGTCAGTGAGGTGGAGCTCAGAGAAGCTCCTCCATTTCCGACGTCGCCGGGCTTCTCCGATTTGGTGAAGCTCTTGATAATCCCCCGCAGAACCTGTCCTCTCTTGGGGGGAAGTTGAGGTTTGTTCTTGTTCTCCATAACTCGGAATTGAACGAGAAGTCGCGGAAGACAGAGGGGAATCGAATTACCGTGTTTCGGAATGGAATCGGAGTAACGAGTTTGAGAGAGAGAAAGAGATGAACTAGGGGTAATCAGGTACCGAAAAGATGGAATCAGAGGTGAATTGGAAACAGGGGAATGGAAAAAGAGGGATCGAGAAATTAGAGTATGATTCCGGTCGAGAGAGAGAGATTGGGACGGCGTAGAGAAAGCAGAGGGGAATGAGGGGAATCGAATTACTGTGTTTGGGAACGGAATAGGAGTACCGAGTTTGGAGAGAGAGAGAGATGAACTAGGTGTAATCGGATATCGAAAAGCTGGAATCAGAGGTGAATCGGAAACAGGGGAATCGAAAAAAGGGATCAAGCAATCGGAGCCTGATTCAGGTCAAGAGAGAGAGAGAGAGAGAGGGGTTTGGACTGCGTGGAGTGAATAGAGAGAGAGAGAGAGACAGTGCTGTGTGGAAACTCCATGGGGGCTACCCCTTTTAAACGGGATTAGCTTGAGACTCAAGACTCCAACAGTGAAAGAGCACATGACCCGGTTGCAGAGGATTATAGCCTCTTCATCACGTGCCTCAACTCTGATCATCTTTAAATGCCTATTACTAATCTCTCTCTCTCTTTTATTTTTTCTTTTTCCTTTTTTTTTAAACTAATAAAGTTGAAAACGCAACTGAGTTCCAGTTTAGGTAAAATAAATAAATAAATAAATAAAAGAATTAATCATAACTAAGGTTCCGTTTGCTTCACCATCTCAACTCAAACTAAACTATACATTTTTCATCATGTTTTTTGTCTTTTCTGAAAAAGTTTTTTGTCTTTTTTGAAAAAGTCAACAAAATTTACTATGCAAACTTAAAAATCTCAACTCAACTCAAACTGAACCTGCGATCCAAACGGACCCTTAAGAATATGGGATCATTCCGACTTCCCAAGTGTAACGGGGGTTGGGTGTAATATTCTTAGAAATTAACGACGCTAATAAATTAAGCTCTTAACATAGGACATCCGCGTGCGGTATTAGGATGTTGAGTTCCATGTGTGTGTCCATGTGTATATGTGTAATGTGTATACATGTATAATGTGTACGCCTATATGTTTATGTATGTATATGTGTATATGGCATGATATTGATATTATGGTAAATAGTACATGGAAAGGATCTAGAATAAAGAAAATTGGGTACTTTCATGGATTTTTAATTGAAGGGATTTAATTAAAAAAAATGCCAAGGAATTGCTACAGATGGAAATGCTTAATCTTTGATGTCTTTTAGATCGTTTAAAAAAAAAAAAAAAGAAGTTTTATAAGTAAACTTGAAGTTTAAATCGAATTATTTTTGACCCAATTCTGACCCTCTAATTCATGTTTAATCTTCATTTCCTTTAGAGTTGAATTATAAGATGTTTTATTATATATTCTCATTAACAGTATATAAAATCACTCAATTTAATGCGCTGGTCTTTGGTAATTATCCATCCAAATATATATATATATATATTTTTTGAATAAACGATGATTGCGATAAAAATCAGCAGATACACTAAGACATTTCAATTAAATTGACACCTCTTCAATATCCTCTTCATTTTTCTATCCCAATAAAATATTATTAAAAAAATAAAGTTTATAAATAAAGAAAAATAATAGAGACAAAAGTACATAATGGGCCGAAAACTAAAAATAAAAACACTGGCTTTTGTTAAAATCACTGACTTTTGTTAATTTTAAATGCAAATGACTTAACTGACTACCCACCATTAAACTACTTGTGGCAATAATACGCTTCAAGCTTTTCGTCTTTAATAGAGTTTGGCTTTTTTGTCTGTATTTGCATCATTTTTTCGTTAGATTCTTGTTTAATAATAGAAAAAAATACTCAGCTCCAATTATCCAAAAAAAAAAAAAAAACACTTCAGCACATTTTGGACAAGACGATTGAGCTATGAAAGGTAGAGCTCACGCGTTTTCTAATAGACCAAATGTCCCCACTTTAACACGGTCTAGAGATATGGAAGAGGAAGAGGGAAGAGAATTAAGAATTGAGAAAATTACTTAAATAATTATTATTTTTTTCATCTATTAATTATTATGATATAAATTTCTCACTCTTTATTAACATAAAATAAATTTTTAGTTTAATTTTTGTTATATTAGAGTAATGATTTTTAAATTTATATCATTCAGGTATTTTTTCCTTTAGAATTTAGCTTTATTTCTCATCCAATTAAAACTATAACATGTCCAATATTGTTTTTTTTTTCTTTTATAAAATATGTAAGACTGTCTTTTTTTTTTTTTTTTTCTTCTGGGGAGGTAATTGCGGTTAATAAGTCATTACCAATCTACACACATACACATATATACATACCATACCACGTAGATATTAGTAATAAGAAAAACAAATAAAAGGGAAAAACTAAAAAGCTTCCCTAATTTTATATTGTTTTATTTTCATCAGAAACAAAAATAGAAAGCTCAAGACATCTTAATCATATGTTATGTTATTAGGCACACTAAAAATTTGTCTAGTTCAACAAACATGGTCAAATTATCAACTTTGTTTCTTATCGCCATTCAAAAAAATAAAAAATAAAAAAAGGTCAAATTCTTAGCTAGACAAAACAAAATGTACTATCCTGCCCCAAATCCCTCACAATAATTAATGCTAAATTTTTTTTTATTTTTTTTAAATAAAGCATTAGCTAAAACTTGTTAAACTAAGTGTTGGAGCGGTTTCCTCCACATCAACGTTCCTCTATCTCCTCCGCCTCTCTCCATCACGTTCTGCTCTCTCTTGTAACTGAAAGTCATCTGGATGTCCCCAGCAGCCATGGACATCCCAAGAAGAGCATAGTTTTTGCCCTTCTGCCCGAGGGACCTCTTCTAGGGTTCCTCTTTCTATGGAGCCAAGTGTTTTTTTTTTTTTTTTTTTTTTTTTTTTATGTATGAGTGTCTTATTCGCTAAGGTTTTTTTAGACCATTGTGGTTGAGACATGTCATTAATTCATTAGGGTTTTTTGGAGAATTATCGCACTTATCTTTTCTTGTTCGGCCATAAGAGTGGTCGGAGTCCTCAATTTGGTACTTTGCGGTCTCGACAGTCTTGATCATAATCAAATTAAAACATGTCATGATCTTGGTCTATGTGGGGAAATTCCCCCCAACATCTGTCCCCTTTTCCTTAATAAATCTTCTTTTTTTTTTTTTTTGAGGAAAAAGATATTGTTTTCTTAAAAGGTCTACATATGTTATATATATCTTGATCGCATAATTCACATAAAAAATGTTGCCACACTTTGGCATGCGTGCCCCTAAGCATATTTTGGTTTTTGTTGCAAGTATTTTCAACGTATGGACGAGATCTCATAGGAGGACAAGTACTAGTCTCAATCTTGACCTTTAGTGCTTGCAATTATAATCTCATTCCCTACAAGTAAATTCTTACATTTGCCCCTTTTTGTTGTTTTTTTTTTTTTTTTAATTTGATTTAAAAGTATAATTGAAATAGTGAGCGATATGCAACTTGTGATTTGATTCATAAGGGTATTCAAGATGATTTGAACCATCAACATTGATATGCTGGTCTTTGAAGCTTAAAACAATCAACCTCCCGATCTTATTAAATCTAACTCTTGTTACGGGGTCTAAGAACAACCTAAATCCCCTTCTTATGTCCTACATTTCCAGTTGGAAGCTTCCACAATCTTAAAAAGAACATTAATCTTCTCTTTCTGAGTTGGAGATTTTCCTCCATCTTCTTTAAATATGAAATTCTCTTTTGGCATGCTTATAGTCTTCATCATCATCATCATCATTATTAATTATTTAGGATCCTTCAATTTATTTCATTATTATTATCATTACTTTAAAGAAAATGGAGATGTTAGGATCTGATCACAAAAGATCCTAGAGGTAACGGGAGAAGAGACATAAAACATGGGTCAAGAAAAATTACTGGATCATGAGACAAATCTCGTGAATAATCCCTCAATATTTGCCCCATTTTTCCTTGATGTCAAGGAAAACTTATCTTTTTTCACTCGAGCCTAATGCGTGAATTCAATCAATATCTCTAAATTTCTAATAATATTTTCCCATACATTTGTTTTGTTTTTATTTTTGTTTTTTTGTTTCTTTTTTTTTTTTTTTTGGTGCATGCCCCCAAGTGTCATGAGTGATCATGCTGTGATAAGATGCAACTGTTATTTGATATTTCAAAGTTTGATCTAAAGAAATTCCAAGCTTTATTCAGTCTGTTGGTTTCAGTCTATGAAATTCAAGATTCTTGATACGGCCTGTGCCTCATCTTTCGGTCTACAAAACTCAAAATTGTTAATATGATCTTAATCTTTCGGTATGGATAACTCAAGGTACTCATTACGGCGTGTACCTTATCTTTCGGTCTAGAGAACTTAAAGTTCTTAATACTTTCTGAATTTAATCTTTCGGTCTAGGTAACTCAAGGTACTCAAATATTTTCTATACCTTGAGGTTTGATCTGCAATAAGAGGAAAGTGGACGAGGTCCTTGCAAAACTCAAATATTAATAAGCAAGCTGAGGCAACGGCCATGGCCTTGTGACTTGATTAATTTTAAGTGTTTGAGGTGTTCAAACGATCTACACCTCTAAATTCAGTCCAAATGAGTCTTTGATGCTCAAAACGATCTGCATCTCGGTCTTATTACATAGGTTTGAACAACATTACGTTAAGGTAAGACTACAATTATTAAAGCAGGATTTGCTTGCTCCACTTTTAGGAAGGACATTTCCATCACTATTCTCAGATCTGAAAGTTTCCTCGCAGCTTGTTTGTTGTTTTCCACGTCCATCCTCTTTAGGAAGCGAATTTGCCCAACCCCTGTCCACAAAAGATTTAAGGTAACAACAAAATGCAAGAATTCTTGATACAACTTATGCTTTCATTTTTTGGTCAAGAGAACTTGAAGCACTCGAAAGCGTTTTATACTTCGAAGTTCAATTTGACGCTCCCATGGTGTTTGAGAGAGGGCATTAGAGGTTCTTGGCACCTCACAACCTGTTACATGACAATTTTAGCAATACCTTCCATCAAGGCTTATCATTCATCAACAAAAAAGAAACACATTCAAACTACTATAACTTTAAAAAAGGAAACTGAAATTTAGTCTCAAACCATGATCACTTCTGTTGCTTGGATTTGATAAAAGTCCAAGGACAATGGGATAGTTGGTAACAATTTGAGCCAATTATTTATTATACACCTCCTTAAGAAACGAGAAGTATTTTGAGTGCAAAGTCTAGAAAAAGCATAACAATTTGTCACTTAGGCTCTAGTCTTGCCAAAACAATTAGCAATGTATAATATTTGTAACTAGATAAAAGTCTCATACCAGAAAAATATATGTATTGAGCATATCATACACCATCAAATTCTTCAAAACCTCTTGCATATTGATGAGGTTATATAAGCAACAATCAAGACTCTAGAGTCATGCATACGGCAGAATAGTTCAAAACATACAACAGGAACCATCATATGGCTTGTTAAATGCCACTCGAGGAATTACTATTTAAGTGTTGTTCCATTTGGAAGTCCCTTGTTGCCAACAGAATGCCCATATAATGAGGTACTGACTACATTTTTGGGTTTTCTAGGAATTAGGACGTACTATATCTTAAGTTTGTCATCTACCTCTTTTTGCTAAAGATGAATTTTGCCTTTGCTAAGGTAAACACAAGCAGCACAACGGCAAGAGTCGAAAAAGTGCAAGTCCAACAGCAGCCAAAACAAAGGCCAAAAAAGAAATAAGATTAGGCATTAAACATCAAATATCACAAGGCAAACTACTCCTAATCATCATAGCATCAATTTCAGGCACCAACGAGCTCTCATAGTCCTACATCTTGGATTTAATAGAAACAACCTCCCCCATAATTTTATTTTCTTGGTGTCTAGCTTTTTTTTTATTATTATTTTTTTTAAAAGAAAAAGCTTTTATTAACAACAAAAGCAGTTACAGAGGAAGACGACGAGCAATGCTCAAAACTAAGAGAACAAAGGGAAAATAAAGAAAAAACTGGAAAACCCCAGCAGTTCCTAGCAAAAATAAATCAAGTCCCGTTTGGACCCAAAACATCATCTTGCTATCTAACTTTTACTGTTAATGGTAGTAAGATTTCTCTTTTTCTACACATACTCAAGGATCACTTCATTCCCTTAGAATCCTAAAACTTTATAATGGTTCAAGAACATTCTTCTCATAGAAGCTCTACTTCAAAATGCTTATCTTTTCATAAAGCTTTCATGATCACTTCCTCATACATGTGCGTGCATGCGTGTGTGTGTGTGTTGCCATAAACAGAACAAAATAGTCATTACTTGCAAAAATAACTAAGCCCATATCAATTATAACTTAGTAAAAATAATAACTTTCTACTTTAATTGCTATTCAAAACCAGATATCATCTGTCTTCTATCATCAAGGTGATTGAAATTCATTAATACTAATACTCAAGGATCAGTAAATCTTCTCAAACACCCAAGGCATCATAATAGTTAAGAGAATTCTTCTCATGGAGGTTTTTACTACAAAGAGTCTATTTCAAGATTTCATGGGCACTTCGTCATGTAATGTAGCACTCACTAATCACGAATGAACAAAACAGGTAGCACTAAGTCTTACTGTTTAGTAAACATCTTCATTCTCAACTTCATCTGCTATCATAATTAGATGATAAGAACAAATAGCTTGGAAGACATAGTTTCAAATGGGTCTTAATAGTAGAAAAAGCCTTTGGCTCTGTACGAAATGATAATTATTCAAATATCAAGTTCAATATACTTCACATCTCTGGAGCTTGTAAAACCAATCCCAGTCAAAATCAAGAATCATACCAGTTCATAGCAGTAAACAATGTGAATTGAAAAATTTGATTCCCATTTTTTAGGTCATGATCTGAATTCATTCACTTCTGGGAAGTTCTGAGACTGCCCTGCTAAAGTTTGGAGGTTATTCATTCGTTGTTTGCGACGACCACAATTCACTGAGCAACAAAATCCTGGTTTGTCTTGCAAAATTCTAAAAGTAACAACAGAATCACAATAAAAAATGGCTATTTCTAGAGCTTTCATATGTCCTCCTTCACATATATGCAAGTATAATCATTTATATATATATATATATATGATTGGTCTCGTATCCGGTACCAGATGGTATCCGGCAAATGTGAACTTCAGTTACTGGAAATATAAACTTTAGTTACTAGAAATGTGAATTAATACAAAAGGAAATATAAAATGAGGGAAATTCGCATTCACTTTAACTACATTTTCTTTTGCATGAATTCGCATTTCTAGTAACTTAAATTCACGTTTATAGCAAATGAAATTCACATGCCAGATAACATATAGTATCGGATATGAAACTTTGTGTGTGTGTGTTATATATGTATTAGCTATTAGTTGAATGAAATAGAAATTTCCATGGGTCCTAGGGAATTGAACTTTAGATAACCCATCTGTGCTTTGAATCCATGGTATATACATGAGTCACTTTCTGACCATTTTGACCCACATTGTCCAAACTAGCATTTCAACTACCGTAGTCACGCCAAAGTCGAGATCTAATTTCAAATTCAAAATACTTTAAATCTCGTGAGCCCCAAAATCAAGAGAAGTAAGATTGGAACCTCATGAGAATGTTCGATCTTAGGCATTGCACAGGCAAAGTTAAAGAAGTACAAAAATCCAGAACTACGAACGGCGTGAATTAAAAAAATCCCATACCCATTTTTCTCCGGCTACGATCCGATTTGGCTGGCTTCTGAGGCGTTCTGAAGAGACTGGCCTACTTCTCGCGCCATATCTCGACGGTCGGTGACACAAAGCTACTTGGCGCCACGATGGTTGGTCTCAACTCTCAATGGCGAGAACAAAGGTAGGCTTGTGCGCAACGGCCACCGCCCTCGGTCACGGGTTCGATTGGGCCGGAGGCTTGATGGCCACGATTGATGATTTCTTCTTTCCTGGAGTTTTGCCCTCTTCAGGCTTTGAACACCGTCCACCATGGGAAGAGAAAATTTTCCACGTCTCCTCTTAACATTTTTTTTCCCTGCAACAAAAAAAAAAGTGTGGAGAAAAAGGAAACTAAATAATGAATCTACAAATACTGATGGAAGTAGAGAATAGCTTTCTCTTTCGTTTCTTTTTTTTTTTTTCTTTACCCAGCCAAACAAGTATTTTTGGGCATCCCATGACATAGATCTGAAAAAACAAAGTCGAAAAAATCGAGCAATGGGTTCAAAACAATCAGTGGATTAACAACAAAATTCATGAAAACCCCAAAGATTTTCCCTCAGACAGCGCCAGATGTTGGAGCGGTTTTCTCCACATCAACGTTCCTCCATCTCCTCCGCCTCTCTCCACCGCGTTCTGCTCTCTGTTGTAACTGAAAGTCGTCTGGATGTCCCCAGCAGCCATGGGCGTCCCAAGAAGAGCAGAGTTTTTACCCTTCTGCCCCAGCCGTTCTAGACTCCCTCGCCAAGTGTTTTCTTTTATGTACGAGTATCTTATTAATTAGAGTGGTTGAGACATGTCAACTTTTCCTGCTCGACCACAAAAGTGGTCGGAGTCCTTAATTTGATGCGTCGCGGTCTCGACAGTCTTGAACATAATTAAACTGAAGCGTGTCGTGACTCGGTCTATGTGGGGAAATTCCTCCAACACTAAGAGACCGATTTGTACTGATTTTCAAGTTCAAGATGCGAACAAAATCTTAAGCCAAGAACAGGGTAAAAGTATGTCCAGATCCTTAAGCAGCTCAAATTCAGCAACTTGAATTCTTTATGTGCAGAACCAAAACAATAAAAACGCAAAATTTAATATTTGGAAATGAAAAGAACAAGAAAACAGGGGCAGAGAGAACTTCATCAGAAAGCCTGAAGAAATTTGAACAATTATTTACATGTTATTACTCGAAAAATCAAAGGGAAACATTGCTTCTGCAACTAAATTACAACAAACAAAAGAACTACCCGCTTCCCGAATTTCCCCCTAAAAATCCCTACTTTCCGACAGTTTCTTCCTCAAATTTTGAAAAAAAAAAAAAAAAAGAACCTTTAATTCTACACGGAAAACTCGGAAACATCTCTATCCACAAGACCCTGAAATCACAAAACTTCACGAGCTACAGATCGTCCGAAAATCAGCGACAACGACGAGCCGGATCCAGGAGCAGTCAAGACTCTGCATCAGAGGCATAACCCGACGGAGTCGCTGCCGGGGGAGAGGCGATCGGGCTCGTGTCCTCCATTTTCGCCGGGCTTGCGACCTCCGATCGCGGCCACCGAGCTGAAGAGGCTCTTGATGATTCTTATCTTGATCTGTCCACGCCTCGGAGGAGGATTAGGGTTACGCTTCGGCTGCTGGCTCAATTTGGGCAATAGGTTTTCCATGTCGCTAATCTCAAATGAAGAAGCTAGAGAGAGAAAGGCTCAGAGTTAGAGAGAGAGAGAGAGAGAGGTGGTTTTGGAGAGTTGTTGTGTGGAATCGCTGTGTGGAGCTATCGATTTTATAGACAGACTCGGGAGTTTGAGTAGCGGTTGCGACTCACTGAGTACTGAGTAGTGAGTTCTTCAGTTCACTCGCTTGCCTTGGCGAGCAAGAGTTGGATAAGTTAGAGTTGGAGTCGAAGAGAGCGCGAAATGTATGGGAGTCCCACGTGTACTGGTGGGCCATTCGAACTTGGGAAGTCACAGTATTTCGGACAGGTGTCGGCGATGTGTAGTTCAAACTTGATAGTTGCGGTTTTTCACTGTGACAAATACGATGAAATTTGGTGGCGGCGTTTAACAAAAACCAAAGAGTCAGCTGAAGAGAAAAAAATAAAACAAAAATCAAATACGAAAACACCTGAATAATACAAAGTTTAACATCATTTTATTAATATATAATATAAAATTTAGTCACTTCATTAAGATAATACAAAATAGTTCTAATTAAAGGTTAACCTATACAATTAAAGATCAACCTAACATGATATGCAATTTTTTTTGTTTCTGGTTTTATTGAATGCAAATTTTTGGAGTAAACTACGGCCCGTTTGACATTAACACTTAACTCAAACTAAACTGTATTTTTTTCATCATATTTTTTGTATTTTCTGAAAAAGTTTTTTGTCTTATCTGAAAAAAGTCAACAAAAATTACTATTCAAACTTAAAAATCTCAACTTAACTCAAACTCAACTTATACACCAAACACCCCTACAACTAAAAACACTGGTATGCCCACCGACCGGCCACCTCTCCTCCTAAACTAAAATCAAATTAAATACAATTATGAGAAGGGACGTCTATGGTTAGCGGTGGATAATTTGATCAAAAATCAACCACCCAAAATCGCCATATCGTCGAAACATAAAAAAGGGGTTAATTTTATAAATAGTTGTTAAATTATTGATCATGCTTATATTAATCCTGATTTTTGTATTACGTAATAAAATAAAATAAAAGGTTGACAGTTTTAGATACTGCCCTTGTCATTCGCACTTGATGATAGGGGCCGTTCACCATGCAGAAGAAAATAGCTTTTGTTTTTAATTTCTCTTTTCCTTATCCATATAAATCTGACGATGGATATGTATCGGCAAGAATAACAGCCAAAAGTTCTCACAATATTTGTTAATTTTTGCCAGTCAATAAAGGCTTGTAACTTGTAACTAGAACTATATTTCGTCACCAGTTAATTAAAAAAAACTGTTTATTTTTACAATAAAAATAAAATAACAAGTTTTTTTAGACAGTATTTCGTCACTGGTAATTTTTCAAACAGTATTTATTTTATATGTAATAAAATAAAAAAGAACAAAAAAAAAAAAAGCAATAGTTTTCCAAGTTGACTTTATTTACGCGGTGCGTGGCAAATTAGGTTTTTGAAAATTAATATATAATTATAAGGGCATATTTAATTACAGTCAACTTCTAGAAACTCGTGAGTTAACCCCTAATTGAAGTTACAAATTTTTTAATGTAGCTTTAAAAGGGGAAAGGATGAGAGCCGGATCTATTTTTTAGGTTGTTTGGTAAGAGATAAAGAAATAAAAATAGGAAGAAATTAAAGTATATTAATAACCTAGAGGAGAAAAATAAAGAGGAAAGGTTTACATGGTTTCCCCTTTCTCCGGTATAATAGGAGTCTCGTAAAGGATTTTGAATCTTTCACGCAATTTATTTTCTTTTTTAAAGTACCTCTAATTAACCAAACAATGATAAGTTTTAAAAAAGTATTAATCCTTCTAATGGGCCAATACAATCACTTGAGGCCAGGTCAAGTGATTGGGTACGTGAATATGCAAGTGTATAATCTAAAGTTCGAATCTTTTTTTTTTTTTTTTTGATAGGAAAATCAGTTTTTTAATAATAGTAAAATTACCCAAAAAAAAAAAAAACATTAATCCTCCCGATGCCACTCTACCAGCTTCATGTACAATTTCCTTCCACGAACAAGGCCCAAGTCTTATATCTCGTGCATATATTTTTGTTGATAAGTATAAATAATTCGTATTCAGCAAGCGAAAAAAAAAAGTGTAAATAATTCGTGGACCATATATATATATATATATATATATAAAACTGACAAGGCATCAATTCTCAAGTCAAAATAAATTTTAATTAGTAATTAATAATGTTATCAAATAAGTTTGTGGGACTATAAATGAAGCATGTCATTAAAAGGCAGCATCTTGGACACAATCTAGAGTACTTAATTGTGGAGTTAAATTGCATTCATAAAATAAATTTAAAAAAGAAAAAAGAAAAGGTGTAGTAGGTATAGAAATGTAAGTGGAAAGTGCATTTGCGAAGTTAGCAATTAAATAAAAGGATAAAACAACTATATACGAGTCAAATTGCGATGGATGACACTCCTCGAACAAGTAACACTATTATATCTTGACTAAATTCGTCCTAAACGTTTACTTAATCATTTACCAATGTCAACTTTTAATGTGCCTACTTCACATATATAATATATTGATTTAATTATATTTTTCAGAACCAAATGTTCTCATTGACGTTGGAATAGAGTAATATTAATGAGAGAATGTTTTGAACGTACATGTGAGTCTTAGGTCACATGTGAGTCCTAGGTGGGGAGGAGGCCTATTCGCAGCCTTTTATCCGACACAATACGCATCTTATCTGAATCGATCAAATTCCCCATGATAAACTATTCATATTAGATTTACTGACTGGATTTGGAAAACGTGAATGAGGTCAGATGGAAGTTGTGATCTTACTTTCAAACATTAAAAACAAAGATTAATTATATGTCTATGAATTTCATGTGATATATAATTAAAGGCAATCCGAGTTGTGTGATACTCATTCATAAGGGCAACTTGAAGGTTTTAGGCCATTTAGGGGGTGCCTTTTTGGTCCTCTATTATGTGAACAAAGATAAAAGAACATCATAGTAACATCCCTTAATAAAAAGTGGGTCTCATAGAACAGGCTCATAGATAGGATCCACCTTTATTAGCAATGGTGTTTAGAATCAATTTTCCTTTCTCCGTATTAGTGTTATATGTTATGGTCCTTCATACAATAATAAAGGTTGTTTCTTAGTAGGTTTTCATGGAATTTGTTATGTTTTTTATGACAATATCCATTTAAAATGTATATCAAGAAACTAAAACAACTTAGCTTTCGTCTTAAAAATTACTTTAATTTGTTTCAGTGGCGGAGTTAGGATTTTGTTTCAGGGGCATAAACTAAGAGTTAAATAAAATTGAAAATTGAAATCATTAACTAAATTACATCATAGTTGTCCCTTGTGAGTTTTCATACGTTGAAAATATTGCATAACAGTCTCATTGTCAATGGTATTAAAAATATTTTTCTCAATGTATACAGCCAAAATATCTCCTCAAGTCCATGCCTATTACAAAATAATGCATTATAATTTTAACGCAATCATCTATATTTTTTATATCAAGAGAAAAATATCTTGAAATAGAAATTAAACTAGAATTAAAAATATAAAAATTAAACTATAATTTAAAAAAAAAAAAAAAAAAAAAAAGAACGAAACTCAACTCAGATTTATGATACTGAATACTAGTTGCTAGTTAACAAATAACAAAAAATAATTAATTGCATAAAAATAATTAAAGGATCCAAGAAAATGAAAGGTAATATGATGTTCAACGAGTATTTTTTTATTAAAAAAAATAGAGAGAATGTAATATTCAAAAAGAAGTTTTATAAACTCAATATTAAAATTCAAATTCTAAGACATAAAAAAAAATTCCTCTTGAGAATTAGAGAAAAAATTGTTGAAGTTTGATATTTCTATCTAATTGAGCTTTCAAGCCTTCAACAAATTTTTTTTTTTTTTTTTTTTTTTTGGGTTTACGGAAGTTGAAATCGAAGAGCCTTTCTTGCCATCCACGATACAACTGCCATTTAGGTTTGTTTTTTTTTTTTTTTTTTGTTTGTTTGTTTGTTTTTTTTTTTTTTTTTTTAAATAATTATTATGTCAAAGGCCAACATA
Organism: Ficus erecta; assembly: GCA_008635985.1. NCBI lineage: Eukaryota > Viridiplantae > Streptophyta > Magnoliopsida > Rosales > Moraceae > Ficus > Ficus erecta. The sequence continues at coordinate 5,968,818 of BKCH01000002.1, forward strand.
TTGGACTCAAAACCATAAGCTATTAATTGGGCCCTCAACAAATTAACATGGGCTGGCTTTAGTTTAGGAGGAGGGGTGGCCGGTCGGCGGGCATACCAGTGTTTTGAGGGGGGGGGGTGGGGGGGGGCAATTGCAAACGACTTGTAGTTTGTTCCAAAAATTTGCATACAATAAAACCAAAAACAAAAAAATTTATGTCCTCCCTGGTCCTTACCTCCTTCCGCCACTGATTAGTTTCCAATGTCAAGTTTAATTGTGACTGTTTCATAATTTATTTACTTAGCTTTCATATGTTAAAAATTAGTTTATAATTAGCAACAAAATCATTTGAACTGATGATGATGTACTAAGTTGTCTTTCTTTATTAAAAAAACAAAATCATTTACCTACTAATACATCACATTCGCAGGCAAAATCGGTGTCAAGAATAGCGATTTTCACGCTTCACTATTTACCCATTTGAAGTTCTTTCCTTTTTGTTAAGTTCTAAGGATATTTTATCAATAATTTTTTTTTAATTTCATTTATTAGTGTACTATTTTTTTCTAATAACTTCATTAGAACATGACACCGCTTTCAAAAAAAAGTTCTTTCCAATACTTTTTTTTTTTTTTTTTTTTTTTGTATTAAGAAAAACCTAAAATGTTACTTGTTGTTAGGTACATGACTATTATTGTTCAGTAGCATTTATAATGTGAAAGGCCAAAATATGGGTCTCTTTTATTAGTAAGTCTGTAAAAAAATTGCGTACACTAATTTAAAAAAATGACAAATTTATTATCACGTAAATTAGTACTAAAAAATTTATGTTAAAATTCTTCTGCCTATCACTACTCATCAACACATATATACATGTATATATATAAGGGGTTTATAACTAAATGGCCTTTTTTTAATAAGTTTTTGAATAAATGACCCAAGTTATTAAAAATTAGTTAAAAAGCCTTTTTTTCTTAGTTAATCACTAATTGATCATTGATTAATCATTGATTGACTATTGGTTAATCTCTGATGGACTATCGGTCAATCATTGATTAACCATAATATTGCTCACCAAATTATAGTTAATCATTGATTGACTCATAGTTAATCACTAATCGACCATAAATAATATCATCAATTTTCCGATTAAATCAATTATTTACACTAAAAAAATAATTAAAATAACATCAACCCATTCAACACTTTCCCCTATCTCTTCCTCTCTCTATCCTCGATCTCCACTTGCACTGGTAGTAGAAATTCTCCACCACTTGCCCTTGCTGTTGGCGTCTTGTCATTGTCGTCGCCCTTGCTGTCAGCCTTTCTTTGCCAGAACAGAGCCATATTCCTCCCTCAGCGGCCAAATCCAGGACCTCCGCAACCTTCGTTATCGTGGACCTCCGCACTACCTTCATGACTTCCACTGGTAAGGCCCAACACTGATCGAGGACGACGAGAGCCGCCGTTGCTACATCCACTGGTGGGCATCGGGACGGCAAGACTCACCCGCGAGAATCGCAACAAGTGTTAGATCTCGCTGGATCTCCGGCATCCCGTCGCCGGACGTCGCGAAACCATTGCCTAGAAGTCGTGAGAGGAAGACGCGATTTGCTCCTATCTTACTTCCACCGCCGCCTACTCTGGTGACGGCAACACCCTGGGCAAACAAGCGAGAAGTACAAAGGGAGAGAGAAAAAATGGTCAAATATGATTATTAGACCATTTATCTAAAAAAAAAGAAAATTTTGACTATCTATTATATTAGTTCGGACCACCTAACTTAATTTTCCTATATAATATATAATAATGTAATTGAGTTCCGATGGGAGTGACTTGGACCACCCACTTTCAAAGAAATTCATAAAAACTCCTTAGTCCATTTAAGGACAAAAATTATGTGCCTTTGTTGACGTTATAATAATATGCTTCAATAGTACTTGCCGAGTCCTTTCCCAAGTGTCCTTTGTCCTAGCTGCTAGTACTACCTAGTTTGAAATTGAATATTAATTCTCGACCTCCTTAAAAAAAAAAAGTGCAATATATATAATTGACATTTCAGATTACATCGTCTATTATTTGCGACCCCAGAATCCAAACGATTTAATCCTTCCCCTTGTTCAAACACGAGCTAGAATATTAAAATGAAAGAACCAAAAAAAAAAAAGATGATTAAAAAATATATAATCTGAATAATAAAGCAAAGTTATAAAGATGACAAACTACATATACATATACATATAATCTGAATAATAAAGCAAAGTTACAAACAACAATCAATGCCACTTGGGAGTACTGAAAATGACCACACAAAAGAGGCTCTAAACAGTTCATATATATCTATATATATATGTATATATCAGTGGTGGTCCTTGTTTAATAAACCTCCTCGACAAACCTTGTTAGGCCTTTGTTTCTGAATTGGTTGATGGAGGAGAACTAGTCTTTTTCATAATTTATCACATCCATGATCCATGGTGGATACGTTCATTATATTTAATTAGGTTTTTCTTTGTAAGTTGGCTGAAATTGCATAACAAGTGGAGGTATGGAGGGGCAAGATAGGGATTTCGCACATTATCTACTATAAATATTATAGCAAATTAATCCCATTTTGCGGAAATGAAGATAATAGGAAAACGCTAGTTTATACTATTTTTATATATAGTTTATCAGTCAAGAGTGGGATTTTTTTTTTTTTAATTAAACTTTCACAAATACGCCACATCATAATATATATATATATATATATATACATACACAAACACACATTCATGCCGGACGAAATTGTCTAATATTTTAACCTTATAGTTTATATATATATAGAATTATGACATAAATCTCTGCATGTTGTAACAGAAAAATATTTACAAACATTTTGATGACGCCTACATGATTATATCAATCTGCATATGAAATTTTGTAGTTTTCGAAGAATCCCCGTTACGAGGACTTAGACTATGTTGGACATTAAGGTTTAAATCTAACTAAACTATATTTTTTCATTTTAAATTTTATCTTTTTTAAAAAAATCAATAAAATTTGGAACTAATTTTTAAAAAGTCAATCAATTTAAACTTAAAAATTTCATCTCCAACTAACTTACCAAACAAAAGTTTAGACTTATAATCAATTTTTACACTAATCCAATGGGATTAATTTCTACTTGAACATTAATTAGTCAAGCTCAAGTGTCCCAATAATTAAATTGGTTGGAATAAAATGCTAGCAAGGGGTCAGCCGCTGGATAACATGACAATTAATTCCCACAGTAGCTGTGTTTAAGAATTAGCATCTGCTTGGATCTTTTCTTTTTGAATCCAAAATTTTCATTTCAATTTTTATCCTCTTTTTTTTTCTTTTTTTTTTAATAAATAAAAATAATAATTAATTTTAAAAAAATTAATCAATTTTAATCTAAAAATTTTATTTCAAAAAATTTTATTTCAATGTTTATCATTTTTTTTAATAAATTTTTTTCTAAAAAATAAATAAAAATTATAAGTAATTTTTAAAAAATCAATCAATTTAATCTAAAAACTTTATTCTAAAGGGCGTTATACACCATATATACAAGGGGCCAATAAAGATCATGTCAAGCAAACATCATATCCAAAACACGGTTTTGGATATGTTTCTTTCACGGCTTACTTTTGGAATTTTTACATATACATAGACTATATGTACACAGATTTATTAGGTTAAGCTCAGGGAAAAGGACAACTAAACTGATGAAGCTTTCAAATTTGGATATAGTATGAATGGTTAATTCAATAGGACAATGATGATAAATAAAGGGCCAATGGAGTGATATTTAATAGTCAATGTGGGCCAATCAAGTCAACGGTAAAAGCACGCGTGGAGTAGTTAATTAGAGAAAATAAACCCAATCGAGGCTAACTAATTGACAATATGGTTTAGTAAAGATGTGTGAGTTGTTTTTAATGTTACTCAAAATTCTAAAATTTATTTCGTTTATCTTCTCAAAAAAAAAAATTTCATTTTGTTTTATTTTATTCTACTGTTTTGTTTTAGTTAAGAGAAAACGAGACCAAGGGCATTGGTCTCCTTCCACACGTATTTGAAGTAATTTAATTGAAAATAATAAATATTTTAGCAGATCATTTATTATCATAGCACCAGCTACATATTTAGGACACATTTACTTTTCAGGAACTCTAAAAATAGAAAATTAATTTCATGAAAAAAAAGAATTAAATTACATAAAATTAAATTTCAGAATTAGATAAAAGTGTTTACTAATTTATTAAATAATCTATTTGCTTGAGGAATTTAATTTCTATTATGTTGTTTACTTTCTAAAAGTTAGAAGAATTGAGAATATATTTACTATAGTTACGAAATTATCCTTAAATGAAAAAATAATAATTAAATAAGAATAAGAGTATATTTAGTATAAAGTTAGTTACTTCTTATTTTTTAGGGGAAGAAAATTATTTTCATATGTGATAGGTGGGAGACAAGTTTCTCATATTAAGAAAATTAATTCTCTATTTTTATGTGAGACCCATGTCATTTAATTCCTAAATATAAAAATAAACATTAAAATTTAAAATCAGAAATTTAATTTATTTTTCTATAATTTGATTACTCATTAATAAACACGACCTCATGTACATATACACATACACAATACTCAGCTACCAACTACTAAAGCAAATGTGAAGGGGAACATTTTCGTGAAAATAAATGGATTAGACCCCTCTTTTCTTGTACGAATATATCACTCAGCAAATTCTAGCTGACTCGAGTCAGGGTGTTCAATTAATTATAAAATTCTTTGTTAATCTACCGATTAATAGTTTTAAGTTTTTTTTTTTTTTTTTTAAATTTTAGTGCCAAAGTCTATGGATCTATAGTTACTCAAAAAAATAAAAAATAAAAAAGAATTAATGGAAGGCCCCGCAATGCAAGAGGAACCAAATCCCCAAAAAGGTAACCAAAGAAATAACTGGTAGGTCTTTCGGCAAAAGGGTCACTTTTGTAGGAATTTTTCAGATTAATAAATTAGGAGCCGGCCGTCCATATATAGCTTTATATTAGTTATGTGTGTTTCTGGAATATCACATGTAAAACCAAAAATCAAAAATAAAATATTGCACGTGACGGAATCCGATCGAAGATTTTGATAAAATAATATATGTTTTTCATACGACTATTTTGGTACTTGTGAAGAAACCGTTGCGCTAAAAATGGGGCTCCTTATAGGTTTGTATTGTCTAATAATAGAGATATCAAATTAAACCTTTTTACTATAATATTTTCTTTCATTAGATTTTGAACTTTCATTCAAATTTTCTATCAAATCCAGGAGCCAAACAGATCTCTATCATTATAAACCTGAAGATATTTTTCATCACATAACAGAAAATGAAACTATATAACTTTTTATCGAAACATAAAAGAGTAATATTGTGACTACATGTATAACTTAATGATAATATCATATATAGATTTCAATTAAATATGTAGAGTTCGAATTCATTTTAAGTTAAAAAAAAAGTGTAATATTTCCTTTTCCTTCGAAAAAAGGCCATCCATGCTGAAAATTAGATCAAGCCGACTCTGTCTCTGTCCTGTTCTTTGAGAAATGAGGAAGAAATTTCGAACACATTCCATAATTTGTTTCTATCACTAATACACTTCCTGATGGATGTCAACAATTAGGGTCTGTTTGGAAACTTAGTCCAAACTAACATTTTTAAACTTTTTTTTATCTTTTTCTCCAAAAGTTTTTGTCTTTTTCTCAAAATTTTTTTATCTTTTCTGAAAAGTCAACACAATTTACTATTTAAACTTAAAAATCTTAACTCAAACTTACACACCAAACAGGCCTTTGGTTGTATCCCAATTCTGAAAACTTTGAAAAGTTTGTCAGTCATCAACTAGGCTGGAAAGTCTTTTCAGCGGCTGGTAAACGGTATTCTCAATTAAAAATTAAAAAAGTTTGGTTGTCAGTTTGTCCCTACATACACTTTTTGACCCTAGACCAATCATCCTTTGCTAGTCTATCGTAATCTTTTTGAAGGGTATTTTTTTTAAATCCTACAAGGTACATACAGGGCGGCTCAAGGGCAAGGCAACTTAGGCACTTGCCCAAGGCCCCTGAGCCATGTAAGGCCCCAATTTCTTTACATGATATATATATATATATATATATATATTAAACTAGGGGATGTTTGGTGTATAAGTTTGAGTTAAGATTTGTAAGTTTAAATAGTGATTTTGATTAACTTTTTTAGAAAAGATAAAAAACTTTTGGGGAAAAAGACAAAAATTGAGTTGATGGTGATGAGTTTAAATTAATGGGCCAAACACCCCTTTAAAATTTAGACCTAGTTACGTTTTTTTTTTGTCTAACCACTTATTTGAATATATATATATACATATTATTGACAGACTTGTAGAAATATATTTGAAAATCATGCCACACATAATAAATAAAAAAATATAGGCGTGAACACAAATAAATATCTTTGTATGTTTATGTATAGACTTCTCAAACCTCGTACTTTTAAGACTCTTAAATTTGTTACAGAATATTAATAAAATTTATTTACGATAAACTATGTACTGAAAAATTTATTGAATATGTTACATCTTAAAAAACAAAAACAAAGAGATCTAACTAAATTTCACATTAGCTTTAATTCTCTCTTTTAATGTTTTAGACAAGTGTTAAATATTTAGTTAATTCTTCTTATAAAAAATGAGAATTATGTAATAGGAAGTGAAAAAAATATCTAATCGACAGGAATGTTAACTATTTTGCATATATTTTCATTTTGATGTGGTTTTGACAAATTTTAATATGTGAAAATTTACATTATAAATAAGATATTTCTATGATAAAAAAGGCCTGCTCAAAATTTTTTTTTATTTTTATTTTAGGCCTCAAAAATGCTACATAAAATCTCGTAAACAAGGAAGTAAATTCGAAAAAGTGATAAAAGTGAAAGAACGTTACTCAAATGCATGCAGAATTCCTGGTTCTCGGAACTCTGAGGTTGGTCTAGTCTTTAATATTGGTTGTACAGTCACCGTGTCCACTTCATTTGAGTTTTGACTTTTTTGAAATATATGTGGGTCGTACTTGTATGTGTGTTGGATATATTTTCTTTAGGGTGCGAGGTTGAAGTATTTTACCAAAACGAAATAAAAAATCATATGAGAATTGTATAGGAAAATGTGAAAAAAAAATTACACAATAGGATTTTATTTGAAATGGTTAAATTTGAATTGTGTTAATCCTTTTTTACATATTTATTTTATAATATAATTTTGACTAGATTTAACAGGCTGAAACATACTTATTGACCATAATAGTTTAAAAAAAAAAACTTATATATTTTAATATAATACGGTTTTAATATGATATCTAACGATAATTATATCCTATTTATAAAATTATTTTATAGTATTTTACATAATTGTTGAAAAAAAAAAGAAGAAGAAGGGAGGGTTGTAATAATTTACATTAATTATTACACATGATGGGTAGTACATAGGAAATAATTTTCGTCATTTTCTTTTAGATTCTTAATTGACTTTCAAGTGATTATTACCACTTGACGTATTCAAACTAAAAAAAAAAAAAAAAAAAAAAAAAAAAAACTTCACGTATCCAACAATAGAAGGGTAGATTCAATTTCTTTTTCATAATTTCTTTTTAAAAATTATTTTCAACTTTCTTTCTATTAAAAATTAGTTTTTTTTTTTAAGTTGCGTCCGTTGGTTTTTCTCGTATATATTACTTTATATATTTATTTAATCCAACTATTTGTGTGCGAATAGAATCCAACCTTTTTGTTGACAAATGATGAATTTTATATCGTGACTTATCTCTTTCCTTCCCGCATTGGAGTCAATCTCAATCATATATATTACTTAATAATTAACACCTTCATTAAATAAATTAACTATACAATACTTTTCTTAATTAAAAAATCAACTATTTAATACTACTCTCTTTAGCTGAAAGTGCCCTTCCAATATTATGTTATTGGTCTTTATAAATTTAGTCTATATAATCAATATACATAGACCAAATTCTATGATCCAGATCCCACCTAAAAGAGCAACTAAAATATTTTGTTGAAGATCCAATAACTAAAGCAGACTCTTTCAAACGCTTATCTATAGCTCATGATAGTTTCAAAATTACTTACAAGTAAAATTGCTTCTTTCTTTCTTTCTTCTTCTATTTTGTTTGTTTGCTTTTTTTTTTTTTTTTTTTAATTTTTCATCATATGCAAAAATACTATAAATATGACACATCTTTATATTTATGTCAACCATAATATTAAAGTTAATAATTTTATCATTTGATATCACCATAATATTCAACTTTAACGAGTAAACAAAAGTATAAAAAGGAACTCAAAACATAACTTTCCATCTTTTTTTATTTTATTTGTGGTAGAATTAGGTAATTGCTTAGAAAATACAAAATGGGGGTAAAACAACTTGTTGTAAGAAAACGTTGCCAACCTCAAAAATTTTCCACCCCAATATATGTAAAAATAAGTAAAAATAAAATAAAATAATGTATATACATTCCAGACAGGGGAAAAGAGAGAAAGAGCTAACATCATCGATGCAAAAAGAACAAAAAGTAGATATTGGATTGCAGGGGGGAAAAATCGAAAATAAACTCTAGCTTTTAGTACAACCGAATAAATAAAGAACAAAACAAGCTGAAACTTTAAATTCCACTTTATAACACAATACAACAACGATTACATCATGACATACATAGAAAAAGCTAGAACACACATATATATATATATTATATATGTATGTATATCCCCAAGAGTACTAACACATATATCATCTTCTGCCATAAAAGTTGCAGAGACAACAACAAGATCGGAAGATCTCAAACACCCAAACTAAAATAAAATCAACAACAAACCACAAACACATAAGATGGGATTTTAGTCCTGCAAAACTAACAAAAACACAAGTCGTGCAAGGACAGAAGTCGGTTAAAACTTAAAACCCATCTCTAATCTTACATTTTCCTTCGACAAAAACAAAGAAAGACCATACATAAGCTTCTAAGAAACGTCCTTTTTCCAGCTTGAAAAAACGGAGCTGGGAAAGGGCCCAGTTCTTGAGAGAACTGAGAGATGATATCAGAAATATGCAGAGATCGGAAAAACCAGATGATAGTTTAGGCGTCGGAGTTGTAGGAACTCGGTGGAGGAGTGACGGAGGCGGAGCTCTCGGCGGCGGCGGCTGCTGCTGCAGAGGAAGCTCCGGCTCCGGAGACCATGGAGACGACGGCCTTGACAAGGCCCTCAAAAATCTGAGCCTTGATCTTGCCTCGTTTTGGTGGGAAACTGGTCTGTTTGTCCTTGTCCGTTGTGGAGGAAACGCTAGCCATGCTTATCTGTCAACGGAAAACAGAGCACGTCAAAAAAAAAAAAAAAAAAAAAAAAAAGGGAGAATAAGAGACCCATTAAAGGAAAAAAAAAAAAGAAGAAGATGATTTTGAGGTTTTTGTACTCTGGAAATGGACAGGGAAGAAACAGACTCTAATCTTCTGCAGAGTATCGGTTACAGAAGAAGAGGAGAAAGGGAAGAAGAGGAGAGGGGAAGAGATAGAGAGAGAGAGAGAGAGAGAGAGAGAATTTTTTTTTTTTTTTTTGGTGAGGGGAAGCTGAGGAGGAGCAACGACTTGAGTTGGTTGGTATTAAATAGGGCGATTGGGTTGATAAAGCCAGCAAAGCCCCGTTCGAGTGCCAAAATAATAAAGACTTTTTTGCATTCTTGTGGCAAAATGAAGGTTTAGGATATATTGGTGAGGTTTTATCTGGTGGTAATCTTTGATGGGTTGGGGAGCGTCCTTAGCTCAATTGGGTACCATCCTAGGTTTCTTTCTTTGCAAGTTTTAGATAAATCAGAAATGAAAATCTTGGAGTAAATGCACAAGGCTTGGGATAAATTAAAGTTAAGCACTTTTCAACCAAAAGAAAAATAGATAAATAAAAATAAAGTATGCATAGTTTTGTATATTGAAAAGGGTAAATTGTTATATTAGTCCTTGAATTTTATTCGAGAATACCATTTAGTCCCTAAACTTTTTTTTTTTTTTTAAAATAATCTATATATATGTTGAGGGATAGTTTTGTCTTTTCAAAGTTAATTCATATTACTCAACAGAAAGACGAAAGTTTTTATACATCCATTAGGTTAAAGGATAAATCTGCACCTTTTTAAGAATTCAGGGATCAATCAATATAAAAAAAAAAAAAAAAAGTTCAACGACCAAATGATATCCTCATAAAAAATTCAAGAACTATTATAGCAATTTACCCTATTAAAAATATCCAAAATGCCCCTTGTGTTTAGTTTAAATGTTGCTTTTGTCCTTTTGTTATATACTAGTTTAAAAACATGTGCGATGCACGTGATTAGACATATTTAAGAAAATTTATTTAAATAGGAAAAAACATATAAGTAAAAAATAATATATGCAAGATTACCATTAATTTGATACCTCATTATATTTATGCCTATCATAATATTAAAGTTGATACTTTTACCTTTTATAAGACTAAAATGAAAAAAGAAAAAAATTTGGGCCAAAAGAGAAAGAAAAAAGAAAGAAGAAAAAGAAAATTGGATTGAAAACTACCTCATTATATTTATGCCTATCATAATATTAAAGTTGATACTTTTACCTTTTATAAGACTAAAATGAAAAAAGAAAAAAATTTGGGCCAAAAGAGAAAGAAAAAAGAAAGAAGAAAAAGAAAATTGGATTGAAAACTCCCCCCCCCCCCCCCCCCCGGGCGTGTGTCAATGAATTTAAAAAAACAAAACCAAAAAAAAAAGAGTACTCTCTCTCTCTCTCTCTCCCCCTCTCTGCCTCCTCCTCCTCCTTTGTCCCTTCCGTGTGTCAGGATTCAGCTCTCTCTCTCTCTCTCGCCTGGCGTGTGTAAATGAATGTAAAAAAACAAAACCAAAAGAAAAGAAAAAAACTCTCTCTCTCTCTCCCTCCCCCTCCTCCCTTCCGTATGTCACGATTCAGAGCCAGTTTAAAGGATATCTATTGAATTTGAAATATGTGTTGGAGGAAAAAATATTTGAAAATGTTATGTGATATAGAAAATATCACAAAAATTTAAAATGAGTTCAGAAAAAATATGTAAAATGGATATTGTCTTATTCTTCTTGTCGATACAAGTATTTTGACATAAAAATCATATTATTTTAATTTGAAATGAGAAAATTATGGAAATTAAAAAGTTATTGACTATTAAAGTTTGTGTTTTTTGAAAATGAAAGATAATTAAAATTTGATATAGAATTAAAACTTTCAAATCCAGATGATAATATTTTAGGCCTTGTTTGGCAAAGAGTCCTGTTTAAACTAAAATGTACTCTTTTCATCATGTTTTTTGTCTTTTTCCCCAAAAAGTTGTTTGTCTTTTCTGAAAATTCAAAAAAATTTACTATTTAAACTTACAAATCTTAACTCAAACTTACACACCAAACACCCTCTTAGTTTAATAATGTTTTAAATTGTTTTAAAATTTAATAATGTTTTTTTCAATTTTTTTTTTCAATTTTTAAGATTGATTTTGACTTAATATTTTAGTTTAATAATGTTTTAAATTGTATTCAATGGAGATTGAGAGTGGTAATCTTTGTATTTTCAAAATTTTAATTCTTCAATGAGTATTTTATGATTGATTTTACAAGTATAACGAATATTTTAAGCATTATATGATAAGATGAGTAAGAGTGATGCTTAGACAAAACACCATGTATGTTTTAGGTATTTTCTCTTTGTGTATTGGTTATATTGTGCCACATGCTTCGCAACTTCAATCGGAAACAGAAAGACAAAAATTCATTTAATTCCAAAATAACAAATATCATATTCTGACCCATTATAAGAGAAATTTGTCAAAAGAATAACCTTAAAAAATTGAAATTAGTAAAATAACCGTATTTCATTGTAACATTTGAATGATCGACTAAAAATAAGTTGGGGTTATTTACATAAATATTCAAATTGGAGGTATTAATTTGAAATATATCAATTTTTCTTTTAATTTACACAAACGTCTAAAAGAGTAATTATAAAGGCAATTTTACCATTCATAAAGAATGGAGGATTAACATATAAAGAAATTACAAAAAAGGAAAAAAAAAAAAAAAAAAGGGAATATAAGATGTTTATCAAATAAGGCTAAAGTTGATTTAATGAAATTGCAAAAATAATTGATAGCAAAGAAAATTTAGAAATTTTTTTTGATTTATTGTAAAAAATGTGTAAATATTCATAATGAACCAAAAAAGATAATATTTTCTCAAAATCAGATTTCAAATTGATGAGAAAAAGCTAAATAAAGAAAAAGAAAAATCTTTAAAAAATATTTCGTATAATGAATCTGTCTTTATTATAAAGATATGTTTGATTTCACTTCTACTAATTTATATAAATAATAGTATTTTTTCATAAAGAATTTGATTTCTTTTATTGTGTTATTCTTCAATTTGTTTTATTAAGACATAAATGATAATCTTTTGATTTATAATGGATTACATAAACAAATAGGTTTTTTCATAAAAAATTCATTGGTTTTTTATATGAAAAGTATGAATATTCATCAATCTTTATTGTCAATATTTTGTGTTGTGTTTATTATTTAGTATGAACCATCATCTTTATAGTAAATATTTTATATTTATTATAATTACTTTGATGTTTATAACTAATTTTGATTTATTATAATTTACATTTATCAACAAAGAATACTCATCATTAAAATAAAAAAATCTATATAAAAATAAAATGATGTCAGTAAAATAACAAAATAGGTACTACAAACATTTATTTCTTAAAAAATATACATATATAATATTGTTGAAAAATAGACATATTTTAAAATGAAATTAAAAATTTAGATATTTTGTGTAATTATTTTAATAAGTTATTCTCCATCATGTCGAAGTTATTATATTCATAAAAAAAATTTAGAAGATTAGTTAACAAATAAAATAAAATGATTGAATCATTATACTAATTGACTCCCGACTTAAAATAAAAACTCATGTCATGTAATAAAAAAAAATTAATTACAGTCATTTTGCTTTCATACTGACAGAGTTGTTTTAACTTTTACATATTACTATCATTGGTACGGTAAGGCACATTATATTCGGGTTAGATTTTAGTAGTCGGCTTTACGAGGGTGAGCAGTTTAATACAATATGGGGATTTTTTTTTTTTTTTTAACGTGAACTCATGACCTAATTTTTGCAAATTTAATCCAATAGTAAGAAAACTTGCTCCATCAATAAGATAAAATAACGTGAAATATATAGAATTATCCTTTTATTATTACAAATCATTTCTGATTTTTAATCGATAAAAGACACGACTTGATTGTAGGAATAAATTATTAAAACGAGACTTGTTTTAACTAGTATATTAATCAATCGATCAAAAATAACCATCTACGGTTATATTATAATGTTTTCTTCCCCCTTACTAGACATATAACCCTTCATAATCAAATGCATTTTCTGCAATTTCTTTGATCAAAATAAGAAGTTACAAATTAATTAAGAAATAAAAAATTAAAAGATGAAGTTACCGCATTCTCATATATATATTAGCTCTGAAACAAATTTACATGCCGAAAATTTGAAATTTATATGCACTATGCTTTGAATGTTTCTCGCAAAATTTTCCAAAAAATCCTTCTTCATTCATAGCCTACGATTAGCTCAATACGTCTAAAGTCTGCGCTACTTTTTGCATACAAATATATATATATATATATATTCTATAAGATGGTGCAATGGTTTTTAATGCGTTATTTGACGCATAAAAAGATAAGATTTGACAATTAGGCAGGCCAATAGCAAGCAAATATATTTTAGAAATTGAATTCGTCGTCTTCCACGCGATTGCCTCCTAAATACCGCCCACATGTTATATAAATTTTATAATTCTCAAAATTGTAAATATGTATATATATATATATATATATATTTTTCCGAAATTACATAATTGGGAATATGTCTCTTTGTTTGAGAACAGCATGAGAATGCTGATTTTCGGCCGCAAAATCTCACCAAAGAATTTTGGCGGCTAAAGTAACGTAGGAAGAGATTCGAGGAAAGGGAACACATTTAAAAAACTAGTGTAATATTGTTGGGTGACATGTATAATGTATTATTATTATTATTATTATATTATCAAGCTATACCAATTAAAACAAAGGAAATTTCAGTTAATTAAACAAAAACACATAAACAAAAGAAACTGAATAAAAAAAGCCTCAACGTTTGCGTTTCTTATACGGTGCCTACATTTAGATATCAACTATACCACATGTGTGTTCAGGGGTATTGGACAAATCTATATTGGAACCTTTTCTCTTATCCATCCGTACCTAATATTAAAAGCACGAATTTTAAACCTAATATTAAAAGCACAAATGTATTTTTTCCATGTATTTATTTTTTCTCCAAATATACTACGTGGTGTGTCTATCACCTGCCACGTGTTTTTTTTCTTGTCCGTACATACTTGCCAACCATTTTTTTTAATGAGAAACAGTAAGGATAAGTAGTTGCTTGATTACTCTGGCTATTTAATTATTTTTTAATATTAGTAAAAGACATTAGTGATATTTAAAATTATATATCAATAGAAAGTAAATCCTATAATATGAGACCCGCATATGAGATTTATTTTTTTATTAGTTATGGTATTTAACACCGTTAATATCCAAAAGTGTTTTTTTCATTAAGTTTAGCAAATCTTGATGCGTTCTACAAATATATATATTTTAAATTATCCAAGTTTCCTTTTGAGGCTTTTTTATGAACTTCTTTGGTAGAAACTGTCTATTTTTATATCATTAAGAATTGTAATTTTAACTATTAAATTAAATTTTTAATTATTTGATTTATATGTCTCTGTATTAAAAATTTGCAACATACAACATAAAATTGCTTTCTATTGCAGTCAAAAGGGACGATTTCTCTTGTAGATTCCCCACCTCCCCCCCAACCAATTTGTGAACATATTCGAAGTGAAAAAAAAAAAAAAAAAAAAAAAAAGCCAACGTATATACAGAGATCCTCTTTAAAAATAAAACTCAATTTTCTTTATGAAGATAATAAAACTCAATTTTCATTCTTGTGTCGAAGTATGTTTGTTATCTCGTGTCCAACTGTATGGCACCTTCACGCACTTTTATGTTAAACATATATGGAAAAATATAAATACAAAAAATCATTCATTTATCCAAGAATCATGCTTTATAGCTGTCTAATAGTTGAATATAATAAACTACAAGTAAGAAAACGATATGTGAATTTAATAAGATGACTAAGGGACCTACCTGGTGTGTTTTCTTGTCTTCCGTCTCTCTCTCTCTCTCTCTCTCTCTCTCGGTCTCTCTCTCTTTTTGTCTTTAATTGAGTTTCCTTACCCATCTCATGAGATAGATGGCTTCTAGAAGAGTGAAAAGTGCTTGACTTATGAACGCCAGACAAAATTAATCAAAAAATGTTTATAATTAAGTACTTGAAATCAAGATACCTAATCTTAATATACGGTTAAAAACTTCAATAAATTATGCTAACAAAAATTAGTGACTTGGACTCCATTGTGAATTCGGATTAGAATGTAACAAAGCATAAACTATGGTTCCTCTCTCTCTCTCTCTCTCATGTTTACTTTTCCACTTTTCTATTTTCTGTCTTCTTCTTTCTCTCTCTCTCTCAATCTATGATCACAATATTTATGGAACACCGAAGGCTGTTTCCTAATAAAAACTTGGTCAATTCATGTACCGAAACGTGATAGATAACCATTTTCAGCTAATGTTGTTAAGCACTATTAATATTAATATATATATATATATTTATATTTTTTTTAAGAAAAGGGAGGTGTTCCATTAAAAAAAAACCATCTATTTTTGTTTTATATTCACTAAAATAACATAAAAAGTGTCATGTCGCTTCACACCGAATAGCTCTTAAAAAAAAATGAAAAAAAAAAAAAAAAGATGGTGTGTTCCACATGCAGACATGTGCGGTGCGGAGTAAGCCAAACAACATTTTTGGAAAAACGTTCGTTCCTATACTAGGGAACACCAGGGGAATGTTTTTTAAAACCGACGACAAAAATTTTCTATACAACACCTTTTTACCTTTGAGAACCTATTCAAAATTAATTACTATTTAAGAATAAAAAGTAATGAGCATCAGAACAAGTTTAATTATAACTGCATATATAATTTAATGATAATTTCATAATTATTGTTATTATTATTATTTGCTTAATAATTATGCAATAGATTGATGTTGAGTTTGAATCATCCAATCTTAAGTTTAAAAAATAGAAAAGAATATAGTAAATAACATATTGAAGCTAAAATAAGTTAATAGCATATTTATTAACAAATGTATTATTTATCTAATAAAGTATTTATTTATTAGATCAAAATATTTTTCTCTTTTAAAAAATGAGAAATTCTCATGAAAGATTCTTCTTAAAAATAAAAAAAAAAAAAAAAAGAATGACTGAATTTTCCGTCTTATTGTTTGTAATTTATAAATTAGTAGGTATAATAATTATCTTACTTAATCCGACTGCTGGGCGTTTTGCATTTGGCGGGAAAGCACCAAGTCATTCACAACAATGGGGGATCAGAGCTTTCTCTAGAGAGAGAGAGAGAGAGAGAGGGAGAGATGGCAGAGAAGCTGATAAAGGAGATGGGTTTGCCCAAATCAATGGCCAACGTTTTCGCAGCGCGTAATATCACCACCGCCCAGGTAACCTTTCTCAAAACCCTAGCAGATGTTCAAATTTGGCTGGGTTTAGTTCAGATAAATCTCAAATTCTCTCACTCTTTTTCCCATAATTCGAGACGAATTCCCCATTTTCTGATCCTTTTGCTTCTCAGGAAGCCCTAGCCCTAACCGAATTCGAGCTGATGCAGTTGCTGGACGTGGGAATGGCGGAAGTTTCCTCCGCTCTAGCCCGCATTAGCGAAATCGCTTGCCCTCCCTACCAAACTGTGAGCAAAAGAAAAAAAAAAATGATTTTTTTTTTTTTTTTTTAAATTTTCTATGTGAATTTCTCGGAATTGTGGTCTTAGGTTGGTTTTTGTAGGCACTGTCTCTAATGGAGCAGCGAATGCAGAAGGAGGACCATGCGGGTCATCTTCCGACGGGTCTTAAGGGGTTAGACGAGGCATTGTGCGGCGGAATACCGTTCGGTGTTTTGACGGAGCTTGTTGGTCCTGCTGGGATCGGCAAAACACAAGTATGCTTCTCTTTTTTTCATTCTGTTTTTGTTTTTGTGTTATTATTGAGAAGTCGTGGCTATGATGTTGTTTGGATAATCTCGGTAGGTAGTGCTATCGAATGTGCAAAGCCTAATTATCATCAGAGTTAGTACGTTGATCGACCTTTTAGTCGGGGTATATTGGGGTTTTCACACATTTATTTCGGTCGCCCTAGTGCCAGATTTGGGAAAAAATGGAGCTACTCACACATTAAGGATGAGCCATTATAAATCTTATGTGTGTTGTTTGTTTTATCTTTTATATTATTCCTCTCGTTAAAAAAAGATTAAGGCACTTAATCCGTGGCCGGGCTTTTACTGTCCTATACCAGTTTGAAGCCACAAGTAAGCTTCAAGGATTTGAATTAAATGAATGAATTTTGACTTTCTTCTTCTGAAGAACATTTGTTCTGAGGGAGTTCTTATTTTTCTAATTATGATGGGCGAGGTTTTTTGCTTGTTATCTGGTGTGTTTGAACGAAGATTTTTAATCATAAACTGTTTCCATTGATGTAAAACTGCAGATTTGTATGAAGCTCTCGTTGTTGGCTTCATTGCCGACAGCTTATGGAGGTTTAAATGGCCGTGTCATCTATATTGATGTCGAATCCAAGTTTAGTTCAAAAAGGTAAATGAATTGGACCTATTGATATCAGTTACTGACAATATTTTCCCCAGAAATTCCTGAATTTTGATTCTTCGTCAGGTTGATAGAAATTGGAGTCCAAGGTTTCCCTGATATATTTAACATGAAAGGAATGGCACAGGAGGTCTGCAGAGTTTATATTTATTATCAGCATACTTCAAATTATTTTATTGAGAGCATCAGTTTCGGTTACCCTGAATTTGTTTTCTATATATGACACAGATGGCTGGAAGGATCCTAGTTTTGCGGCCAACTTCGATTTCTAAATTTACTGAGAGGTATGATTCTTGTAAGACTTTATATTCTTAGCTTCATAATGGACAATTTTTCACTTAATGGTCAATCAAAAGGTTAACTTCATATGGTATCTTAAAATGCAGCATTACTTCCTTTTCGTACGAAAGATCCCATTTAATATAAGAGCTGCTACATATTCCAATTTCATTTGTTGCATTTATCTCACCTAGTCAAGACTCATCAACTTTTAATTGATTGTATTTTATCCGATCTACTGTTAGCTTGCAACAAATCAAGGATTCGCTTCTTCGGCAAGAGGTGAAATTGGTAGTCATTGACAGTATGACTGCTGTTATTTCAGGGTGAGTTGAGCTTCTCTGTAATTCGTATGACATTATTTCAGAATCATAAGGTTCACATTTGATTCGCCTCCATACTTTGGATTAATTAGAATAACCTGAACTCAACGATCCAAACATTGTTACATAGACGGTCTTAATCCCTTAAAAGGGTGATGTCCAGCACCAAATTTAATAGCACTGAAGAATGATCTAATGACCTGAAAACCCCTTGAAACCTTGATATATTTGATATTTGTTGTCAAAGCTGCAGGCAAATAATGAGACTGGTCTCTCTTTTGGTCAGATTGATTGTTTGATCCACTTACTTTAGATCATATGGTTTAAGTAGTGATCGTCTTTTGTCCAGGGATTACGGACAGGGAGCCCCAAGACAAAATTTACTAGGTTGGCATATTTCCTTTATCAAGTAAGAATCTTATCTCTTGGTATTGGAAATGTTAAACTTACTAGCTATCGGCGATGCCCTTTTCTGCTCAAGTGATATATCTCTCTCTCTTTTTCTCTCCTTTTACTCTAGATCGCTTGCTGAAATTTCACGAATCCCTATTGTAGTTACAAATCAAGTACGAACTCAAACCCGTGATGAAGGCTGCCAGTATTCTTTTCAAGGTAGGTTCGAAATGTCACATTGTGAAAGCTTATGCTCAAAAATTTGTGTAAGACAGTTGTTATACTTTGTGCAGTGCAGAGCACAGAGGATCCTGCAGGATATGATTCTCATCTTGTTGCTGCTTTGGGGATTAATTGGGCTCATTCCGTGACAATTCGTCTTGTGCTTGAAGCTAAATCAGGTTGGTTTTGATGCTTCCTCTAACCAAAATGAGTGTTTGCAGTGTAGGCATTCTCTCACTCGATCAACATGTTGTCACGTGAACAAGTCGCTACTTTTTCCTCTAAATTGGATCGAGTTTGCTACTTTTTCCCCTTATTTGGATTGTTCCTGGTTAGCAGAAAAGTTCATGTGGGTATCACTCCTTTGCAGTGTTTAACACCCTTTTCAGCCTCAAAAAAGAAAAGTTCATGTGCGTGTTTTGTAAACTGCACTCTACTAGGCATACTGAATCTAAACCTCATGATGGTAGAACTATATGATTCTTGAGATGGTGTGATTAAAAGTATTCAGAGTTGCGAACTGTTTAGTTCTTAGTGTTAACTAAATATACCAGAGAAAATTTAGACGTTTATGTTTCTTATAGCTGATTTTGCAATTTTCTTCTCTCTTGCAGGTCAGAGGTTCATCAAGCTGGCAAAGTCTCCAATGTCGCCACCTGTGGCTTTCCCTTTTAAAATAACAGCAGCTGGAATCTCATTGCTAAATGACTACGGAAGAGAACTCAAAGGCGCAGAGATAAACAGAATTCATTCTCATGGTTTGTCACAGAGACTTTTGTTCTTTCGTGAATCTAGATATCCATGATAAACATATTAGGTGGTGAGAGTATATCAAATAAGTAGCATTTGTTTATCACGTTACGTTGATCTCTGATTGAAAAACGCATCCTGCAAACTGATAGGTATATAGCTAAATAGATAATTTAAGAATTTCCTGCAATATGATCGGTCTATATATCTCAAGCGTGTGCCCAATCTGCTTCTAGCTACTTCCTTTCTTTGTTCCCACACACAACCTTCAGTGAATAGGTATAAAAGCTCGTGCCCGTTTTTTATGAAAGAAATAAAAAAGACGACTGATTTAGGGTCTCATGCTATAATATCTAAATTGCAGGCCATGGTGATGTCATTAATTTTGACGGAAAAGGTTGCGGAGGTGATCAATGGGGGAGGCCAGCATAGCTCAACTTGCAATCATTTTACAATATAACTTCTATTCAGTGTGTGCTGTCCCTTTTCATGTGCTTTAGCTGAAGAAAACAGACAGCAATTGTTGAATTTGACAAGTCTCACCTTTGTCCCTAAGATAAACAGATGCTTCCTAGGATTGCTGAAGCCGGATTTAGAACTCCGGAGGGTTTAGATTGTCAATTATAGTTCACTTGTTTAGAATTCTGTTCTTGTAATTGAGATTGCATGAAAAGGATGTTCAGAAACGATGACAAAATTATAGGATGGCATGTGTTATGTACAGAATAGTCTTAGAAGGTGACACTGCTACAGAATCTTTTGATTTCATTGAAAAGTCCTTGATTCACTTATCTATACATCGTGTATCAAATGTATTTGTTACCTTTCCAAATTTTGAGATTTTTTTGTGACATTGTTGAAAATCTCTCGAAATGTAGAAGTGATGTAACCATTTCTCTCAAAAGTTATAATTGAAAAGAGAGGCACGATCAACTCCTTTAGACACTACTCACTACTAGACTTGAGAATCTATCCCAAGTATTATCTTTTTGACTTTTTACCTCAAGGAGTCCCTTATGAATCCGTAGAAGCACCTAACGGACAAGTTCAAACACTTTTTCGAGGCTTAAGTCACATGTGCCGCCTCCCAAGTTTAAGTATGCTTTTGCATCGACTCCCCTTTCTATTGAACTATATATATATATATATATATATATATATTTGAGGGAAAGAAGTAGATAACATATTATTACGAAAAAAACAACGAAAATAGGCAACAAAGAAAACGAAAAACAAGAACACACAGATTTACGTGGAAAACCCTAGATGGAAAAAAACCACGAGCAGAGGAGAAGAAATCCACTAAATCAAAGATTGATACAAGAGGAGTGTAGATGCTGGGAATCTACCGTCAAATTTTAATAGAAGTTAGTAAAAATGAATGAAATAAACAATCGATTGGGCCCTTGGAAATTGTTTATGAAATTCTTAAAGCATTATAATATCAAAATAATCAAGTAAGAAAAACGAAAAGAGAATCAATAACACCGAAATTTAGATAGGGTCGCCAAATGTGTGCTACGTTCTCTGTGAGTGTGGTTTCTTCACTATATGTGATTGTTCTCAAATACAGTAGGTTACAATTTCTGAATGAATTTTGGTAGCGTAATAGTACGACAGAATCAGAAAAAAGAAGTCATCTGTCTGAAGGGGGGTCTTCCTCTATCTATAGATAAAGAGTAGTGGGTCTGAACCCGTAATTCGTGGTGAGCGGTTCTCGCTCAATATCTTTTGGGACACATGTCATGATGTGGACTTGGCGGTTATTAGGGTGAATATGATCACAGATTATGGGCTTAGCAGTTATAAAATATGACGTCATCGTCAATCATGGGCCTGTCAGTTATCATAAAAGCCAGTCAGTCAGTTCACATTCGAACGTCGAACCAGTCAGTTCTAAGCCCATAATCTGTCGAACCCGGTAATTCTCGTCTAAGCCCTTTAGCAGTTATAAAATATGACGTCATCGTCAATTATGGGGGGTAGCCCTTGTAATTCTCGTCAAGCACGAGCGATGAACGATGATTAGGAAACAAGGACTAGTTCTTACGAACGTGCCCTTTGTGGCTTATATTAGATTCAATGTACGTCCAGTCACGTTTGAACTGACTGGTTCGACGTTCGAATGTGAACGATCATAATTCATGATGGACGAATTGAGATTGCAAATTGGGTCCGGCCCAAAATATATGGAAATATTATAGATTTGAATCAGGAGTTCGTTGTTCGTTTTATAAACAGTCGAAGGCTAATGATGTAATGGGAAGACGAAGTCTAACCCCAACAAGGAGCGGCTACAGCAAAAGTGCATAATAATGAAACCCTAAAATTATATTATATACATACCCAAACCCTAAAATTTGATCCATGAAAAAACCGGGTTAGTCTCAATCCCTTCGCTATCACCACAGAGTCCCAAAAAAATCTCATAATTAAAGCTTCACCACAAATGTCACACCGCGAGCTTTCGGGCCCGGTCAAAAGAGAATTCGGTTCACCAAACTCTAGCACATATTTATAATAAAAAAATTGAAGTAAATAGTATGTTTTTCAAATAATTTCAGTAAATAATAATGCAGGTAAATAATCTATTTATTGGAAGTAGATTTGTTATTTATCTAATCAATTTGTTATTTGTTATTTCCTTTTTTTTAAATCTTGCTATTTTTTTTTATTTAACTTGCATTTAGTGTACCGGTTTAGAATTGAATTTTTAGGTTGAAGTTTATTGACTTTTTAAAAACTAGTTATAATTTTTGTTGAATTTTCAGAAAAAATAAAAAACTGATATAAAAACTCTATATTCAAAAATAGAGAGTCAAACGGAAGTTTAATTTCGTAAAAATGCTATTTACTATAATTTTCTGGGATTTCTACTGCCGTGGGAGCTGAGTTTCCTATCCAATTTGGGTCTGAGCCACAAGGGCCGTTAATCAGTTCAAGGCCTTTGAATGCAGCGGGCCCAAAGCCCATACATTAAGAATAGACAGTGAGCTTATTTTTGCTTAAAATGATGGAAATTAGAGGACAACTAATCCAAGTTACTAGTTTAAAGTTGATTAGTCAAGTAGCTAATGACCTATTAAGCAGAAAATAGTGCCTTCTTTTTTTTTTTTTTTTTTTTTTTAACATATAGAGAAGGCCTATTATTCCCAACGTAAAGCAAGCCTAGAGACAAAATAAAACAGTCTGCTACGCCGTATCTTTTCCAGTACAAAAGTGCAGAAGATTTTTTTGAACTTTATTGTTTAGTCTGTAGAAATTAGAAAAAACTTGTATCCTTGTCAATGTCGTGTTTTCTGCTTTGCTTCCTTTTGTTTTTTGTTTTTGTTTTTGTTTTTGTTATATATATTTGAGAAAAGCAACTGAACTATATGTTCATTTTTATTGGGAGTTGAGTTGAAGATCAGCCAATCCTCGTTATCTTAGAAAAAGCGTAAAGAGGAGTTACTTCCGACTTTTCTTACAGTCCGATAACAAAAGGTAAGGAAAGCACATAGGCCAACTCATAAATATGCACTTAGGATTGGCTGTAACAATAGAAAAAAAATTCAAATTTTTATGAGATAAAATGCCGCAGAAATTTTTTTAAATATCATTAGAAAATAGTCTCATTAACGGGATAGAAATTTTTATTGAAGGAAAAAAATAAAGTAGGGATGATGGAATAGATTATTTAACAACCAAAATTTGTTTGAACAAACATGTATTTCATGAAAGAACATGCATTTAAATATGGGATATGGTGCTGCTACGGAATCTCATTTCATGTCTCCTATTAATATATGTGTCTTTGGTATAACTAGATATTTTATCATTTCTCTTTTGTTGTTGAATTATGATATGTGTATATATATATATATATATATATATATTATTTATTTGCAGTGTAAGATTATGTGAATGAGGAGCTTGGACAATGAGGAATCCCAGGTGAAGCACGTTGAAAGACTGGGGTTATATATAAAGGAGGATAAATGCTTTACTTGATCCACATGTTAGTATGAAATAAATAGGAAATCTATTCTAAAACAATTGGTTTTTTTATTACCAAAGGATACCCTAAGCATTAATCTGATTCGTGTCTTCTAAATTTTAATATCATTTTTATTTTATCTTCTGTACTTTAAAAATTCTCATTTTAACCCATCATATGTTTTGAATTAGTCTAATTTAATCCACTCTTCTAAAAATTTTGTTAAAAACAGACTAACCACTTATGTTGGAATTTCTATTAAAAGTAATGCTATGCTCCTCTTTTTTTTGGTCTGTTCTTAACAAAAATTCTTACAAAAGAGATTTGGTGTGACTAATTCAAAATTAAAATGATCCAACAATTAAAAAAGAAGATGTTAATTATTAAAAACAGACTAACCACTTATGTTAGAATTTCTATTAAAAGTAATGCTATGCTCCTCTTTTTTTTGTCTGTTCTTAACAAAAATTCTTACAAAAGAGATTTGGTGTGACTAATTCAAAATTAAAATGATCCAACAATTAAAAAAGAAGATGTTAATTATTTAACTTGTGTTTGGTTCGTCAGTTGAAAATGAGATTTTTAAAATAGAGTTAGTTGACTTTTAAAAAATTAATAATAAATTTTATTGACTTTTTAAAATAAAATAAAATTAAGATAAAAATATATAATTTAATTAGAATTAAATTCAAAGTCCAAACAAAGCCCAAGTACATAATATTTTTTTTGATAAACATTTAATACATGATCTAACGCACACAGTGTAAATCACTCCTTTTAAGATTAACTTATCTGGTTTAGGAGTCAAATCAATTAATACAAACAGTTCCTTAGCACATACTCCATCAAGATTCAATAGTATTAACTTTTTTATATTTTAGTATTTCCTTTTTCCCCGACCTTTTGTAGGAACCAAGGCAAGGGATTTTTAAACCGCAACATGAACTTTTTAATCAAGTATCGAAGCATGTTTTAACCAACGATTCAAATCTTAGAATTATAATCTAATGTTTATTTTTTTTTTTTACAGTTTTATTATTCACGTAATTTAACTACTTAAATTTTAAAAATCCATAACTTTACATAAACAAGTTCAAATGAAATTTTTTTTAATTGTATATAATTTCGAGACAAACAAAACAAATACTATATTGATATTTTTTTCGAACATATTTCAATTTTTTACACTTTTTAACTCAAGCAATTCAAACACATCGATAAAATGCACAAATAATCTAAATCTAAATTTTACAATCCAAATCTTAACACTAAACGCAAGCTAAAACTCTAGTATCAGTTCATTTCTGAGGAAAGCACAATACATTTATAATATATATATATATACAAGAACTCTCTCGTATGACACCACCGGACCGTCAGATGGAAGAGTTCTCTCTACCTCTCTCTAGCAGGTTGTACCACGTTTTTTTTCGAGTTGTGCCGGTCTCCTATATAGATTGTACCGATGGACGACTATTCGACTGTATAGGAGAGTATTCCTATATACACGATACAATACAACGTTCTGGATATTGGTTTATTGGGTTTCTTAAACAACCAAATAAAATAAATAAATAAAATAAAATAATTGAGAAGAAGAAGCCAAAGATTGCTTTGGCTTTTTAAGGTTTCTTTTCCTTTATCTTAATGTAGGCTGTAGCCTTTTACATCTTTATAGCATTTCTTTAGAACAAATTAGGTGACTGTCTCTCACTCTCTCTCTCTTTCTCTCTCTTTAATTATATAAGTTGCATAGATTAATATTCTTCTGTATAGCTGTTCTTTAAAGTATTGTTTGAAATATGAAATCCCTCACCAAATCAAGATGATCGGCATTTGGATATCCGTTTTAAACGTAATTTTTAAACTGAAAATTTGAAGATTTAAAACAAAAATCCGAACTAGGGTTAAATTTAACAGAATAAACAAATGCCAAGTTGTTCACATCAGACACTACACTACAGTCTGATATGCCTCTGGAGTGGGTCAACTTTTATAAGCATAGAAACAACATGGCCTTATTAAATTGAAGCTAATTAGGATTATATTCTGATTCAGGTCTGACGAGTTTGCGTGCTTATAGTAATTAATAATGGATTTGGCATCTTAATCTCCTCGAAATTATATGCTTTTTTTTTTATTCATACAATTAGAAAGAGGATGATAGTTGTAACCATTTAGGATTATTCTATTAATCAGTGCAATGTACCTGGTTGGCCTCAATGTATATAGTTGATTAATTATCAAATATATATAATATATAGAGTTGAATTTGAGTCTGTTTAGTTTTTTAATTTACATTGTTCCAGCGTGAGACTCTGTCAGAGTGGAAATCAAATACGACACACTTTGGTTGATATTATTTCGTGTATTGGCATCGTACATTCCCAGAACGCTTCAATAGTTTCTACAATTTGGACCCTTTTTATTTTTTTATTTTTTTGCCCTTATGGTTTTTGGTCTTTGCTTGTTAAAGTTCTACAAAGGACACAACCTGGGATCTAAGTTTAGAATGTGCTTTTTGTAGAGACGTGTAGTCTTTGTTTTTAGATATTGTCTCCTAAGGAAAATGGATTGTGGGGTTTATATATAGTTATTAAATTAATAATCTTTTGATTGTTAAGTTATAAAGTCTAATTAATATCATATAAAGAGTCGTTCTACGTAAAAACAATACGCAGATTGACTTAGTTATTGATTAAGGGTATTTTCAAAATTTCACACTTGTAAATTTCCTCTTGCCCCATGGATAAGTTTGGAGTCAGCTTTTGTTTCGTTAGGCATAGTTTATTAATAAGGAGATATTTTACGCTGGATAATCTTTTATACAGTTCTAGAAAAGCGATGCTCTATTGTGGTTTTGATGTTACTTGTCTGGTGTGATTCATGTGAATGCCTTTCAACAAGATTCCTTAAATATTAGTTACATAAAAATTTTCAAATTCTGACGATTGTACGTACGACATATATATATATATACGACATATATATATGACATATATATATATATATGTGTGTGTGTGTGTTAAGGTATCATAGTAAAAATATCCTAACTTTAATCATGTGGTTTTGGAAAACAATTTCTTTTTTTTTTTTAAGAGTTTTGGTACACAAGAAAATCAATTTACTCAGAATTTTAGTTTCAAAATTTTTTATTATGAGACCATAATAAAGAAAATATGGGTACCTAAAAAAAAAAAACATAACCTCTTCTTATGCCAATGGTGTTTTTAATTCATAGCAAGCCCAAAACCATGTAGAATAAATAAATAAATAAATAATTCAAATGACCATGTTTTCCTAAACAATATATATTTTTTAATTCTTATTAAAAAAATCCTGAACTTCTCATAGAATTAAACCCCTTTTATCAATTATGCACACTTTTTTTAATTTTCTTTAACAATCTCTACTAAGAAATAATTTAGGGTTGTGTACAAATATCGTGCTTGTGTTGGCATGATTAAATGTATTGAAAAATCAAACAATAACATGAAATATTTAGTACACGTGAAACACAATAGACACGCAAACATATTTAATAAACAGGTCGATTTGAGTTGGTACGGGAAATTTTGAAGAATTGATAAACACTTAAAATCAATAACAATTCAGTATTTTTAATAGAAACTAATTATGGAAATTTATAGTAAGGAAGCAGTCAAAATTTCCAAATCTTCAGATCTAAGGAAACAAAAACACTCATACACTTTATTGTAAAAGTTTTGAGAAACGGATCTTCCTATACTCATGCTCAATTGATACTAGAGGTGGCAATACGGGTCGCGATACGACGATACAATTCGAAAATGACACAAATTTTACGGGTTAGGATTGGGAAAAATAGGGGTCGGGTCAAATTCGGGTTACCTGAAATTGACAAAAAAAAAAAAAAAAAAAAGTAGTATTCGGGTTCTACTCGTATAACCCGAACACGTCCCCTTTTTTTCGTGTCAATTTCGGGTTAAATATCGTGTTAATTTCGTGTCGCGGGTCAATTTCGGTTCGTGTCGTGTCAACCCGTAATGGGTTCGTGTCGTGTTCGTGTCGTGGTTTGAAGTCGTTTTTGTGTCATGAGTCGTGTTCAGGTTGGGGAAGAAAAAATCGACACGACACGAACCCGACACGTGACACGAATTGTCACATTTGATACACAGTTAAGCTATTTAATTTATATATATCATGCCGTCAATTTTGAGTTAAGTGAGTAAATGCAAAATCTACGAATTTGTTATTTTATACTTATCAATTCTAAGATCAACTAGTTACCCGAAAATTGCTACAAAATAAGTAAGTTTGAGGAACCAAAGGTAATCTTCACACACAACATACGTGGTCAAAATTTATTTGTTTTGTGTTAGTTTTGAACCATATGTTAATATTATACGTCTCACAAATTACTGGTCCTAGTTAATTATATTGGACAAAGTACATTGTGAAACACGTGCATGTTTATTGTGGGGTTATTTTGGTGTTTTGGTGCAATAATGGAGAGAGTAAAAAATTGCATAAGAATACAAAAGAATTTGACTAAAACTTCAATTAGGGTCGATATGTGGGAATATCTAGAGACGGTGATTTGAAGATTAAGTTGGAAATGTGTGCTTGGAAGAAAAATTTTTAAAAAAGTTATCATATAAAAATAAAATAAAATTTTGAAATGTGTTAAAAAAATTTTTACAAAATGGATTTTATCTTATTTCTCTCGTCGTTACGAGCAATTTGACATAAAAAATCATCTTATTCTGATTTGAAATAAAAAAGTTATGGACTTTTAAAATTTTAGTTTTTTGAAAATATAACAGAGGAAAAGTTCGATATAGAGTTAGGATTTCAAAATCCAAATGAAATTTTACCTTCTCTAGATGGTATACCAAACGGGGCCTTAGTGGATTGTGAGAGAGTAAATAGTAAACATGCTATTTTTTACAGATTATTTTATATCATGTAACATAGGATATTGTACAACAGGAACACTCTATCACTCTAATCGGACTTGAATCGTAATCGTAAGATTTATATTAGATGGTGCATGTCTTACACCAATTAGGGTCGTTAATTTGATTGAAAAAATATAAGTTAAATAAGTGCCAATAACCAAGACCTAAGATGTAAAATCTCTGTTGTTTATCAAAAAAAAAAAAAAGTAAAATCTGTGTCTATATTGTATATAGATATAGATATATATATATATATAATATAATATAATATCTTGTGGGGTAGAGCTCATCCTTAATTAATTAATTGTGTCACCTCAAATCCTTCAATTAATGATCTTCCTCACTAAGCTGGATTTGGACTCGCTAAGCTGAACTGTCCATTTAAGATAACGGCCACGTGTCGGTTTGTTTTTGGTTAATTAACCCTGCCGTCGCTTAATCCTCCACGCACTAGCGAGATGTGGGCAAACCACATTTTCGTAAATCCAAAGCAAGTTGTACGTTTCCTTGGATTTTGTTTTCTTTAATATTCATTTCATGTTATTTTTAACGAACAAATAATTGTTTTAATTTTACCCTTAAAATATATTATTCTAATTAACTCACTCTCTCTCTCTCTCTCTCTCTCATGATTTCAAACTAAACATTGTAGTTGGAAGAGTTGAGAAAGATAAAGGAATAAAAAAATGGGAAATGGACATTAAAAAAAAAAGGGAAATGGAAATGGAAAACAGTTGAAAATAATATAGAAATGGAAAGTTTCACAAAAGGACGGGGTGAGATATGAGGTGGGAGACTTTCCATGAATGGAGAAGGAGCGTCCACGTCTCCCTAGGAGTAAACCTCGTACACCCTATGCCGACAATACACCCACTTGGAAAATAAAAAAGGAACTCCCTAATTGTACTTCTTTTTTTTATCTTTTTCTAACCCCTTTTTTTTTTTATAAATAAATATGAATATGATTTATCAGATTATTGCAAAAGAAAATGTTCTACATGTTTGTGTATTAATGGTATGTTCACGTCGCTTGACTCAGTATTTAATGCAACAGTCGAGATCATTGATAGGATGATAAAAGATTTTATCCCTAATTCTTTAGCAATTAACAAGCAAGGACTCACAAGTCAATCAACAAATAACCGTTAAATCGGTAAACTTATGTAATATATGACTCAAATTCCTTATTTTTTAGAAGTAAATGTTTCAAATAAGATATTTTTTATCATCATGTCACCACGACCGGTGGTTACATATATGTGTATTTATCACCATAATGTGCAAAGTTATTTATCACCATATATAAAGTACGACATACCCATTTCAATATACTTGGTTTTTACCACTAAAGAATAGCTCCTATATAATAAAAAAAAATTCTAACCAATAGCATGTATTACTCAAATTCTTAACGCCAATACTGCATAATTGGTTCTCATTTTTTACGGACTATGAATGTAATATAAGAGTATCTGACGATAAAATGACCATTTTAAAATGATCATTTCATGTCTATTAAAAACGAAGAAAATAAGATGATTTTATTTTGTAATATTTTTGGTATTTTTAAAAAAAATTGAACTAAAACAATGTGGTTTAGAAGGAAACATTTGAACATAACCATTTAAATTATCATTTGAAATTGTGTTTAGATGTTCACAATCTCAAAATAAACATTGGAAAAAAGTATTTGAACGTGCATTTGGATAGATATTGAAAACAATTCTAACAAATCTTATTAAATCTCAATGTCTATGAAATTTTTTTGATATGGATCAGTTTGTTCCTCTTTTTCTATAAACGCATAGAAAAAAAAAATTGCCTCAATCAGATTTGAAACTTAAATGGAAGAGAGAAAAAATGTTTTAATTAAAGAGAATTCAATTGTTATTGTTAAATATATACCCAAATGGAGTCAAATTTAAGGGCAAACAAACATTATATTTTTCTTCTTAAATGGCCAAACGGACCATTTGACAATAATCGAATGACATTCCAAATGTTATGTTCCCGAACGCCCATTTGAATGGTCAATCCAAATGAAATGACAGATATTTTCAAACGGTTGAAACAAATGAGACCTAAACCTATGCAAAATTATTAAGATTATTTTCACCTATATTTCTGAACTTTAAAATCACTCTCATTTTACCATTTGAACTTTAAAAGCTCACTTTACCCCCTTAACTTGGAATTTAACCCCACTTGTCCATTCTTTCAGAATTTTAGTTGAAATAGACAAAAAAAATATATATATTTAGTCTTATTAAGCTCATTCTATCAGGATTTCTATAAATAAAAAAAATTGAAAAAAGACTAATTGTACTTAATTCATTTTTTTCCATTAATTTTTAATATAAATTCTAATAAAATAGATAAAATGTGGTTAAATCCAAAATTCATAAGACAAAATGAGAGTTTTTAAATTTCAGGAAGATGCAACTATTCTAAATCATCAATATTAATTACATGCATAGTTTAATAGTAATTTCATATATTTTTTCATAATAAAATATATAGTTCAAATTCTTATATCCTCATAACATCCATAGGGGTGGATGGGTTGGCAAGAGTGTAAACCTCTGCTAGGCTTTTCTCTTTCGTCCACTTGAGTTCGATTTTCATTGTCTCTCCTTAAACCTCGCTCTGGTTTCGGCTGTTAAAGCATGGTTTGGTGATGACATGGTAGATAGCCGATTGAGAGAAACTAGTATAAAAAATATGTCTCATTGTCATATTTAAGGAAATGAGTTTCTGCTTGAAAGATTGAAAATCTAAAAATGATAGGGTCATTTCCATATTTTTTTTCACAAATTTTTTTTTTTTTTCCCTTATACCCTCGTATTAAAGAAAAAGAAAGGATAAAATTTTCCCCATAAATATATGCCACAATTTCCTAGTTTATAGGAAATTAAAAGAGACTTACGTGAACCGTAGGATCGGGCGATCGACATCAGAGACATTGACCACACGAGAATTTGGACAGAGTTAGGCGGATTTCGGGGTGGAGGGGGGGGAGAAACCAAACGTGGCAGTCTTTGATAGGCCAGATGATCGACTTTGTAGACTGGTTTTGGAGGTGGTACTTTTTATATGAATGGGATTTTTTTTGTTTATTGAACAACCGGCAATAGCCGGTCGAAAAGTCACGTTCACAGGGATTGGTTTGAGGTTACCAAAATTGGAATATAAGTTTACAAAAAGATTTTAAGGTAGTGGGATTACCCTAAGAGGAAGGTACTAATTGCTATCTATGACTAACAAGAAAGCATTATTTTTCTCTTCTCTCTCTCTTATTTAAGTTTAAATAAATCATATTGCTCTTTTTCCTTTATCCTTTACTGCCACGTGTAGGTCTTGCTTCACCATTTAGTGCAATATAAAATAATAACAAAAAAAGAAGTTGACACTTTATTGTCCTCGCCTATGTGAACATAAGCATATCATGATTCATGAGAAAGCTTTTGCCCACATCTTTTAACGAAATAACATCTTTGACCCTTAAAAACTTCAAGTTCAATTAAAGTCCTTTATTTCAATGACAGATAATAGTTAGATACTTTTAGCAGGAAGCAAAAAAAAAAAAAAAAAAAATGAGAGAGAGATAATGGTTAGACGTCAACTTTGATTTTAATTTTTAAGTATCAATAAATTGTAGTAATCTTCTAATGACCCAATGACAAAAAATAACGACTCACATATCATGTAGGATGATACTCAAAAGTTAAGATTAAAATTAACATCCCTAACACGTTCTTTAATAAAACAATACAAAAAAAACTTGTGTTCTAGTTTTTTTCCTACTTAAAAAAAAAAATTGACCTTTTTGTCTTATGCTTCTTTTGGATGTCTCATTCAATTTAATATTGTATTCTAATCAAATTTCAATTAATGCGTTTGGATATCCCCTTTAACCATTGTTATTCAAATGTAATATGTGTTTAAATTATTTATATTTAAATAGTCATTCTAATGAATATTGATGTAAAAAAGAGTATGTGATATGATTGATAAAAATAGATAGAAAAAAGGAATAGATGAATAATAAAATGAGTGTATGTACTGTTCAAATAAAGATGTATTCAAATATAATATTTTAAATAATCAAACAAACATTATATTATATTAAAATTGAAGGGATGATTAAACGAAGCATTATTGTTTTCTAAGATCAAATAAGCTACCAAAATCATCTTATAGACGAAAGTTAGATCTAGAACTCTTTGAGATAAAAAAGTCGCAATCTCACCCAAGAAGCTAATTTATGTAGATCACTACAAGCACATACTTATCCCTCAAGAGGGTAGCTTTGATTAAATGATTAATGGTTGCAGCCAGATATAGCCCCTTTTTTTTCTACATTATATATATATATATATATATTTATATTTATATATATTATTATATTATACTTAAAATTTCCTAATTTAGACTTGTTATCCTAATCCAACTTGTTTTAAAGTACTATTTCTTGGAAACATATCTTTAAATCTAACCCAACTTGCAATCTCCAGTTGAAGGACTTTTCTTTTTCAACTATATATATATATATATATATTTACATACACACACACATATTTATACACTAGAGCATTAATAAACTTTAACCAAACCTAAGTGGGTGGAGCTGGGACCTAAAAAGATGTCATATACCGCATCCCACAGTAATTGCCAGAAAGTGTTGGAATGAAGCAATTAGGCCTAACTTTGAAGGAAGCATTGCCAAGTTGCATTGGTTCTTCTTAAGTAAAAATAATTAAAAAAAAAAAAAGGAAAGCAAAGTGAAAGCCCTATTTGATTATTCGCATGAGTATGTTCATACTACCAAGACTAAATTCCAGAAACGTTGCTGTCGAATCCAATAATAAAAATAAAGTAAGAAAATGAAAATTTGAGTAAGGGAGTAGATAAAGATTCTGAACGCATACGTGTCGACATTTCGAGGAACTTTAGCTATATTTTAAAATTTAAAAAATAAAGAAATAACGACAAAGGTAATTTGGTCGTCATAATATGCATATGGAATGATATTCATGTTGGAACAAAATTTTATTTTGGTGCTCGTGTAGAAAAACACTTAATTGAAGAAAATTCAAAGTTAGCTGAATGGGAAAGCCGCAATAGACAAATATAAAAATGATTTTGTCGATAGAAAAGATGATAAATTTTGTGGATTAGCAGTCATTAAACAAGCCCAAAGAAGCAATTTTTATTGAAGGGCATTTGGCCTTGAAACATTTGTATGGTCTTTATATGGGAGTACACATTTGGCATGATTCACGAGACTACATATATACCTATATATGTATATATATATTTTTACCCTTTTTGTTTCTCTATTTCTCCCACATGAAAAAGATGTTGGATTTCACTTTCAATCTTGTTCAAGAGAAATCAAAGAGAAACAAAACATGGGAAAGTAAAGAAAGTAAAGTGCAAGAAAGAACAAGATGTGCACATTTTCTTTATGGGATAATGGATTCTACGGATCTTGAAAAACATCACCATATGGTCAAATATTTGCAACAACTACTTTTTTTCCCCCTTAAAAAAGCAACGTGGTAACTTCTTGTCCTAGGAAACTAAAATGATTGTATTTTATAAACTACTTGCAGAAAAAAGATGTTTTTTTTTTTAACCTCGTGCTAAGTGAAGATTTGAGGAATGCCAACAATGCAAGGAAAATGATGTCCAATAATACTATATCATACATTCCCTCAAGATCTACTTTTTCTTAATCTTTCTTTTTCTTTGTTTATTTTGTCGGTAACTTCTCTCTTGAGTAGATCGATTACGAAAGGGTTGTTAAGATGTGATGTCTAATTACTTTCTTGTCATAGAATTAACACGTGTATTAACTAAATGTTAAGAATAATTAAAGATGTTAGGGAAAAAAAACAAAGAAAGACCAAGAGATGTACAATTTTCGCATTGAAAGTTTTTTTTTTTAATGAATTATTCATGTAATTGAAAGTGAATGTAATTCTTACAATATTGACTTATTTGTTTATTTTCTTCTACGATTTTATTACTCTTTTGTATTATAGAATTAGACAAGGGTTTGATTTATTTATAACATTAATAGAAAGAGTATACCATTGTTATTTACTTATTTTTTTTATGTCATTGTAGTAATTATCACAAATAATTAATATAATAACTGGGAGTCATTATATGACATATTATATGATGAGTATAATAATTAGTATAGTAACCAGAATAATCTCTTGATGCGACGAGCATTCCATTAATTTTTTAACTATAATAATAATAATAATAACAACAACTCATGACGGAATTCTCCCACAACTACTAAATTTAAAGTATTTAAGTGTCTTAAATATATGACGATTATTTTGTTAAAATCTATATTTCCTGCTGATGGTTACATATGAATATATATAGAAGTATTAATAGCATGGGTATTTTCTTATTTAAGAACGAGATAAGCTAATAAGTATCGCACTGAATTAATCTAATTAAAATGTTCTGACAAAATTAACTTTTCTCCATACTTCTTTATATCTATATATCTGTCAACCACTCTCATTAGTAGCACTACATGTATTGATATATATGCATTAATTGTTTGTTATTTCTGGTAATTCAACCGCTCCTTGTTTAACCCCATAATTGGAAAGCAAAAATTCACGACGTAATTACCTAGTCTTAAAACTATTATTTTATAACATGTTACTGCCTATGTTGCTTCAAATATTTACTAAGACGATAATAAAACCAAATCATGCAAATAGACAAACCCAAATTTATCATTTTCCATCCACAAAAAAAATAATAATAATAATTTATTACAACATGTCACATTTGTTATGTCCAAGTTTTTCGTGACCCCCCGACCCAAAAAAAAAAAAAAAGTGTGGCTAGGATTAGCTTGTACTATTGTGCATTGCTATAACAAGAAAGGACTTGAATAAAAAAGAAGTTTGGAATACTTATTCAATTTGAAATATTTTTTCAGTATAATATGATATTTATTATATTGTTAACATTTTATATTTGAATATATAATTTTTTGAATATTCATCATTCGAATACACAGTTATACATATGTTAATGCATACCTTTTTCATACACATTATTTTTACATGTATTTAAATGTATTCCAATAGTGACACCGAAATGCATATTCCATTAAAATACATACACTTCAAAATATAAAAACGTTACATCCAAATACATTACGACAACGAAACCCACAATAAGTGAAAATTGCCAAAAGTGGGATTGAAATCGAAATACGAGAATTTTGGAGGGGACCGAGGGAATTACCAAAACAAGGCATGTAAATAAACATGAGAAAGAAAACAGATCTTTTAAGTTCGTGATCCACGTTTGCCGGCGTGTGTACGCCAAATTTGTTCGGTACGGCAATTTTGCGTTCGAAAGGGGGGTATTTTGGTAATTTCATCACTAGGAATTATTTAACTAACCATCGCTATGTCTCTTTGTGCGTTGGAGGAGAGAGAGAAACAGAGTCACTAACAAGAAGTTGCCGCCACATACGAAGAAGAAAAGCACGTGTTGTTCATGGTTAGTTAAAGGAACGGAAAGGGTAGATTAGTCATTTTCGAAAAAAAAGGCGAAAGTCACGTTTCTTTGTTTGCTATTTTTCCCACAAAAACATTGGGTTTTACATTTTTCTTCGCATTATTATTATTTTTAGCGTTACTTTATTTAAAGAGAAAAAAATCAGAGAGAGAAAAATAAATTTTCATTTGATGCACTTCTCAACAGGATTTCATTTAAAAATATTGTTCTCTACCTTAATTTTTTTTATTCTCTTCCAAATAAAAAAAATGAACAAAAAAATGGAGAAAAATCACCCATAATACTAGGAATACTAATTATAATTTTAACTTTGTGAGTAACAGCTCACGTGTTATAATTTTATTGATAGATGTAATTAATTGATATGATAATATTTTAAATATTTATCAATAAAATAACGACAACTTATATGCTACATAAGCTAGTATTTAGAAGTTGAGATTGTAATTAGTATTCCTAAAATTTTTCTTTTTAGTTATTTAAGAATTCCATATAAAAAAGCTTGGCTGCCTAGTAGTTTGGTAATTATTTTGTTAGCTGTTTGTAATTTCCAGACACACGACCTAAAAAGGGGATCCACTTTCAGCCTTCTATCATCTATGTATTTTACACATCCATTGAAGTGTAATTAGTTGGCTAATTTTGTCTGGTAAAAATTGGTGTTACGCTTTTATTTTTATTATTATGAATGATTGATGTTACAACTGACCAACAATAAATATGGATAACAATATATGGGTAGTACAGGAATAGTGATTGAAACCTTAATTCGACATTTTTCTTTAGGATTTAATGATGAATTATATTTGAAACCCAATATTTGTTTTGGTAAATTACGAGAACCAAAATAATTGGTTGCCTATTCAATATGACAATGACTTATCAATATAGCAGTGGACCATATATATATATATATGAGAGTGATTCTTGCTAAGTTTGCATAAATCCAAGCTTCGAATCCGACAGGTCTTTTCATTATACAGTGAAGAAGATTTTTAATTTGACAGGAAAAAAATAAAGATTTTAAAATTTTCCCATTCCCTTTACCATGAATTTCTATAAATCCGATTCAACAAATAAGTTATTGTTTTTTTAATTAATATATTTAAAAGAAAATGAAAAAAAGGAGCAAACGAGGTAAATACATTAATTTTGGGTTCTGTGGGGATTTTTTCACAACTACAGAGGCTTTGTTAAGGGTTGTTTTGCTATTTTTCTTGATATTGGTTTTGCCTTTGAAGCAGAGTTAGCTGCTGTAATTCATGCCTTTCACTATGTTTGGACTTTTTTACTAGAGAAAATTGTGGTTAGAAAATGATTTCATTTATATTGTGTTACTTTTTTGTTCTATATCTTGCAAAGTTCCTTGGTGTTGAAGACCAACTTAGCTTAATTGTTGAAGTCATATTTCTAAGATGGGCTTTATAGTTTCACACATTTATCAGGAAGGTAATAGAGCTGCAGATTATTTGTCATCTCATGCTCCAAGTATTGTTTTCCCTGCTTGGTGGTGGCCGGCCCTTGGTTTTATCTCTCCTTTATTGTAGATGATATTAATAGTAGATCACATTATGGCTCTCTTGATGTTATTCTTTTTTTTTCCCCCCTTCATTTGAGGCTGTTACATAGCAAGCGTAGATACTCTTTTTTATTTGCTATAAATTTTTTTTTTTCATTCAGTTTTACTAGCAGGATTTTTAATGAGGTCTAACATAGTTTTTGATTTTCAAATGTGTAATTTTGACTATATTTTTTTGCGTTAGAATATACTTTACTTTATTTCTCATCTGCATTTACTTTTAGTTGATTTTCCTTTTGTGGATGGTTTATACTATGTCGTATGGGAGCTATTGTTATTTTTTCTTATTTTTAATAAAATGTTATGCAAATAATGAGAGTGTTAAAAAAATATCAAACTAACTAAGATGTCTGATGTCACTATTGATTTATGTTCCCAAATAACCCTATTTAAATAAAAACCACACATTAATTTTGAAATTGGTTTGCCATGGGAAAAATGTTCATTTTAAGGATTAGTCAGGTAGGAAGTGCGGATCTCTCAAAAAAAAGCAAGGAAAAGTAAAAGCAATAAAATCATTTATCACGTACACACGATAAATATTTTGGGTTCCAATTATTGAAAAAAAGAAAAAGAAAAAGAAAAAGAAAAAAAAGATTGAAACTTTACGGAAATTTAAATTTTAATATGTTTTTCTACGCTTCAGAAATCTAAAAGGAGAGAAAATATAGGACTGCAGGATTAATGATCGTAGAAGAATTTGATATACGTGAGTAAACCCCAGCCGTTCGATGTTTAGAGAATCACGTTAAACACGTCAAGATTGGTCAAAAGCAAGGGGGTCCCACTTTCAACATGTATTACTTGTTAAGCAAAAAGATTTTTGGACCATGCACTTTCTGTGTCACGTTTCTTTGAAAAAAATGGCAAAATTTTTTTTAAAAGAAAGGAAAAAAAAAAAAGATATGCTCAAGAAAAAGAAATTTAAGGAAAAAAAAAAAAGAAAGAAGTTTTTGCATGGAGAATATGGAAATAAGAAAAGCACTAAATACTATTGGTGGAATATCATTTATTCATTAATAATTTTTTTATTAAAATATCATATATTTGTTAATCTATATAATATTAGATGATCTAAAAAATGAAAACCGTAATACATATATATATATATATATATTTTCGAATTCTACCTGATAATTCCCACAATTAAAAATTTTCCATACCTTTTCTCTTTCAATATGGTGTGGCAAATTGCAAGCATAAGTTTCATATAATTGCCCATAAAAAAAATGAGAAAATTATACGGTAAAGTAGAGACAATATACCAATAAATTATCATTTTAAACCGTAAAACTGCATTATATTATATTTAAAAAATAGGACAATCTAACAGAATTTGATTAAAATACGCAACTATCATAATGTTTTAATATCAAAGAGTTCAGTAAGTTTATTGTTGTCATCGTCATATGTAGTTAAGGCTCTTTTACTTGTTAAATTATTTTTTTAATTTTTTTAATTTACAAGTGACAATAGTTTTGTACTGTATGGCATTAATCCATTAGAGAAATTATTGTCCTTATGGTAGTTTGCTAGTTTATTCCTTTCGGTCCCTTAACTATGCATATGGGCATCTACTCTTTTATTTATGAATATATATATATATATATATATATATATATATATAGTCTCCTACTCTACGGGTCATGTAAGTTTATATTTATATAATGTAACTACTAATTTATTTATACATAAGTTAATGTGATTTTATATATAACATTTCATTATTTGGAGCTATTAGAACAAATATATATTTGAACAAAAATATTACATATTAATGATCTTAATGTTATATGCTATTGTATTGCTGGATTATATTAACTATATGAGACAATATTTATATAAATAGAGATATATGGAATGTGCTTTGATCTTTCTGTCCGGAAATGTTATTATGGAATGATCAGTTGCTTATTCTCGCAATCTTTATTATATATAATAAGGATTTTTCTATGTTCTTTCGGTGAGCCTCTCAAGGTAATGTAGAAAGAATAAGACGTAATAATAATGTAAGGTAAATGTAACATAATTCGTATTTTCAATATGTTTTGCGCATTAATACGTAAAAATATGATTTACACTAACATTATATCTAGATCTTGATATCAGAAACTGGAGATTTATAGCATTTGATATGTCTGTTCATGAAGAGTTGCAATAGATACAACAGTCATGCCTTTTAAATTAAAAAGTAAATTTTTAATCAAAAAACGTAACTGTTTCAACATATATACTTGTTGGTCATCAGAATTAATTATGATCGTTAGATTGTGATAATTCAATTAATGATTTAAATTAGATATAAACTCATTTAAATCCGACCGTTAGATCGCTTGATCAAATCAACGGTCCATATTTAATTTGGAAAAGCATCGCATTAAAAAAGAGAGTGCTCCTTGACTCCTTGCGACGATGCGTACGTGCAAAGTGCATCCTAATAAGCGCCCAATCGTCCTCGCGTGCGTGTGGTGATGCATAGTAGTAGCATAGTCCCCACTATACACTAGTAATGTTTACACTTCACTTGTTTCAATTTATATCATTATGCTTGCTTGTGCTTTTCCAATATTGGACCTTATTATTTTCACTATCCAATGGTAATAGAAGATATATTACAATCTCTTTTAACAGATCTTACATGTTCATGTGATATGTTACCACCTTTTTTCAATTATTGGTGTGTTATATTCTTTTTATAAAACTTAAAAGACACTCCATATTATGTTAGAGGACGTTCCATCCAAGGAACCATTGGAAAAGGCCTACAAAATAGTTGAATGCAAAGTTGATATATGGAATATATCTGTTGTGCTAGTTCTACTTTGTTGTATATTAGCCTATCTAGAAAAATGTTTTTTATTTTCCAAAGCCAATTATCAGAAAACTCTGCACTTTACAAGTATATCTAACACTCTTACAAGTCTTTCTTACGTTTAGTGGGAGCTACACTTTAAATGACCTATTCTAATGTATATTTATATATATATATATATATATACATTTATATTTTGGTGAATAAATATAATGAACGAAAGCAACAACAAAAGGCCACCCACAAGGATACCAGTCCAAAGGTCTCTATGATTGCTTAAACTATATTTTCTGAAATCTACATAAACTTAATACTATTGTCTACTCTAGTCTAACATAGGAATAAAGAATGATGATTAATTTGCTGGAAAATCTAAGAAAATAAGACATATTTCTAGCAAATAATTAAAAAAAAAGAAAAAATATGTGACAAACTTCCGTTGCTTGCATTCTTACATATATAATTATATTAATTATTATTTACATTTATATATCTTTTGGTGTGTAATGGAACCACTTTTTATTTTCATATTTGTACATGTATTATTGCCACCATGGACCACTACTTGAAAAAGAATATTTTCATTTTTATTGTATTGTCCCGTTTGTGCATCTAAATTGAAAAAAAAAATTTATATTCACAATTCACAAAACTGAAAATGAAAAAATAAAATAAAATAAGATTTTATTTGATATTTAAATTTAATTCTAATTAAATTAAATTTTTTCATCTTAATTTTCATATTTTTTCTGAAAAATCAATAAATTTTATATTATAATTAACTTTTAAAAAATCAACAAATTTAAATTTAAAAATTTTATCTCCTATCAACTTAAAAAAAAAAGATTTTTGCCAGCCAATTAAAAAAAGAAGATTGAAGATTACTAACCTGTAGTAGTAGCGTAGTACAATAGTACTGTAGGAGGAGTGCAGTTAACTAGGACTAGGGAGTTATAATAGACGGCTGTTTCCGTCTACGAAACCACCAATTTGGACAAGTGGTATTATGGAAAAATCTCTTGGCACTATCAACTACCGGTTACCGACCAAACAAGTGATTACCATGAAAGAGTGCGAGAGAAAGTGAGAAAAATTAAAATAATAAATATAATATAATATTATAAAAACAAAGTTAATTATTATTATTGTTATTATAATAATAATAATGTTTATATATTCCATCCTTTTAAAACGGGGACTGAAATGAAATGTTCCTCACCAATCACCCGTCCCATCTCTCTTCTCCTTCGTTTGCTCTCTTCCTTCTCTTTCATTCTCTCTCTCTTCTGGTTTTCTGGCGGGGTTAAGTCGGCGATGATTTCACTCCGACCGATCAACTCCTCGCCGATTATATGACAAATGCCACTAATCAACCTCGTCGCGGTGCTCGCTCTCTGAACGACGCCGTTTGACTTCCTTTTCCTCTTCTTCTTCTTCTTCTCAATCACCGGCGATCGGTCGGCGATTTTCTCCGGCGACGAGACGGAGAAGACGAAGAGAGAGAGAGAGTGAGAGTGTGTGTTTTGTTCTTTGGGCTTCTTCTGTCTCCGTTTTTGCTGTTATTAGCATACTTTGTTCTTTGAGCTACTGCTCGCTAGTCCTCTGAACTTTCTGGAGTTTCAGTTTGACCTTCCGATCGTCTTCTTTTTCGTCTGTGTGCGGTTCAATCTCTGATCGGTCATCTCCGCCGTTGGATTCGCCGCGAGGGGAGGCATTAATCGGCGGTGCCGATACGATAAGCGTGTTGGAAAAGTTTGAGCTGAAACTGGAGCTAAATTCGAACGGGGAGAACACGACGAGCCATGTTGGATCTTAATCTGAATGTGGACTCGGCCGATTCGGCTAACCAGAACGACGGAGACTCGGCCATGCTCGTCGAGAAGGTTCCTCAAGGCTCCGGGACCCAAATGGACGAGTCCGGGACCTCGAATTCGTCGATCGTCAATGCGGACGCGTCGAGCAACGGAGGCGACGACGATTCGTGCTCCACACGCGCCGGCGGGACCGAGGTCTACACCTTCAACTTCGATATCCTGAAGGTTGGGGCCGAAGACGACGTCGCCGTGACGAAGGAGTTCTTTCCGATGACTACCGGAGGAGCGAATGGGGATCTCAAGGACTGGCAGGGGCAGTCTTCTTCGTCTTCGAGGAAGAACTGGATCGAGCTTGGCTTCGATCAGAGTGGGTCTGGAGAGGTGAGGATGCTTCCGCAGCAGCAGCAGCAGCAGCAGCAACAGCCGAAGAAGAGCAGGAGGGGACCGAGGTCTCGGAGCTCGCAGTACAGAGGAGTCACGTTCTACAGGAGGACGGGAAGATGGGAATCTCATATTTGGTGAGTGAATTTGGTGCTTGTATTGATCAATTTCTATTTTGTTGCTTGATTGAATTCGATGGTCAAGTAGATAATAAAAAACTTATTTGTTTTTGTTTTTTGAATATTTTTCCTCGCCTTGATTTCGATCATCTTCGTTTGTTTTGATTGAAATTTCATGTGTTTGTTTTTATTCTGCAAGTGATTCTGAGTACCAATTTGTACGAGTTTATTCTCTCCTGACCCTAGTTTCCTTTTTTTTTTTTTTTTCTTTTCCTTGTCTGGTCCAGGGACTGTGGAAAACAAGTCTATCTCGGTATGGATTTGGTATTTTTGTTTGACCGAATTTTAATTATGGATATTGGTGTTTTTGATCTTCTAATTTTGGAAAAACTTTACTGAACATGGTTGTTGGACTTGTCTAGGTGGATTCGACACTGCTCATGCTGCGGCTAGGTAAATTTCTTCTTGTCCTCGTTAGCTTGATTGCAATAGCGTTGAAGAATTTGTTCGTTATACATACGTACATACATATATATATATATATATTCCTCGTTAACTTTGGGTTTCTGTAATTTAGAGCCTATGATCGAGCTGCCATTAAGTTTAGGGGAGTGGACGCTGATATCAATTTCAATCTCAGCGATTATGAGGAGGATTTGAATCAGGTATGATTGCTATTTTGTCCACGAAAATTACCGACTCCGTTTTTGTTTTGAGCTGTTGGTATAATAGGACTAATCAAGCTTTTAACAATTGTCAGATGAAGAACTTGACCAAGGAAGAATTCGTGCATATACTACGCAGGCAAAGCACGGGCTTCTCTCGGGGCAGCTCAAAATATAGAGGAGTGACGCTGCACAAATGTGGACGATGGGAAGCTCGAATGGGGCAGTTCCTCGGCAAAAAGTGAGGAGCTAGTTTTTGGAATTTAAATATTTTGATTCTGTTTAGGCTCTAGGTGTTAGATGATAGAAGTTTTTACGTGCCCATTGGAGTGAATGGATAATTGTTGCAAACAATCTCTCAATGCGTTTTATTTTCCTTGTTTGGGAAAGAAAAAAAAAATCAGAGATATTAACAG
Organism: Ficus erecta; assembly: GCA_008635985.1. Taxonomy (NCBI): domain Eukaryota; kingdom Viridiplantae; phylum Streptophyta; class Magnoliopsida; order Rosales; family Moraceae; genus Ficus; species Ficus erecta. The sequence continues at coordinate 6,013,025 of BKCH01000002.1, forward strand.
AAAAAAAAAAAAAAAGAAAACGAAAATTGGGGACCGTGTTTACATCATGGAGGTTACGATGCTTGAATGCAGGTATATATATCTTGGCTATTCGACAGCGAAGTAGAAGCTGCAAGGTCCTAATGATCATGAATTACACTCTACCTGACTGAATTTATTACCTTCTCAACCTCATTAGGGTACCATCCAACACGTCTCCCTTTTGATTTTCTGGAAATCAGGGCATATGACAAGGCAGCTATCAAATGTAACGGAAGGGAAGCGGTCACCAACTTTGAGCCAAGTACCTATGAAGGGGTTATGCTTCCTGAGGCCAATATTGAAGGTATTATCTGATAACTCGGTTTTTGGTGTAGCTTTCTTGTCATTCTATAGAACTTCCAATATTTTCCATTCTTGCTTGGTGTCTCAATTTCCCTTTTATGCAGGTGGCACTCACAACCTTGATCTCAATCTGGGGATATCACCCCCTTCATTTGGCAATGGTCAAAAGGAAACTGAGGGGCGTATCCAATTCCTCCCTGGCCCTTATGACGTGCATAGCAGAAAGCTTGCGGGGGTAATGGATTTTAGATTTTTAGTTTGTTTCAAAAAAAAAAAAAAATCCTGGGCCAGATGCTTAAAATTTTTATGATTAAATCATGCATTCTTCTGTTTTCCTAGTTATTTCTAACATGATAGACTTTTTTCCCTGTTTCTTTTAATTGGAACGACAAACAAAACACATGGTCACATTTTCGATTTGTAACCAGCAACTGTTTATGTTTTCTGCATTGTGGTTGTTCAGATGGAGAACCATACTAGTGCAATATCGGGCAATCCACCTTTCAAAGGGCTGGTAATGGCATCAGAGCAGCCTCTACTGTTGAATGGTGCATATCCTACTTTCTTGCCGACTGAGGTAAATTTCACTTACCTTTGACCAAGAACTCCTTTTTGCTCATCCTTACAGAACTATTATCTGTGACAGCAATGCCTCTGCTTAGTTATGACCGGATCCGAATTGTGGTGTTGAATTTTTACTCATGGAGGGAGATGAGGGAATTTATTTCTTTTTCTTGGGAGTGAGGGAATAAATTTCTTTTGAAAAATGAAGCTAACCAAAATTGTTGTTGACACAATTTTTAAACACCAAAAAATATGGTAGTCTGAGAATAGAACATGTCAGGCTATCAAACAGTTTTTTTTGCGTTGCAATTACATTTGAATGTTTGTTTCTGTTCCTATCATTGCCAGTAGTTCATCGAACGGACAATTCTAAGACTACAAATTGTAATGCTTTCCTTATACTATTAGAACTCTTCAGAATTAGGCCTGTTTTTTGCTAGAACAAGGATCCAGACATTTATTATTGATACAACACTCGTTTTTGAATCCTTTCGACAGGAAAGGGCAACGGAGAAGAGGATTGCACTAGGTTCTTCTCAAGGACTCCCTTCATGGCAAATGCATGGCCAGGTCACTGCAACCCCTGTGCCACTGTTCGCTACTGCAGCATCATCAGGATTCTCGTTTTCAGCCGCCCCTCCGCCCGCTGCCATCCTTCCATCGAAACCATTAAACCCGACGACCCTCAATCTCTGTTTTACTTCCTCCGCCACCGCTGCCACCAATTCCCCACAATATTATTACCAGGTCAGGCCCCAACAGGCTCCACCCTAGAAGGGCTAGAACCTATCCTCCTCCCTCTATGTATCCTCCTCCCGTGGTTTTGAATATTCTTTTGTAAGATCCAAACCACGATTGCTCTTCTACACTACCACCACTTGATATTCTGACTTATTTCTTAAGCCATTTCAGAATTCTGTTTGAAATATTGGTATCAAGAGAATTGCTAATTTCTGTCTTTGCATTTATGCTACTATAAACTCATGGCATCGTTGACTTGGAGTTTCTTACATTATTGTTGTGAGATTTTCGTTTTGATTTTACCCAAATGTTGCACGTTGAAAATGTGTCATATATTCCCTAATAAGAAGAAAAGACACATGGAATAGAAAGGCGCGTCTCATATGTGAGTTTTACAACTTAAGACTCATCGATTACTACTGATCGGTATTTAACCACCCCAATCTTGTACATTGTACAGACAAAAACTGAGGACACTGTTTTTTGGTAGTGTCGTTGGAAACAGTTGCAATTTTTGTACTGTTTTGTATATTTCTCCTTTTTATTTATTTTAATAAAAAATATATTTCTTTTCTTTTTTTTTTTCCTTGAAAATTTTAAACCTTGATTTGAACTTTCTATCTAAAATCTAATCTAAACTATTTTATTTATTTATTTTTTTAAGATCGAAACCAGTCCTTTTTTAACCTTGATTGGAAGTTTGAACCAGTTGGTTTGACCTTTTTTATTTATTTTTTCACAATAGAAACCAATTTTATCTCACGAGTACAAAACTAAACTGAGGGAATGACCAAGGAGTAAAAAGACTTTTGCAGCAAAAAGTAAATTTAGAAGACCGGGGAAAAATTAATTAATTTTTAGGTACCCCCACCGTCCTTTATGGTGCACAACTTTTTTGATATAAATGTATATATATATTTTCTTTTTAATTAAATATTTAAGCGTTTCTTTCCGCCTGAACCTTTTTCTTTGGCACAGATGATATTTTTTGCATTTATTTATCATATGTAGGGTCCCACAATACCTCGGAAATCTTGAAATAGTCTTATTTGTTGTTTTGATAAACAGAAAAATACTTTTACTTTGGGCATTGAGCCAAAAGTGAGAACAATTAAATAGCATACGGTTGTCTAGGTTTGGTCCTTTTCTTTTCTTTTGTTTTTGTTTTTTTTTTTTGCTCGGATTAAATTAAATTAACAAGACCATTATTCTAAGAAAAACAGAGAACTATAAAGACGATTTTTTTGGATTTTTTCCTTCTCGATTTTTTTTTTTTGGATTTTTTCCTTCACGAATTAGGCCCTTAAAATTCTCCCTCTTACTCTTTTTTCTTTTTATTATTTAATATTTTTAACAAAGATATCTATACATTTAGACCTTAATTAATATTTTTAATTCAAACAATGATATGTATCCATTTAGGTCTCAATATATTATAGTAATATGTTTTGTATATTGGATCTCGATTTCACAGTGGTTTCATAATTTTCTAATGTGTTTGCATGCTTTTTACTCGATTTCATATCCACTGTAGTGTTACGTGTACACCAATTGAAAGAAGTCATTTCATCTTGATTTTCAAATAACATTTAGATGTGAAAAAAAAAAATTTCTTTTGAAAACATCGAGTCTGAATTTGTTTGGATATCAACTTGAAAAATCATCTCATTTTTAAGATAAGAATAAATGATAATTGGAATAGCCCGTTATAAAAAGACAAAAAAAATTTCAAAAAGATAATGTATAAAGTAAGTTTAAGGTAGTATTGAAAAATGAGGTGAAAGATGAGAGAAATGATTAAAAAAGTTGTGCAAAAACACTTTTTATCATCTTCTTCACCCTTTTGAAAAACGAGTACTTGAACCAAACATATCCTAATCGCTTGAAGAGATCTTTTGTGTCTGAATACAAACGTATGAACGTTGTTGTAGGCATTTGCACAATATGATATGTGAAACTAAACACATGGATGGTTTAGGTATTTTCTACCTTTTTTGAATTTCTCAATTTTATCCTTCTAAATCAAAATAATAATTAAAAAAAATCAAATTATCATTTCACCAATATTTGACCTGAAATTGTTAAGTAGTAAGATTGACAATTTCTAGAACTTCGACATCACGTAGGAAAATAAAAAAGTTTTATAGATTAGGATTTAACTTTCACAGTTCATTAAAAAAAAAAAATCAATAGAAAATCCGAACTCTCTTTCACGGATAAGACGAATAAAAGTCTTGCTAAATGTTATTTCTTTTCTTTATTATTTTTTCCTCGTTTTTAATATATTTTTTTTAAGGAGAACGAATTCCTCGTTTTTAATTAGTGTCAACTGTCAAGTACAAGACTGAACTAAAAAAATAATTAATTTCCGAGACAAAAATAAAAATAAAAGAAGTAAATGGTACGGGAAAAGCCACGTGTTCATGAGTGGGAATGAAATCTGGTGTTCACTGTTCATATCCTAATTTTGATCATTGTTCTATCAAATCAATCACCTCTCTCTCTTTAATTAATTAATTTGTTTATTTATTTTTATTTTTATTTTTTGAGGGACCCTTTATCCTCAGTAGCTGGCACTCTTTTTTCCTTGATTTGTTCTACCCGTCACTTCGTTGTATTATTTATTATTAAATCAGAATTTTTTTGCGTATCATAACTAGGTACGTGTACACCTTTTTTCCTTTTAATAATTACACTTTTTAAATTTTTTTTTTTTTTAAAAAAGAGCATATTTATGATTGTCAAGGTATATTTTCACCCCCGGTAAACATTGTATTTCAGTCAATTGTTTGATTTAATTTTAAATGGTTTGATATTTGATTAAAAGCAATTGTGTGTCATGTACGTATTGTAACTTGCAAGGGTCCGATAGATTGTATTTGAAGTTCTAAAATGTTATCCTCAAAGGAATGTTTGCACCTAAATGTTGCATTCAAATTGAATGTGTGTAGAGAGTTTAATTAAAGATAATGAATAGTATAAATATAGAAAAAAAATAAGTGAAGTACAGATATCTAAAAAAAGTAAAAATTTAAATTTACATTTAAGTTAAATTATTACAAAATGATGGACTTACTTGAATGTTTCATCATTAATCAAGCACACATTATATTTAAATGTAAAATATTTAAATTGAGACCGTGATTCAATCAAAAACTAAATTTATAATGTGGATACTAATAGACCATAATATTGAAAATTAGCTAGTGTTCAAAACACTCTGTCTAGATGATAGTTTAAAAGTACGTTCCGCATCATAAAATAAAAAACAAAACAAAACAAAAAATATATAATTCTGCAATAAGGTACATTCAAGAAAACTAAGTAAACGGTCAAATTAATATCAAGTTCAATAAATAATATCATATTCTATTAATTTAAAATATTATTTAGTTAATCGAGTTCAATGTTCACATACATATATTGGCAATACAAATATCTTACTGTCAAAGGTTTCTTTTTAAGAGTACCAAACAAAAGATTGCTTTAATAGATAATTAGCTTACTAATTATACATTTGATTTGAAAATGACTACTATTCCTTTCCTTTCCTTTCCTTTCCTTTCCCCAACCAAACATGCCCTATGTTTACATCAATATGTGAAGTGGCTAATGAAAATCTTTATAAACACTGTGAAAATTACATGTATAGTTAGTGCATATAGAAATTAATTAATTTGTTTTCCTTTTGGAATTTGAACATTTGGAGTATGTTGGGACGAAGGAAAAATCAATTTAAAAATTCTTCTCTATTAATATTTCAATTTTCAACTCGTTACAGCCTTCACATATGAAATGAGTCAAATTGAAAACAAATTGAGCAATATAATATTCTTAAATCTTACAATCTTGGCAAAAGAGTACAAGCGAATAAAGGAAATGAATTTAGTTAAAGTAAATTAATATTGTTAGTCTTTGAATTATTAGCATTCGGTCAATTTGATTCTTAGATTTTTAATTTTTACATATTACTTACATAATTTTTTGATGAAATGTTTTTAAATAATTCGTGGAACAATTTATCAGAACTTACAAATTGAAGGATTAAAATGACAAAATATCAATAATTCAGGGACTGAAAGGAACTTCCCCATTTTGCATTCAGCTATCAACTCCTCTTTTGAGGTGGGCTTGTGGGGATAAAGACTCCATAAATTAGGAAACAGCCCTTGACCCATTGAAATAAATGGAACTAAAATAGGTTTCCTAGCTGGGCAACTAATTAAAACATGGGGGGTTTTGGCATCAAGCAACCAAAAATCCTCTACTATATAGCCATTTTAGGTACTATTAATAAAACCCATTTTCTTTTTCTTTTTTATATAAATTTTTTAATTTCATATCTTTAAAGCTTATGGATATATCATATATAGATGGTAGAGAGGACCAACATAAGTTATTTCTCTGCTTTTTGTGTAGGTCCTAACGCCTAACCCAAAACCAAGCCAAACTCCAGACAAAGAAATTCCAAGTTGTTGTGTAAAAACTTAACAATGCCTTAATGGCCTTGAGTTGAAACCCCCACTCCATTTCCTACGGTAAATTCAAAAAATATACCCTGTATTTTTGTTTATTCACACATCCCTCTACTCCTAATAATTAGGTACACGACCTTCAAAATAAAAATTTCTTGCAAACATATACCCTAGTGGCGAGAATTAGGAACCGAGGGACACAAGTGTCAAAAGTAAAAACACAAGGTGATCTTTGTAATTTAACGTTCATGATGTGCATGAAAATAAAAGAATAGAAAATCTCATAGGCATTGACTTAAAATTTTTTATATAGGCTTTTAATTAATGACCTCAAGTTCAATTAACATATTATATGGTAATTATTAAGTGACCCAATAATCAACTTTATGTTGTCATAATGGGGTTTTCTTTTCAATTTTTGCTGGTCATTTCATTTAATCTAATGTCCATAAGATTATAAAATCAGATAAAGTTTTCCACAGCATTATGATTTTTTTTCTCCCCTTTTTTTCAATGTTTACCACTCAACAAAGTCCAAAGAGATGACTGGTAAATCACATGGTATGCATCACATCTAAAATTCAACCCAGCATCAAGTGTAGGAACCACTTTTGTGTTTTTTTCTTTTTTGGGCTAAATTTATGATATGAACTGTATTTTTATTCTATTGACAGATATTGCTATTTTAATTGTTAGATTAACTTTTTTTAACAATTGGCTTTGTGTGCGTCCACAATAAAATTTACAGCACGATATGTAAAACTATTTTCAATCACATATCAAACCGTTGAAAGTTGATCTAGAGATTGAAAACAACAATACCTACAAATAAGATAAATACAATTCCTACCATTTATTTTGTCTTTTTTTTTTTTTTTTTTTTTTTTTTCCACAAAACATCTTGTAGAAAGAGAAAAAGAACTCTGAATAAAATTCCACAAAAATTCAGACAAAATTCCTATTTCTCTTATTAAAAAAAAAAAAAAAACATAATCCCTAATATATTTCCTCTTGAAGAAAGGAAATAAGAAGCACACCACACATAATGAAAACACACACACAATACTTATGGAAAGGGCAAATTGTACTTGGCATTTTCGATTTAACAAGAATGTACCTAGCACTGGAAGCCTTATCATTTAGCATGCAAACCAACCCCCTTCGTAATCTTCCATTTTTCAAATCTAGTCATATTAAATGAGGCTGTTTATAATAACACTTGTTCTCAAGAAAACCCCTATATGAAATCTTAGACAATGAATTTAGCACCTACATGTATTAAAAATAATCATCTTGTCCTTAATTGAATTTTTAGCTTCATCAAGGAAAAACATTATAATTTTAGCACTGAAAATGTCCCCCTTGGATACCTCTCCCTCATGTTTCCATTAGTTTTGTAACAACTCAAAAAGGGTTGTCACATATACATACAAAAAGATGCTAAAAAACTTTGTTACATAGTTTAAGTGGTCAATAGAACTCACATGTATTTCTTCACCCTTTTTTAAATCTTTTTCATCGAGCAACTAAGATTCCTAGAAGGCTATATGACCCAAAAAACTAAAAATAAAAACAAAGACAAAATCTAAAAAAAGAAATGAAATGAAAAGAAAGTTTTGGTGGTTCCTTTGTCCTATATTCCTCAAATATATATATATATATATATATAAGTATGTATATATCCCCCACATAAAATCCTCCCACGAAAATAACTCTTTGCATTCACCCCCCTTGCCATGATTGAAGAGGGTCGAACAGGATCCCTCACTAAAGCTCTAAACACGTGGTGGGCCCAGGCCTAGTTGGATTTTTTCAAAAGGGCCCACGAACTTTACTGTTCTATGGGCCCCAGATGAAATTGTTATTGGATTTGGAGTCTGGGTTAGGTTTGGTACCTATCGTTGAGGTTTTTAGTTGGCGGGGTTTTTGAATAGATTATTGCATTTATTGAATCATTAAACTAATATTTATGTGTGGAGCTGATTGAGACACCCCAATTGGTGGGGGAAGCCATTGATGTTGATGATTGTTTTGTCGGCTCTTTTTGTGGTGCCTAGTTTTACATCTTTATGCCATTTTCGTCTGTCATTAGATATATTACACATATATTTACAGGACAACTCTCTTATTCAACTGCCATAAGAGAGAGAGGAAGAGAAAGAGAGACGGACAACCCAAAACGTTACATCTATATTCATTTTCTCTCTCATTATCACTGTTCATTTTTTGTGTTGAATAGTCCCCAACAGCTTGTCGTACGTGTCTGATAAAAATGGGTTGCCGGACACAAGAGTATACGTATATTTATATATCATATTTTCAGTTATACATTTCCTTAAAAAAGGATGTATATAATAATATGTAAATGTATATATATTCTAATGGGTGAAGATGTGCTTTACAAAAGCCACCAAAACCAATACAATGCTTTTTTGGGGGTACCTATTGTGGTAAGAGTGTCCAAGTGACCTCTTTTAAGGAGACCAAAAAGCTCTTCTCAACAGGAAGAAATATTATTGGAGTCTCAGAACTTTGCCTTAGGAGAACTGTTTAGGAATAATTTACCACCTGTCATTCTTTGTATTGCTCAAAAAAGGAGTAGATTTTATGGTACGCTTGGCTTACCCTTGTATTAATTGTAGTAGCTTTGTACCACAAGATATGTTTTACTAGATCTGAATGTCAAGTGTTTGATTGGTAATGAAATTTTTTTAAAATTTGAATAAATCGGATAAATACAATTCAGCCAGTATTTAGATTGAAAATTTCAGTTTAAACCCACAAATTTGTGATTTATTCCTATTAATCGGTGGCTTTCAACATTCGTTATAGTAAAAAAAAATTCAGATTTTTCAATTTTAACAGAAACGGTTCAAATTGTTCCAATCGGTGAATGAAAATCATATCCTACCAAACAACCCAATAAAAATTTTTTTTGCATTAATCATATGGTGCTTCCATCTTTTGTTCTCTCTTTTTTTGGATACAATAAGACGTGGGATTGTTCTCTCAAGTACTTGTGTAAGAAAAATAGTATAAAGCAAGATCGGTGCTTGCTTAGCATCATTTTAAGACCATAAACATAAATGCCTAGAAGTCACGCCAATGGTCAAGTAGAAATGATAGATTTGCCATAATAATGTGACAGTCACAACTACTTCCTTAGTTATTATTTAGCACAGTCTCTTGCAACATAAGGTGTTGATTGTTTAGAATACTCAAGGAATATTTACTTCTTAGCCCTTAATACATTTTAGTTTTGTGCGAATAACTATGTTACATCCTCTTCAAACTGTTATTATAAACGAATAATTGTTTTATTATTAGATTAATCTTTTAACAATATAATTTATGATCATAAAAATTTTTTATCAATTTTTAATATAAAACTTTATAAATCAGAACATTAGAAAATTAACTCAATAGTTAAAGCACAATTTTTATCTATATGGTAAAATATAAAATCATACCGTAAAAACTCATTGTAAGTAAATAAATTTTTTTTTATCCTAGGGAAATTAGTTTTTGATTTTTCCATGTGGGGTCCACGGATAAGGTTATAAGTGGGCTCCAAGGATAAGGTTTTGATGTGGGATCCTCAAAGATGCAAATCTTAAAGTGAGCCAAGGACAACAAGGCCCTCCAACGCCAATCTGTCATCATTTTAACGAAGGACCACACCACCATTTTTAACGTTTACCAAATTCCTTGTTGAGCAACTTTCACGTTATTAAAAAAAAAAAAATAGGAATAAATTCCAAAACCCAATGTTTTTTCAGGAAAGAAATGGGGGGGAAAAAGAAAGGGAAAGAAAATGATAAGTCAGTTTCTTGAACAGGAGATGTGTGCCACAAGAACAGAGATTTTCACCTTTTAAAGGGACCAAACAAAGCATAAATTAATGGTTGCCGACAAAAGTGGCACTCCTTGAATTATTCCTAATCACCCTATCGAAGGAGGCAAAACCCACAATTATAAGATACTGGAAGACTGTGCATGTCATGAAATTCTTCTTTTTTTTTTTTTTTAGGTCCTTCGATTTTGATGGTTGTCACAACAATACATACAAAATCCTTGTTTGGTCATTTTATTTATTTGTTTCTTTAAAAAAACAACAATAATAATTAATGTTCTTAAAATGAGTATTCTCTGATAATTACAGATAAAATCTAACGATAATTTATACTTGACTTTATTGTAAGAAAAGTGATCAAGTTGGCCAAAAATACATATTATTATATATATATATTTGTAACAAAAAGGTGTTCACTTAAATCTAGAAAGCTTAAAGGAGACGGTTAATAATGTGGCCTTTGCTATAATAATTTGATTTAGACAGGTCGAGGAGAGGATATTAAAGAAAAAAGCATCAGACAAGACTACACCAAGATAATGCAAATTATTCCTGGAATTCCCTTTTCAAAACTTTGGAATTTCATGAGAAGTGAAACCTTATGCTTTTACAGGTATATTTGCAGGTATATTCATGTTTTGAACGTCCTCTGGGTGATTTTTCAAGTTAACCATACCAGCAAGAAATCTGAGTTGAAAGCTAAGGACGGACATAAATGAAATAAACTTTATCAACTTTTTTTCCTTTCTCGTTTCAACATTAGCATCCTGTGGGAGATTTGTTAGTTCAACCAAATTGAGTTCAGAAACGTACATGGACACTGAATAATTCAAATACAAAGCATATCCGTTATATATGAAATCTTTGGTGGTATAAAAAAGAAATAGCAGACCACTATTTTGATGTAAGCTTTTAGATAAAACGTCCAAAAACACGCATTACGGATGACGACATCTTGTCATATTGTTGCTTCCACAAATCAAGAGGCCTGACTAGTCCCCCCAGCCTGAAAATTCATAGTGGACCAGGTGAGTCTCTTCAAAGCGTCACTTGGGTTCTAGGTTAGTACAATCGAATGATTACAAAAATATATAATAATAATAATAATAATAATAAAATTAAAAATAAAAAAAAATCTCCAAAAGAACAAGGTAGAAATCTATTGGTAGTAAGGATTAAGAATTATCGATCTAATCGTTATATTAACATTTCATTTGGTGATTCAATTCAAATTTAAATTTTTCATCTCAATTTTATCTTTCTAAAATGTCCACAAAAATTATAATTAATTTTTAAAAAATCAACAAATTTCAACTTAAAAATTTCAACTCTAACCGTAACACTAAACGGAAGCTAAATTTTATTTTTAAAAAAAAATCTGATTTCTAATTTTATTTTTTTTGAACTTAGAATAAGGAGGATTTAAACTCTGCATCTTTTGATAGAATTAGATATGATACTACTACTAAATTATGTTTGCAATCACTGATTTATGACTATTTTTTTAAAACGTCCTATACAAAGTGATTTATGATTCGACTAGCTTTGTATCAAAGGTTTTAAAAAATTAGTCTAACTTGCTTGTTTAGCATAATAATAATAAACGGTTAGCAGTCACTACTAGAGGTTAAAAAGAAAAAAGAAATAAAAAGATGGGAACAAACTCCAAAAAGAATAGTAAGTTTGCTAAGTTCAAATATCAACGACCATTGAATTTGATAATAAAAATATACAAATCAGCTAAAAACATCTGTTGCCAAGTTTTACATAAAATGTTATTCTGGTGGCTTAACAAATTCTTTTATGGAATTCATTTTTGTAATTTTCTTTCCATTGTAACTGAATGCATACAAGCATAAAAGTAAGATCATATTTACTGTACCGAGCTCGTCAGTTACTGCAAATTCAAACCAATGCAAACAAGAAATAAGTACCCTTGAATCGGTAAATGTAATTTCTTTTTCGGCTACATATCTACACTTTTATTTGTGATGGTGTTCAACACGAATCCCATTCAATATATATATATATATATATATGAGACTACTTTTTATCCCTGCAATAACCTCTAAGCGCTTTTTTTTTTTTAAGTAACAATAACCCGACTGTTAACAATAGAGAGAGAGCAAGAAACACAATATATAGCATGAAGTCTCTTCTCCTTCAAATCAATATGAACAGTCGCAACTCAAATTTATTTATCATATTTGCAATAAAGATAACATGAAGAACTCCTCTCTCTCTTGTTTCCTTCCAAAAAGAGATACACATTAAATATGGGCAAAATTTAATGCTTTAAAAACTAGTTTAAACCAAAAATAAACCATGATAACAAATATTAAACAAACGTTTAGTTCTATGTAATATGAGCAGAAGCCACGCGCGATACACGTGGGTAGTGATGTTCTAAACACACAAAACATTTGTACATCAAAGATCAGAAAACTAGAACAATACCATAAAGTTGTATATTTAAAAAAAAAAAACACCAAAGCATCATAAGAAAATTCAGTTCAAATCAAATTTGAATATAACCTCTCAGTATATGTTCAAAATGTGTAGGCGGGTATTATAGAACTTCAAAAGGAGAAGGGGGTTGGTCAGATTTCATCTGGTTAGTAGTGAGAGCCACGACCTGATTCTAGCCACATTCTATATAATAAGAGGAGCTCATACTTGATATGTTCAGATGATGAACCGTCGGAACAATATACAGCAATCACCAGTACAGTATTCGCGTCAGATATAGATCATAGCATACTTCACCTGCAAGACACAGTAGAAGATTGCGCGAATCAAACACCACAGAATATGCATATATACATATACATATAGATATACATACATATATATGTGTGTATTGCAGACCATAATGACAACACGTTCCTACGCAGACTCAAAAATTAAGAAGATGATCGATGAATCCAAAAAACTACCGAGGAACTACAAATGTCACACCCATGAGCTAAATTAACTCATTACCTATATAGATTTCAGTTCCCTTTTTTTTTTTTTTGTGCCAACTTATTTTTCAACTCATACTCCTAAATTAATAACAGAAACTTTTGGACCCTGAACCTGAAGTTTAAAGACGACCAGAGGGCTGAATGTTAAAATGCAGCCACAGAAACGAGAGAAAATCCTTCATCTCCCCAAAAAACTTCTTGTAACCTTGAACTGAATAACTAGGTAGGTAGCCAAAAGGTGCAATCTTGAAGCAGCAAACTTGTTGCAATAATTTCATCCGATACCAGGAACAACTAGTAATATTAGAATAAACATATAGATCAGAAAACTAAACAAGAATTTAACTCTTACCCGCAGGATTGGAAACTCCATATTTTTGGGAGTTCGATCCTACATCGGCTGCTCACTGAGACCAGTTATGAGTCAATCCCATCATCAAGTTTACAAGGCCACAACACCACGCAATACACCTCTGAGCTTCTCTCAATTGTCGGCCAACTAATGCCAACTAGTAGTTTAGACATCCATTCCACAAGAACTACATCCCAAAGGTTCGGTTGTATAGATCTGAACCGGGCATCCGAAACTTCGAGTCCTCATAACCAGAATAAAACTTGTTAAACCCAACTCTCTCATTCCGAAGGAGCTCTGCCATGCCCAAAGTGTTTCCGCCCTGAACCTCATTCCACCCATCCCAGTGGCCATTTGAGACCATCCCACTCCTTGACTGTGGGAGGGACATTTGTGCAAATGGTGATAGATTGTTCACCTGTGATTGTTCAACAAGCCTAGAAGATATTCCATAAGAATCATTAAGATGAGAAAAACCATCTCCAATGTCGGGAAATCTAAGGTTTTGTTGTGAAGAGAGGGATCTTGACATAAGAAGTTGAAGCCTGGCATCATTTTCAAAGGGACTTAATTGTGACGGGAAGTTTGATCTCATTTCTAAGGCTGGATTGTTCAGCCCACCTTGAAGCCTTCCTTTACCAACTGCCAATATGGCAGGATCCATGAACTCAATATCAGTAGAGTTGCCCATGCTTCCAGTGACCTGTGGTTGATATGCATTTCTCAACAAAGATGAAGTGTCGAGCAAACGATTCCCTGAAAAATTAAAAAAAAATTAACACTATCATCTAAATTAAAAAACAAATTAACACTGTCATCCCAATAAGAAAAAGCACAAGGCCAAACCTAACTAAAAGAGATGAAATTATGAAAACTCACCAGAGATGGAGTCAAAACCCTGGTCCAGCCTTTCATGAGATGCAAAGCCTGGAGGTGGTGCCCTGCTAGGCACCGAAAACCCAGGAGGAGCTGATATTTGAGCCCTCGAAACAGCTGAAAACATTGATTAAGAAAATGATAAGAAACCATCTAGCAAAATTTACCTACTATCAATATTAGTCACAACACGAGAATGAAGTCTGAAGACAGCACATCTATACCAAGGCACAATTGCACAAGACATCTATAAATAAAATGAATACGAAATGTTGCTATGAACAAAATACATGGCAACAAAAACATTGTCGACTTGGACAATTATCTTGTTTAAAATATCATATAATAATGCAATAAAGTTCCTCCAAAATTGCATACAAACACCATCTGTGATCAAATTCCATACTAGCCAAAATTCAAGTAACTCATGGAAACAGACAGCACAACCAAACATGCACTGAATCAGTATAGTCATTCAAACACACAGCATAGCCAAACGAACATTAGTTTTATTTCAGGCAAAGAGAGAGAGAAAAAAATTTATGAGAAAATAACTAGAGTCCATAGTCGTCGATCTTCAGACACAGTTTTCCAGAAAAGGTTCTCATACTAAGCATGCACTGAAAGTGCATACAGTGTTAAACTAAGAATAACAGCCACAATTAGAAACGTAAAACCCAAAAAAAAAAAAAAAAAAAAAAAAGTAGATTAAAAAAAAAAGTTATAAACAAGCCAAGCCCAAACAATACGCACCAGAAGGCTTAGTATTAGGAAGGAAAGCTGAATGACTGCTGGCGTGATTCTCAGATTCCTCAAAACTATTGGATGAGAAACCATTAGCAAACCCAATCTTATCCAGATATAGATCTCTGCTATCAGCAAAATCATGGCCGAAAGGACGGTTATTTGACAATTGCCCAATTACACTAAGAGATGGCTGTACATCAAATGCTTGATTTACAGACTCCTCCTGTCTGGCAAATGAGAACCTGGACTGATTGTTAGTTTGTCCCTTCCAAGAACTTGATATTCTGTGAGATCCAGACTGCTTCTCATCATCTCCCAACAATTTAGCCAAATTCTGAGGCGACGCTAGTGATTCATCCCAAGTGTCAAAATCAAGTGATAATATATTTGAAATTATGCTGCTTTCCCCTCTATCTACAATAGAATTCATCTCAGCACCAGGTGCTTCACCCAGGAATCGTCCTAGGTGCTTTTCATTTGGATGCAAAAAGGAATGCTCTAAGATTCTATCAGAACCAACATAGCTGTTAGGGTACCCGTTAGATGTTAATGAACTGTCCCTAAGTTTGTTATCCACAAATAGACGATCAGCATTTGAATTAACTGCAGAGTAAGCCTCATGTTGTTGCAGATGATTTGAAGCATAGAATGATTTGGTTATCACAACTTCAGGATCCTTTAGCCGTTGATTATCAAAAGATAATATGTCCTCTTCCAACTCAGAAGATGTACTTGGCATTACTTGTGTATGCGAATCCGATATCCAGTCAGACTGATCTCTTGAAATGCAGTCATCACTTGACGTTACAACTTTCTGAGCTATTGTCGAAGGTTCTCTAGATTGGTCAGTATAATATTGTTGCAACCCCTGATCCCGAGGTGATTTAATAAAGGAGTGATCAGAAAATCCACCATTGGGTGAAGTTTTACCAGAGAGTTCATCCATGAAATTTCTATCCATGCTCATTGAAGACATTTCAGAGCACAAATTCTGGATATGACCTTCAGAAGTGATGAGCAATTCATTTTCATGACCAGAAGAAGTAGAAGATTGCCCATCCAGGCAATTGGCATCCGAAATGTTCGGTGGCATGGTAATGCCTTTATCACTGTCCTTCAACATTCGCGGAGAAGAGATCTGACTGCCTAAATTAATAGAAAGACCTCCATCCAGTGCAGCAGGTTTCTCAGACATACTGTTTTGAAAATCCAAGTTACTATGTTGTTTCACAGACTTCAATGGTTCTGGTTTAACTTTTGCATCAATATTGTGACTTTCATCGATTAATGATGGCCTCTTCCCTCCATCGCCATGCAATATAGAACTCTGTGTGGCAGCTGCAACTGCTGACGAAAATGCCAGTGTACTACTGGCTGTATCAGGTTTCTGTTTTGAAGATCCATTTGTACATGTTAAATTTGCAGCTAGCGGTTGGCATGCTGAACCACGCATACCCCTGCCATGTTCGTGAGAAAGAAAGAACGGTTACACAAATAAATGAATAATCAAACGCAGATTAAAAAAAAAAAAAAAAAAAGACAAGAGGCCCGCATACCATGAGGCTGCAGCTGGAAGAGCAATAGATCTACCAACAGTTCCGTTTGGAGGAGAACCTCTAGTAATATTTCCAGAATTCTGCTTGATTGATACATCAA
This sequence comes from Ficus erecta, assembly GCA_008635985.1. Taxonomy (NCBI): domain Eukaryota; kingdom Viridiplantae; phylum Streptophyta; class Magnoliopsida; order Rosales; family Moraceae; genus Ficus; species Ficus erecta. The sequence continues at coordinate 6,029,579 of BKCH01000002.1, forward strand.
AATCAGAACAAAAGTTGATACCAAGATTTCACCATAAGCAGAAGTCAGCGACCAATATGTGCTTCCATATTTGTTCTACACTTCTACTATAAACGTTTGACCATATATGCAGCAAAGTAGCAACTCAAGAGAATAGAGAAATAGATGCTTAAAACTTGTTCAATTGTCCATTGAAACACTAAACATAGATGAAAGATGGATGACAGGAATGATAGAATCTTACAATTGACATATTTTTTACTATTGGTTTTCCCGTGGAGGCAGAATTGCTATTGCAATAATCGTCTATAGGTGGTGGTAGAACATTCCCTGAACGCCGTTGCACATTGTTTGCAGCACCAGTAATTTGTTGAACTCTACTCCTTTAAAACCATTATGTAAGTTCAACTAAGCATAAAATAAAATACCGCATATGCCATCAAATAGCACCCAAAGAAAATAGAGAAGTTTTTGACTTGTAAGGATGAGAACAAAGAAGGATATCTTAGCACCCAAATTAGTATAAATCCAGCATATTTCATAAATGTAGAAATTTAAGACATTTCATGCAGTCAAGGCTAAAGAATCAATACTCATCCAAAATCAGATCCGCCCATTGATTCATCGTCTCTCAAAATTATTATGGCGTAGCACACATGGGAAAGGAAGTTTATAAATCTATTCCTGTCCAAGCTAACAAACGTTACATAAAGCACCAATGCAGTTCACATGCACCACGGAGCTCACATTATAAACTACTAACTCTGATTACAAGAGTACATATCTTCAGAGGGGGGGGGGGGGGGGGGGGGGGGGGGGGGAGGAATTGCAGACGAAATTGAAGAAAAAACAATGTTTTAAGAAATTGACAGAAAGCATAATGAGGAAAGAAAGTTTACCAACAAAAAGTGTTTTTATTATTAAAGGAATATAAATCAATAGTTAATTCTTATACCTGCATAAAGGATCAACAAGATTGTTAATCTAACTTAGAGGGGAAAAAAAAATAGGCCTGACAACAGATTTTATTACTGATAATGTCTTTAAGTGCTCTATAACTCTATTAAAACTCTTAATAGAGGAATCACATTTATCATCAATGAATTTCATGTCAGCTCCAACAGGAAAATTCCATTTTTCTAAAAAAAAAAAAAAAATCCCTAAAATATCACCACAAGAGAAAAATCATCACGAGAACGTACAGCATACTGCAATCTTAAACAAAACATTGGCAGGAAGCGGACTCCAAATATACCTTGTGTATGCTGAAATTATTTCATCTTTTGTAAAACTATCCTCTTGAGAACCAATCTCGTGCAAATACAAGCAATCGGGATTGGTGCATGGCTGGAAATGACAGAAAATCAAATCTCAATAAAGCAAATACAAAAAAAGGAGAACAATTTAGTAAAATTCTGTTTACAACCAAGAAGCAGCAATGGTCGTACCACGTTTCTCAACCACGCATGGCAATACTTTGTGGTTCCAAAGCAAGCCCTAAAATAGATGACGAAAAAAATATCTATATTAATACAAAGATGCTCCTATACGTTTATCAATTTCAGTAGATCTCATTAAAAATGAACAAGCTTGTACCTCAAAGGTCTACCCTCCAAGACAAACCCATGTACATTTTGAATACAACGAATGGCTTCGTCCTCTTTTGAGTAAGTAATATATCTGAGAACAAAGAAACACGGTCATAAAGAAAGATGTCACTAAGACAAGATAAATCAAACAGCCGACTAATGACAGAATTGAAATCCACTGCATCTGGAAGACCATGTCAAAAGCATAACTTAAAATGAAAAGAAGTCAGTGAAGAGTATGACATCAAAAGATGCAGTAATGATACTAGACATACAAAAGGGGGAAAAAAAAAAAGCTAAAGAATGATATCATCTCTAACATAGAATAAGTTAAAACACATTCATAATGGACACATAGAACTTACACACTACACGTATTGTTTTGATATTGCTGAATTACACCAGCTGCCGTACGAGACATAGATACTTTGAGAACCTTCCCATACTGACCAAAATATTCTCTACGCTGGAGAAGCTGCAAATGAATGCATGAAAAGTCATAAAATATTGACACCTATCCCTGAAATTCAAAAATAACCTAACACACTATTGTGTGTGTGCGCGAGTGAGAGAGAGAGAGAGAGATAGAGAAAGAATACTTCTTCATCTGCCATATTAAGAGGCAACCCAACAATGTATACAAGGTTCCTTTGAATCACTCGCACACAGCTTAGCTGCTTCCGTCCTTCAGATGATTTGGCCTTTGCCTTCTGTGATTTCTTTTTCTCCATATGGATTTCAGCCACCAATCTGCTGGGAAGTTATAAAGGGAACAAGGGGAAACATATGAATATAATAATAAAAACCAGAACAGATATAGAAATCCCTTTCAAGGCAAGACAAACAGCACAAAATAAATAAAAACCTTTCACATTTTGCAGCCATCCCCACTATCTTTTCCTTGTCATAAGGAGAACGACATGCAGGACAACGTCCCTCTGACTCATCCTTCTCAGCCATGCCCATTATGTGATGCCAGCACCAAACACATATCTGGCATGAAGAAATTATGTTTGAGAACTAGATTCAAGCTGATAATAAGGAAAATATAGGTGATCGTACATTAAATTTTATCAAGAGGAGTAGGATATATATATATATATATGACTGTCGCAAACCTCATATCCACATTTGCACGGCTTCAGTTGCTGGTCCGTCAAATCCATCTCCTCAGCACAAAGGGGGCAAGTCTTTTCTCCCTCGTCACTCATGATTGCCCTAAAGCAATCCAAAACAGTGCAAATTAACAGTAAAGTAAAAATTATAAACAAACTATTCTGCCAAGCAGATCGACGTATATAAGCGAGTTAAAAGCCTCGGCTTTCACTTCATTGATAGGACAACAAATATGCAATTGAAGACAAAACAAACTACGCTTTGGGTAACCAATGTGGCCATTCAAACATACAAGCAAAGAATAACTAGCAGGACGTTGCCCACTCTCCGTTTCACAAGTTCTCCAAGACTAAGCGAAAGGGAATTTAAAGAAAATAAAGAAAATGTATTTAAATTCAACGAAAATGTTATACCTAAAATCAATTAGAATGTCATTCAAACATCCAGTTAAAGTTTAGCAATAGCAAACCATTGCCCACTTCACTTTTTTCAAACAGAAGCTACCAAAGAATCCCAATGCGTCAAAACCCTAAAAAAATCCCAATCAAACTAAGATAAGAGTAGAAGACACAAATCCTAAAATCCCCAAAATGAAACCCTAAAATCCCAAAACATCGAAAGAAAACCACTACAGGAGTCGAACAAAAGGAAACCAAATAAACAACAAAAATAAACCATAAATCAGAGATATCTCGCATCAAATTAATCCCATCGTGAGCGAAATCAAACAAGGAAAGAATCGCACAAAGATAAAAAAAAAATTTCACAAAAAAGACTCCAAATTACAAATCGTCGGCATGCAAACAGGAAAAAAAAATTTTAAAAAAAACACCTAATCGAACCGACAAATCAAGAAATCAAGAAGCGAAACTAAATTCAAAACAAGCATCGAGAAAGAAAAGAAAAAAAAATACATAACAAAAATCCCAAAAAAAAAAAGTAGAAGAAATTAGGGATCTGGGGAAACGAAAGAGAGAGATCGAAATCGAAGAAATTAGGGTTTGAGATTGAGCTGAAACAACTTACAGTTGGGGGGATCGAGAAGAAGGCGACGAATCTCCGAAAAGGATGAGATTGTGCGAGAAGAGAACCCAGAACACAGAGAGGGGAGAGAGAGAGAGAGCGATGAGAGAGAAAGAGAGAAATGAGAGAGAACCACAAGAAGAGGTGAAGGGGTTTTTAAGGAGAGAGAAAGAACGGCCCTTGTTTGGATGGCTCTTTTGGCTGCTGGCTTTCACTCCTGCGTCGCTGTCAATTAAATATTAGGGACTTCCTCCTTCTGCCCCTGTATTTTGCATTAATTACGAAACCTGCCCTTTCTCCTTTGTGTTGTGTGACCTTTGTGGCTTTCGATGCCTGTCTCTCTCTCTCTCTCTCTCTCTTTCCGGCTTTGTCGACATTGTAAGCTCGGTTCTACCTTATTAGATCCCTTTTATTACACGTATTTCGTTTTTTTATTTTTTTTCAATTTTCGTTTAATTTGTTTTTATTTTTGTTTTTGTTTTTATTTTTTATTTTGTGTGATTAAGGTGATCTGTTAGGTAAGTGACGCGTATATATGGGCTAAGTACAAAAAACATTGTTTTCAATCTCAGATGCTGGTTTTTAATAATTGCCTGCATTAATTATGGGAGGGAAAAAAATTTAGGATTATTTATTTTTTTTGTTACATAATGGAACTGTGCTCTCGTCTAATTAATTATAAACAATTTCCTAGTTTTGAATTTTAATCAATTTCTTTTAGGTTGATTTTTTATTATATATGTGTGTATTTATCGTAAATTAAAACAATAAATTAAATTTTGTAATTAGTTGAATTTTATAATTGGGTAACGTTTTGGAGAAGTGAGAACCAACAGGGAGGTGTCTTACGGATGTTAGATGGAGAGATGAGATTTGTGTTCGGTAAAATCTCATTGTGACAAAATTGCTTTATAAGGGTTTTTCTTTCTTTTTTTTTTTTTTTAAAAAAAATTTGAAGAACACACACACAATTGGTACAACATTTAACTACAATAAAATAATTTAATTTTTTTTAATAGGTCAAGTAATTGCACTTCGCTTTTGAAAATATCAGTGCAGTGTCAATGAATAATTAGAGTTTTCAAAATAAAATAAACAAAGCATAACAAATGTGCATGCTCAAAGTTGATGGTATGATTATATTTTTATTAAAATATTAAATTGTGAACTAATCATTAGTTTGAAGAGGTTGTAATATTCAACTAAACTGAGTTTATAGTGTCATTTCAAGAATTGTCTGTTTTGGTTATCATTTTTATTTTATTTTTCCTTCACCTCAATGGGTGAGAGGATAGGAATTTAAGTAGGAACTCTAATGCTATGTTTGTTGGAGGTGAAAAATGAGAGGAAAGGAAAGAGTGGAGGGATTTTTAAAGGGAAAAATACGATTTTTAAGCTGTTTGACATGAGAGAATAGAGGGAAGAAAAAAGTGGAAGGAAAAATGATCCATGAGTCCCCCCATTTTTTAAATGGAAAACTTGTTTAGCTTATATACGTAATTTAATTATATCTTTATCCTTATTTTAAAACTAAATTAATGTCAACTAATGAGCAAAATAGTCATTCAATTTATCACATATTTTCCTTCCTCTATCATACCAAACAAGATAAAAAGAAAAAACGTTTTCTTTTCTCCCCTTCACATTTTTTCTCTCTCGTATGTTTTCTTTCCTTCTTATGAGACGGAGTGTAAGGTTTAAAATTAAAAAGTGTTTTTGTCTATGTGTTTTTGTTTCTCTTCACAGGCCTCGTACCCTGAAGAATGTGGAAACTGTGAAGGCTAAACTAATGGGCTTGAGTTTGAGGGCACGTCCCTTTTTGTGTGGGAATTTTTGTTCTGTGTCTTGCAAGTGAGGAAAAACATGATTGTTGAGGATGCAAGTGAATGTGGTGAAAAATTTATGGCAGAGCCAGAAGCAATATTACATGAATGATTTCATTTTTTTGGGACATATATTTATCTGTTCAGCCCAAGGAGAGTGAGGACTTTGGGTTAAGTGCAGTAAACTTGTACAAACAAACAAGCTAGATAAAGAGGTTTTTACTGTTCATTGATTTACACATTAAAAAAAGAGTAATTGGCTCAAATAATTCATGAACTCTTTAAAATGTAATGATTTGGTTCTTTTTTTATTCTTTTTGGCCGAGACGACCCTAAACTCTCTAATTCTTGACAATCTTGGTCCTTTATGTCCAAATCCATTAAATTTCTAACGGAATGCGTCATGTGCAATGCATGTGATCTAACTTAGGTGGATATTTAGTAATTTAACAAAATAAATAAAAACTCATTAAAAAAAACCCTAGACTTTGGCGTCTCTCTCCTCAACTCCCGCCTCCCTCTCTCTTTCTCTCTCTCCCACCACCACCAGCACAACGACGCCGTTTCCTTCGCCGACCCCTTCTGACGACGATGTCGACAAGCAGCAAACCTAGCTTCTTCTACAATCACGCGAACGACGCCATGGCTTCTTCCTCTCTCTCATCCTCCGACCCATGGCGAACGCATTGCTTTCCTCCCCTCCCTCTCCTCCTCCAAGCCATGGCGGACCCGCAATTCCAGGTCGGGATCCTCCCCTCCCTCTCCTCATCTCCGTTAGCAAGATCTAGTTCTGCTAGTTTGTCTCTGCCTCGCACCTCGACTCGGCCTCGCCGGTGCTGATCCTTCGAGAGTTGAGGTTGGTCCCGAAGAGGAAGCCATGTCCCTGTGTCGGAAGCCCTGCTTGAATTTAAGGGTGGGTTCTTAGGGTTTGAATTTTGGGGTGGGTTGATTCTTTGGGTTTGAATTTGGGGTTGGGTTCTTAGGGTTTTGGGTTTGCATATTTTCAGTTTGTTTTTTTGTTTTTTATTTTTTTAATGTTTTTGTGTGATATAGTGTTTTGAATAAGGGCATTTTCATCTTTTTAAGGTTAATTGAGCTCATGTGATATGTCATGTGACCCATTCCGTTAGAAACTTAACGAATTTGGACGAAAAATGACTATTATGGCCAATATTTTAAGAGTTTAGGATCGTCTTGATAAAAAATAAAATAAAATATAGACCAAACCATTATTTTTTAAAGAGTTCAGGGACAATTTGAACCAATTACTATTAAAAAAAAAAAAGCTATTTTGATTGTCATTTCAAGAGTTAAACGCTTCTTTACCCACACATTTAAGTTCGTTTATACTCAATTTTCATGGTTAAGGCGTAAGTATACCATATAATTCAAAACCAAATGCAAAGCTCAATGCTCAGAGTAAAAATACAGTCCTAAGCGAAAGTTAAATAGCCATAAGTGTTACCGACGAAAATATTTTTCCTGAGATTAAATGTCGATTTACCAAAATATTAGGTGTAAACCAATCGTTGATTGAAGGTAATCCTCAATGTCACATGGACACATGTGCAGATTGAGGTTCGATTACACGGGATTTTTCCAATTAATCATCACTTAAAAGAGAATGATAAATTAATCATCACCTAGATTCCTAATTTCTTGTACTTTTCCCTTTAGACAATGATTTCTTTATTTATTTTTTCTTCATTTTTATTGTTGTTATTATTATTATTATTTTTTCTGCTAGAAGTTTCAATTTCTAGATGACAGTGAGAAAGAACTGTCATTTATTTATTCATTTTTTTTTGGAAGAGCATTAGCTTTAAAAGTTTGAATTAGTGGAGACGTCGTGTTATGCATGCATAGCAACAACGACATCAACTATCAAGCATTCCACAAAGTTATTCGTTAATGAACGGCATGTCGTTTTTGAAAAGGAAAACGACAATCTGATAAACAGATGTTCTTTTGGAAACGACATTGAGAGATAACAGCATTTCCTTTTCAGTTGAAAAAGATAGTGAGCGGATACTGTGACAGAACAGAACAAGAAAGGAAAAAAAAAAAAAAAAAAAGTTATTAAGCCGTTGGTTTTACTCAGGTTTTCTTTTGGTAAACTGTGATTATAGTGAGATTAAGCTTGGATTTTTGTTTCATTTAATAAGTTTTGTTTAGTTTTTAATAAATACCATTAGTTTCTGTAAACAAAATTCAATTTCCGCATAGTCACACACACACACACAAAGAATCTGCTCATTTAAGTAAGCTTTGATTTTTGTTTCACTTACAGTATGTTTTGATTTTCTTTCATGTTGTTTGGCCATCATTAGCAAAAGGGGAAAACTAAGACTAACTTCTATTCTGTTTTGTTCTGTTTTTCCTTTCCTTTTCTTTTTCCTTTTTTTTTCCCCCCCTATATCATAAGACAAATTTACTAGTGAAAACAACTAGAGGCAACAAAAAATCCTATTGTCTATGAGTTGCCAACATTGAGTTTATTGACAAGCTTGGAGCCAACTTTGAGTTTTTCTAACTGAAATCTTCTTGATATCCGTACTTCTACGAAGTTGAAATAATATTTTTATAGGTAACTTGTTATCATGTATTTGTTGAACTTAAGTTGTCATACGAATTACTTCTCATAGTTCTGTTTTATAGGAGAATTCGAAGTCAATATCGAGTGCAGCCATGAATCAATCTCGTGTTACACGGACATCACATCTCAAATCTTGCGCTCTTTTCCTTGAGATTCGTCGAAATTGTTTTCAGTCGTCCGATTAAGTTGATAGAAAACAGCAAATTTCTGCTACAAGCTTGCTTCCTTGCGTCCGAAGGAATCAAGATCGGGGGCTCTTGCCAATTAAGTGTATGCTTAGTAGGGTAGGTTAGCAATGAATTGAAATGTGATGAAATGAATGTTTATACATAAAAAGAAACATATTCCAATATGAAGAAAAGAAAAAGACCAAATTACAGCAACTCCAAATTAAGCCACCAAACTAATTAGGAAGAATCAACATTCCATCTCGTGCCACCGATCGACACCAGACTCTTCTGTTAAACAAAAGGGCCAAGAGGCGAGATCACATCGTTCCAGGTGAGGGAATTAAGATGCACAATTCTAGTCTTTTGTGTACATAGGTTGTACAAAGTGAGATTACCTGAATGATATAAAATGAGCTCGTCACGCGTCCAAAATGCTACAGGCTGATAAAGAACTTTTTCTTGGGGAAACAAAGATGGATATCTAATCCAACAAGACGCTTTCCTTGAAACGCTCGCAGACGACTCATCCATTACCACATTTTGATCAGTCTTGCTGTAGAATCACAAGGATACACCGCCGTGACAAACTTTAACAAAGCGACCGATCCATTCCACAGCGCTAACCTCCAACGTGTATAAATTTTGGTGATTGTAGGCGTATCCTGAGGAGGACCGTAGAGTTGTGCAGAGGATCCATACTCCCCTGGCTCATAATCATCTGGAAGTGGTATGGTATGAAATTCCTCGTTATGCAAATCGAACGAAATAAGGAATTTTTTTGAAGATGCAAAACGTGGCGACCAATAACAGACTCCTTTGTGGTGCACCTGGCTTGCAATATCACAGAAACCATTGATTTCTATCTTCATCCCGATCTCCCTCCAAGAATCACCATGATCAGTACTCAAAGTACCACACCTCGGCCCCGAAAGGAGGTCCACCATTCTTACCATGGAGATGCACGACTCTGACCACTCTATAAACATTAGCAACGGGATCGTAGCCAAATCCAGCCATTCTTTGTGATCTAAAGTCGGATGCAAAAGATGAATTCTGAAGAATTCTGAATTCCCTAATTGTCGGATTACATAATAGAATCTTGCCTGTGAAAGTTTGATGCAGGAAAAGAATTCCGTCACAAGGAGGCCCACCACCAGACACTGATTGTGACAAGGGGAATTTTTTGACATCGAAATCGATCTGACCATCGCCATCATCGGCTTTGTTCATATACGAGTTCGATGTTTTGAAACGACGTGGTTCGGCGATAATCTGGATTCTCTTGTTGAACAAGAATAAACTGCTTTCAGAATTCTTGAGATGCTTGGCCACAAACCAATGGCTCTTGAAAAGAGTGTTGATGAGAGCATACCATGACTTTCGAACACACTTAAACCGTAATGCAGACTCGGGAGGTAGCCACGACATGATTTCCACTATTAAGTTCTCAGGAAGATCACAAAACCTTGCCATTCGTTCTGCTTCCAATTATGAATAGGATCCGTTAATTTATGTATTAGAAATTCGACACTTAGAAATTTAATACAGCTTTCTAGGCAAATGGCAAAATCTAGTTATATTATTAATTCGTTATGTTTTGATATATTCAATAGGAATTAGTTTTGGTGGCAGGTTGATGAAAGTCTTTACCATGAAAGAAGTACAGGAAAAGAATATGATTTTTTGCAGGAAAAAAAAAAAAAATCGAGTTGATACCAATAACAGTCGGAAAAAAAATTATTAAGATATCAACTCTAATCCTTTATAATTTTTTTTTAATCAAACTTGCAAGGTATCTGAGTTATTATCATTCTCTTACTAACAAGTATTTAAGAAACGTCATGTTAATTAAAATTCAAAAATTATATCTATCGATTAAAATATCACAATTCAGCATCAATTTGTAAGCTTATCACTAGAGTCTAACCTGGATTATTTGTAGTTAGAAATTTTTTATTCAAAATTTTGGTACCAAGAGTTCATAATTAATGATATTCAGAAAGACGGAAAGGAGACCTAGAAAACTCACTTGGCTCGGATTGAGAAGTTTGGATGTGATTTGGTTGATTTGGTACGCAAGCTTTGCGCATGTTCATGTCTATTAGCTTTACTAGAACTCCACCTTTTTTTTTTTTTTTTTTGAAGGAACTCGACCTAAAATTTGTTGAAGGGGAAATTTATGGTACCGTATTTATACTAAGTCCCGAACTTTTCGTACTCCTAGTGAAAGTTAAGGACGTAGTCACCAAGTTCTTTTTTTTTTTTTTTTTTTTTTTTAGCGAATATACTTTCATATCTATTATTTATACTCTTAAAAAAAATTCAACAACAATATTAGCAAAACCTATACGATTTCATATTATTTACCCTTAAAAAATATAATAAAGTATCGCATGTATTTATAACAAGACAACTTTTGATCCTATGTTTTTCTAATAACATAAATTCACACCTAATATCAGATTTAGTCAAAGTTAGTTGAAAAGTCATGTGCATATGCTTAATTTTTAAAGAGTTTACTCGAGAATTGTCGAAATTATTTTAAGTCGTCCAAGTAAGTCCGACATGAAAGTGTGTGTGTGTGTGTGTGTGTGTGTTTTTTTTTTTTGGGGTCTATTTTCTTGGTTGTACAATATCCAAAATATTGGATTAATTTTTTCTACAGGTTCAAAACAGTCTGATGATTGATTCTAGTTGCAAGCAAATTATTAGTAATATATTAGTGGAAAAACTATGTAGCTGATGCATATTTTTGTTTATATGTATATATATGTGTAGAATTATCCGAGTACTCTTATGTTAAGTACAATGTGTGTTTGGTGGTCATGAAACATTAAAGTAATTTTACAATTTCTAAACAATTCAACTCAAATTCAAATTTTAATTTTTTTTATTAAAAAAAATTCCAAATACTGCATCTCCATCATTGCATATGAAAATGCAGAAAGTAACGATAAAAAGGCACACACATTATTTTTTTTAAAAAAATCTTTACACTGTTTAAATATCATCTTTGATAATAAAACTATCAAAACACACATTTAATTTAAATACACAATTTAAATTCTACAATTGGATACACGCATTCAATTTGATAAACATTCAAAGTAACTTGTAATCCAAACGGACCAATTTCAAACTGCTAAAAATGATTTTAAATATATCTCTGCGTTATAGTGAGCATAGTAATAGCTACAATAAACTCCATGATGAAAATAAATAAATAAGACATGACCAAATTAACTCCAACTTAAGCCCGCTCACTTGCATCCTCTATAGAAACTAGACAGAGCTAGAGGAGGATCAACCGAATATGATTTATGACTAGGATGAATCAACATTGGATCTCATGCCATTGATTGAAACCAGACTCTTCACGTAAACAAAAGTGCGAAAATTATTTTTGATGGGTTTTGCAGTTGCGTCACGTAGAGGGAATGCCCTTGCGGCGTACTTAAGCATAGTGATAAATCCATTCCACAGAGTTAACCTCCAGCCTAGAGGAATTTTGTCTGTGATTGGTAAATTCGGAGGAGGACCGTAGAGTTGTACTGCGGATCCAAACACCTCCGGATCATGATCGTCTGGAAGTGGTATGGTATGAAATTCCTCGTTATGCATATCGAATTAAATAAACCATATATTTGGAGAAATTATGGAAAATATCATCTTCTTTGTCGAAATTCATAAGCGAGTTTAATGTTTCAAAACGACGTAGCTGGTTTATAAACTGGCTTCTCCTACTGAATAAAAATGAACTGCTTTCGGAATTCTTGAGATGCTTGACCACAAACCATTGGCTCTTGAAGAGAGTGTTGATGAGAGCATACCATGACTTTCGAACACACTTAAAACCGTGACAGAGACTCGGGAGGCAGCCACGACACGATTTCCAATAGTAATTTTTCGGGAAGATCCAAAAACCTTTGTCATTTAATCTGCTTCAAGTTACAAATAGGATCAGCTTATTTCTTGAATTATAAATTAAAGACTCAAAGTTTAAAAGGGATTTTTTGACAAAAATGGTAAAATCTAAAGATTAATATGTAGATGTTTTGATAGAATTTGTAATGAGTAAGTCTTAACAGTGAAAGAAGTATCATTGTTTTAAAGCCAATATATAGCAAACCTTTTTTTTGCAGATTTTTCTCCTCTTTGATCTTCTATAAACGTTCGAGGGGGTGAAAAATGGAATGCATACAAGCACAATTTTTAAGAAACAATCCCGGTCAATAAAATTTCGTAAGCAGAAAAAAATTAAGGAAAAAAAAAAAAAAAACAAATTGAAGTTATACCAATAAAAAAACAAAACTCGCTTTGCTCGGATTCAGATAGTTGGCTGTGATTTTGTAAGCAAGCTCTGCTCGTGTTCATGTCGACAGCCTTACCAGAATATCTCCACTTAACCTTTTTTTTTTTTTTTTTTTTAAGGAACTTGACCTAAAATTTGTTTTATGGTCACCCGAGTGAAAGTCAAGGACGTATCAAATGGAGCTTTCATTTCGTTTTGTTTTTTGTTTTTATCTTATATACTTACCGTGATTACAAGTATAACATATTTTAGCGGTAATACGTATAACATATCTGATTCATCTAAAGGTATAAATTTTGAATTTTCCCACCCCAAGTTCAAAAAAAAAAAACTTATACACTTCCACATATATAGTTTTTATTGTATATTACAAATTATCCTCTCAAATTTAAAATTTAACCTTATCTCATTATTTATTTATTTTTTTATTGTATTAGCCCCCTAATAAAGATTTTTGGCATCGTCATTGGTGAAAATTTTCCTTTGTTGGGAGACCTCTTTTTCTTTTCTTTTGCTCTTTATTTAATTCTTTTTTTTTAATTAGGAAGTGGATGACAAGATAATAACGTAATTATTTTAATTTTAATTTTAATTTTAATTTTTGAAATGAATTATCTTAATTTTTGAATGTTTCTAATCTAAAAAAACTTTCAATGAAAAGATTACCATATCTACATGATTTCATATTATTGTAAGTAATTTTTCTTAGGATAATAGTAAATACCTCCCATATATAAATATTGAAATGTAAGAATCTATTTTCTATTTTTGAAATGATAAAAGTATCTCATATATTTTAAAAGAAGATAACTTTTGCTCTTATGTTTTTCTAATCACATTAATTCCCCTAATATCAATATTTAGTCAAAATTGGTAGAAAATCATGTGTGGAAGCTTAATTTTTAAACAGTGTAGCTCCATATCTTAGTTAATTTTTCTTTTTAGAGTTTAATAGAACTATATATTGATAAAAATATATTCTTTTACAACAAACACGCCCTCGGTTAGATCCAAATTGTGTGAAAATACAAAAAGAAGATTTAAAAAAATTATATATATATATATATATATATATTGAATTGGGTATCTGAATTAGTGAGAATATGCAAATGAAAAATATTATATATATATATATATATACATAAATATATATACAGCGAGCAACTGTAAAACACAAACCTCTAGCTTAAACCATTCCTTCCAAAAAGGAATTAAAATATAGACCAACACATTCCAAATACTCGCCATCGAGTCATCGACCTTGAATGTTTATTTTCCTTTTGTTAAGCTTCTCTCCCGCACACAAAGGTTCGATGAATGAGACATGTGAGCTCCAATCCATAAGCTATTTATAAAAGGACCAATGGCCGATTTTGTCCTTTGCTCTTTGGCGTCATGTGATACCTATGTCAACGTCATGTGGTGGTCACATTAATGTCACATGGTAGATTTTAAATCATCATGTGATTTTTTTTTAAATTTTGTTTTACTTTGTTTGTCTATTCTGTCTGCTCGAAATTGTCAACTAGTAATACAGAATGTAAGCTTTCACTTAGCCTACTATTGTGCATGCCATCACTTGATGCTGGAGCCGGAGCTGCGGTGGGGAAATTTGCACTAGGGGCGAGCACAATGGTGGCGTTAACAATGGCAGGCATTGCAAGCACTACTCCAAATGACGGCACAAGACATTTGTAAAGGCCATTTTTAATTTCCTCTCTCCGATCTCTTCCTCTCTACTCTGTCCTTGAAAAATGTTAAAATCTCACTTGGAATCAGAGAGAACGCAAAGAGAGACGGAGAACAAAACATGAGACAACATGATATATCAAAAAGCAATCTTCCGTATCTTTGTCTAGATTTTCATGTTTTTTCTTCCTTTTGCTTCAACTGTTAGTAAGACCATCTCAAAGTGCTCAATTGATTTGATTTTATTTATGGTAGTGAATGACTGAATCTTTATCCATATACAAATTCGGCAATGAAAACAAACATTTAAAGAGTTAGAAAATCATAACGTATAAAATTTTTTTTTGTGGAAACAGCCGATCAACCCTTGCTTAATTGTTTCCGTTTGCTTCACCGGTTGAAACTAAATTTTTTTAACTTACTTTTATCATTTTTCTAAAAAGTTAACAAAATTTTAACTGATTTTTAAAAAATCAAACAACTCCAACTTAAAAAATTTAGTTCCAAACTAAATGCAAGAGATTTTTGACATTCTATATTTTATCTAATTGGAGTTTTTAAAAAAAGAGCTTTTATTTGGCTCTCTAATCTAAACCTAAGTTTTTTATCTCAATTTTTATCTTTTTCTGAAAAACTAATAAAAATTATAGCTAGTTTTTAAAAATTCAATAAATCTAAACTTAAAAATTTCATTTTAAATCAGTATTTTAAACGGAAGCTCAATTATTATACTAAGCAACAATTATTATATGTGTTTTATGAGGGACAATCCTATAAATAATCCAAAACATATTGAGCAAGGCTTTGTAAGGCAATGAGCAGAGGCCCAAAAAAATTGGCCATATAAGGAGGATCCAAGCTTTAGTCCTGGACCTTTCAAAAATAAAAATAAATTTAAAAAAAAAATAGAGCAAATTAACTTATTTATCATATTATATATATATATATATATATCGATTAATATGACACAAATTCTTTAATATTAACTAACATGATTTAAATTTTAGTTTATTTTAATTTAATTTTGTATTATATTGATCTATGTTTTTGATAGTTGGTTTAAGGGTACTTAAATTTGTCTCAAGTACTTTCCCATCAAAATATACCAATGACACTGCCTTCAAAAAAAAAAAAAAAAATTATTTGTTCACAGGTCAACACTTCTAAACCCCAAAATTAATTTGAACTTAAAAAAAACAAAAAACAAGATTAATTTCTTTAGAACAAATTATTAGGGGGATGGAAAAAAAGAAGAAGTTATTTTTATAAATGATCTCGAGTTATATTTTTAGTTTAAAGTTGGTCCATGATTTTAATTTTATATGTTAGATGATCTCGTCTTTTAATATTGTTATGAAAAAGATCTTTATATTGGTATTTCATAAAAAAATTACACAAAAATTAAATACTTTCAGATCATATGAGCTTTAATTAAAACTAAAATCATAATTTAATACTTTTAGTAGGGAAGCTTTATCACTAAAATAGTTTTATGATGTAAAATTTTGCACTATATGTCTTTGATTAAGTACAATTTACTTTCAGAATCTCTTTACTTCAAGTATAATTTTTTTCAAAATACATTTGTTTACAACTTATTTATAAATAAAACTTATATAATCAGAATGCATTTAATTTATGTATAACTTTTTTTTTTACTGAATATGGACAGAGGAACTGTTAATGTAACAAGAGAATAATTTAGAAGAATATGATGTAAAAAATCAAAATTCAGATATCAATATAAGACAAGTTATACAATTAAGAGGCTAATTGTTAAATTAATCCAAAAGAAAATTACTATTCTCACTTCATAGAAGGACAGACTTCTTTATTAGTGTTATGTTGAAGGTCTCTGATAAATCTTAATATTTTGGAATCATGTCATTAATTATTTTGGGTACTTAATAAAAATGCTACAAAATCATGTCATTAATTATTTTGGGTACTTAATAAAAATGCTACAAAATCAGCCGGCGTCGTAGTGGGGAGAGGCGGAGATTGAGACAATGGGGAGGAGCCTGAGGCCGGAGCGGTAGTTGCCGGTGTTTCTGTCGTTTACTCCAGCCACTGAGCTTCCGCGACGGCGTGATTGGAGCAGCCGCGATGCCTCCCACAGCTCCGGCGTCGCGATCGTTCCGAGAATTGGAGCTTGGATCTCCGCCGGCGCGTTCGGTCTTCCCCGGCGTCGTCTCACGGTAACTCGATCTGGTTCGGCGCCGACTTGGAGTCTCCTCCACGGACCACGGCTGGGAAGATCAGACGACTCTGCCACCTGCTGCTGGTCGAGATCGGAGTGGGCCCGAGGCGACGGCGATGGGGAGAGATCGGGAGATCTCGAGGAGAGGTCGGAGAACCTGCCGGAGACGTGGCGCAGATCCGCGGCGTGACGTAACGGCACCGGAGATCCGAGTGTGAGGAGAGAGGGAGGGAAGAGAGAGAGAGAGAGGGTGGAGGAAGAGAGAGAAAGTGCTGAAATGGAGAGAGAGAATGTGAAGGAAAAAAAGATAAATTGGTTTTATAATTTTCAAATAGAAATGGCTACATTGGATCCATTTTATACTATATCAATAAAGTTCATTTTTAAATTATTAAAATATAATCAAACGATTAAAATATTGTTTATGTATAATAATTATAATACACCTTATTTTATATTAGCATATATTAATAAATAAAATTTTATATACCATCTTATCTTATATTGGTATACATCTTATCTTTATATATATCATATCGATAGAGTTCATTTTTATACTGTTAAAACATAATCAAACGGCTGAAATGTTGTTTATGTATAATAATTATAGTACATCTTACCTCATATTAGTATAGATTAATAAATAAAATAAAAAATAAATAAAAAGACCAATCCCCTTCCCCAACGCCGATGACTTTCCCACTAACATCGACGATGGACTCCCTTGCCAGATCTGCCCTGCCTCCCCCCCTCCCCCCCACTCGACGGCATCGACCCAATCCCTCCCAAATGCCAAGGCGGACCCCCACTCCCCCCTCCCCCCCGACGGCGACCAGCCCAGTCCCTCCCTCCTTCCCGATCCCGACGACGGAAACCTCCATTCTCCCCCAACCTTCCATCGGTGACGGTGGATTTTTTTAAAAATTATTTTTTAATTTCTTAGTCAAATACTACTGTAAGGTAAAAGTGTATGATAATTACTATACACAAGCAATATCTCAGTTGTTTGATTACATCTGAATGGTTTAGAAATGAACTCTATCGATAGGATATATAAAAAAGGTTTTACCGTAGCTTTACCCTTTTAAAATTTTAATTACTATAATAAGGAGAAGCTGCATTAAAGCCTAATTTATATAACATATTGGTACATCTCATTTTTAAACAATCGCATGGCTGAAATGTATAATAATCATAACGCACCTTACCTCGTAGTAGTATAAACTAATAAATTAAAAAATAACGATAATAAAAAATAAATTATCAAAAAAACCAACATTTGGCCGGTGGTAGGCGCCGCCCTTCCGACGCTGGCGACAGACCTCCCTCCCCCAACCAAATATGCACCCCCCATCCTCAACGCCGATGATGAGCCCACCCTCCCCCCCTCGATGCTGACGAAGACCCCCTCCCTCAACCATATATACGCTGCACCCCCCAACCAAACAAATATGCGCCCCCCACCCAAGCCAGATCTGCGCCATTCCCCCCCCGCATGTTACCAACCAAAAAACCAGTGACAAGCCCTCCCCCTCGACGCCGTCAACTGTAAACGAGGTTGTTTTTTTTTTAATAATTTTTTAATTTATTAGTCTATATTAATATAAAATAAGGTGCAATATATTATTATACAGAAATAATATTACAGTCATTTAATAATATTTTAACGGTTTAAAAATAAACTCTGTAGATAAAATATATAAATAAAATTTTATTACAGTTTCTCCAATTAATTATAATAATGATATTATCACTATTACAATTTTTATAAGAGTTTTTATGGTCGTGGACTTGTGACAAATATCAATCCCAACCTCATTTTCACGGCATTGTCCCTAGTTACGTTTAGCATTTTTCCACCTCATAGGAGAGGGGCCCCACAGTGGATGAAGTCATACCTCGTAGGGCTTTGGTTGGATGTTGACCACAACATGGCCATGACTTTTGGCTATGTTCCCCATAATCCTGTCCAGGTTCCAAATATAATGAAGAGCCAGTGCGACGAACGTGTGCCTTCAAAACTTATATTTTTTTAAAAAAACCCATTTTAGAAAAAAATGGAATTGGGATTAGAGTATGGGCAGTTTCATAAGTTCTGTCTTCAGATTTCAGATTTCACTAATGTAGTATTATAATTACTACTTTAACTTAAAAAATGCTATATTTTAAGCAAATAGTCCATTTAATTTTCCTGAATTATTTATTTTTCAGTGTAATATTATGAAATTCTATTACAAAAGCTCTTAAATAGTCCAATGACCCCTTTTTCAAAATATATATATATATATATATATGATCCAATGGCCAACCTCAAAAAAATAAAAATAAAATTTTTAGTAGAGGCATCAGGTAGTCACGTGGATGCGAAGAGATCGTGTAAATGACCCGCGGTTGAGTGATTTTCGAGTAAGGTGACTGATCTCGAGAAATGCCGTGATGAGTGATGCTTTGCACTATTGTTGTGCCTATTTTGTGCCGGCTTATTCTTTGGATTCCATAAACTAAAATTTTTTTTCAAGAAAAGATATAGAAATATAATTATTATTTTAATTATTAAGATTGAGTTTGATTCGTCGGTTAGAGAGGAAATTTTTAAATTTGAGTTTATTGACTTTTCAGAAAAAGATAAAAATTGAAGTAAAAAAATACGGTTTAATTGAAGTTAAGTTGAAATACTAAACGAAGTATAAGTTTAGTGTTCGGATTTGAAATGAAAATTTTAAATTAAAATTGATTTATTTTTTAAAAAATAATTATAATTGTTATTGACTTTACGGAAAAAAATAAACACTAATATAAAAAACTTTTTGTTTGAACATCGAAACCAAACGCATTATTAATCATTTTTTTAATAATCTAATTTACGATAAGATTTTAATATTAACACTCATGATTATATTATTAAAAAATTAAATTCATAACTAATAAATAATTTTTAATTAAAAAATAATTTTGACCGATATCATAAAAATCTTATCGTATAAATTCTCTAAAAAAATTAGCAAGAAAAAGCATGGTAAAACGAAAAGAACAAGGAAAAAGTGCAAAATGTTGACAGGACCAATTGGCTTTGCATAGGTGAGATAAAAATATTTATTTGTGGGGGTGATTTAATCATTCACCAGAATGGAATCTTCTTCAGATGGGTGCGTTCACACTATGACGTCTAGATTTATTTTTCAATTATTTTTTCTAAAAGTTCTTCGGCTGTTTTGAGCCTTTAAATGACATATATAACCTTCCCATGTGCGAGGATTGTCTGCAACGCTCTCTACGACGTCCTGTAAAACGCCTTGGAGTTGGAGATTCTTCCTTTTTCATTTAATCACCTATTCTAATATCAACTTTATGAATACTAACTCATTTAATGATAAATTATCATATTTTTATTTATAAATATAATTAATTAATATAATGATTCTTTAAATATTATTTATATCAAAATGATAACTCACATTTAACATAAATTGGTGTTTAAAAATTGATATTAGAGTTGGTGTGATATTTTTCATATGATTTTAACTTTGTCAAAAATTATTTAGACAACATAAATAAATTACACCGATGTCAAGTACAGTAATATAAAAACTACTAACGCTTATGCTTCTCAACAATATTTTGGAATTTGAGTTATTCTCACGACGAGTGAATGGAGTACTTAGATAATTTCTTTTTGTAAAGATCCATATAATTTTTATTAGGGTATATTGCCTTCAACCTGTATAACGTCTTTAATTTAGTGAAAAAAAATTAAACTATTAATTGAAATTAAAAACTTATGTCACTTGAGAGTTAGGAAGAAAGGATGATATGTACAGGTATAAATAAATAAATAAATAAATAAGGAGATGAAGAATAAAAACACAATATAAGTAATAGTAATAATATATTGCAATGCATTAATTTCAATTTGAAAAAAAAAAAACTCACAAATAAGGTTATCTTAAGTACTTATTTTCATTTTCCTCTATCCTAAAATTAGGTTGTCGTTTTCAAGTACTGGATTAGATAAAAAAAAAATAAAATTATAAAGCTTTTATGATAGGTGAAAAAAGAAAAAGAAAAAATAATGCCGTTTTTTTTTTGGAATGTTAATGCGGTTTTTTCAAAACATTGAAATCTATCATATTGAATTCATAATTGATTTTATATCCTAATAATTGGAAAGAAATCCACTCCCCCATCCCAAAAAAGTTGATCAGATCAGATTTTTGAACTTATTTAACTTTCTACCTATTGTTGATTTTTCCACAATAACTTTAATCTGCAAAAAAAAAAAAAAAGACTTAACCTTATTTTTATTTTTATTTTTCCACAATAACTTTAAATTAAAAAAAAAACTTTAGAGTTGAGGATTCTACATATGTGGTATTCTTATTAGGCTATACCTGTAACCATTATAAATAATATTATCTTTAGTATTGATTTTCTTTAAAAAAAAAAAAAAGTACTGATATTCATTTCCCTCTATCCTTAGAATAGGCTGACGTTTTTAAGTATAGGTGGAAAAGGAAAAAATAATGTGGATTATTCAAAACATCGAAATCTATTGTGCTTAATTCATAATTGATTTTAGAGGCTAATAATTGGAAAGAAATTCACTCTTCCGTCCCTTAAAAGTTGATCAAATTTCTTAAGTCTTAAGTGATTTAGGGCTCGTTTGGTAGACCTTGTACTTTTGCTCATAGTCAGAAGAAGAAAAGAAGCAAAAGCTATAACTTCTCAGTAAATGTTTGGAATTAAAGAGTTTTTGAGGTCAAAATGATCTCTAAAATATTATAATGAGTACTAAAAATATTAAATGAAGTTTATAATGTCTAATTTAAATTTTGTTATAAGTTTTAAAGCCTATTAAGAAGAACTTTTGTCAGAAATCATATATTTTAACTCTGACAAGAAACACTTCCAGAGATTGAAAATTCTTCTGACAGATCATCTAAAAACTTCTAGAAATTATTTTTACCAAAAGCAGTTTTTAGAAAACTCTATCAAACATGTCCTTATTTAACTTACTAACCATTGTTGATTTTTTCCACAATAGCTCTCTATATGCCACATTTTTTTTTTCCCCATACCAATCAAATCCAAAAAACTTTCCCGGAAAAAAAGAACCAATAAGATCGTCGCCCGTAGTCAAAGTCAAATTTTTTGAACCGTTATGATGAGGCTATAACACATCAGATGACTGACCATTTTGACGACTCGACGTTGTTGGCCCGAACATGGAGGGCAATTTAGTCAAACATCCGATAAATCCGGCTCGCATTTACTTTTTAATTACAAACATGCCTCACAAAGTGGGCCACGCCAACTTTTCAGCCTTTCCCATGAAACGAGCCCTCTTTCCACCAATCACATTGAACTTTATTTGGTATTTTTTTGATTTTTCTTTAATATAATTTCTTTTAAAACCTGCCACCTACCCATGCCTTGACCGTACGTTACACTGTCCAAACGAATCTCAGCCGTTGCAATGAAAACCCAATATAAGCCACACGATTTCCAACAATCTAACGACTGAGAGTGAATACTAGAACCTTCTCTCTCTCCTGCAACTCCCCTATATTTTCCCCATTTTTCACCCACCAAAGCTCAGTCTCGGCTTGTGCTCTACTCGTGCCAGTCCTGCTCTAGGGTTTTGTTTCTCTCTCCTCTTTCTATCTTTTGATCTCTCGTCTAAGCTTAAGGTTAGTGATTGACCGATTCGTTTTTCAATCGTTGACATCGAGGATTTCGATCTGTGTTTTTTATGGGTGTTTTGATTCTCAATCTGTGTTTGTTTGAAAGCAGAAATCGGCGATCATGGGAAAGTGTTACCCAACCGTGAGCGAGGACTACAAGAAGGCCGTCGACAAGGCCAAGAAGAAGCTCAGAGGCTTCATCGCCGAGAAGAACTGCGCTCCTCTCATTCTCCGACTTGCGTATGTCTCTGTACATCTCCATTTCTTCTGTGTGTGTGAATAAATTTGTGTTTTAATGGAGGTTTTTTTTAATCTTTTTAGATGGCACTCGGCGGGAACCTTTGACAAGAAGACGAAGACCGGTGGTCCGTTCGGAACCATTAAACACCCGGAGGAGCTCGCTCACGGCGCCAACAACGGCCTTGACATCGCCGTTAGGCTCTTGGAGCCAATCAAGGAACAGTTCCCTATCCTCTCTTACGCTGACTTCTATCAGGTACTCAACAATCCGTTCTTCTATTTTTTGATCATTTTCTTGAAAATACGACGACGAATTGTTAGATCTGTTCTTTCTTATCAGTAATCAGCCAATTAGGTTTGTTGACTGTAGACTGTTTGCTTTGTTGAAAAATGTAGTTGGCTGGTGTTGTTGCTGTTGAGGTTACTGGTGGCCCTGAGATTCCATTCCACCCTGGAAGAGAGGTCAGTGCTCTTTCTTCTGTTTGCAATTTGGAAATTGATTTTTATGTTCTGCAGTAATGCCTCTGATATTTCTTTTTAAAAGATTTTACTGTTTGAGTTAGAATTAATGGCCGACGATAATGATACTTTTTTTCAATGAGATTGTTGTGTTTGAAATCTGTTGTTTTTGGGACAGCGTTTGACATATTCATCATTAGATCTTTGTTGAGTTTATTAATTGTTTATTTTTTCCAGATTATAATACTGGTGGAATGTGATTTTCTAATGTTTGAACCTTGGTTGTTATGCATAGTTGTACATGATTTTGTTATATAGTGTATGATCGTTGGAGAAAAATGAATGATTAAAGAGTTTTCCTACTTTATTCAAAGTATTCCTAATAAGTGCTTTATACAGCCGATCAATCAGGGACTTGTCTATTTATTTCTGCTCAACTATGCGGTTATTCTGCGTATAACTTCCAATTGTTGTGGGTGTTTTAATGTTTTCATGAAATGTACGTCATTGTTGCCTTTCCTCTTACAGAGAATGTATTTGATACTGATACTTGTCCTTTAAAATTTCAGGACAAGCCTAACCCACCACCAGAAGGTCGTCTCCCCGATGCTACCAAGGGTGAGTATTCTTGAAATATCCTACTGTTAGAGACTGTTGTAATGTGTGTGTGTGTGTGTTTTGTGCAATTTGTATTACGGCTTAACAATTGGAGTATTGATTTAGTAGTAACGTCCTCGTTTTTGTTGTTTTAGGTTCTGACCATTTGAGGGATGTGTTTGGTACCATGGGCCTCAGTGACCAGGATATTGTTGCTCTCTCTGGTGGTCATACTCTGGTATGATTATTTTTGGATTTGCCTTTGATCTTTTTGAGTATAATTATTTGGGAGGAATTTTTGTCACACTGACATTCTTGACATTTTGCAGGGAAGAGCCCACAAGGAGCGCTCTGGTTTTGAGGGACCCTGGACTAGCAACCCTCTCATCTTTGATAACTCCTACTTTACGTGAGTTCGAGTTCCCACCTTTGCTTTAGTAACCGAATTTGGCGTTTCAGAATTACTAGCCATGGTCGTTATACACGTATTCATGACAATGGTCCTTAATTTTTATCAGGGAACTCCTGACTGGAGAGAAGGAAGGCCTTCTACAGCTTCCCTCTGACAAGGCGCTTCTGACAGACCCTGTCTTCCGCCCACTGGTTGACAAATATGCTGCGGTGTGATTCTCCTCTCTTTATCTGGCGTCAATCATACTTGTTTACTAGAATTTTACCTTAAACTCATGTTTGCTTGGCAATCTTCTTTTCAGGATGAGGATGCGTTCTTTGCTGACTACTCTGAAGCTCATCTCAAGCTCTCTGAGCTAGGGTAAGGGGATATACATTTGTTTTTTTTTTTTATCTATTTCATTTCTTGTAAATATATTCTTTTTGTAAATTCTTCTCCCAAAACTTACACAGAGTGGCATCATAAAACTAACGGTTTGACCTGTATTGCAGATTTGCTGATGCGTAAGCATGGGATGCTCGTGGATGGTGCCAGACTCTGCTTGCCCGGCTTGCTTTTCTCTTTGCCCAATATCTATGGGTCTTTTGGTTGTTGGTAAATGGTAGAATTAGTGGATTTTCTATATCAAGGAAAAAGAAAAAAGAAAAGGGGAACTAGTTTTCTGCCGTGCTCTTTTGTTGGACACGTATGAACTGCAATATTTAGTGCGATGCAGTGGTAGTACTCTTTTTGGTCAAATAAATACACTTCTTATCAGAGTCCTGAAGTTCATATCTTGTTCACATTTTGTTCATCGAAGTTTGCTAAAACTGTTCATGTTGCTTGCTGAATTGCGTTTGAAATTTGCTTTTTCTCTATCCTTATCTTGTTCACATTTTGTTCATCGAAGTTACTAAAACTGTTTCATGTTGCTTGCTGAATTGCGTTTGAAATTTGTTGTACGTATGTTAGACTTCTGAGAGTAGTTTGGATTTTTAGAAGGCGCTTTTGGGTCTTTTGATTTTCAATTGGGTCCACGTAACTCGATTGATAGCAATGGGAATGAAAAATGAGGAACGCTTTGGAGGACTGGTATAATGGGATGAGGTGCGTGCAAACGTCTGTCATACTATTTAGTGCCTCTTAATAATTCAAGAAATTGTGCTAAAAAGCACATGATTGTCCCATGGCTTGAAGATTTTTGCTCCTCTTTACAATGCCGAATAAAAAGTGGGTCAACAGGGAGAAAAATCTGAATAACTAAAAGGGCTATTCCCGGTTGTACCCATAGAGGCACAATTCTTTACCAACGGCAATTCGGTTGGTGCATCAAATTTATTCGAATTGTACAAGTGTGCACCTCATGAGTCGGGTTCCCTTTTTTGGTTGGGTCAGAAACGTTGAATGTTAGGCTGGTTGGGGTGGCTGGGCCTGCTGATCCTGCAGTTATTAGTTAGGCTGTTCTTTTTTCCTGTCTTTGGCCATTAATGGTCGAATGACGAGTGCAGAGTAGAACAAAAGAAGTAAATAGGTTTGTCATTCACTTGTGAGTTGTGTTCTCGGCCGCGGGACTTTGTCAAACCATAACTCTCGGTATCATACATGCGTTTTCACATGCAAGGAACTTGTGTTTGGAAAATTAGACATAATGACCTTTTTTAATTCACTTAATTTAATAGATGGTCTATTTTTTTTTTTTTTTTTTTAAGAAAATAACCGTTTTTCATTTTTCAGATTTGGTCAATTAGTCATTGACTATAAAATTTGATAATTGATTAATGATCAATCAATGATAGATTATAAATTTTGGTAATTTACGTTATGGTTAATCAGTGATTGATCTCAATCATTGATTTGATTTACATTATAGTTAATTAGTGATTGATCTCAATTAATGATTGATTATTATGCAGCCAATCACTGATTGATCATTTAAGACAATTGATTAATCATTTAAAAAAAATGATCTTTTAACTAATTTTTAAAAACTTAAGTCATTTATTAAAAAACTTCTTAAAAAAAGCTATTTAGATATAAAATCATTATGTTTTCAAGCTAAAATCTCCCCTTTCATATAATCTGTGTGTTAATGATTATTAGTCAATTCTATATTATCGAGAACAAGAAACAAAAAAAAAAAAAAAAAAAAAACTAAACTAGAATAATATGTATAATTTATGTGAGTTTTAAAATTAAAATGAAGTTGTGTCCACTATGATGAAGAAAATGTTGGCTGCGGAAACAAATTTTTTTAAAAATAGCGGAAGCATGATACAGATCAAATCATACATATAAAATGTTGGTTGAGAAAAACAACGGAAGCATGGTATAGAAATCAATTCTTTTAAAAATAACGGAAGCATGGTACGGAAACCTTTTTTTTTTTTTTTTTAAATTTTGGTTGAGAAAAATTTTATCTGGTGACAATATTTATATTAATTTAATGAAAAATAATAGTGGAAGAAGGTTTAGAGATTGACCGTTGTCCGATTAGGTCGAAATTCTTGAACTTCTTCAAGAACCTTCTTGAGAATTCCGAATCTTTTAGAAACACCAATGATTCTTTCTCAGCGTTCTCCAAATCATAATGAACATGCAACTAGTGGGCATTTATGATTTTGGGTTTGATCACACACCTGAATTTTGATTCATTTTGCGTTCTCAACTCATGACACAAAGTGAAGGAAAAAAGGAGAATAAACTCTTTGGAAAAACGTACGTGCTTTTTTCTTTGTCAAAAGGAATTAGTATTCTTGTATTTTTTGTAAATACATCGCATGATCCCCTTTTTAAGATCGTAGAAAAATAACTGACATATTTTTTTAATTAACCACTTAGCGGAAAAATCACACACCCACTACTAGAGTGGTAGGCGTTTTTGGCATATATGGGAGAGAGACTACTCAGTTTTTTTTTCTTTTTCTAATTTCATTGAAAAATATTTTATTTTGAATTATTCAAAATAAAAACAACTGATCTTTTCTTTTCCTCATGTGTCAAAATTCAAAATTTTACATGCACTTTATTTGTGGATAAAATGTGAACCACCCTGTGGTGCACAATTATAGTGTGGTCCTTACCACACTGTATAATTTCTAATTTAAAACTATTTTAAATTTATTTTAAATAATCATATTATTTAAAATATTTTGATTAATTTGTTGTGTGAATATTAATTTAGAATTCTCAATTCCAAATTAATAAATTTAACCAAACATAAAAGAATTTTCACATGATTCAATAGAGTCGTTGAGAGGAACTATGTACATTAAAATATTTTGATTAATTTGTTGTGTGAATATTAATTTAGAATTCTCAATTCCAAATTAATAAATTTAACCAAACATAAAAGAATTTTCACATGATTCAATAGAGTCGTTGAGAGGAACTATGTACATTATAATTTTAAGCTCCAATAATTTTGACAATTAATTAACACCTTAATTAAAATGTCAAAATTATTAATTCCAAATTATTCCACTAAAAATTTGGAATTGCACTCTTAAAATTATAAAACTAATTATATTCAAAGAATTTGAATTGTTCATTAATATAGTCGCTACATACAAATCAATCCTCCATAAACGGTTAATAATTAAAGTTAGGTATTTTTCGTTAACTTCTTTAATTATATCTTTCTTCTTAAGTACCATTGATTATCTAATGAATAATATATTTATGATCTAATAATATTTTGAGCGCTCTTATTATTTAAGCCCCGAATCAATTCTTATGGGAAATGTCCATCTGACTTCTTTATGAGGGAATGGATTTCATCTTGTATATTAATATTCCCCACTATTTATTATATTATATTTTCATTATACCAAAAATTTAACACTATTCATTTGTGTCATTACTCAGTATGTTAAAAAATACAATATAATAAATGAGAGTCTATTAATTACTAAGAATTAAGATTGATTTATATATGATAATCATTGATTAATTTTGAATGCTCTTTATAACAACGTAAATTATTAGAGATTCGTAATTAATCGTATTCTATTCCTATATAATCAAATTATATAGAAAGCGTTTTTATTCCAATAATCTCATTATTAACAAATCTGATAAGATCGTTTCATTCAGAATATAATGAACCGCGTTAGTAATTATAAATTAAAGATCCCAACTTTAATTTTTTAATTACGGACATATTTAAATTATTTTACTTTAAATATTATCCTCATGTATATAACACTTATATATAATATTTAAAGTCACATTTCAATAATTTAGGATTTTCGATATTTATAAAGCATCTAAACATGTATGCAAAAATAATATTGAAAAAATTTCTCAATTTAAATTAGCAAAATAATACATCTCATTTGTTTATGAGCACATATCCCAACAGAAAAAGTCGCAAGGGAACATTGAACACCTCTCAATCTCTCTGTTTTATTTTTTTTAAACTAATCTCTATGATTAATCCTAAAAACAGTACCCTTGGTGACAGAGGTGTGTACTGTGTAGGGCTAGTGAAGGCAGTTGCCCCCACTGATCCCTTTTTGAGGAAGTTGGGGCGATAGTTCATTTAGTGCACAAGTTTAGGATTTTAGCCCCACTATATTACTGATTCAGATTTTTGTCTTGTTAATCACTTTTTATTTGACATTGGAAGATGACAAAAATCCTGAAATTGTTATAGATGAGTTAATATTTCAGAGATATGCTCGTTTTAAGATATTTCTCTAGATAAATTTTTAAGATTTTTCTAGTTCTATATTTGTTCAAATTCAAAATTGGTTATCTCCGTATAAGGCCCCACTAAAGTTTTACTTTTTTAATTTCATCCCGTTGTTCTAAAAACTCGTTAGTTAAGAAGAGAATAGGTATCGTTAAAAAGTTGTGTACATTCTCACTAAAGTAAAATACTGATTCCGTTGCCGCGTATCCTTCATAGATAAAGAAATTTTGGTAATCCCAGGACTTCATATTTCCAACCCCATGACGACTTGACCGTGAAGGTGTTGTTGTCTTTACGTAAAACAGTAATTAGACTCCTTTAACTTAGCACATTTTCTATCTCACCCTTTTCTATATGACCTCCAATATAATGTCATCTTTTTGTTTTTGTCTTTGTCTTTGTCTTTGTTTTTCTTCACATGTGACGTTTTTTGTTTGCATTTTTCTGTGCAAACCAGATAACTTGGTGTGTGACGCGTAAAGTCTCAATCACTGAAAGTATGACATGCGTTCTCATTTTGCATCTATCTTTCCCATTTGGACCCAAACCAAGTTCAACTTGAATTTTGAGAGAGGAATTCTTCAATCTTTTTCATCACGTCTAGCAATTAGTTTCCCCCTTTTCATATTTCTTTTTAAGAAAGAAGGGGAAAAAAAAAAAACCCCATACATTCTTCACTCGAAAATGTTTGATTCTAGCATAATTGAACACTGATCATATAAGATTTATCGACCGTAACTATACTATTTAAAGACTCATAGTTACATGGACATTTTTTAAAAATTTTTAAGAGTTAATGCAATAACTCAATAGATATATATGTTTTTAAATGGATGATGGCTAAATTATTAAAGATATAGTTTTGGTTAAAAATAAAACGTTACCTGTGGGCAAGGGCAAGCACTACCATTCCCTTTTTTATTTCCTCATTTTTTGCAAAGAGCGAAATTTCCATGAAATACTCTTTGGGTTGTAAGCCTTCCAAACAAGAATGAAACTCCTTAAGTCATATTTGTTCTCTTTGACTACTCAATGCCTAACTATACTTTCGGCCATGAAAATGCATGTTGCATAAAACAACATCGTCAACGTGCCAGTTTAGGTATAAAGTCCCGAGAGTTTTTTTGACTCCAAAAATTATCAAAAAGTAATCTTATTCCAAAAGCAACATCTATACCTAAGGTTTTCATATCAAAATTTTTTTTTTGAAAAGTCAACAAAAATTATAACTAGTTTTTAAAAAATAAACCAACTTTAACCTAAAAATTACCTCTTAAACCCGTGTTCCAAACGTATGCTTTGTGTTCATATTAAGACCTAATCATGTCGTGTGAAATTCGTGTCAATACAAACACCACACAAATGTTTTGATTCTCAACATTTCAACGAAACGTTTGGAAATCAATATTTAAAATGATATTAAATATTGTAAAATGTTGTCATCTGCAACTTTTAGATGTTTTTCTAAATGTTAGGCGGGTAATATTTTGACCATTTAGATGTTTTTCTATCGTGCTAAATATTTTCATTATAAATGTTTCCATCTAAATATTTATCCCAAACGGATTGTTGGTTTAGTGATAGGCATTGAGGTGCTTTGGTGAGTTTGTCTTGTTTAGCGGTCTTTTCAGTGGTTTGGTGGAAGCCGAGGCTCTAGCAAAGGAATTCAACGATTTTGATTCGGGTTTAGTGTTTGGTTTGATTAAATACGATTTTGGGTATGGATTTTAACGGGGTATGAAATCACTGAGGTTTGGCTCTTATATCAATTAGAGAAATAGGAACTAGAAGGAATAAGAGAGAATAAAGTTTTCATTCATTCATGTATTTGCAATTGATTTTGTACATCAATAGATTAAAGAGATACAATCAAACCACATATCTCTTAAAAAAAAAAATCACATAAGTAATTACAAGAATTAATTATCCAAAAAATCTTAACAATCACAACTCATAATCAATTTTTAACAAAATAATATGTTGAAATATAAAATTATTATTAACCTGCCTCCTAACAATTTAAGTTTTTTTGGAATGGATTAGTAAACTAACATTGTATCAGAAAAGGAGATGAGTTCAAATCCCTTTATTATATTGCGTGTTGGACTCCTAACTACTTAAGCTTTTAAAATTGATCGATAACTAATTACATAAATAATGACTACATTTAAACATCTGCCATTGTAGTTAGAGATTTAGATGTTCCAAAGTATTGTTTTTGTTTTTTTCCCCCTCCTTCACCAAGTGGGTGCCAATTCTCATGCCTTTGTGAATGGGGAAAAACGGCCATTGCGATCAGCTTAATTCCACACGGAACTTTTGAAAAGAGAAATCTTCTTCTTCTTCTTCTTTCTTTTCTTTTCTTTTCTCTTTTCTCTCTCTCTCTCTCTCTTTATTTTTTATTTTTAATTTGGAAAGAGAAATCAATTCAAGAGAAAAGAAACCTTGGAATTTGACGTGTTTCTCGCTTGTGCCACATACACGTTGGTTTCAACCTCCCACAAAAATGTCAAACCCGTTTTGGTTGCCAGTTTCTATCATCATTCAAGTCTTGGGTTGTTTCCTCTTATCCTCGTGTCACCATATTCAAGTATTATTTACCTCATCATATATAATTCATATGAATGAAAAAAACAAAATAAAAAAAAATTGTGACAACAATTATTTATATAAGAAGTGCAAAAATAGTTGTTAATTTTTTTTTTAATTTTATTTTGGGGAAAATTGTCCGTTTGTGAGAAAAAAAGTATGTGACCCCAAATTTTTAATAACACCAATAATGGAGTTCTCGTATTGTTTTGCATCTTATAATATTAATTACTTGCAAGTTGCCCTTGGAAAAACCACTTATTTGTCTCTTATCCAAATCAATACTACTTTTTATTTTTGTTTTTTTATTCTAATGTCTGCCAACTGCAACACTATTGGGTGTCATGTTTTGACCAATAAATTGATTAAATGCTTCAACTTTTTGTTCTTTTTGTATTTTTTTTTTGGAATTTTTATGATATGAAGTTTTTTATTTTATATTATAGTTTGATTTATGACTCGATCAATTAAATATCATGTGTTACAAACTTTTAATATAAACACTTACATATTATATCGTTAAAAAATTAATCAAATGATTTAAAAAACAATTCACACTGTTGAGACAAAATAAAAGATTTTATTGTAAAAGCTCACTTATTATTTACATGAAGGTGTTAGATATTTATTTTTATTGATAGTTATTGATGCTTTAGATATTAAATCTACTTTTTAATGATTTGATTTAAAACTAAAAACAATTGTACATATTATGTTGTAAGTTAATGCAGACACTCAGAGTACATACTGATAGAATAAAAGTGCAATTAGATTTTAAATTTTTTCTAATTACTTAGTATTTCTTTACTAGCTCAAATACGATTCGCTTTTACTAAAAGAGATAATGTCGTACTAATACGTTGTTGTATAATATTCGTCAAAATGTAGTCCAAAACTATTTGGTTTTGTAATAAAATTTTAATCTAACGATCCATTGACATCACAATCATTTTGTATTATATTTTAACATAGTAGATGTATTAAAATATATGTCTAAATGTCTTTTTTTAGTCATTTTCGTCAAATAAAATGTGTGTTTAAATTGTTTACATTTAATAATATTTTAATGTGTATTAGCGCGAGAGTATTTTAAATTGAAAAAAAATTGAATGGAATTTTAAGTTGATTTATTATTTAAATAAAATTGTATTGGAATGGAATTTATTTAATGTCCAAATATATACTATATTGTATTTAAATAATACACACAATAAGTGTGTGGTCCAAACACACTAATTTTTTTTTTTTTTTTTTGCAGAAATTTTAATCTAACTTCAAACCTAACAAAAAAATATAATAATAATAAAAAATAAAAAGAAGCAAAGTCTGACAAGAACGATCGTTGAATTGTTCGATCATATCAGGACCGTCCATTGGAGGCGGCTTTGATCTCAGCCCTCCGATCTTCTTCTTCAGGCAAAACGCGTTCTTCAATTACCTCTTTGCGCGCGTTTTCCCGTTTCTTTCCTCGCATTTACTCCGAACTGAAAAAAAAAAAAAAATAAATAAAAATATCGGGTGGATTTGGTTTAAAATCTCGCTTTCGAAAGATATCTCTCTGCTCGTCTTCACTCCTTGGTTTCCGAAGACTTCTAGAGAGAGAAAGAGTCTGAGAGAGAGAGAGAGAGAGAGAGAGAGAGAGTTTTAAAGAGAGAAAGGAAGTCAGACACTCAGTCGGAGAGCATTTCCCGTGACCAGAGAACGTACGGACATGGCTGACGCCACACACGGCAACGGCGGCTCCGCCGTCCAACAGCAGTACACGGAATTCCCGGCGGTTACGTCGCACGGAGGTCAGTACATTCAGTACAACATCTTCGGAAACCTCTTCGAGATCACCAGCAAGTACCGCCCTCCGATCATGCCAATCGGCCGCGGTGCCTACGGAATCGTCTGGTATGTCTTTCACCCAAATTTCGACCTCAATTTTTTGATTTTCCATGCTGTTTGGATCATTTTGAACTTATTTTCCTAGAATTAATTTGAGCTTTTTTTCTGGTTTGATTCCGATTCTGAAGCTCGGTGTTGAATTCGGACACGAACGAGATGGTTGCGATGAAGAAGATAGCCAACGCTTTCGATAATCACATGGATGCGAAGCGTACGCTTCGGGAGATTAAGCTGCTTCGCCATTTGGATCACGAAAATGTCAGTATGAAGAGTATTATCATACAATTCCGTTGCAGATAAAGTTGTCTTTATACATATTTACACACTTAGAATACGTATATCGTAGTTGCATACATAGGTTGACGAGCTTGAAAACTTATATAGTAAGAAATATGAGAAAGGAATTTTTATCCGATTAGATATGTTGGATAAATTTTACCAAAATTAGAGACATGATGATCATTTGGTCCTGTTTAGGAAAGGGGCAAGAAGAATCTCTTTATGAATTGAAATTTATAGCCAGTTTATGTGGACAAAAGTAATAACAGAAAGCTAATTGTTATTTTGCTGATCAGATAATTAAAAGGTGAAAATTTTATGCATGTACAACAGGTCATAGCTGTAAGAGATGTGGTCCCTCCACCTGTACGGAGAGAATTCACCGATGTCTACATTGCGACGGAGCTTATGGATACTGATCTTCACCAAATTATTCGTTCAAATCAAAGTTTATCAGAAGAGCATTGTCAGGTGAGTCTAATTTCAAGTGTGATTTTTTGAAGCTTATTTCTGTTCCTTTAACCAGTGAGACTGACATGATTTTGTAACCTGAAATTATCTGCAGTACTTCTTGTACCAGATTCTTCGAGGGCTGAAATACATACATTCTGCTAATGTAATTCATAGAGACCTAAAGCCCAGCAACCTTCTGTTGAATGCGAATTGCGATCTTAAGATATGCGATTTTGGCCTTGCTCGTCCCACCGCCGAGAACGAGTACATGACAGAATATGTTGTCACCAGATGGTACAGAGCACCTGAGTTATTGTTGAATTCTTCAGATTACACTGCTGCAATAGATGTGTGGTCTGTGGGTTGCATATATATGGAGCTTATGAACAGAAAGCCTTTGTTTCCTGGCAGAGATCACGTTCACCAGATGCGCTTATTGACAGAGGTAAGACAAAATAGAGTGGAAAATGTAAAATCTTAATATATATTATCGACTTTAACGTGCTTATCTATAGGTTAAAGTTTTAAACTTTTAGTTTTATTAGCTTGTTTTAGGAAAAAAGATGTTCCTGAAGATACTTATCCTATAAAAGGATAATTCTAAATGAGAAGTACAAATACTCTACATAATTAGAAAGCTGATTTTTCTCTTTGATAAGTTTATTGTATTTTTAGGAAAATATTAGGAAATTAAGAAGTGCTTAGTACGTATGTTGAAAAACAGGATATGTAACAGTAATAGAAAAATCTCCGAGTACACCTACTTTTCTGATTTCATCTACTATTTCTGATTCTTTTATTAGATACAGGATTGAATTTGAGTATTTTACTGAAAGCAATATTTGCTTGTTAAATTACTTGTGCATCCTTGTATTTTCTGTAGCTCCTCGGCACACCAACAGAGTCTGATCTTGGGTTTGTTCGGAACGAGGATGCAAAAAGATACATTCGGCAACTCTCCCAATTTCCTCGTCAGCCATTGGCCATAGTGTTTCCACACATACATCCACTAGCCATAGATCTCATTGACAAAATGTTGACATTTG
This sequence comes from Ficus erecta, assembly GCA_008635985.1. Lineage (NCBI taxonomy): Eukaryota > Viridiplantae > Streptophyta > Magnoliopsida > Rosales > Moraceae > Ficus > Ficus erecta. The sequence goes on from BKCH01000002.1 coordinate 6,064,394, forward strand.
ATCCTAGTAAAAGAATCACTGGTAATTTTCTTAACCTTATACCAGTCTTTTGATTTTTATTCAAGTTCCAACGTTTGTAGTCGTTACTATTCAAGTTAACATTGAACAAAACGTTCTCAATTTGGCATGAATTTTTATGCCATGACTCTGCATGGCTTAATAACAAAATTTCATTCTACGCAGAGTTTTCAAATTCTTGGACATATCTAATAACCAATTTTAATCTAAAAGGGGAAAAAAAATAGAGAAGTTGGTGTTGCTGGGAAATGATACGTTGACCTTAAGATTTGGTAGTCGTTAAACTAATCTATCTGCCCCAACCTTTCAGCATGGCACTCTGTATGGCGTTTTGTTACACACCAATTCGAGCTTGCATTTGAATAAGACTTATATTTACACGTAGTTCCTCATAATTAGCCTATTATTCCTTTGTTTAACAATGGAATTTGTAAATTTGTATCATATTTGCAGTTGAGGAAGCACTAGCCCATCCTTACATGGCAAGACTGCATGACGTTGCTGATGAACCGGTCTGCCTAGAACCATTCTCCTTTGAATTTGAGCAACAACCATTGTCAGAAGACCAAATGAAAGACATGATTTACCAGGAGGCCATTGCACTCAATCCAGAGTATGCTTGATTTGAAAACAGCATAGTCTGGATTTGAAAAGAGCATAATTCATGCTCGGTTTCTATCTTATGGTTTTTTTCGTTTTCGTTTTTTAATGTGGGGATTAATTTTTCATTTATTTGTTTTACATAAGCATGAACCTATAATCTAAAGAAGGCTGCAGTCGGCCGAGGGTATCATGTTAATACACCAAGATGAGAGGTTGTACGTCAGTTTGATCTGCGTCAACTCTAAGGCGGGGTCCACTGATCTTTCCGCAATGACTCTGAATTTTTTTTTGTACTAGGCCTCCCTGTTAAAATTTTTGAGGTCTTTTTTGTTTTTTTTGGTTTGACGTTTTTTGTATGTGAAAATTCTCCGTGATGTGCTAAACTTGTGTCCTTGTTCTATGTATAGCTTAATTAAGTAAAGTCATAATTTTTTTTTTCCTTCCCTTCGATTTTTATAATGCTATTTTTGGGTCTCACGCTATCTACTTCAGCGCTTTCCTTCTAGTTTGTAGCTTAAACGAGAAAAGTACATAGTTTGCTTCGCAACAAGACACCAAGAAGATAACAAAAAGAACTAGGGAATTTGCCTTCCCTTACTAAAATAAAATAAAATAAAATGAAAGTCTACGAACATAATAAAAAACAACAGAGCAATTCCCTTCTAACTGTTTGAGTAACAAGACTTGTTAAAACCTAAAAGGTTTGACAATCTTGAATTTCAACAAATTTTTGAAGATGATAATATCCACATTATGATATATTTAAATATTCACCAGGATAACATAATGGTAGAGTTCAATGATAAGGGGGACACGACACCCTAAAAGAAGAAAGAGCAAAATAATCTTCACTGTCTCAAATTTTATAGTACAGATTAAACGGTCCTTTTGTGTCGGCATCCTTGATCTTATAACAACTCCTGCACTATGCGAGGCATGTTTTCGCCTGCCTTGTTGCCCGTGGTTCGTGCTGTGGATCTCGCAACTCTTTTCTTCTTCTTTTTCTCATTTACAAGTCTTGCGGATGTCAAAACTGTGCAAGTCTTCCTTTTCAGCGTAAAGTGAATTCTTTACGGATGTTAGGCAATGGTGACCCCATAAAAGACAAGTTCTTACCCTCGCAAAACCGGCTTACAGGAGAGGGGACCCAAAAGCTTATAAACTCACTACTTATCTTACAAGCTTTCCATTTGGGACATTTGAGTATCTAACATTGACTTTTGCTTAGCGAAAAACAATGTGAGAGCCTTGGTCAACGACGAATCTTAAAAAAGGGGCTCACGACAAATCCCTCAATAATTTATTACCATTCAGAAAGCCAATTTTGGAGGCTCAGGGGGACTAATCAGGTTTTGTATAGACAGATGACTAGTGGACAGCATTTACCCTTGATTAAGACAAATCTATGAGGTGACTATATAATTTATTAATTGCTTGGGGTATAACAATTAAAAGTACCTCAAGTAATTCGTTCTTTATTCGTCCTTATGTCCTTAAAATTTGTGGCTGCTTTTCTACTTGATTGGAGCAGAACTACAAAGAAGACTACACTTTTCCTCATGACCAGATTTAGCAGCCTAGATTCTAGAATTATATGTCCCTCATAAAAGTAAAACTTAGGGTCCGTGTATTTTGCATGGTTTGTCCATTTCATTTATAAAAAAAATAAAAAAAATAAAAAAAGACACCTCCTTTTTTCAGAATCAACCCTTCCAGGTCGGTTACTAGGTTGAAGTCATTGAACCAAGCACACATATTAAACTAAAAACTTTACAGATGAATATCTTCTCTCAAGAGGCTAAATTGGTCACAGAACCTAACTTTGTTGGAATTTGGTTAAATATTATCTTAAAAGCAGCACATAAAGCAAGATTTGTAGTTGTGCGTCTTGTGAGACGATTTTGCTGGTACAGATTTTAACTATGCCAGACTAGAGAAAGTACAAGATAATGTTACACCTCAAAAATCGTCTCATGACACGGCTCACACCTGAACCCTTTTAGTAGTAAAAATATTTTAGGCAGATTAGTACGAGTGTAGAAAGCCTAAAATACGACAGGAAAAAGGTCTAATTGACATCTCTGCATTTAAGGAAAAAGGTCTACGGTACAATTAGGCTCCACACAGCTCTATAGGTAAAGGACTAATTTACATTTGACGTTACTTATTAAAGGCTGCTCATGAAACACATTTCAAAACAAGAGCAAAAAATGGCTACCACAGAGTCGCAAGAGTTTGGTGCTAAGATGGACGAGTCGATCTCGGGTAAAAGACAAGCAGAAACGTCACGTTCCGGTGGAAAAAAAGGTGGTTGGATCACCTTTCCATTTCTTATAGGTCTCTATCTTTCTTTCTAGTACATGACCGATTGACTATGTTTCTCTTGTGTAATAAGCTTTTTCTCTAGCAAGCTTGCTTTTCGTTTGAAACCAGGGACAAGGATGGGCTTGACACTAGCTGAAGGTGGACATATGTCAAACTTCATCGTATATCTAATTTAGGAATTCCATGGGAAGAGCATTCGAGCTACTCATATTGCCAATGTGGTAATCGGTTGCGGTGGGCCCATCATCGGAGCTATTATTGCAGACTCTTTCGTAGGCTGTTTCTCCGTTATCTCCATCTCTTCTTGCATCACTCTGCTGGTAATCCTCTTTCTATAAAATCTCTCAATTGTATTATCTTAACCAAGTCGATTCTACATGGTTTCCATAAGTTTTCTCTTGCTCAAAATTTTTTCACCAAGTAAATATAGATTTACTTGATAAATATCGCATTTTTTACCCTTTCAGGGAACGATTCTTTTTGCTCTAACTGCAACACTAGACTCTTCGAGGCCACCGACATGTGAAAGCGGATCAAACGTTTGCAAATCACCATCAAAGCTTCACTTTGCAGTCATATTTGGTGGCGTAGCCATGGCATTAATCGGCATGGGAGGTTCGGGCTCAATTTTAGCGACAACGGGTGCAAACCAGTTTGACAAAACTGGTACTTCTTCACCTTGTACACTTCGTCTGTGATAAGTGCAACTGCCATTGTCTATATTCAGGATAACGTTAGCTGGGCATTGGGGTTTGGCATCTGTGTTATGGCGAGTTTTATAGGCTTAGCCTTTTTCTTGTCGGGAAAGCGTTTCTAACGTCACGAGACGCCACAAGGAAGTCCATTCGTAGGCTTAGCTCGTGTTGTTGTTGCTTCTATAAAGAAAAGGAAGGTCAAGCTTTCATCAAGAAGCGAGGATTACTACTATGGCCATGGTCATGGGAAGGATAATGTTGTGAATACAGCACCCTCAAGGAAGTTCAGGTACAAAATATTAGAAAAACAGAATTTTTCCTTACTATAATTATTCTTACAAATTTTCAATTAACGATAATTTGACATATCATTGAATGAGAATAGCCAGCCTCTTTACTCCAGAACAACCCCACAGCTGTCTTTAGGAAGTGGGTAATGGTATTGTGGCGTGTATGGGGTTTGTTCAGTTTCTGCTGATCAATTAATGAGCCAGCTATTTCGTCATACGCTGCTTTATTGTCATCATAATGTTGTCCTCTATGAATTTTAATTTTTCACTTTAGTAATAATGATCATTCAATCATTTTGGTGATGTATCAATTTTTAAAGGAATAGCCATTCCATTTTTTTTTTCTCGAAAGGGAAATATGCATTCAAACTACAAAGTAAACGCTACAAAACAATGCGAGATGACCACACAATACAAAAGACATAACCTTTAATTGAGACCTGTTCCACCAGTAAAATTTGACGACGCTCAAAAGAAAAAAATAGATGCTTGAGAGCTACTTACGGGAATCACCTAGATCGAGCACACAAAAGAATTATCATTCCATTCAAATGGCCATTCCATCTAACCAAACGTTGATGTTGTTTGAAATCCTTTCATAGTCATCATACTTCTAAATATAAAATTATAACTCCACCGAATATGAGACCAATCCTATATTCCGATATATATAGTGTGTATGTATATATATTGACGCAAATATAAGCACGTTTATATTGCAAACGCTACTAATGAGATCGGAGGTTGATTATTCAATATGTCATGGTCATTTTCATGGCCAATAGCGGATATAAGGTGCATGTCCTAATCGTAGCACATAGGCCGCTGAAGAAATTCCGTCTTTTTACCCTCAATGTCATTATTTCTTAATCTCTTGTCGTTTATTGAGGTTATTATGGTTTCTTTAAATATTGTTGCATGTGTACACATTTTTATTTCTTTTTCGTATGGATACTTTGTTTTTTGTGATTGATAAGTGGATTGTTCTACGCTTAATTATTATGGGCGTGATTCGTGAGGGACATACAGGCTCAAAAATGGTGCAGTGGAGTTATGAGTTCCTATTCATACATAATAATTAATTAGGACATAGTTTTTAATTGCCATATCATCTTCACAAATATAATCAAATAAATTAAAATTGTGCTCCACCAGAAAATTTTAGGTCTTTTTAAAGTTATAAAAGTTAGAAAGGAGAGGAATAAGAAGGTGCGACACCACGTAGATAGCTTTAATATGAATGCAAAAATGGAAGCAAAAGAAGAAAAGAAACAAAAGAAAGCATGTGCATAAGGAAAGGATATGCGCATACTTTAAAAGCATTTAAAACAAAAATAAAAATAAAAAATGAAGTGCTAGAGAAGTCAAACGACTCCACATTAAAGACTTTAATATGGATTGAAAATTAAATTGGAAGAAAAAGAGGGGGGAAAAAAGAAGCAAACACTGATAAGTCCAAAAAAGTTTAAACGAAGAAGAGGAAGAAGAAGAGAAAAAAAAAAAAAAAAAATTGTAGAGGTCAAATGATTATGCGTAGATAACTTTTATATGATTAAAAAAAAATTATAAGATCACATTGATATTTTATATCGCTAGATTATATCAAAATTAAAGAAGTATGATAATTAATCGCATTTGATAAATGCTTAACGTTTAAATTACGTTGCATAAAAAGGGTGTTTATATATATAAACAGCATTTGATAAATGTTTAACGCTTAAATTATGTTACATAAAAAGGGATTTATATATAAATATATATATATATATATATATTAACATCTGTCATAGTATCCCCATCACCCATCAAAAAAGGAGAATGAAAAAGAGAAAAAGAAAGCCTTTTGAAAATATGCTTTTCCTGTTTAAGATGATTGAAAAACATGACAACAACAGCAACAACAAACTAATCAGAATAATAACAATCATAATTCTTTTCTTTTTCTTTTAACATAAAACCAGCTGTATTATTTTTTCCTCCCTAACTTACGTCCTCTTACACAGCTTGAACGTTATTATTTAAGGAAAGAAGACGTCTTAGAACGAGTCTCCTACATGTTAAGTTTTTTTTTGTTTGTTTTTGTTTTTGTTTTTTGTTTTGAGAGAGACATGTTAAGTTCTTTTAAATTATTATTTTTCTTATTTATCTAATTGTTAAATTCTCAATACAAAAGGTACAAATTCTTTCTTTATAACCGTTCCTTAATTCAAAATTAACTTCTACTAAATCACACACGGTCCTCATATGCTTATTTTCACATAGATTATTAATTTTAACAATCAAATGAATAAAAAATAATGAGGAAAGCATATAAATGACACAAATTTAAAGATCATTATACATCATGATATAAAAAATTAACAGTAAACCAATATAACACAAAATCAAATTAAAATTAACTAAAATTTGTGTCATGTTAGTCAAGAATAGAGAATTTATGTCATGTTGATCAATAAATGAAAAAAAAAAGGTTATTTAGGTAATTTTCTCAAAAATAATTCAGGATACTTGATAATTTAAAGAATATTTTTTGAAGAGTTTTAAAATCAGTGACCAAAATAAATTTTACCTATTATTCATCGAATAGTAGACTAAAAATGAAATTCCCGTGGTTTGCAGGCAAATTTAGCGGTAATTTCACACAGGACTCTACGAAAAAGTATAGATTTCGAATTCCTTCACCCCAATTTCAAAATAATAATAGTAATAATGAAAATGAAATTCCCTTTCTATTATACAAAAGTTACAACTCCGAAAAAGGGTTAAATTACTGTCATCCCAAGTAAATTAATACAAAACTCACACCACAAGCAACTTAATCGTAGTTCGAGGACGATTATGGAACAGACCAATAGTTCGAGAACTAATTCACAGACGTTTTAAAATTTAGGACCTAAAATAGGATTGGACCTATAATCAAGGACTAAGAATGAAATTAAACCTTCACTTTTGGTACTTTTCGATTGTTGTTGTTGTTTAGACAATTCATATTGTTCCCAAGGTCATTGTCGTTTTGGGCTTGTTTACTAATTAGATATTGAAAGAAAAAGGAAAAGGAAAATTCACGGAACTAAATTTTATATTTAATTAATTAAAGCGTTCGGTAATCTATTAAAAAAATTAAATTATGGCAAATTAAAGTTGGGATTTATAACTAAATGACCTTTTTTAATAATTTTTTTAATAAATGACCCAAGTTTTTAAAAATTAATTAAAAGGTTTTTTTTTTTTTTCCTTACAATGGTCAATCATTGATTGGCCATATTATATAGTTAATCACTAATTGACCATCGGTAAATCACTGATTAGCCACAATATATATCATCAATTTTTGTAATCAATCACTAATTAATCATAGTTAATCACTTATTGACCATGACCAAAATCAACAATTTTCCAGTTAATCAGTAATTAACTATGCTAAACATTAAAATGCCTTTTTCTTCTAGAATGATTACTTAATTTTCTTAAATGGTCAATCAATAATTGACCATATAATATAGTTAATTTGATCAATCAGTTATTGACTTACAATCAATTAGATTGACAATAACGTAAATCACTAAATTTCATAGTTCATCATTAATTGATCATTAGTCAATCATTGAAATCAACAAATTTCATAGTCAATCACTGATTGACTAAATCTGGAAAAATGACAAACAACCATTTTGCTAAATAATAAAAAGTTGGGTTATCTATTAGATTAGGTGATTAAAAAAGATCACCCATCCTAATTTTGTATTCTATTCTATATTTTAGTTTTAGGAAAAATAGTTTAATTTGGTGGAAGATAAATTCCACCTTATCAAGGAACTTTGATTCTTTAAAAAATAAATGGGATTCACATCATCTTATTCTTAAATATAAAAATAAATATTGAAATCTAAAATAGGAATTTATTTTCCTTCCCTTACTGAAATAGTATCTGATTAGTAAAAGCTTGTTGCTTTTTTAAGCTTTTGTTATTCTCTTCGAAGTAATTGTGGTTTATTTATTTATTTATATTTATTTATATTTTGATTTTTCTCCTTTCACTATTGGTGAAAATTTTGTCCTTTTTTTTTTTATTTTTTATTTTAACCTTTTTTGTTCTTCTTTGGTTTGTCTTTTTATTTTCCAATTTGTTTTGTTTGTAATTGATGTCGTTTTCCCGGTCAATGATGCTTTTGACGCTTTGAGGTGATAGTCGTTTCCCAGTAAATTTACTAAATGCCGTTTACTAAATCATTGTCTTTAGATACAAACTCCCCTAAGAACAAATTTGAAACCTTTACAGACCTTCATTTCTGTCCTCAGAAGACTGCTTTAATTAGGACCATTATTATTTATTTTATTGTTATGTTTAGAGTAAATTGTCAGGTTGATCTCTAATTTTTAAGTTTGTACAACTTTAGTTCCTGTTCTTTTTCATCAATAAAGTGACTCTAAACTATTAAAAATATTGCTATAACCTATAATAGTACTTTCCGTTAATTTTTTGATAAAATCTGTCAGTTAGTATCACTTTTTAATCAAATTATTGACGGATTCTATACAAAAATTACAGAAAGGATTATTGCAACATTATTTTAATGGTTTAGGATCGTAATAACTACTAAGAAAAACAGGGACCAAGCACAAATTTAAAAATTCAGAAACTAAACAAGCAATTTACCTTATTTTTACAACATATATATGTGTGTATATATATATATATATATATATCGGATGAAATATACCGCAGAATTTCACAATCTAGTGGAAGTCCCGAATCAAACATGATTGTCTAGTTGACTGTTTTAAAAACGATAACAAATAAACAAAAAAGAAAATGCGAATCGCTTCTTTGAATGACTGACACTGACTAGAGTTGAATGAGAAATGTCCATAAATGCTTTGCTTATGCAACTCGTGGCCTTTCAATTCAAACTTTGATTTCTTTATATAGAATTATTTTCCACAAAAATCAAACTCAAGAATCAGGTTCTAAAGCCAAGCCATTTTATTGTTGGCTAAAGATGATGCACTGAAAGACATGCCGAGACTATTAAGTGCTATTCTCGTCTCATGATTATTCGATCTCAGAACAATCTACAACGACTGCAATTTTAGCAGGCATTCTATACAAGGGTGCTTAGAATCTGTTCAATTTGGCATCAAAAAATGGCAACGACTGAGCTCCAACAATCCAGTTCCAATCTCGATTCCGACGTTCAAATATCAACTTCTGGTGGTAAACATGGCGGTTGGATCGCTTTTCTCTTCGTCACGGGTCTGCCCTCAATCTCTCCCCTCCTTATATGAATATAGATATATATATATATATGTGTGTGTGTGTGTGTATGTGTGTAGTTATACAAGTGTTTGTGTTATATAACAAGACAGGAACTGTGACGGGCTTGACACTTGCAACTTGGGGATGGCTAGCAAACTTGATAGTCTATCTCATAGAAGAGTTCAATGTGAAGAGTGTTGATGCTGCTCAGATTTCAAATGTGGTCAACGGTTGTATCAATCTGTTATCGGTAGTCGCGGCAATCGTTGCAGACTCTTTCTTCGGCTGCTTCTCCGTAACCTTTTTCTCTTGTTGTATACACCTGCTGGTACCTAGCTATCCAGTAGTACTTTTTCATTCTGTTTCTATAAAGACAAACAAGAAATTTTACCACCCCATTTGGTATTCCCCATTGCAGGGTGTGATTCTTTTTGCTTTAACTGCAACGGTTGATTCCTTGCGGCCACCGCGCTGCGATAAAGGGTCCCCGGGCTTGTGCAAATCACCATCAAGAGTTCAGTTTGCAGTGCTGTACTCTGGCTTGGCTATGTTATCTGGTGGAGTAGGAGGTACTCGTTTTGTCATTGCTACAATGGGTGCAAACCAGCATGATAGACCCGAAGATCGCGAGATTTCCTTCAACTGGTACTTCTTCACAACTTACGTGTGCGCTGCAATCGCTTCAACAGCCATAGTTTACGTTGAGGACAACGTTAGTTGGGCATTAGGTTTCGTCGTTAGTGTTCTTGCTAATTTGATTGGTTTGGCCATTTTCTTGTCCGGAAGGCATTTCTATCGTCCTGATAAGCCACAAGGTAGTCCGTTCTTGGATTTAGCTCGTGTAGTTGTCGCTTGTTTTGGAAAAGGAAGGTCCTTCTGTCATCTGGAAGTGAGGATTACTACTATGGCTATAATGGAAAGGCAAAACAAGTTGCTACGACACCTGCAAAGAATTTCAGGTATGAAGCTCAAGTTGAAAGACAACTTACACATTTTCCTAGTGAATGATATTTTACCTGTTCATTCTATTTGAGGAGTAAATATTAAATCTCAAACATTCTTTGCTTAATTAGTCAAAAAAATGTTGACAATTACCATTTGTGCACAGGCTTTTCGATAGAGCGGCGTTGAAAACGGAAGGAGACTTAAAACCAGATGGCTCAATTGCAAAACCATGGCGGTTATGCACAGTCCAACAAGTAGAAGATCTAAAAGCTCTCATAAGAATTCTCCCACTGTGGTCATCCAATTTATTTGTGACTACTCCAATAGCAATCCAGACCAGCTTAACAGTCCTCCAAGCTCTAACCATGGATCGCCACCTCGGTTCACACTTCAAAATCCCAGCCGGGTCTTTCCAAGTAGTTATCTTCATATCAACTTCCATATCTGTCATGCTAGTTGATCGTTTCCTGTATCCCATGTGGCGGAAGCTGACTTGTCGAACTCCAACGCCTCTCCAACGAATTGGGGTAGGCCACGCAATTATTGTGCTTTCCATGGCGGTCTCAGCGCTTGTGGAGTCGAAGCGTCTCAAGACGGCCCATGACCATGGTTCTAATGTGGTGCCCATGTTGGCCTTATGGCTATTTCCGCAGCTGGTTTCGATTGGGATTGGACAAGCATTTCATTTCCCTGGTCAAGTTAGTCTCTACCATCAAGAATTCCCTGTGTCACTTAGAAATACAGCAACCGCTATGGCGGCATTGCTATATGCTATTGCTTACTACTTAAGCTCGGCCGTGATCCATCTGGTTCGGAGGGTAACCGGTTGGTAACCGGATGATATAAATAAAGGGAGGCTTGGTAACGTGTACTGGTTGTTAGCAGTGTTGGGTGTGCTCAACTTTGGCTATTTTCTAGTGTGTGCAAAGTTGTACAAGTATCAAAACAATGCCGATAAGGAAAGGGATGCTAGTGACTCTGGCTCTAATATGTAACGAGGCTAAATAGCAAGATTTATTCATGTTGCAAAAAAAAAAAAATACATAATATATATATATATATATATATATATTCTAGCTATCACACGGCCCTGCTATATATATATATTATTTTTGTCGTTTTAGCATTTTATGTCGTTTTTTAAGGTTACCGTCGTTTGTGAAATTAACGCCGTCTTGAAGTTCAATGTCCTTTCTTGGCGCTTCTATCGTTTTCTAGTTTTTGTCGTTTGTTCATTGTCCTTCAGAAATCAATGTTGTTGGATGCTATCGTTTTCCTGAGTTTGTTGTCGTTTTCAATAAAAGGCTGTTTTGGAGGTTATTGTCGTTTATTGATACCACTGTCCTGTTTTGCCGTTCACTCGTTCCTTTGTTTTGTTTTTAATTTTCTTGCATTTTTTAATCTAATTAATGTTGGTTTAAAGTCTTTATGTCGTTAATTAAATAAAATTATTATTTTATAACACCTGCAAGGACGTTCAGATAGGAAGTTAAAGTTAATAAATATTAATAGAGTAATTTATTTAAATAATTCCTGAATTATTTTAAATATAATATTTGGTCATTATTATTTATTTGTTAAGATAATTCTGAATTTTTATTTTTCATCGTTTCAGTTTTTTTTTTGTTTAAAATTATTTTTTAACGAAATTAAACATCAACAATACATATGATCTAAATTATAAAGATATTTTATTAATTTAATAATAATTAATTTAACAAAATGAAATAAAAAAATAATTTTCTCTATCCTTCCTCCCTCTCCATCTATTTCTGAAAACCATATCTACAGGGAAGGAGGCGCTACGGAGAAGAAGGTTTTTGTGGGGTTTGGGGAGGGGGGGGGTTGTGAAACGCACGGCGGCGGCGCGGGGCGGAGGAGGGGGGGACCCACATCGCCGGGGGGGAGGGCAAAAGTGGCTGAACATAAAAACCGAGCACTGAAGAGGACCGAAGGCAACCGCCCGACACCGGCCGAAGAGTCGGTGCATGTCAGCAACGACAACGTGCGGGCGGTTAACCGAACCGACCAACACCTGAGCTGCTGGTTTGCGGTTTTGCAATTTTCGAAACCGACCGAGATTCTTCTCTCCAGTAACTTTCTGCTTCTTCTCAATGTCTTCTTCCTGCTATCCGGCGTAATTTTCGGATGTTCTGCACTCAAGTTTGGAGATGGAAAAGAAATCCAGCCCAAGCCCAGTAAGATTTTATCCAAATTCTAAGCCCAAATCCACCTCTAATGACTTTTGTATCCCGGAGGCAAAGTGGAACGGCACCGTTCCTTCCACTAACTAACAAAAATAGAACGGTGTCGTTCTTTAAGGATTTTTTTTTTAATTTATTTTAGATATCTAACAAATAAAGTAATATACCCGGCGCGTGTTTACTAATAAATAATCTGATTCGAAAAAAATGAATTAAATTTCTAATTTTAAATTTCAGTATTTATTTTTGTATTTACGAATTAAATAACGTTGGTCTCACCTAAAAATTCTTGACAAGAGGAAAACTTGTCTCTCACCAACCACTTACTGAGATTAATTCATTCACTTAAAAAATAAGAAATAACTAACTTTATTTTTAAGTATACCATTATTTTTATTTAATTATTTTTTTTATTTAAAGATAATTTTGTAACTACAGTAAATATATTCCTAATTCTTCTAACTTTTAGAAAGTAAATAGTATAATAAGAATTTAATTTTTTTTATAGATTTAGAATTTAATCCCGTGTAATTTAATTTCTTTTTTCAAGAAATTAATTTCCTATTAACATGCCCTAATAGTAACCACCACCGACACTTTCTTATTCTTCTTCTCCGTTGTTCATATTTGTTTTTCTTCTTTGTCTATCCGCGGCCACCTTCTCAGAAAATCACATCGTCATCGGACTCTACTCTATTTTCCTTCTCTACTCAGGCTCAGACACAAAGTCACATACAAGAAGTGTTATTCAGTGTTGGATTTAAATTTTTGTTTTTGTTTTTATTTTTTATTTGTTTTTGTTTTTGTTCTTGTTTCGTTTTTTTTTTTGTTTTTTGTTTTTTTTGCCGGTTTTTAATGGTGAAAAAATGGCAAATTGGACTCTAGTTATCGGAGACTTGGTCGAAACCGACACCGAATCGAAACCGACCAAAATGGGTGCGGTTCGGTTGTTGCGGTTTCTTTAGAATTGTAGGCAATTTCGATTTCCGAATCTGGCAAAACCAAAAGTGTGGTTCGAGGACCGATCGAAGCGAAACCTATGCAATCGACCGAATGTTCAGCCCTAGCCAAAACTCAGATCGCATCGGGGGGACCGAAATCGCATCGCCGGAGGGGGGGAATCTAAATCGCGTGGGGGCGAGGGGGATTGCACGGACGCGGGGGGGGGGGGGGGGGGGAGGGCAAGGAGGGAGAGAAGGAGGGAGGGAGACGACCTCCGGCGCCGGCTCCAACGTCAGCGTTGGCATTGGCATTCGATCTGGGGTGTGGGGGGTGGGAGGAGGGGAGGAGAAAGAGAGGTCTCTCCTTTTTTGTATTTTGTATTTTGTACTTTTTATTTTAATTTTAAACATAGGTAAGCATATTTTTAACGAAATGAGATGGAAATAATTGTAATAGTGAAAATATAAGAGTTCAGAATTATCTCAATAAAAAAAAAAAAAAAAAAATCAAATCGTCACCTTCATTATTAATATCACTGGCATCTTTATGCAGTGTATGGCCCTCTGTTTTTTTTTTTTTTGAACTATAAATCATTTAAAAGATGCTGCAGACTCTTACAACTAGTGGAAATCCCCAATCAAACATAAGTGTCTAGTTGAAAATGATAATAAAGAAAGGAAAAAAAAAGTTCAGGCATTATTTAAATCAATTACTCATATTAATATCACTGATATCTTTATTCAGTGTATGGCCCTCTGTTTTTTTTTTTTTTTTGCACTATAAATCATTTAAAAGATGCTGCAGACTCTTACAACTAATGGAAATCCCCAATCAAACATAATTGTCTAGTTGAAAATGATAATAAAGAAAGGAAAAAAAAATTCAGACATTATTTAAACCAATTACTCAGATTTATATCACTGGCGGCATCTTTATGCGGTGTATGGCCCTCTGTTTGTTTTTTTTTTTTTTTTTAACTATAAATCATTTAAAAGATGCTGCAGACTCTTACAACTAGTGGAAATCCCCAAACAAACATAATTGTCTAGTTGAAAATGATAATAAAGAAGTCGAAAATGATAATAAAGAAAGGAAAAAAAAAAAAAAAAAAAAGGACTGAAATGACAAGAGTTGAATGAGAAATATTCATAAATGCTTTGCTAATACAACTCAAGAACCATAATTTAAGTGGCATCTCAATTCTAACTTTCGTTTACTGTACGTGGAATTATTTATCATAAAAATCAAACTCAAGAATCTGATTCTATAGCTGAGCCATTTTTAATTTTGGCTGAAGTGGATGTACTAAACGACATGCCTATAAAGTGCCAACCCCAGCAATTTAGCAGGCATTATATACAAGTTACTTATAATCAGCACCATTTGGCATCAAAATGGCAGCGACTGAGCTCCAACAATCAAGTTCCGATCTTGATTCCGACGTTCAAATATCAACTTCCGGCGGTAAACATGGCGGTTGGATCACTTTTATCTTCATCACGGGTCTGTCCTTTATTTTTTTTTCCCCTTCCTTCATGACTACTATACAAATATTAATATATAACAAGTGTTTGTGTTATATAACGAGCCAGGAACTGTGACGGGCTTGACACTTGCTACTTGGGGATGGCTATCAAACTTGATAGTGTATCTAATAGAAGAGTTCAATGTGAAGAGTGTTGATGCGGCTCAGATTTCGAATGTGGTCAATGGTTGTCTCAATCTGTTAACGGTAGTCGCGGCAATCATTGCAGACTCGTTCTTTGGCTGCTTCTCCGTTATCATTTTCTCTTCTTGTATCCACCTGCTGGTAACTACCTATCTAATACTTTCTCATTCTGTATCGATAAAAGAAAAACAAGAAAATTTACAAACCCATCTGATATTCCTCCTTGCAGGGCATGATTCTTTTCGCTTTGACCGCAACGATCACTTCCTTGAGGCCACCGAGGTGCGAAAAGGGATTGCCGGGCTTGTGCAAATCACCGACTAGGGTTCAGTTTGCGGTGCTGTACTCTGGCTTGGCTCTGTTATCAGTTGGAGCAGGAGGTACTCGGTCTGTTTTGGCTACAATGGGCGCAAACCAGCTTGATAGACAAGAAGATCGCGGTGTTTTCTTTAACTGGTACTTCTTCACAACTTATGTGTGCGCCGTGATAGGTTCTACAGCAATTGTGTATGTTGAGGACAACGTTAGTTGGGCGTTGGGATTTGGCATTTGCGTTCTTGCTAATTTGATGGGTTTAGTCATTTTCTTGTCGGGGAGGGGTTTCTATCATCACGATAAGCGACAAGGTAGTCCGTTCTTGGATTTAGCTCGTGTAGTTGTTGCTTGTTGTCGGAAAAGGAAGGTCCCGCTTTCATCTAGATGTGAGGATTACTACTATGGCTATGATGAGAAGAAAAAAACACTTGCTACAACACCTGCAAAGAATTTCAGGTATGAAGCTCAAGTTGACAAACAACTTATACATGTTGCTAATTATTATTTTTCCTTTTATATAATATGAGCCTATGGCTCCCACTTGTTACACAAAAATGAAAACACGTTCAATTTTCTAACCTACGAGCTCCTATCCAAACCCCTCCCCTCCAACCCACTGAGCAAGCTGTCTTATACATGTTGCTATAATTAGTGATCTTTTACATTATGCAGATGACCGGACAATTTATTATTATCAAACCTTAAAAAAAGATTACAGTTACACACGTGCAACAATATATAAAATCGCAAACATTCTCAGCTTAATTACTGAAACAGATAAAAATTTGTATGTAGGATTCTGTACCGAGCAGCGCTGAAAACTGAAGGAGACTTAAATCCGGATGGCTCAGTTGCAAACTCGTGGCGGTTGTGCACGGTTCAACAAGTAGAAGATTTTAAAGCTCTCATAAGGATTCTCCCGCTGTGGTCATCCAATTTATTTTTGAGTACTCCAATAGCAGTCCAATCCAGCTTAACGGTCCTCCAAGCTCTTACCATGGACCGCCACCTTGCTTCACACTTCAAAATCCCAGCTGGGTCTTTTCAAGTAATACTCTTTATATCTACTTCCATATTTCTAACCGTAATTGATCGTTTCTTGTATCCCATGTGGCGGAAGCTGACTGGTCGATCTCCAACACTTCTCCAACGAATCGGAGTAGGCCACACAATGATCATACTTTCCATGGCGGTCTCAGCACTAGTGGAGTCAAAACGCCTCAAAATGGCACATAACCATGATCCTAATTTGGTGCCTATGTTGGCCCTATGGCTGTTTCCCCAGCTGGTTTTGGTTGGAATCGGAGAAGCATTTCATTTCCCTGGCCAAGTTGGTCTCTACTACCAAGAATTCCCCGTGTCACTTAGAAACACAGCAACCGCTATGGCTTCAATGCTAATTTCCATTGCTTTCTACTTAAGCTCAGCCGTGATCGATCTGATTCGGAAGGTTACCGGCTGGTTACCGGATGATATAAATAAAGGGAGGCTTGACAATGTGTACTGGTTGTTAGTTGTGTTGGGTGTGCTCAACTTTGGCTATTTTCTAGTGTGTGCCAAGTTGTACAAGTATCAAAACAATGCTGATAAGACAAGTGATTCGAGTTACTCTGGCTCCGATATGTAATGCTGATAAATAGTAAGACTTATTTATGTTGCAATGCCAGGAATAGTATAGTTGATAAGCATTTTATTAGGTGGTCATGTCAATATAGCCTTATCGCTATTTCGATAGCTGGTTATGGGTGGTTTGTGTAAAAATTTGAGACTGCTTAGGGTTTTGACTTCTATCTTAAAAGGTCGATTTGTTAAGTGAAGCGGCTGAATATCCTTACACAGTTTGCTGAGGCATTTCACTTTCCGGGGCTAGTTTCTTTGTATTGCCAAGAACTCCTTGTCAATGAATATAGCGTTGCTAAATGGGTGATTGGCATTGCTTTATTACAAATTGATCTGTTGTTCTAGCATTTTGAAGTTTATGTCGTTTGTCAAGGCTATTGTTATTAAGTATAATCAATGTGTTATCATTTTCTAGTACAATGTCATTTCTTGAAGTTGCTGCCGTTTTTCTGGTTTATGTTGTTTGTTATCATCATTGTTGTGAAGGAAGCAAGGTCGCCTCATGTGTTTTTGTCGTTTTCTCAGTTTGATGTCGTTTTCAATCAAATGTCGTTTTTAACGTTATTGTCGTTTATTAATGCCATAGTCCAATTTTGTCGTTTTGTTTTTTAATTTTCTAGGATTATCTTCATTGATATTCTTTGCTGTCATTTATTATACTTAAAATTGGTTTTTACTTTTTGATAAACAAAAGTTGGTTTTACTTGAATGTTGGAGTTGTTGTCATTTCTCGGAAAGCTGTTTTATGATGTTATTTATTTATTTATTTATTTTAGCATTACCGTCGTTTTCAAGTTACTATCCATTTTCGTGGTTCTTATCTTTTTCCTGATTGGATTATTTGTTAATGTTTCTGTGGTTCATATACTAGCGTCGTTTTTATGGAAAACCATTCAAGAGAAAGGCCAAACTGAAGCCCAAAAAACTACAACTAGAACGTATTGGTTGAGTGGTTTCTTGGTTATTTTATCAAGTGGAAATAAAGAAGAGGAAAGACAAAGTCAATTGTACTCTCTCTCTGTTTCTATTTATATATACATAGATATATGTATATATATGTATTAACAAATAAAGGATAATTGCTAATGCAGAATCTTTTCCTTTCTTTTGTCTTTTTTAATGACATGTTGCAACAGATTCTTAGAGCTAGTGGAAGTCTCGAACCTAACATGAGTGATCATTTATGCTTCTCACTAAGTGACCAATTAAAATAAGGGAGAACCAGGGAAATAGCATATTTTACCAATGTAATGGAAAATTAAAGCATAATCTTTTAGGATGTGAAAATTATAGCATATTTTGATTTTTATTTTACTAAAGTACCCAAAATACCCCTCTCTTCCTCCATTCTCTCCCAACTCACTCTCACTTGCAGTTCTAGACGATCACCACCGTCACCACCATCGGCCGTCTCAAGCGACGTGGATCGCGAACTCCGGCAAGGCAAAATCTTCGCAGGTGCCCCGGACGGCGCCTCACAATGCCGGAATCACGATCGTCATGGCGACCTCTCCCCCACAAAGAAGATTCGTGACATACCCTGGACGGAGCCTCGCGACGCCGAAATTGCGATCGCGATCCTACTACGAGCTTGTCATGGGAAATCGCACCAACGAATCCCTCAGACAGAGCTCCGCGACGGCATGAATCGCAACTCCCACTGGCCTATCGCGATGACATGAATTTTGACGAAATTAAGGTCCGCCGTCGACGACGCGACTCCATAAGCCGTCATAGCTAACGTCTTCTCTAGCGACGGCGTCTCTGCGGCGAATGACGACTTTGGTTTAGGGTTTGGGGTCGATATTTTTGAATTTTTCGATATTTCATAAAATACGATATTTTCAAATAAATCCTCTATTTTCAAGTAAATCTAATATTTTTAAATAAAAATCTTTTGAATTTTCATTAAAATATGATATTTTCAAGTGAATACGGTATTTCCATGTAAATCCGATATTTTCAAATAAATATAATATTTTCAAATAAAAATCTTTGGAAATTTCATTAAAATACGACATTTTTAAGTAAATCCGGTATTTTTAAATAAATCTAAATATTTTTAAATAAATTATTTACTAGGAAAAAAAATAAATTATTTACTGGTAAATACGGTTTTTCTCATTCTTGTATTTACTAATAAATCCACTATTTATTAATAATTCAAATATTTATTAGTAATTATTTAACAATATTTACTTCTTTTACAAACTTTCTTAAATTACAAAAACATACCCTAAAGTTTTTCTAAATTAAAGCCCGAAATTCACTCAAACCCTATCCCAAAATCCCAAATTCAAAAATCCTAAACCAGCCCCAAATCAAAGATCACCGTTGGACCGCCGCTGCCACCGCCACTGCCACCAACAGCGTCATATCCTCGCAACCGTCATTCGTCCTCGAGATCTGATTTCCAAAGTGCCGTCGGAGATTGTGATGAAGCTCGGCGCCATTGTTGCGATAAAGTTCCCACCAAGAATGATGGCCACTGAGAAACGAAAGTCATCTGTCACCGTCGTGATCTGATCTCGTCATCGCCGTTGTGATTGTGCTACAAAAAAAAAAAAAAAAACTATATCGCATGGCCGAAGCTAATCGTAGATGGTTGAAGCAGATCGCGATGGTGCTGAAGCTAATCGCTATGGCCACCGTCGCAACATCTTCTCCATCACTGATGAGTTGTCCTCCGGTGACAACTGACAGGAGAGAGAGACACACAGGGAAAAGAGGAGCAGAGGAAGAGTAGAGAAAAAAGGGTAAAATTGAAAAAAAAAAAAAAAATCATAAAAAACTGAAATATGCTATAATTTATCAGCATTAAAAAAATATGCTATTTCTTTCCTTACCACTACCAAAATATGCTCTATCCTGCATTTTTCCTTAAAATAATTACATAAAATTAGTATAAAAGGAATAGGTTCTTTGGAAGAGTGACATTGACTAAAGTTGAATCAGAAATTTCAATAAATAATGCATAGCAAATACCAACCAAAAGCCATTACTGGCCTCTCTCAATAGCTTTCCCATCTTTGGTTTGGATAAACTTAGACAGAAAACAACTCAAGAATATGATTCTAAAGTTGAGTTAGCGTTGGCCCTTAACTCTTTAGCAGCGACTGAGATATATACATACGTATATATATATTTTTATTCTAGTTCTTTTTTTTTTTTTTTAAATGTCTTTATTCTTCATTATTCCTTTTAATACCCCTTGTTAAATTAAAAAAGTCTCTCCAATTTAATTTTATATATATATTTTTTTTTCATCCACCAATCAGTGTCACATTCAATACATTTTATATTTTTCATTTCCACTCTGTTTGAAAGGGTGTAATTTCTTTTCTTAAAGCAGGATGTGTAAGAAGTATATTAAAAAAAAAAAAAACAATTATATGCTTAACAGTAAATTTAAGTGACTAATTTAGTAATAAAAAGACGATGATCGTGTCCAGGACGTCACGAAGAATGGACAGCTCCAAAGATTACAGTATGGAATAATTTAATGATTTATTTGGGTATTGATAAAGAGCCGGAAGACGTACAAGAGTCGGACTTGCTTACGCAGGAGTTCACAGCAATGGAACAAGCGGAGACTTTATATAAGTTGTATGCAAGATTAATCGGATTTGGTATTCAATAAAAATTGAGAAGAAAAAACAACATGGTGAGTTAACAATTAGCCGCTGGGTGTGTTCAAACTTAAAATGCCACATCATCAAACTTAATAAAGTTGTTTAACTTGCGATAACAAGTTACATAAAATGTCACATCATCAAATTTAATTAAACAATATATATATATATTTTTTATAGTTTTGTCTAACCATTCAAAATATACATATAGGTAATATATATATATATATATATATATGTGTGTGTGTGGGTGTGTGTGTGTGTGTGTGGCGCCGGATCAGCACAATTTGGCATCAAAATGGCAGCAACTGAGTTCCAACAACCAAGTTCCAATCTTGATGCTGAAGTTCAAACGTCGAATTGTGGTAGAAAACGCGGCGGGTGGATCACTTGTCCCTTTGTAACCGGTCTGTCCTCGATCTCTCCCCTTCTTATAATACTATAACATGTACAGAATGTGTAGTAACATGCGTGTTTCGGTTATATAACAAACCAGGAACGTTGATGTGCTTGACACTCGCCGCTTGGGGATGGCTATCAAACTTGATAGTGTTTCTTATGGAAGAGTTCAATGTGAAGAGTGTTGATGCTGCTCTGATTTCAAATGTGGTCAGTGGTTGTCTCAATCTGTTTCCGATCGTCGGTGCAATCATTGCAGACTCGTTCGTAGGCTGTTTCTTTGTGATTTCTCTCTCTTCTTGCATCAATCTAGTGGTAACTAGCTACTTTTTTTTTTTTTTCCTTTTCTTTTCTTTTCTGTATTATTGTTATTTTGTTTATACAAACATGTACTATAAGCACCCCCGTTTTATGTTCTTCTTTGCAGGGATCGATTCTTTTTGCTCTAACTGCAATGATTAGTTCCTTGAGGCCACCTCCGTGCGAAAATAGATCAACGGGCTTGTGCAAATCACCATCAACAACTCAGTCTGCGGTGCTATACTCTGGCTTGGCTCTGTTATCGGCTGGTGTAGGAGGTACTCGCTTTACAATAGCAACGACGGGTGCAAATCAGTTTGAAAAACAAGAAGATAGAGATACTTTCTTCAACTGGTAATTCTTCCTTATGTACGTATCAGCTGTGATAGGCTCGACGGCCATTGTGTATGTCGAGGACAACGTTAGTTGGGCGTTGGGTTTTGTCCTTTGTTTTCTTGCTAGTTTGATTGGTTTGGCCATTTTCTTGTCCGGAAAGCGTTTCTATTGTCATGACAAGCCACAAGGAAGTCCGTTCTTGGATTTGGCGCGCGTAGTTGTAGCTTGTTTCCGGAAAAGGAAGGTCCTAATCTCATCTAGAAGCGAGGATTACTACTATGGCGATGCTGGAAAGGCGGAAATAGTGGCTACAATCCCTGCAAATAATTTCAGGTACGAAGTTTGAGTTGATCATTAACACTTTTAAACTTTGTAACAAATAAATGAGTGGAAATCTAATAACTAGAAATCTACACACCTAAAACAAGCTTACAAAGAAACATCCTATAAATGAATTGGCCCGAATTTATTTGCAAAAAATGTCACACAATCTCTGCTTAATTACTCGAACAGATCAAAATTTGTATGCAGGTTTCTCAGCAGAGCAGCACTGAAAACCGAAGGAGACTTAAAACCAGATGGCTCGGTTGCAAAACCGTGGCGGTTGTGCACAATGCAGCAAGTAGAAGATCTAAAAGCCCTCATAAGAATTCTCCCACTATGGTCATCTGGTGTATTCTTGAGTACTCCAATAACAATCCAAGCCAGCTTAACGGTCCTTCAAGCGCTAACAATGGACCGCCACCTCGGTTCACACTTCAAAATCCCAGCCGGATCTTTCCAAGTACAAGTCTTCATAGCAAGCTCCATATCTGTCATACTAGTTGATCGTTTCCTTTATCCCATGTGGCGGATACCGACTGGCCGATCTCCCATGCCTCTCCAACGAATAGGAGTAGGCCACGTGTTGAACGTGCTCGGCATGGCGGTCTCAGCACTTGTGGAGTCAAAGCGTCTCAATGTAGCTCATAAACATGGTTCTAATTTGGTGCCCATGTTGGCCTTATGGCTATTTCCACAGCTGGTTTTGGTCGGAATAGGAGAGGCATTTCATTTCCCTGGCCTAGTTGGTTTCTACTACCAAGAATTCCCCATGTCACTTAAAAGCACAGCGATCGCTATGGTGTCGATTACAATTGCCGTAGCTTACTTCTTAAGCTCAGTTGTTATCGACTTGGTTCGGAGAATCACCGGATGGTTACCGGATGACATAAATAAAGGGAGGCTTGGAAATGTGCACTGGTTGTTAGTAGTATTGGGCGTCCCCAACTTTGGCTATTTTCTGGTGTGTTCTTTTTTCTTTAAGTATCAAAATAGTGATGATCAGGGGAGAGATGTTGCTAATTCTGGCCCTGATGTGTAATGCACATGATTAGTAGTGAGATTTGTATTGCCATTTTGCTGAGGATGGGAGTGAAATAGTTTTTTTATTTGGGGGGCCGAATCAATAATTTCATATATCAACAAATTTGAAAAACTGTTCTTCCAAAAGCTTATTCTTGTACACTCAAAAAAAAAAAAAAAAAAAAAAAAAAAAGCCCTTATTCTTGTTGGTTAACACTTGCAAAAGCTTTTTTTTTTTTTTTTTTTAATTAACTAATTTAAAAAAAAAAAAAGAAAAAAGAAAAAAGAAGAAGAAGAATAAGAGAGGCTTGGTTGCTTTCCTTTATTATTATTATTATTATTATTATTATTATTATGGATTTGTAATAAATTTTGAAAATATTGGGGGTATAACTTAATTAAAAGTTTGAATAGTAAGTTGTGAAACAAATAAATAGAAAACAAACTTTCTAATATAGTTATAGAGGTAGATTGTTTACATAGAGTATAGACTATATATAGTTTTAGATTATGTGGCGCTTGTGAGGGATACCGTACATATACACACACACTACGAACGTCAAATTACATATTTGCCCTTAAAAGTCTTTATTTACCTATCTGTTATGTTTGGTCAATAGGATTTTTTTTTTCTTTTTGAAATCCGAATATACTTCAATTTTTTCCTCTTCCAAGTACTAATCATATAACAAATTTTTAATTCGAATTGGATCATATGAACCATGCTTCCTGTAATTTTCGTTGGCCATAACATAACTATATTTTCATATGGAAAGAATTTGGTGTCTTCCTCTTTTTAAATCTTTAAGGAAAAAAAATATTACTTTCTTTAAGTACCATGACCAAATCTTATGTACTCCTCTAGGCTCTACCAGTCTTTCCCTGGAACAAACTCTAATTAGTTATTTTTTCCCCTGATGTTACAAAATTAAATAGGTTTTGAACCATATAACATAACTTCAAATTTCAAATTTACTAGTCCAAGTAGACTTCTTTGAATCATATATATATATATATATATGTTCTCGATTAGATGTTTGGATTCGAAACCTTTTTTTTTAATATATATATTATCTATATCGTGATTAGATATATAAATTTCAAATTAAATTTCAAATTAAATTTATCTAAACTGCATAACTAAGAATAATAATTTAAAAAAAAGCTTTATATAATTACCACTATTCGTCCCTGTGTATGAGCCTATCGTTATTTTGTTTTCAACCTACACACACACACATATATATAATTATATATATATATATATATATATATCACAAGAACTCATATATTGATACAAGCTGCCTCTCTAAACCACAGTTAGATTCTGATCTTCCTCCTTGAATATTGTTATTAGCATTCCATAATTAATTTTCCATGAAAATAGATATGGAATATCCCATCCCTCTCACCGCGGAAGAGCTCAATCTTTTCCATAACATTGACGGGAAAGTATTTGCTCGGCTCGCGTGTGACGTAGGGTTTAGCCATGCCTCAGCCATGAGAGTTGTAGCCTTTTGGAATTGGCTCGAAACCTGTGGCCACGCCGACGTCGTTGCTAAGGCGTTGCCTCTGTCGCCTTTTATGTTGCGAGCCTTAGCCAAAGAGGCGATTCGGTGCATGCAATTTCTAAAGACCGAGGGGATGGCGCCGTTACCTTATTACTCCGACGATTTCCAACTCCTCCTCATGCCGAGCTTTCTCGGCTGCGACTTCTCTCTTTGTTTTCTCCGCGCCAATATGGAGATCAGCACGGTTGCCATGGGACAAATTGACCGATTTGTGGAATTCATGTTCAAGAAGATTACTGTTAGTCATTACGTAACAGGTGATGGTGTTGTTTATGGGACTCAAGTACCGGCTCTTTTGTTCTATGAACATCAAATGTGGTCTGTGCTTCGTGCCTTTCTCTGCGGTTGTAGCACGCCTCTTTTCCACCGTCGACTTTAGTACTCCGACGAAAATCCTCTCTCCAACTCCAAGTAACAACTGATCGAAGACTTGTTTACTATAGCGCTAACGGTAATTCTACACCTCGACCTCATCCACGAGTTTATTTTAAAAAAAAAAAAAAAAAAAAAAAAGATTTTGGCAGAACAATTTTCAGTTCAGATTCTGTTATTGTTCAAATATTAGTTGTACATTCAAATTAAATTACATGCTTTCGGTTTCAAATCCGTACGCTTTTTTTTCTCTTTTACAATTTTTTTTTTTTTTTTAAGTTTTGTATGCAAGTGCCGTACCAATACGGTTTAGATGTAGTGTGAAGATATTCTAGTAGAATATCTTTATACTTTATATTTCGAATGAGTTAATTATGTATTGGAATTGAAAATTTGAATTTAGTTGTTGTTTTTTTCGTTAGTATGTAATCTATGATGGGTGAGTGAATGGGATAATGAAATATTTGAAAGCGTGGTTAAAGAATAGTTTGGCTGCATGCATGCATGCTTTCGAAAATCAAGCCCAACCTTGAATGATCTCACCAATCAATTTTTTTTAAAATTTCTTCCAGAAATAGATTCGTATTATATAGTATGTAATATTATTAACATAATATTCGGAGCCCAACCTTATAACAGGAATTACGGAGATTGTAGACATAGGAGATGATCCAAAAAAGTGACAATATTGTGTGAACATATGCTAAATATAGTACATATTTGTATTGCACTATAGTTTTGTGCCAAATATTGTATTATAGCAACGTCACATTATTTTGGCACTGCGTTGGAGTTGAGGAAAAAAAAAAGAAAAGAAAAGAAAAGAAAAAAAGATGATGAAACTCGACAAAAAGCGAAAAGCTCCACCCCCCCCCCCCCCCCCCCCCCCCCCCCCCTAATTGATGGGTTATTTTCAACAAAAATTTGTTGAAGATAAGGAGAGAGAATTATTATTATTATTTTTTTTTGGCTTGCAGAGATACGGAGAAAAAAAATTAAAAAGACATGAAATTCGAGAAAAGCAAAAAGGTTTCTTTTTTTTTTTTCATTGGTTCTATTAAAAAAAAAAAAAAAAACGTTGTAGGAGGAAGATTTTTGTTAGGATAATAATTAGCTATTGGTTCTCAATCTTAAGGAAGAACCTTCCACAACAAAAATAAAGAAAAATAAAATTATAAAAACCAAACTCAATTCCATGAAGAACCATGCTTGACCATCAAAGAGAGGAAAATGTAATTAAGTGCTCGTATACCAACAATACAAATTTACACAATAATCATTGTAGCCAAAAAAAAGAAGTCAAATCAGGAGGGAAAAAAAAAAAAAAAAAAAAAAAAAAGAAAGAAGAAGCTGAATGAAGACCAAGGGGCAACAATATGATTTGCATTTGCCCAAAGTTAGTGACGGCCATAGGGTTCTAAAAACACGCAAAATGCTTCCTAGCCAAAATTACAAGGTCCATTTAAAAAAATAAAAAATAAAAAAATCTTGGTTAGATTTAGCAGCAAAGGATAACAAGTTGAAACTGCTCCGGTCATTGATTCGTGTTGGTGTATTTTGTACAATCATATGGCCCGATACCTTGATTATGCTTTCGTTTCACCTATAAACCAAAAACAATAAAAACACATTAGTCGAATCCTTAATCATTAGCTAACAATTTTCCTTGATCATGATCAAGGAACATTTCTTGCTTCAAACGATCGTTACAGTTTGACAACCGGGCTTATGATAGAATTGAGAGATATGCTCGCTAAATCCTAAAGTTTGTAATAACACATCTTGATAGAATGTGGGTGTTCTAGGTTCACGAACTGGATCTTTTATGTAAGAATCCCTAAACCTACAAGGTTAGTCTTAGTAACCTACACCATGCAAGAAATTGAACATTACCGGCGACCATGGACCTGGTTCTGGTTGAGATCTGTCTTGGGGTGAATTTTGTACAGCACCACTTTTCATGGTTAAGATCTCCTGCAGATAAATTTGTATAACATCAATTTCTTAATAGAGTAAATCAAAAACACCAAAAACAAAGAATCAAATACGGTCCCAGTTATCCAAGCCTGTATGTGTTTAAGGAACATAACATACCTCTCCAGCAGCTTCAAAAGCCGCTAACCATTCATCTGAAAATGGAGTAGCATATGGCGGTGGTTTTATCACCAGAATTTCTTGCTTCATTTCAATCCCGGACTTTTTTCTGCAGTGAAAGATGACAATATTTAAGGTTCACAAAATCTATAATAAAAACAGAAAAAGCAGATGAATTGAACATTAAATGAGATGCGCACTTGTCTTTTGTCACATCCTTATCTTCTGTGGACAGGGTGTTTTCCAGCTCATGCTGCTGTTCAATGTCAAGTGTGCAATTGACAGAGTTTAGGCTAGCGCTAACATTTGGATAAAGACAAGACGTTGGAGAATTAGCTTCATTGCTGAGCTCATTTTCATGTCTGCACTTCGTAACACAGTGCATATTCTCGACAGCAGAAGGTGCAATCTCAATGGAACTGGTCGCTGCAACTTCCACTTGTACGGGCTTGGCATTTTTGTTTACATCAAGACCATCAACTTGTACTGTAGGTGCCTCGTTCCGTTCTTCAAGAACATTCTCAAAATCATTTTCCTCATTGAACACTTCAGCACTGTTGTCTGCCAAAGCCAAACCAACACCAGTAACAATTGGAGGGAAAACTTCTTTGATTTGATTAACTGGATCATGAAGATCAGAGTTCCCATCTGGCTCCCCAATCATGCAATTAACAACCTCAGATTCCTTCAGTACTTGGTCCATATGTTCATGCAAAGATAAACCAGGACTTTTCAATTGTCTTCCATCATGAACACTGACTTCCAGATTAAGATCTGCGATGTTCCCATCTTTTGATTTCTGGGGCTCTTCAAGAGAATGGTTGTGCTCAAACAAGCAAAATTGACCCTCAGGACTTTGTTTCTCCTCATAAGATATTCTATCAGCTTCAAGAAAGCAAGGCATTACCTGCTTATCCTGATCTTCCTGGTGCTTGCTAACATCATTTTCACCGTTTAACGCAAACATTTGCCCCATTAAAGAATTATGAAGCTCAGGAGAAAATTTATCTTCCGGTTGTGAACTAGAGTCACGGCAAGAACTTTCAACTGATAAATTGATCTGTTTGTCTTCTGAATCATCATGCTCGGCTATATGATTGTTGCACGAGTCACCTTCAACCTGCACTATAAGACTTGGTTCACTTGTGATATAGGGAACTTCTCTTTCATTTTCACCAAAGTGTCCACTTCTCTGACAAAGGACATTACCATCTTCGGCACTCACTGCATCTATTAGGTGATCTTCATCTGTGCTTCCCAGTTCCAGTGTAGTATAATGGTCATGGAGCCCAACATCATGCTGAAACTGAGCATCCAGGTTGTAATTCTGGACCGCTGGTTTGCTGTCAACAGAAACAGGTTGAATATCCTCCTGGTTTCGGCACTCCACCTGTTTAGCCATATCAGATCCACAATCTTGCATAGAAACTGGTATCAGACAAGAAGTACTAGGCCTTTTCATCTCACTTTCACAAGCATTAGTACCTTTGGGTTTAACAAATTGAATATCATTTTCCTGCAACATAACCCCATCCTGCAAAGCACATTCTCTTGGGAGGAAAGAGTTTGGAAACTCTAAATCTTCAGGCTTCTCAGTTTCATCGCTAACAACCAATTCATGCTGATAAGTTTCCAGGGTGCTTATGTATCTTTCACTGCTTTTAACTGTTGTGTTGCCAGCCAGTGACTGCACGCTTGCATCTTCGAAATTTGATTTTGCTCTCACCTTATCGAGGGCATTAGTATCACCATTTTCCTGCTCTCTGGACCTAAGGCAAGAAGAATCATTACCTTCAAATACATTAAAGTCTTGGACATCTGAATTGATATTTGCAACATTGTCTTGAAGCATCTGACTGCTCGAAATTGGATTGGCTTCACAGGATAAGGCATTCATCTCAGCTGGTTCCCCAAATGGTTTGACATTGCACTTTCCAAAATTGATCTCTGAAGAAACACGATGATCCTCAATTAACAAGTAAGACGGTTTGTCTTCTGCAAGCAGGTGATCGTTTACATCACTTTTGACAGAAAGAGCTGCAACTTTCATCGCAGAACTAGAAAGGGATGTAAGGTCTGGATTTTCCAATGCACTCCCTTTAGTACTCATCATGCTGCCGTCCACAACTTTCATGTCAGCGTCACACTTACCCACCAGTTGAAGGGTTTCTGTTTGTACACTTGTTATGGCTCCAGAAAAATTATCGTTACATTGCACTTTCTGCACTTTCTGTTCCACCTTCTGCAAATTACTTACTTGTGATTCCGACGCCATTGTCTCATGCAAGGCAGATTTAATGGCAGAAGTAACTGAGGACCCTGAGCTCGAGACTGAGGCTTGAACATTTCCTGTTTTTGCCCTGTCGTTTATTACTTCAGATAGAATTTTGGAAGCATGTGGGGGCCTTGGCTCAAAAACTGGATTTGCGGAACCAAGTTTAATGGCACATGGAACTTGTAAGTCTGATTCCACACTACGGTTGTAATGCACTTTCTGTTCCATCTTCTGCAAAATACTTACTTGTGAGTCAGATTCCACAACTTCCTGTGAGGCAAGCTTAACAGCAGATGGAACTGTGCATCCCGAGCTAGAGCATGAGGCTTTAACATTTCCTGTTTTTGCCCCATCATTAAGTACTTCGGGTAAACGTCTGGGAGCAAGTGGGGGTCTTGGTCCAAAAATTGGATTTGGGGCACCAAGTTTCCTCAAATTAGCCGAGTCAGGCTTAGGAAGATTGGACGGCTGAGGAGTCCTCGCTAATGGATTTTGCAAAGGGGGAGCTTTCGACTGCAATGAAAAGAGAGAGAGAGATAGAGAGAGGAAATCAGGTATGTGGGACAGTGTAACCCATAAATTATTTCCAACATTGATGTATGTCCACAAATTTATGGAATTAAATTCGTGTAATCATACCTGACCAAAGAATCCCAGGGATGGGGATGGCATCCGCAAACCTGATGGCTTTGCTGTTTGGAGTTGAGTATCTTGCATAATAACACTGGTATGGCAAGCAGTTTGGGGGAGAGGTTTTCCACGTTTGCTGGAAATATATTGGTGAATATTTGGAGTAGATCGAGTTGAAGGAAGTGAGGGACTGGGGGTCACCTCTAAGTCACCATTTGCTTCACGATTCACTGGTAACTGTACAATGGTAAGCAAACATTTTACTGAGCTAGACTGCACAAGGAATGTAATTGGAAATAAAAGAACTTGAAATTTCAAAAGGACCCTAAACGAGAAAAGGTGGTGAATACTTTCCGTCTAAAAACTGGCAAAAAGTTTGTAAGATTTAAGATCTAACCACTTTTAAGTGCTCCTGCACCCAAAAAAAAAAAAAAAAAAAAAAAAAAAAGACGCACGGGAGAGAGAAAGGAAGAGGGAGTGAGAAAGAAGGAAGAAATCCTCACCACAGTTCTTTTAGCCAGTCCAAGAGTGGTCTTAGAAGTTAAAGATTTGCCTGCAGTACCAGCTTTTAAATTATTCACCACATTCTTGGTATTGTTTGAGAAGCCCTTTAGTCCAGATTTTTTCTGAGCATTTACTGCTGTATGAACAAAACACAAAATAAATAAACATGCTATATTGACAATTGACAGTTTACTTGAAACAAAACTTCGAACTCCAAATTTTATTCTAAAATCAAAGATCCTTGATAGAATACCGGGCCGAATTATATGCTTTGAATCACTTGCACTTAGTGTAGGACTCTTGGCAATCCTGGAGGACACACAAGGATTTGTCTTTTGAACTGGTAATTTAGAAACCTTTGAATCTTTTGCTGATGCTGTTGTTGTGACCAAATTCGCAGGCCTTTTCAGGGTATAAATAAGTCAAGGTGAACCACTCCATAAGATTCACAATATAAAGTAAATAACGAAAACTAACTCTGGAATTTCTCAGACATAAAAGATCCTACTATATGCAACCTAATGCAAAGGATATGAAGATGAAGCCACAGGTCGAGGACAAGCGTTGCGTTTTGAGCCACTTCTGTTGACATCATGGGCCGAGAGCACCTTCCTGGTGGCCTGAGGATCATAAAACAGTAAGTTAAACTCACCCATCATCAATAAAAAGATTTAAAATCAAAATGACTCGTAAAAAGTAACCGCTTCCATAACGAGAAATATTAGAACTTCAATATTTAAACTAACCACTGAAGTAGGAGCCTCATTTTTTCTTTTCTTTGGCAATAAGCTACCATCATTATTCCGTATTTCTGACGTTTTCACTGGCAATTTTTTGAATAAATTTTCTTCAAATGTCTGCAGATCCGATGGATTGCTATCACAATTTGTGTCTTCTTCCTGAATAGCAGACAAAGCCTCCCCTTTAGGCTTACTAAAACTCCCACTAATCATAGATAACTCCACAGGATCCAGAACACCTAACAAAGAAAAAGATAAATAAATGATTAAGCTAAAATTTTCCCAAAAAAGGAGGGAAAATAACTTCAACAAATCTCAACCCAAAAATAAAAATACTAATATTAACCTTCTTCGGTAAAGAAAGCACGGTCCCATGCCAAGCTCTTCCGTAAATTGTACCCTCCACCCTTTTTCTTCCTCTTCATTTGTTGAGGCTCAATACTGAGTTTCACCATTTCTGCTTTGTCTAGATTCAAATTCTCTTTATTCACACCATCCGTATAGAATGAATGTTTGGTATCTTCCGAGCCCTCATTGGCCGCCATACCTCCTGTTCCCGAATGATCAGATGGATTATCATCAAAGTACTTTTTTCTTCTTTCATTGTATAGAGGTATCCATATTTCTAAAAACTTTAGCTTCATTTCAAGTTAATCTTTGAAACCCGCAAAGAAATTGTAATAAGATGTATAAACAAAAACAAACACACCATCAATACTGCAAGCGAAATCCATTGCTTGTAGTAACATTATGAGACCTCCATTCATCTACAACGTAATGTGGTCTAATAATCGCAATGTATTTACCTTAAAAAATAGCAGCAAAAGAAAAAATTTAAATTAAATATTAAAAAAAAAAAAAAGTTCTTGACGCTTTTGCAAGATGATGTTGTTTTCCCACTCTGTCGCATTTAAGAGTCCTCATTCAGCTGTCGTTCTTAACTTAAGTTGTCGTTTTCTTTATCAGGTTTGTCGTTTTAAGTGTTCATTGTCGTCAATTTCATCATCAACATTGTTACGAAAGCAATGGCAATCAAATCACTCAAACAAGAAAAACAAAAAAAATGGTAAGAAACCAGCCCTAATTTCCGACGAAACCTTCGAATTAGGAACCAAAATCGAAACCGAAAACACAAATGCACGGCACAAATCGTGAACTGGGGCGGCTTAGATTTTATCATTTCAAAACGGAAATCGAAAAGAGAAGGCGAAAAACCTAACCAGCAGGCTTGGCGTTGGATCTGGGGTGATGAAGAGGAGAGCACATGAAGTAGTCACCGCCTCGACTGGTGGCGGCGCTAGAAACGCCGTCGCCGGGGATCGGCTGAAGCAGGGAATCGTCTTCGCCGGCGATTTCGAGGAGCGAGAAATCATCGGAGTCCATTTTCTTTGGATCTGTTTTTCTTCTTCTGTCTGTTGCCTAACTTCTAGAAAGATCTAAAAATGGAAGTTTAAACAGTTTGGTTTCGAAAGGGATTGGAAATTGGTGGTTCTTTGAGTTGGAGTGCGAGTGCGTGCGTTGATATTTGAATGCGTTGAAGAGCGGGCAGCGAGCGAAGGATGATCTTTGAAATTGAAGTCACGTGCTCCGTGAACACTTAAATTACTTTATTGCCCATGCTGGAGTTACAGAATTACAATGTTCTCCTGCGTTTAATTTGTGAAGAGTTTGGGCTTTTATTTGGGCCTTGCACCATGATTCTGGGCCTTCTCTGCTCTAGGCCTAAAGCCCATTATGAAGAGAGGAGGAGATGGGTACTCCAATGAAAAGAAAATGATTGCGAAAACTCGTTAATAAGGGAGAAAGTGATAAATAACATATTAACTAAAAAGAAATAAATAGCATACTTATAAAATTGTTCAAACATTTATGAGTAAGTACATATTTTACTAGGAATAAATTGATTATTTATCTAATATCTAGTAAATATAAATCTCATTTAGTAATAAATATGTTATTTTACTTCAATAGTTTTATAAATATGTTATTTGTCATTTATTTTTTTTATCTATTATACTTGTAATGTAGTGGCAGCGCACACAGCCCCAAATAAGGTAAAATTATTTGTACTGTCTACATAAACCTCATTTAAAAATGAATAAATATTCGTTTGGTGCTTAAATTGAGTTTGAGATGAGATGAAATTTTTAAGTTTAAGTTGGTTGACTTTTTAAAAAGTAATTATAAATTTTGTTGACTTTTCAGAAAAAGACAAAAATTAAGATGAAAAATTTGAATTGAATTTGAGTTAAACTCAATCACCAAAGGTGGGCATAGACTAACATTTATTTAAAACTTGGTCATTGTTTAAAAAAAGTCCTTTAAAAGAATTGTAAGAGACACTCGGTTTAAACTTGGGAGTTTAAAGTTAATCTATCTTGGTTCCTATTTTTTCTCCTGTAAAATCTGACTCACGTACAAAACAACGATAATGTCTAGTCAAAAAACCAAGACTTGCTTTTATATAATTACAACTGAACTAGGTACACACAAAAGCCCTTTGTTTCTTGTTTACTAACATATATGATATATCTTAACTAATGTTACACTCTCTAATAGTTACTACAGGATCCTCTTCAAGAGAAGAAGCATTGCCATCTGAGGGTCCTAGAACAGACGGCTCTCCCATTTCTTCATCACTACTCTCAATATCAGCTCTATCGTATTGCCTTTCGACGTATGCCATTGCTTGGCGTCTCTGCAGGCGCAACACATGCATTATCACATCAGGTGTAAGGATCACACGTGCTTGATCCTCTCTTCCCCGTTTATTGGACTCCATAACCTGTGGTCAGACACAACTAACATTTTAGTACCAACCTCACGTGGTATAGAAGTTGTTATTCTTTTATTAGCAGGTGTACAAAAATTTCTACAACAACTAACATTAGAAAGTTAGGTCTACCAACGAAAAGGTGACAAGACATTACCAAATGAGTTTCTACAAAAACCTAATAGTGCACCTTTTCCACGTTGGTTGGAAGTGGAGGACCATCAGTTGCAGAAGGAGTCCATATCTTCACACTGCTTTCGATCCCACATGTTGCGAAAAAGGGCATATGAGGATGGGGCTCAAGATGGTTCACAATGCGCCGGTCGCCTATCATAAGGCGTATGAGCTTAGCTCCCTTTTTCCTCCAAACAAATATATGGCCGCAGTCAGATCCGCTTAAGACGTACTCATCACCAGGGCCAAAGAAACTCACTCCTTTAACTGTTTGCGCATTCCTATGACCCTGGTAAACTTGTGGCTCTTCTAATTCCTGAATGTCTTCACATGAGGCAGAAGGCGGCATCGGGCCCCATCCCATATTCTTCCGAAACAGATAAATGTGCTCATCATTGTATGAGACAAGCAGTTCACTTGTGCAAGAGTAAGCCAACCCAGTGATATGAACATTGTTGGCCTCGATCAGGTGACGAGGGCAGAATGTATTCACCGGTTTATCCAAATTGCTCGACATGTTGCATTTTCTTATGTCGTACACACGAGCAAACTCATTGTCACCTCCTACAGCAAAGTAATGCGGATTTCTTGGGTCTATTACAATGGCATTCAGACTTACGATGTTTCTAAGCTGCTGACTGGTTTCTGTCAATGAAGTGCAACGGAAAAGCCTTGTTGCAATATTACTTCGCAGATCAAACTGCAAAAGAAAGAGTAACACTGAAACTAGAAGAAAAACATAGTATTTTCTATAAAAGGAGCACATTAATGTGCCTGCATACATGTTGAATATAACCATCTTCACCACAACTGTAAAATATGTGGGAACTTCCTGGCTCAACAGCAAGCTTGAACACATGGCCTTGGTGTCTCCCCAACTTTTTTGTATCAACTCGACCATCTTCGGAAACCTGACCGAGCCTTATCTATAAATAAAAAAGGGCATTGATGGAAGCAAAATATCAGAATCTACCTCAGACAGGTATTGCCAGAAAGAATCTGAGCTTAATTAACCGGTAAAAAGGGCAGCAACTACAGGCTAAATATCTACTAGAACGCTCAACCTTTTGTTTTCACGCAAAAACGACTAATCAATCTCATAAATAAATTGTTATATATGTGTCAACTGACTTATTTCAAGAATTTTCTTACGGGACTGAAACAGCCCATCAGTGTTTAAGGCAACAGAAACAGAAATGGAAGTGCCAAGACAATTGCCGAAATCAGATATCTAAAACCAAACAAAATGAACAAATACTAATGAGATACAAGATCTGGTTAGAGAACTACAAAAGGGAGGCAGCTCAATGTTAACTATAAGTCATGGATTGCCCCACTAAAAGGAAGTATGCAGCTCAATGTTAACTATAAGTCATGGATTCCCGGTTCATTCCCCCACTAAAAGGAAGTATTTTCCTATCCTCTTGGTACCCCCCTTAGACAGACATTCCAATATCTCAATTGTCTTACTGATTCTCTACGCCAAGAAGTACTATCACAAGGAACTGGTTTTCACAATAACCATAAATAAAGGGAAGTGTGCTCAGAGTGCTTCTAGTAACAAAATTGACGTGCAATAAATCGAGAGCCTGTGATGCATAAAATTTCTAACAATCACCCAAGAATGTATGAAAATGCAAAGATGTTCATTGACCTTATGCGGTTTGTCTTCTGTCCTTCGCGAAGAAAAGGATCATCTTACACCCTGCCTTGGAGAAATGTGGTGCAATATGACATTTATTCTCTAGAACAATGATTTTGAAAGTAGGTGTAAGACTAAATTAGTATAAATAGATAAAATTCGTTGATATTGTTACACATTTTCAATGTCATTGTTATATAGAACGATAAGAATCATGTTATGCCATCCGCTTCTATGTGTTACAGTGTAGGACAATACAAAGCACCCTAGCCTTTGCCTATACATATGAATATATTCACAAACACATAAAAATGTATGTGTATAAAACGGAATTCGGAAAGATTTTGGAACAAGTTCACCTGCCCATCTCCAGAAGAGGTTACTATTTTCCGATCATCGGAAAAAGGCATGATTTTGGCTTGGAAAATGTTGTCAGAGTGGCCAGAAGGATAGGACAACGTTCTGGTTTGTGTTGACCAATCCCAAAACATAATTTGTCTGTCATCAGAACCAGACACAAGGAGATCACCACTGGAGTTGAATTCCACTGTATTTACACATCCCTTATGCCCATTTAACCTCCCATAAAGATTTATTTTCTTGACAACAGCCTGCAATAACATCATAAAAACAAACTTTTAATGTTTCAAATTTATAGCACCCACCCATATTCTTCAGTAGTTCAGGGATTTTGCAGATTCACTAAGAGAAATCTCGAGAGTAAAACAAATTATTACATCAAAAGAATGGAAGAAATAAGGAGAACCCAGGTGAGAAAAAATCAAAAGGGACAAGGAATTAAAGACCTCGGAAGCAGAAAACCGGCGAGTGAAGCATCTGGGCGGAGATATACCCAACTCTCTGCGGCAAATCTCTACAAACCCATCTTGGGTGGCCATTAGAGAGAGAGAGAGTAGAGACAGAGGTCAAGGACTGTTGATGAAGAGAGTTGTACACATCAAGGAAACTCAGCCACGTAGACTTGCACGGCCATTTTGTTGTAGGTAGCTGTTTGGTTGCACTGGTGGGACGAGAATGGAACCGAATGAGAACAGGAATATATGGGAATAAGCCTTGGATTGTCCATACAAATCATATTTTTTACATCCTAGCCTAATCTTTTTGAGATTTTTGTACTTGACATGCATGGATCTTTGATAATTGTTGATAAAAGCATAGATTGGGAAGCTTCTCATTTCACTTTATGTCCCAAAAATTTTTAAAATGGCGCTTCTCATTAATTTGTTTTTCCTATTTAGGAAAAGTGGAATTGGATTAAGAAAACCGGTAATTAAAAGAAAACCTAGTCATAAGCTAGAACGATTAATTGAAACGAATGAAAACAATACATGAGCTAATATATACTCTAGCTGAAAATATTACAAATAATCTTAAATTGAAAAGAAAAGTTACTCAATTCTCATTTATTTTTTTTAGAAGATGTTATGTCCCCACTGAGACTCGAACTGAGATGTTTTCTTGATTTCGATCCATATAAAAACAAGTTACATAAGCGGGTCTTTTTATATCAGTATCTCTTTCAAAGTAGAGTTCATTGTTTGTTTTTTCCTTTGTACTCTAGTATATCTTCTGTTTCATCAATTTTTTCTAGATTCTCCTTTTCTTCCAAAAAAGGGAACGAAACGATCTTCTTCAGTTCAAAATTATTCATTAAACACCTTAATTTTCCTTTTAATTTAAACTCGGTAACGACAGATTAACTCCCAAGGAGACGCATTCTAACAAATTGAATAAATAAAGTTTTCACGAAATTGACCTTATGAGACATACAGTTCTATTCAACTTCTTTGAATGGTCAATCCTTACAAAAAATGGAGCTTCCAAAACTGTGAGAACTATTACATCGAAACGATTATAAGATCTCCAACATAAATCCCTAAAAATCCACACCGCCTGGTGTGTTTGTTTGTGTGTGTGAACGTAAATCTATAACTTTGCCTCCCCAATGAACTGCAATATGTACCTACTGATTCCCAGCTCCTCTTTACAAGTCGCACCTGGTTCTTTTCCGTATGGAACAAGAAAAATAAGTACACCTCCAACAAGAAGCTTACCATGACTGTAAGCAAAACCGCAGTATACCAGTATATCAAAGAATAGCGAGCCGGGATTTTACATTTGTAAGTCAAAATCGGAGAATCATTTATGTTGACGTAAAACAGGCTTTCCTTCAAGAGGCCAAAATGAGTTTGTGAATCTCATCTTGTGCTTCAAAAGGTTTCCAGCCTTCTCCAATATCCCCAACCAAGGAATCTGATGTACACGTATGTTAATCCTCGTCCTCAACCAAGGTGGCGAAAGAGAAAGGTTTGAACTTGTAGCCATCGCCGTGGTAGAACTTGTTTTTGAAATTCCACCCAATGAAGACGCAAGGCATGAAGAAAAGCACTTAGTGTTTCCATCATGAGCAGTATGAAAGCAGTTGCAAAGGCGAAAACTGCCAATCCAACTAACCGGATGGCAAAGTTGTTATACCTGTTATAATCACAGGCAATAGCAAAATTAATGGTAAACACATGATAAGATTATATGGCAAAAGGACCACAACTTTTTTCTATGTATGATACTCTGTTATTATTCTGGTTTTTTTTTTTTTTTTTCATTTTAGTTTTAGTTAAAGGTTTTGCAAAGTGCCCCTACTACCACCAACCTAAAAATATCAAGGTATCAGCTTCATTTTGGCCCTTGAATGTATACAAAAGCACTATTGAGAGAGAAAATTGACGATGTAGAAGTCAAACTAACGTAAGAAATCGAACTGGAATTTAAGCTTACCCCCAGGCAAGGAGGAGGACTTTCTCATAGAACACAGTTGAGAGTTCCGAGTGAGCCAAGCTGTAATATAAGTAATAGATATCAACTAAACAGTGAGAAATCAGACAATAAAAGTATAAAGGATTTGAGACGAAAACATATGTGTACCTTAAAGCCCAAAGTCGAAGATATGATGCCGTATTGGAAACGGCACCAAGAACGAACTCTATGGAGTGTATCATTTGGTGCACAAATACTTCACTAAAATTAAACTCCTCATAACGTTGCCTTGCAGAATCAGGTTCCACGTCTAGATCCATCTCTGAGGTACCAAGAATACCATAGGTGCGACCTTGGAATCTCTGGAAAATAACATCGAGAAAACACGATCTTACTTGCTACATCTTTTCCACCTCAAGATTTGTAATCAGTTTAAAGCTAAGAGTGACAAAGAACCAAAACATCCTTCGGTAGATTTGTAACCCAAGCACATACACAATGGTAGTTGAGGAAGAAACTCAAAGCCAAATTTGCAGATGATTGCATAACCTCAATGGGATTCTTAAAAACAATGTGGTATTTTCAACAGGAATTCTAGCAACATATAACTTGATACCTCTGTGTGAAGTTTCTTCAAAATAAAAGGTTTTGGAAAAAGCATCCATGGAACTGCAATTAGAGCCAAAAGCAACAATAAAACCTGCGAGATTGGGGATTAATTAGCCATAAACGTAATATTATAATAATAACAACAGTAGAGGGGAGAGAGAGAGAGAGTTTCAATCGTACCTGAAGTGATCTTTGGCCCCAGAACAACTGATTTTCACCGAGGTCGTCAGTAGGGCTCAGAAACATATAAATCATCACATGATAGAGGTCTGCTTGAGATCCAGTACACCACTTGACAATAATAAGAAGTGAAAGATACCCAAACAGACTGTTAAGAAAGATCATCTGTGGCACAAACTGGTACCTACCAACAAGATGCATACGAGTTAAAACTTAAAACCTTTTTCTGCTTCCTTTAGAAGGGAGGTTGGTCTAATGGAGAAGGAAGATTTTAGAAGGACAATAAACGCATGAAAAAGAGAAACACCTTATATCGAGCGAGCTTCTGAAAAAACGTGCATTGAAGTAACTTAAAATGATTCCCAAGTTCATTTGGGCTACACCCAACAGAATGGACATTTTCATTTTGAGAGAATTCAAGAATGGCAGTTCTGAACGACTTCCACGCCAACTAGGGTCCACACCAAATGGGTATGGTTCTCGGATTTTGACTAAGCCAGCAGTGCGTGCATCACTGCTCAAAGGAACAAGAAAAATATGTAAAAGTAAAACATAAACATTTGCTGAAGATTCATGTTCTATTTTAGGAAAGACAAACATATTTGAAAAGTTATTAATCATAAAAGATATGCATATACACATACTGAAGCACACGAAAAAAATTTTAGATGAAAAGAAACCATTTCACATGTCCAAAAAAAAGGAACAAAATTCAGAATAGACCAAGAAATAAAAATTTTAGGTAAAATTGTCTTTAGACTAATGAATAGACAAGTAAACAGGCATTCTTGCTCTATGAAAATGAAAAATAAATAAATAAATAAAAATAAAAACACTAACACACACACTCTTTTGAGGAAGGCCTGGCCACATGCGAACCTAAAAAATGTATCACAAACTATGAGGTTGAACATGAATGAATGTTCAGTTGACACGCGCCGCCAAAAGAAAAGGCTTTTACTTACAATTTATGGAAAAGGGAAATAACAAATACCTGCAAGTAGCTTCTCTGCATCCGTAAGCAGACTCACCAAATATGTGAAAAGGAACAGAGAAGAACTCGTTGTAAATCAACCCACAATAAATTGAAAATAGTGACATCAAAAGAAGTACATAGCGACCACCAAATAACATCTCCATAAAGCTCCCAAGTTTCTGAGATAAATAAATCTAATGTTAGAAACCAATAAACGCTGAGAATACAATTTGCCTTGCATGTGCATTTATAAACCATTTTATCCAGAAAAAATTATCAACGTTTTTACCAAAAGAAATTATGATACTTGTGCTAAGTGATCCTATGATGTTCCTATGTATAGAAACAATTGATCACAATAATCAAGTCCTTATTCCTTGTTTCTTTTCAAACCAACAGCTTAAATCCTGCCTCACATGCTTTCAACTGAAGTCAAAAGCTACAAGTCTTAAGTTGTTTTGATTCAACTTACTCGAAAATGATATCAAATCTTCTTTTGCCCCTAACCTATATAAGTACGAATTTTTTTATAACCCCTTACCTCCATTAGGATTCAGAGTTTTTTTTTTTTTTTTAACAAGACATTTTTCCCCTAAAGAATAACTCAGATATTCAGTTTTTTTTTTTTTTTTTCCCTTCTTCTTTTTTAATGCTGCTTCAAAGACCCATAATTGAAATGCCACAAGTGCTAATTATATTCCTCAGATCATAATTTTTGAAGTTATGCCATAGATAAAACTCTTCCAGAATTGAGTACATAAAAGAGTGTTGAAGAATTAGTGGTCAGAGATCAGTGGTTAGAAAACTTTAATGTATTCGGGCCCATCTATGCCAGCTTCTGTAGGTGTGATCTTTCAAGAAAATCTTACGGAGACAAACTCTTTTCTTGTTCTTGTTGTCTCTCTTTTTTTCCCCTAACGTCTCAAGCCAGCACATTAAAATATTGAATATATTAAACAATCTGCAGCAGTTTTTAGAAAATTTTCAATTTGACTGGAGACATATGATTCTTATTACTGGTACAACACACTCCCACTGATGCAGCATACTCTCTTAAAACTGTTGTGCAAGCAATTGGAAGAAAGACCGCACCTGAGTACTGAGCTTACTTTCACGAGCTATAAGAACTAACGCTCCCAACAGCAAGCATATTCCATGGCCCCAATCCCCAAACATCACCGCAAAAAGAAACGGAAATGTGATAACGGTGTATACTGCAGGATTTGCTTCTTGATATCTAGCGACACTGCAAATAAAATGTTTTGTCAACTTCTGATCAGCTAAACAGTCTAGTTTAATTGTTCGTTCAATTCCACTTTTTCCACTTATCATTTGCATTTCTATAACACATGATAATGCAACAGAGGCTACAAAAACGTAGACACACAGAACCACAGGTTCAACCATCTACCATTTTTCCTTGCATTTTGAAAACGTTGAAAAAAAAAAAAAAAAAAAAAGGGAAAAAAAACGGAGAGGAAGAGGGGCTGCAGATAATGAAGAAAAATATTTTAACAACTCAAGACCACATCTAAAAATTGATACTAGGTTGAGGAGGGGCAACGGGAAAAAACAAAAGGAAAGGGGAGAAATGCAGCAAAGGAAGTAAACAAGATGATAGTGAAAAATGGCACTAGAAGCAGGGACGAAGATTCCATCATCTATAAACCTTTACGTTCTCATTAAACATGTTAACAAACAATTGACACAAAAAAAATATAAAAAAAAAAAAAAGGAGAGAGAGAGAGAGAGACTCGTCTGATGCAATTAATTTGCTTTCATGAAGTTGCAAAAGCAATCATTTTAGAGTCAGCATTCCAGACAGATGTAATCTTCCAAATGTCACCATATGATCCATTTTACAAGGAAAATGCTTTAGATCAACATTGGTGAAACTCATCTCATGGTTTTAGTCCATAATAGAATCAAGGTGACAAGCTGACTTATAATTGGTCTGGATCCAAGTGGTGACAAACCCCACCAGCAATGAATTACTCCTTTAGCAAATTGACACTCCTTAACTTTTTTCTTTATCTTTATAAACCCAAAGTCAACTGGAAAGAACTGTTAAATTTGTGCACAATGTTGGACAACCTACATTTTAAGAATGCTTGTCAATTACCAAATCAACCTTTTTTATAACCATAATTATAGTAAAAACAAAATTCAAAAATTTCTGATCTTGTTATCCTTGTCCGAGCTTTGTTTACATTTTTAAGTGCCAAGAAATGCAAGTGTGTGTGAATAGTATTACTAAAATTCTTCAATGGGGAATGTTCGTAGCACTATTTAACTCACCCATACGCATCGACAATTTCCTGAAAAGGGCCTGTGAAACAGTTTGTTCTAAAGTACGTAGGAGGTGATTCTACAGCTTCCATCTCATGAAATATAATACCAACTTGTGAACTGCTATCAAATGTCGCGCGGTGCAATACCTCCTGAATCTGCATTCGAGCAATTAATAAAAATAGTATAACCTTGACAAGGTCCTCCACAGTTTGAAATATTATATGTTCAGGTAACTGCAGAACCAAAATGAGTGTGGATTTTAGAAGAAACAGACTAATTGAAAGAATGGGATAAATTACCTGAGTTTTTGCAAAAATTGGGCACCATCCCTCTCCAACAAGACATTTCTTCGTAACGTCAAAATTTAGCATATTTAGCGTATCATAAACAGCTTTCTCCTTTCTTACCTGGTTAAAAGTAGAAAACAGGATACTACTACTTGTTAATTGTACCTTTCTAGAGCAAAACGATCCATGTTAGTTCAAGTGATAAGAGAGAAGGTAAGGCAAGATGATACCATCTTCGTCCATTTTGCTATATGGAAACTTAAGGAAGTAAGGGCCTTATTCCGGTGCCGAATCCCTGCATCTAAAGTTGTTTCCAGATCCGCAAGGCGTGATGATACCTGGAAGAAACAAAAATTGAAATCAAATAAAATAAAATAAAGAGAAGAAGAAGAAGAAGCGTCCTAAAGTTAACCTAGGTAGCGTGTGTTCCAGTAAAACCATCAACTGCACCTTATAAGCTATGTGTTAGATACTAAATGTCCCAAGTGATTGTAACGTAAGTAGTGGGTTTATAAGCCCTTAGGTCCCCTCCCTTTGTAAGAAACCAAAGAAAAAAATATTTTAAGCTTGGAGCTTATATCGAGTTCAAGAAAGGCAGTCAAATCATCAACGGAAAACTTACTTCTCTAGTTATTTGTCTCTTCTTAGTAACGTCTTCAGGCACAGAGTAGCAACTTGCTCCAAATGCTTCACAAATTTTAATAATCTTTGTTCTCACCTGCTCTCCAGAGAAAAACACTACAAATACCATTTTTTCAACCTGCAAAGTTCTCTTGTACTATTAGAGGAATTACAAAAATGCTGCTTATTTAGAACTTATTTATAGAAAAACCTAAACAAAATAGTAATAACAAGTGAAGTGAGGGAACGCAAAAGGCAACTAGAAAACTGAGTAAAAGAAAAAAGAAAGAAAGAAAACAATCACATTTTGTAGGCGGGAAAAAAAACAAAGGGAAAATAATTTCCAAAATAAATGAGAGTTTTGAGGCATAAAACCATTTCAGTAGATAAAGGATCCATGATCCATTCGTCAGCTGGTGCCTGGTTGAAAAGCATGTTCCCCCTCGTAGCACGAAACAGCATTCTCTCAAATCTAACCACTTTGGACATGCAAATTATCCCACTAATAAATCTAAGGCCGGATGGATCCGAGTGTCCAGGCCTCATCTCCTACAAATTAAGTAGGAAAAGTTAAACCTTGGAATTAGATTAATATCCAAAAAGAATAAGGGTAACAAGGCATGGAATACCTGTTCAAGCAAAGACGTTGTCTCCACATAACTATCATTAGAGTATATGTTCTCATCTAATTCTCTTTCCTCCGTAACTGAGTGACTTTTATTTGATACAAGAAAGCCACCTGCCTGATATTACCAACGCATAGAAAAAAGCATCTTTGCTTAGATAAATGGTAATGCCTATGAAGTGCTACATAAAAGCAGCTTTTTAAGACAAAATGCAGAAATAAAAATAAACAACAAATTTTGATATCAACAAACTATTGCTTCTAAAAGAAGACTTACCCTTGAGACCAGATATTACTACCAGAACAAAAGCCTAACGTGCACCTAAATAGTTTAATAGTCCATAGCCTTTTCGAAACATATGATGCAAATAAGTGTGCCAAAAGGTGTTGCATGCAGTCTATAACATTTTCTTCTTCTTTTTTACTGCCAGAAAGTAGAAATAAAACTCAATGTACAAACAATAACAAATAATAAAAGCAAAGAAGATAGATCAAGTACCTTTTGCAATACCATCTTGAATTCCAGGAGCTCGTTATATGAGTGTCGCAGTTTCTCACTATTTGAATTCATTTCAATTAACTCATGTTCGTGTTCAGCAAGTTGTACCTGGGATAAAGAGAAAACAACAATGAAAAAAATAGAATATTAATAAATATGCACAAGACGATGAATCTAAACAGAAAGTACCCGTTTTGCTTTTTATGATAGGTTTCAACCATCCAGTGAATACGATACCAAGGGAAAGCCAAAGAAAGCGAAATAGAATAGAAAGTTGTCAGAAAAGGAAAGCAGGAACACAGAAATGACCTCTAATTCTTCCAACTC
Source organism: Ficus erecta (assembly GCA_008635985.1). Classification (NCBI taxonomy): domain Eukaryota; kingdom Viridiplantae; phylum Streptophyta; class Magnoliopsida; order Rosales; family Moraceae; genus Ficus; species Ficus erecta. The sequence goes on from BKCH01000002.1 coordinate 6,109,254, forward strand.
CAGATCTGGTTGCATCACAGGCCGTGCAGAAGCAATTAGACCAGCTTTACTGATTTGCTCTTTGAAAAACGTAGCTTTCTTGACATCTCTGCACATCGCTTAACCTGTGGAGAACCTCAAGAGATGAAACCACCAGATATACAAATAATTGGTTACCCTGAGTCAATATCACTCTCAACTATGAAAAGGCCTAGCAACAGCAATGAAACAATGGGAGACAGAGGAGCAAATAACCGCCAAGACTTCAGAGAGAAAGATTGTCTTGAACATTGTGGTAAGAACACAGGGAAGGACACACGTGAATATAGAGTTGAGTTTTAATGTTGAGCAAAACTTGCATGCTTATTCTTCGTGGTCAATATTGTAGTAGCAATACAGAGAACGCAGCAATGGGTGGACATGTCATGCATAAACCGCTGTGAAAATAATCCTTTTAACTTTAAATTGCAAGAGTTTCCAATTTAGAGCGACAAAAGGTGATGCAATCCAAGAAACTAGGTCTGTAACAATGGTCCTAATTGGATCTGAGTAATACCTATTTTCCCCAGCCCCCTCCCTCCACACCCACCCCAACACACACAACGAAGCGGATAAAACGAGTAGATACCTGATTAACAAACGTTCGTTGGAAAGGGCTTTTATCAGAATTCATCTGCGAATAAAAATGAGATAACCATGAGTAAAACTTACTTGAATTATTTTCTTAAGAGGAAAAAATTTCATCCAATTCCTTTCAAAAGTCTGCATGAACTATTTTATATGGAATGAAAAAAATTCAAGTAGAAATACACCCAAAAGTACGGGATTTGTATACTGTGCAATAGTAGTTCACATGAGCAAATGAACACAATACGGTGGCCAGCTGAAGTATTCAAATCTAAATCTGTAGACAAATGAGTTTAATCACCTCATCAAAATTCAGATACACTTTATGTAATCGACAAGTCCAAAAGCTACATAACCTGGTTAATGTTTTGACAATTTAGGGACTGACAAAGGAAACTAGTAACATGTCTCTGCAGCCACAATTTAGCATCAATAACATGAAGCAATCGTATCGGGTAAAAAATATATATATTATTCATGCCCTTCCTCGGCTAACTATTTGCCTTTTGGTTTGGGTGCATCCAACATGCCGAAGATTTAGACTTTGCGAAACCTTGAAAACCACCCGTCCCTTTTTGAATGAGGAGCTTCACTCTTAAAAAAAAGACTCCCACTCCTAACATACCCAATTTCATGTCACCTCCAATTTAATTACCAGTACAAATTCAGGTGGGAAAAATTACTTAGTTCAATCTAAAACCCCCTGAATAAAAGACGTTTTTTCAAAATTTCACCGCCATAACCAGGTCCAAACCAATAAACCTACTACTGCTGACATGCAAGCACATGCACATATGTGTATTAAACAAGTCTACGTACATAATTCCAAGTAAAAAGCCTCTAATTCGACACAAAACTCAAATTCCGCCACAGTGCCGGTTCGGGAAAAATTGCAGGTATGAAATCAAAATCCAAATAAAAGCTAAGTATTCATTGATTTACTCCCAATCAAACTTCCTCTTTTCAGATTATGAATAAAGCTGTTTTGACAACGCAATTAACTCGGGAATCGAATCCTCATTTCAGTTTCTGCGAATTCAAGGCAACAAAACGAAGGAAAAAGAAATGCTAAATCGAACACAACTTGTGAAAAACCGCGACGGATCTGAAAGGGAAACTTACGTCTCGGAATTGCAAGAGGCCGAGTTCGCCGAGATAGGAGACGGCACGGTGAGCTGATTCGACAGGGATGATGAGCTGGACGAAGGTCATCTTCTCGGAGCGCATCAGATCCATCGCCGGAAAGTTGTCGACGAAGTCGCCCATTTTCGCGGGAATCAAACGGAAAATGCTTCGGATCTAAAGAAACCTTTTCCAGATCTGAAAAGTATGAATACTCTCTCTCTCTCTCTCTCTCTCTCTCTCTCTCTCCCCCTCTTTCTCTCTCTACGAGTCCGCGAAGGAGAGTGCGTTGGGTGTGTCACTTGTCGGTTTCATTTCTTTTGGGGGGTTCTCTTTTTGTTATTTTCGGTTTTCATTTCACTTTGGCAACTGCCGTTAGAATTGCGCATTTCGCATTTTATTCTTCTCATCGAAGTTCGAATGGGATGGTGAAGTTGGAATTAAATATCCTAAAAATTTTTAGGGGCAGTATTTTCTCGTTTTGTTTGTCCCTGATAAGGACGACATTTTTTTCCCTAGTCTTTGACTCTGTTATTCCATTGTTGTGGGAACCACTTTGTGGTCGTTTTTCATAAATCACATATCGAAATTTTGCACATAACACCAATCGTAAACCATGTTTATGTCATTATGCCTATATTTTATGTGTAAAAATATAAATTTTTTGTGTTTAATTTAAAATTTATTTTCTTAGTTGTGTATGACTTCTTACGTGGAAAGTTTGAATTTTTAATTATAAATTCAAAAAAATATAAAAAATAATCATTTCTCTTTATTATTACGGTTTTTCTAATGATTTCACCTTCCATTTTAAAAGCTGTGTAATAAATTTTTGGAGTTATTCTATGATATTTATTTTATTCTTTTTAGATTTTCCTGACGATAATCATATTCCTAGGAATAGAATTACATATCTTAATTAAAAAAAAAAAAAAAAAAGAGAAGAAAAAAGGGTCGCATGTCGTTTGATCAATGGGCAAAACGAAAGTCAATATCCCATGTGCGACAAATGGTATTATTTTGATGACTTAAAATGGTAAATGCATTCTTTTATTCCCAAAACGACACATCGTCTTATTACTCAGAAAGGAAATCATCAAACGACATAATAATTTAATAAAATGGGAATAAACGGCAGCTATGAAAAGGATAATGTCGTGACAACCGAACAACATATGGTCTTATAAAGCTAAAACGACATGTCATTTTCTTTCATGAACGATCACGAAACACAACACATGAAATATAATATAATAAAATAATAATAATATAAAAGATGTGAGAGATATGTCGTTTTGTAGATGGTAAAATAAATGCTTTGTGAAGAGGCGGAGGAATGGTGCAAGACACTGTAAATGTGCTAAAGAATCTAGATCTTTTTTTAGGGAATATTACACATACAACTTGACAACATATATGGTTTTTTTTTTTTTTTTTTTTTTTTTTTTGCCAAAAGGAACTTTTTTTTTTTTTTTTTAATGTAGCTAGTTGACACGGAATAAATTTAACACTAAATCATTGTGACATAAAAATAAAACTAAAATTTGTGATACACTGGTTAAGATGAACGAATTTGTATCATTTTAGTTAATTGATTAAAAAAAAGATAATTATTTACGTAATTTTCTCAAAAAAATAACCCATTTATGACACAATTAAACCAATTAATACAACAAAGAAAAAAAATTAACTCTTAAGATTATGGGAAATTTAATGTCAACCAATAGTATGTTATCTAAACGAAGTGTCTAACACTTATAACTAACAAATACTGGTTTGTTATTTCTGTTTTTTTTTTTTTAATAACAAATACTCATTTCAAAAGCAAGTAAAAATATCCAAACATACAAACACAAAATAAATTGTTAAACTTTTTTATTTTTGAAGGTAAAGAAAAAAAAAAAAAAAAAAAAGTGTTGCATCGTTGACATGCCTACTTACACGCTAATTAGGGTTAATTTGAGTTACACAAGTTGACTTGAAACTTCCAAAGATAGATGCATCTTGTACCGCAGTCATGAGTGCAGATTGAGTGAGATGGGGGCATATTTAGATGCATATCTCCTCGTCAATGCTAGCTTTAAGGTTATCTATCTTTGTCCGGAACCGGTTCATAAATTATTTCTTTTTATGCAATTTAGGATGACTATCGAAAAATCAGAATTATTGAAATAGACGAACTTAAAACCACTTCTGTTATCAGACAAAGCTTTACAAGTTCATTGTCATGTCAAAAAAAAAAAAAAAAAAAAAAGTTGAGTTGAGATTATCCATTAATTATTTGTTATGTACATGTAACTGCAATATAAAATAGAACAAACTTAAAATAAAATATTTAAAAACTGATCGATTATTCTAACCTTTTTTTTTTTAAAAGAATAATGGTTGTGAAAAACAGTGTGATTATGACCGATTAAAAAGGTACGTGTATTTTACAATTATTATAGCAATAATCAAAATAAGTAATTTGTTGATCCAAATTTTTTGAAAATTTTGACTTAGTTTAGATCGTATGTTCATTTTTAAAAAGGAAAATTTTCTTGTTTTAATTGAGAAAGTATTTTTATTTTGAAAATAAGATAGTATTTGAATATGTAAAAAAATATTTCTTATTGAAAACAAAAATTATTTAGAATGAGAAAAAATAACGTTGAGAATTATATATTGTGAGAAAATTTTCAAAAATTTTTTTTTTTCAAAAATACTATACAAAATAAATTTAAAAAATAAAATTTTTTTTTTTAATGAAATGAGATAATGATAAAGGAAATGGTGATAAATATTTTTTTGTAAAAATATTTTAATTTCGAAAACTGGATGAAGGGTTTGTTTTGTCCCTCAAAACTTGTAAAATTTGTACATGTACCCCATATGTGTACCTTTTCTGTTTTTCCTGTCGTTTTCCCTCTCTTTCATTTTTTTTCCCTACTCCTCTTCTTCTTTCCCCTTTGTTCTCTCTTCTCTCAACGGGAGCACATTTCTGTCGTTGGCTTCATCACTGAGCGTTCCACTGAGTAGAAGGCCAATTTCTGCAGCTAAACTTTTTTGGAGCAAAAAAGGAGATATTTTTGAGGTTAGGGTTTTCTCTCTTGAATGGCCTTAATCTGGAATTTCCCCATTGATTTCCTTATTGATTTCAATTCTAAGTCTGATGAAATCTCTTTTGTCATTCTGATCTTAAGCAAATGAAAAACACTCAAACCCCGAAATTCTCAGAACTTAGGAATGGGCCTATTTAGTTTTTCCTTGCTGATTTTCTTGTTAGTTCTTAAACCTGGTGGATTATCTTTCTATTATCTTTCTATTATCTTGGTTTTCCTAATTTTCTCGGAAACCAAACAATGAATTTTTTTTTCCTGGCGTCCTACTAAGAGAAGATGATTGGTAAATATACTAATATCTGTATCTATGACTTTTACGTGCATATTGCTTGTGGATTGTGCTATTTTTGGTTTACCTTTTGCTTACTTTTTGTTGACTTGGTTGAGTTTGCAGCATGAAAGCTTGTAGATATAAAAAGTTTGTCTGTAGGTCAAGTTTAAGAAAATTGAGGATGAATTTCTGATTGTTTAAAGGAACTTATCACACTAGAATATCAGTCGTGGATGCCTTTTCTAGGTTTCCCCTCAGTCTCGGTATCAGAGTTCGAATCCCCACATCCTCACTTTTGAGTTCCGGCCTTAAAAGTGGCATTCTCTATGGGAGCTATGAGCTTCCACCCGTGGTTTCACTTGATTTGCAAATGGATGGTGGATGAGGGTGTGAGGACACCAACTATCCTTTTTTAGATCAGCAAAAAAAGCAAAAACAAAAACAAAAAAACTCAATTTTTTGTCTTGTAGATGGTGTGTTTAGTCTTAATCGGTTGTGGGTCTGGAATAGGAGACTGACATTCGGATTTGGCAAAATTAAAGGGAAAATATTATTTATGTTGTGTTTTATAATTCCAGCATAGAGAAAATGTTGTATTTTATATCTCTTTAAATTTTGGACCTTGACATTCATGTCTTGTGTGACTAAATTTAAATCCACTTAATGAGTTGGAATCAATGGACTTCTGTTCTTAATATCTTTTTACTATTTGTTCTTCTTATAATCCACATATGGCTAAAATTTTGGTTGTTTATCTTATTTCAGTTTTTATTTCTTGGAACACATATTAATATCTAGACCATGGGAGGCTCCAACCCTGATGGGAAAATTCTGAGCTACAACGATGTTGTACTCAGGCGGTCTGACCTGGACATCCTTGGTGGCCCATATTTTCTCAATGATCGCATCATCGAGTTCTATTTCAGTTATCTTTCTTCGTGCTATCCATCCAAGGATGTCTTACTAGTTCCACCATCGATATCTTTCTGGATAATGAACTGCCCGGTGATTGAGAGCCTTAAAGACTTCGTAGAACCTCTCCATTTGCCTGACAAAAAGCTGGTACTCTTTCCTATCAATGACAATGATGATGTGAGTCAAGCTGAGGGTGGGTCCCATTGGAGCTTACTCGCGTATGAGAGACATTCCAATATGTTTGTTCATCATGATAGTAATAGAGGGATGAACAAAAGGCACGCAAAACAACTTTACAATGCCGTTAGAGGATATATGTCCAATTCTGCTCCGGCATCTGCTGCCAAATTTCTAGAATGCACGGATTCGCCGCAGCAAATGAATGGCTATGATTGTGGCTTATATGTCACAGCCATTTCAAGAACCATATACCTTTGGTATGGTGGTGACAGAAACAAAGACAGGGACGATCTGTGGTTCTCTGCCGTGAAGGAGCAGGTGACTCCCTCTGCTGTCGCTGAAATGCGGAATGAGATATTGGGGCTGATCAGGGGTCTCATGGCTATGAAGTGAGGTTTTCCGGCTATAAAGGGAGCTAAAATATGTTGGTTGTACCGACAGGTCAGCTTTCTTTGGCCCCAAAACAGGTCTTGAACTCAGGTCTCCTGTTAAAACATGTTAACAGTCTACTTGTCTGTCTTGGATTACGCGAGCATAAATATTCGACTTCGAGTGGAAGATAGAGAAGGGCTGTGGGATTTAGGGCGAGGAAGGTAGGATCTCAAGTTTTATTTGGTCGAGAGTGGAAAATTGAAGGTGAAAGGGGACCAAAAATCTTTGACTAAGTATGGATTAAAAAGAATCCTCGTCTTGATACAAAAAATTATGTGATTTTTGTTTCACGCCTCTTTTTTAAATATGACGTGATAATAGTAAATGTAAGCTTATGTTATTATTACCTCGGGGAAATCAAAAATTCGTACTTTGAACTGTTCTCTAAAAGTTTGCCACTCTTTTTCATCTTCCTCACCTAGATTTTTTTCTTCTCCCTTATTATCTATCTTTGCCAAAAGTAGCAACAATAGCAATGAATTACTTGTTGGCACATTTGCACTTGGTATTAAAACGTCATATAATGTTCAGTTTTTAATTTCTATAGCTCATTCGGTGAGCTCAGTGGGTGGGTGGGAAGAGGTTTGAGTAGTAATTTTAAGGTTCAAAACCTAGAAGTGTTTTCATTTTTTTTTTTAATAAGTAGAAACTATAAATCCGATACCATAAACATGTAAGCATATGTATACATGGGTGGTAAAAAATTCACACTTTCCATGTAGCAACTATAGCGTGGTAGCTTTTGTCTACACGAGGAAAGAGCTGGTCTTAACAGTATGATTTCGTAACGAAGAAGCTGAAAAATGTTGGCCATATGTCAAGTTTACTAGAGAATCATATCTGACATGCTAGAGTCTATTGCATTTGCACCATTACATTTTTAACAAGGTTTAAGAAACTCTGAGAGGTAAAAAATTCACGCTTTTCATATAGTAACACTAGTGTAGTAGCGTGAACTACTCCCGGTCGTGTCATTTCGTAACGAATAGGACGAAAAATGCTAGCGATGTGTTAAGTTTAATAGAGAATCATATCTGACATGTTAGATTCTATTGCATTTTCACTCTTACTTTTATATCTTCATATCAAATTTTTATCCGAGGAGGTTAGAAGGCTTAAGAAACCGAGCAAGGTAAAATATCCACGCTTTCCATGTAGCAACTCTAGTGTAGTAGCTTTTGTCTATGCATGGAATGAGCTGCTCTAGGTTGTGTCATTTCGTAACGAAGGGGTCGAAAAATGCTGGCCGTGTGTTAAATTTAGTAGAGAATCATAACTGACATGGTATAGTCTATTGCATTGCACCTTTACATTATTAACTTCGTATTAAATTCTTACCCGAGGAGGTTACAAGGCTTAAGAAACCGTGAAATGTAAAAAAATCACGCTTTCCATTTAGCAACTCTAGTGTAGTAGTTTTTGCCAACGCGTGGAATAAGCTACTCTCAATCGTATCATTTCAAAATGACGAGGCCGAAAAATGCTGGCCATGTGTTAAATTTAACAGAGAATCATAATTGATATGGTAGAGTCTATTGCATTTACTCCTTTACAATTTTTAAGTTCATATTAAATTCTTATCTGATAAGGTTACAAGCTCTAAGAAAACGAGAAAGGTAAAAAAATTCACGCTTTCCATGTCGTAACTCATAGTGTAGTAGCTTTTGTCTACGCTTGGAATAAGCTACTCGCGGTTGTGTCATTTCATAATAAAGATGAGGAAAAATGCTGGCCACGTGTTTAGTAGAGAATCATAACTGACATGTTTAAAGTCTACTGCATTTATACCTTTATATTTTTTCTGTTCATAATAAATTCTTATCCGAGGAGGTTACAAGCCTTAAGAAACCAAGAAAGGTAAAAAAAATTCACCCCCTCCATGTAGTAACTCCAGTGTAGTAACTTTTGTCTATGCATGGAATGAGCTGCACTCGATCATGTCAATACGTAACGAAAAAGCCAAAAAATGCTGGCCATATGTTAAATTTAGTAGAGAATCATAATTGACATGGGTAGAGTATTGCATTTGCACCCTTACATTTTTAACTTCTTATTAAATTCTTATTTAAGTTCATATTAAATTCTTATCCGAGGAGGTGACAAAGATTAAGAAACCAAGAAAGGAAAAAAATTCACGCTTTCCATATAGCAACTCTGGTGTAGTAGTTTTTGTCTACGTGTTGGATGAACTGCTCTCGGTCGTGTTATTTCGTAATGAAGAGGTTCACGTTTTCCATATAGCAACTCTGGTGTCATAGTTTTTGTCTACGCGTAACTTTTTGTCTATGTGTAGAATGAACTGCTCTCGCTCATGTCATTTCATAATGAAGAGGCAGAAACATGTTGGCCATATGTTAAGTCTACTATAGAATCAAAACTGACAAAGCGTTAGAGCATATATAAATGTATATCCTTATTGTAGTCCAGATCAGAATCTTCCAAAAGAACAAATTCAATATCGTAAATAACATATTAAAGAAAAGAAAAATAGTAGGATACGCATCGGATAAATGCAAACGGTAGAAACTTGAAACCATACAATTACTCAACTAGTTTACTAGTTACATGAACAAACGAATTGCAAAACAGAAAAGACACCAAAAAATTGGGAACCAAACGAAAATGGATTTAGCCTGTGAACTTACAACGAGCTGCATCTGCAAAGAAAAAGTCTACGGCTTTGGGAATTTCCGGTGTTTATACGGGTCGTCCCTCTCTATCATCTTGAACTTTGAGAATAGACAAGGACTTAAAGTTGAGCCAGAAAATCTCCCATTCTGAACATTCCTCCATAGCCCTGAAAGGACGAATAAACACTGTTAAATAAAACGGAGCTCGGATTAAACTGGCACCACATAGAACAAATGGGTGGAGTAGAGAATTTATCCCTTTCTAAGTTCTAAACATTTGTTGCCACTAGGATTAGACTTGCTAGTTTCTAACATTTTCCACCAGTCCAAAGTTCATTTCTAGTTCAACTTATCCTCAAGCTTTGAATCCAGACTATCTCAGTGCAATTAATCGCATTTCATATGTTATGACAGGACAAAACTTCAGCAGTTAATTTGGTCATCTTTATCTCAAGTAAAATAAGTCGTTAACAGAGATCAAAATAGTGACTTCTTCCAATAAGTTACATGTGCTTGTCAAAATTTATCCGAAGATTTGATATCTTACCACAAACAGGGATCATTCACGGCATGCTTGTGTCCACAGGATAACTTCCTAGTACCCGAATGAATGTAGCAAACTCCTGCCAAGGAATGAATAATTTTATTTCAGTCATGGGATTTTTTTGGTCTATGCATGGTAGTAGAGATTTATAGAAAACACACGTTAAGATGCTTAAGCGCGTTCTGTGCATTCTGGTCAGCCATTGATGCTTCAAAATCCACATAGAAAAGATAGTCAAAGTATCTGCAGAAGAACGCAGGCTTATTAGTAATATTAATGACACAATCAGAACATGTTGAAAGTTAGACTGAATATCTGAATAACTACAAATAAAGAATTATGAACTTGACCAAATTTTTCGAGGAACAGTGGCTCATAATTATTAGTAACATGCAAATAGAAACAACAAACATTTTCAGTAGACTTACTGGTTACCATTGTTGTCATCACGTAGCAAGGGCCGCTTTCGCAAGGGACGACTCTCAATCTGGTTAAAGAAACAAAATTAAACTATTACCATGTCCACCATGCAAGGCAAGTGCGACTTTGAGGTGACACAACTACGAAAGAAAATACCTTGGTAAGGTTGATTTCCCGCAGTGCAAAAACAGCAAGTGCCTTAAAAAGGATTCCAGGGCCTTCCTCTAGTGAGAAAACTATACTGGTCTGGCAAAGACACATTCATTTGTTAGTAAAGAAAAAGGTAGACAAGAAACTTTTAGATAAAGAATTGCTTCTATAGTAAATATCCTGTAGTGTTGGGTGGAGGAACAAAGGCGCTAAAAATTCAACTTCCAATAGCCTATCTGTGTTAACTCGCGCTAACCTTGAATAGCCTATCTATGCCAGGAATTATAGGTTCTCTTGCCAGCATGAGAAATCGAGTAATATTATCACTATCATCCTGTAGAAAGGAGGTTCATGAGTGATTTAATAATGATAACGATGACGGAGATGTCAAGCAAAGTGCATAAAAAACAGAAAAACTTTGCACACTGACCTGAATATCTTCGGCAAGTATATTCAAACCATATATCAATGCAGCAGCTGAGCTAGCAACTGCTGCTGTATCCTTTAGGTCGTGGAGAGCGACAAACTACAAGTTATGACAACTACAGGTTAGCTCCAACAACAACCAGCCAAAAAAAGTTGCGACCATTGAATTTTCAACTGACCAACACACAATATAGTATCTTTGACCATAAATCATAACCAAAGAGAAAACAGAAACGATAACTCAACCTAATTTGACTAAATTGGAAGAGAAATCCCCCCAAGGTACCGTAGATGCAAGTGGTTCTGTTTAAAATAGAACAAAGATAGGGGAAAAAGAATCCTCTAGCACAATACGACAGCAAAAGGATACCATGGGTACAATTAGTAAAAAGACTCTTAAGTGCCTACCTTTGCAGCACCAGCAGTATCATCCACGGATTCTTTGATCAAACCCCATTTGTTTAATGTAAGCTCACACTGAGCAAGAGCCTGACATTATAATCAATTTATTATTATTATTATTATATATATACATATAAAGCAGCTCCATGACAAGATACAAAATGGAATATACCTGTGGATGGCTTAGGACCCTTCCCAGGTCCTCAAGTTGAACACCAGGATTGGCAAGTAAGCAATGCCGAACTGCAAATTTCACTTCACCTACGATGTGCAAGTGGTGGCGAAGCAAAAGGTCGTAATTTCGGTGGATGCTTCCACCTAATGAATTCTCGATAGGTAAAACTGCTCTGTCCACAACCCAATTCTCAACAGCCTGCAAGAGAATAGGGCGAAAAGCACATCGTCTTTTAATCAAATTTGAAGACTCGCACATTTCTTGAATTGCAATCAAATAGGGCGAAAAAAATCTAGAAGTAGGACCTTCTTAGACAAAGACAAAAGCTTCATCTTTGCCCCCCAAAAAAAATAAAAAAATTGAACTTTAAGAATTATCTAAACATGATAAGCATCTATGTTTATAGCAATACAAGATTAACCTAAAAATAAACTTTTTAATTGTTTTTAAATGACGAGAACACAATAAAAATCAAAATTAAAGAAAAATAAAAGGTGTCTGAAGTAATTACTTCAAAAGCGGATTCGAATTGTTCACAAGGCACGGCTTCACAATTTGGGTACGCCTTATGTGCAGCCGCCTCACTATATGCTCCACTAACTCCCTAAAATCCCACCATCCATACACAAACACACACACACACAGACACACACACACACACACACACAAACAGTTAGTTTCATTATATACATATATATATATATACATATATATATATATATAATAGATTACAAAGCAGGTTTATCAGAAAACCTGATAAGCGACGCGAAGGCGAGACCCATCGGAAACCGAATGACGGAGATGGCTCGAAGACAGAGGCCCTGAAAAACAAACCAGAATGGAAGATATCAGAACAATGAAACAGAAAAATGCGATTTTCTCAATTGGAAGCTAATGCGAAGGTGAGGCAGGGCAAGGCTTACTGGGAAGAGCGGGGACGTCCTTCGATGCGAGGTCGGCCTGCAACTCGAGAGCCCCTCCGATGACGCGGTTGCTGTGGCCTTTTCCGTCGTCATTTCCGTCGCCGCTCGAGGAGGCCACGGCCCGGACGCCATGACGCCGTTGCGAGGAAGGTATGGGGATCTTGACGGTGGTTGTCGGCAAGTAATCGGATGGCCAGGATTTACTCGGGAGTCGCGCCGGCAGAGGAGGCGCAAGTGCGGATCGCGCGGTGGAGGTTGCCGACATGGCGCGTGAAATGGAGAGAGAGAGAGAGAGAGAGAGAGAGAGAGAAGAGGGGGGGAGGGAGGGAGACGATAGAGATTGGCGCGGTGGAGAGAGTCGTTGGAAACTTGGAATGGAAATTGGGGAATTTCTTATTTTTATTTCTTTTTTCGTTGAAACTCTCTAGTACCATGCCAGCAAGATATTTCCTTTTATATCCAAACATAAGTAAAATTCAAAAAATCCTTCCGAGATTAAGGGTGAGTTTGGAGCTCAAGTCCAAACTAAGATTTTCAAACTTTTTTTTGTCTTTTTTTCAAAAAGTTTTTTGTCTTTTCTAAAAATTCAAAAAAATTTACTATTTAAACTTAAAAATCTCATCTTGAACTTGTGCACCAAACAGGCCTTAAATTCTTTTTTTTTTTTTTTTTATGATTTAGAGCTTAAAAAAATTTTAAGGGCCTTTTTTTGTGAAAGGAAAAAAGGGGGGAATTTTAAGGTTATATTTACATCATACTTGAATTTTTAGATTTGAAACTCAAATCTTATATTTTATCAGTGAGGGTTAATTTTGAGCTTTTGACTGTAAAAGGACCTAAACACGTTTAAAAAAAAAAACAGAACAAGAAAATAATAAAAATAAAAAAATACAAAGGATATTTAGGTATTTTTCTAATTTCAATCGCAAGAGGATAAGAGTTCGATATGAACTTAAAAAATATAAAGGCGTCAAGGCAATAGATTTTGCCATATCAGTTATGATTTTCCTTTTTTTTTTTTTTTTTTTTTTGAAGGATGTTAGTTATGATTATGTATTAAACTTAACATATGACCAGCATCTTTCAGCCTCTTCAATACAAAATTACACGACCGAGAGCACTCATTCCACATGACTGGAGGGTATTTGAGAAGTATTCGTTAAGCTGGCTCAGGCTTACTTCGTGGGATTCGCCTTTCATTGAATTGAATTTCAGTGAGGTAGTGATCAGACGATGCCAAGTGGAAGCGCCATCACTCAGTGGATAAAAGTTACTCTAGAGATAATAGACTTATCTTCCCCAATAGTTCACATCGACGGGAAGGCTCCATGTCAGCTATTCGCCACCTGGGGCTGTAGTATGTTCTTGATTTAAGTAGGATTATCGTTATTGGGAAACCAATAACAAAATCTCTATTTGAATCCATTACCGAACCAATAAAGGATTTGGACTCGGTACGGGAAGTATTAGACTTAATGAAATCTCACTTTAAGTCTATACACCAAAAATCTTTACCTTGGATCTCAACCATTCCCCTTAACAAAGGGATGGTTGATCCAAAACCGACGGGCTCTAGATCTCGATATGGAGAACGAATCGCATCTGAATATACTATTTTTTTTAAAGCTCGGTTACAATGGATTGGTTATGCATTTTGAGTCCCCTTACTAGTGGAAGGGCTAAAAACAATGTGGTGATTAAACATCCTATCTTAGCTTCTCTAGCCATTGCCCCCATTACCCATGGTAGGTTAGGGCAACTCATTCGTTAGGAGTTGTTCTAGTTTGAGAAAAGAGCACCAGCCGAGCGCCTTGAATGAATAAGAAATGAACAGCATATGGAATCAATGATTCTTATTCAACCGAGTTGAAGCTAGCAACATGTTGATTACACACCGGAGGTTGGTAAGAACTGAGGGACAATGCCCTCCTAACCTAAGTGGGCCTATCGGAGAAGCAACTAGCCCAAATCCTGAAGAAAGCTAAAAAGCGTTGTTTGATGAGCCTGCGTAGCATTAGGTTGTTGGTCAGGTAAAGGCTGACCAAGCCAATGATGATTAGCTAGTCTTTTCGGATGATCAACCACACTGGGACTGAGACACGGCCCGGACTCCCACGGGGGGCAGTAGTGGGGAATCTTGGACAATGGGCGAAAGCCCAATCCAACAATATCATGTGAGTGAAGAAGGGCAATACCGCTTGTAAAGTTCTTTCGTCGAGTGCACGATCATGGTAGGACTTGAGGAAGAAGCCCCGGCTAACTCCATGCCAGTAGCCGCGGTAAGACGGGGGGAAGTGTTTTTTCGAATGATTGGACGTAAAGCATGTTAGATATGATTCTTTACTTAACTTAACACATAGCCAGCATTTTCCGGCTTCTTTATTACGAAATTAAACAATTGCATAGACGAAAGTTACTAAACCAAAGCTGCTACATGAAAAGTGTGAATTTTTTACCTTGCTCGGTTTCTTAATCCTTGTAACACTTTTCGGGTAGGAATTTAAATGAAGTTAAAATTTTAAAAGTGCAAATGCAATAAAACTCTAGCTATCGAATATAATTCTCTACTAAACTTGAAATATGGCCGGCATTTTTCGGTATCATTGTTATGAAATGACAAAATCGAGAGCAGATCATTCCATGCGTAGACAAAAACTACTACACCAAAATTGCTTGGTATCTTGAGCTTTGTAACCTCTTCCACCAGTAGCTTTCTCCTTATAAAATATGAGAAAAAATAAATTTCCGTTCTGTTTCATGATGTTCACTTGCATGAAATATTAAAAATTTTGATTTGACCTTAAAATTTTCTCACTATTCAAGGGAAAAAAAAAAAACTCATGATTTGTTTGAAATATTAGTTTAACTCCAACTAAAATATATTTTTTTGCTGGATTTTTATCTTTTTTTAAAAAGTCAACAAAAATTATAACTATTTTTTAAAAAATAAAAACAAATTTTAACTCCAACTAACGATCTAAACGGACACTCAGACTTCGTATTTTATCTTCTTTCTTGTTCCCCTTATGGGTTAGTGTGGATTTTATTTGTGTAAGTTTGTTGTGACGGGTAAAGACTACATTTTATGTCTATCTATACTATATAATGAAGAGAGAATGAAGAAGTAAAAAACTTTGTACTTCAACTTTTACTTGAACCAATCCTGTAGCTCACACTTACAAATTTTTTTTTAACTTAATTATTTTCAACGAAAAATAAATTTCTAAAAATCCTTATTTTATTTTTTAGAGCTATGAAGTTTTTAATATATAATTTGAGCCCTTGACCATGAAAAAGACCTAAACACCTTTAGTAAAAAAAATGAGAACAAGAAAAAAAAATGAAAATTTCGAAATACGAAGGATATTTAAGTCTTTTAAATTCAAATTCAAATTCAACTTTTGGTTGAAAAAGGGTACGAATTAAATAGGAACCTAAAAATGTAAAACTTTCCTTACAATTCTCCGACCTTAAAACGTGGCTAGCATTTTCGGACTCTTCATTACAAACATGACACGACCAAGAACATGTCATTCCAGGCATCAAAATTGCTTTATGGAAAGTGTGACTTTTGTTCTTGCTCCGTATCTTAAGCCTTACAGCCTCCACCATTTCAAAATGTGAAGGAAAAAAATAATAATAATCTATTTTGTCTCATTATGTTCATTAACATGAAATTATTAAATTTTTATTAGAGCTAAAATTGTTTATTATTTAAGAAATGGTAAAAACTCAAATTGCGCATTTTATCTTATTTCTTGTTCCCCTGGCAATTTGATTTTGGTTTTATTTTCTAAATGTTTATATTTTAAAGATGAAAAAATTGGAGGTCTCTCTTATAGATGGCTTTTGTGGGAGTTTATTGTGATGGTGAAAACTCTATGTTATATAACCGAAAGAAGGGTGCTAGGTGGTCAATCTGAGGTCTGATGTGAATTTGCTATGTGTTAAAATGATGTTACAAATTTATAAATGACAGACAAAAATGTTAAATGGGTTTCGATAAAAGTCATCTTAAAAAGCTAATTCAAGAGATAAATTCAACTTCTAGCAAGAAGAATCTAAGCTACTATCTTTTTAATGTTCGGAGAGTGACTAGGTTATTTTTCTAAATCTGGAATTAAATTAAAAGCTTACTGAAAATTTGACGATAAAAGTAAACAAATATATTGAATTGCAATAATAGACAGATGGTATTTTCAAACTTACAATTTTTTATTTTTATTTTTTGGTATTAAACTTACAATTTATTCGTTGGAAATGATACAGACAAGACGGTTATATGTTATAATTAACCACGTTGCTTAGAAGTTAAATCAGCAGAATATCCTTGGTCTTTAAGCATCACAAGTACTTTTAAGAATATTGGCTGAGTAAGCACTTGTAAGAATTGACACTTAATATTCCTCCCAAAAGAAGGTAATAAACGACAATACTGAATACGAAGGAATTTAAGATTCTGACATCAATAAAATGTAACTTAACTTTACATGTTTTAAGATTTTTTTTTTTTTTTTAATAAGAAACTTCACATTTTAAGATACCAAATTAACATCGAACATGACAACAGGCAACTGAAAAATGTTGCAACAGCACAGGGCTCATTTGGTCACAACAAGTGGCCCAAGCTCAAAACTGTATAATAAGCAGGCCCACCGTTTACTAATTGCTCCCATACAGCCCATGTTGGAGCCCAGATGGTGTCGGCCTATGTTGGCCCATTAATAACTGTTTCTTTTAAATTTTTTTCTTGAGAAGTTATACGAAGCAAAATTGATATATATATATATATATATATATATATATATTAACATGGAACAAGGAATTTAAACTATGCATCTTATAATGAGGTCTTTAAGTTGGTTGGTAGCAGTGACGGATCCAGAAATTTCTCTTAGTGGGCACAGAGAAAATTTTTAAGATTAATAACTTTATGGGATAAAAAGTTTAACATAAGAATAAGTTGAGAGTTATAGGGCACATTTGAGGAAAAAAAAAAAACTTTTGAGTGAGGATAAATTACAAAATTTTAAGAAAAAATAGGAGTATAATTCAAATTTCAAAAAATTGAGGGGGGGCACGTGCCCCCTCTGACCCTAATGTAAATCCGTGCCTGGTTGGTAGGGTGCTTGTAATCCTTGCTAAATGTTTCGGTTCAAATTGCCGCCACTGTATTGGTCGAGGTATATAGGTAATCCACTTCACGAGAAATCCATATATCATGCGAGGAGGCATCCACTCACCCAAGGTTATTTGGATATGTCAATCCTCTACCCTTAAAATCCTCTTTTTACTTAAAATATATATATATATATATATATATTGTTAACATTGTCTAAATAACTAGATTACGTAATATCTATCATATAAATCGAAGCTGAGACGGATTATAAATTACTATAATAAATTGTTGAAAAGAATCGCAAATGATGAATTGAGATCACTGGAAAATTGTAATTGCAGAAAATTTTTTCCACTACTCATTGTCCATTACAAGCCCCATAAACGAGCTCAAACTCAACCAATATAAAACTTCTAGAACTCGATGATAATATGGCACCTAATTACTTATAATCCATTTACAAAACAGGCTTAAACCACTACATCATTATCATAAGAAAATTACTATAACACTAAATCATTAAAGAGAATCATGCACTAAGGTTTAAAAGATTTTCCAAAATTTTCCAAATTTATATGATTTAATTTAGATAGTATGATTTATAATAATTTAACAAAATTGAGTAACAATTATTCAAAATTATACTCAGACACTAAATATATTTTTCCATACCCTACTAAAAAATTCTCACACATTAAGATTTGACCACGTACGAGCTCTTTTTCTTTTACTCCGGTGCCGACAAACATGTAATTTCTCAATAGAACTTTAGTACAATAAAGTTCATTTTCCTTAATTTACTTTGAATGATTAAACTTAATTATTAATCTACTTTCAATACCCTTATAAAATGCATTATAATGTACTTGTCTTGAACGTTTACCGGTTACCACTATACAAATAAAATAGGTTACAAATAAAGTTAATTTTCCTTAATTTACTTTGAATGATTAAACTTAATTATTAATCTACTTTCAATACCCTTATAAACTGCTTTTTAATGTACTTGTCTTGAACGTTTACCGGTTACCACTATACAAATAAAATAGGTTACAAATAAATAATACCTGTTTGTTGTTTGGTCAAGCCACTTTTTAATCAAGTTGGCTATTTAATTATAAATGTGATGGAATCTACATATAATACAACAAGCACAACACCTTTCGGCTCTTAGCCATGTTAATTGCCAAAATTAGTCAATAGTTTAGATTGAAAACTGATTTACATGGAACAGGAGTATATTCGCTACTCAACTTGTTATTAGTTAAAACAATTTATTGAAGGAAAAAAAATTATAATTTTTTAAGAATATAAAAAAGCCCCCAAAACGTGTTTCAGTTTATTAATTTTCTCCTTCTAGTCTGGCCGCGGAGGCGGAGGGTATAGTGATCTTTTTTCACATTCAAATAGATATTTATTCAATTCACAAATCACGCTTTATATCAACCGTCACTCTCATGGTCCTATTTTATATATTAATTTTTCATTCAATATAATTTATAGCACTATAGTTTTGTCTAACATTCTTCGTCATCTGCTGAAGTCAGAGAGAAAAATATTGTTTATGTTATTCTTTTCTTTTATTTTATTTTATTTATTTTTAATTTTTCTTCATTGGCGATGCGCGTCAACTGAGCTCATTAAGTTTGAAATTTACTTCAACGACGTAAAAAGAGCGTTGTACATAGAAACGACTTGGACCAACCTTATCCATACGTAGTACCAGAAAATCTTTGTCGACAGCACACAATATTCTTATTTAACATTATAAAAATGTTAAATATATATATATATATATAACTATTGATATATTGGCTATATGGGCCATGGTAGACCTAGGAAGAAACTTGGTAACGAAGAATGGCATTTTTTTTCCTAAGCAACTTAATGCTTTCACATGGAGCAAATAATATTTGAAAATGTTGTCCCTATTAGCTAACCAATTAGAAACGAGTCCTTCTCAATAAATATATATATGTATGTATGTATGTATATATATGATCACTTAGGCGGTCATGGGACCCAATTGATAAGGATGTTGTCTCTTCTCTTATGAATGAGCCGTATATATATGGTCTTACTATGCATTTTCCAATATATATCTGAATCTTGGAGTACTTTTTCATGTCGTTTTTTGTCAATTTGAAAACGAAATTTTGTCTAGTTAATGATAACTTGTACTTCACATCGATTAACTTGGTTGGACATGTATAATAATGCCTGATAGATCCAAAATACTTAACCTGTTTGTTTTTATGAATTGTCGAATGTTTTTAGTAATGAACTGACCAATCTTTCCTAAGCAATTGACTAGTATCTCTACATTAATCTTACCATTGTTAGCAAAACAAATGTACAGAATTTTTTTTTCCCTTCTATGAAACTTTTTTTTTTTTGGGTCTTTTATGAAACTTTAAAATATGTATGTTCTCCTATTAACTAGGCATACATTTTTTTTTAAATCAGATTATTATGATGACACTTTAGTTCTGTTTAGATCACCGGTCACACACAGTTCAAATTTTTGTAAAATAAAAAATACACTATAAAGAAGTTTAAAAAATGAGTGCCAAATAGGAGTTTATATGTAAGAATCAATGTTCATTTTCTTTTTTATCTTTTGGAACCTACCATGTTTAATGTGATAGTAATATAATAATATTAGGGTTTTGCAAAATTTTACCTTTTAAGGTGGATGAAGTTAAAACTTGTCGGATAATGTTTCTCCTGCTATATTCTATTGCTGACGTGATTCTCAAGTTCTTAATCATTGATATTTCATTTGCTCTAGTTAAAAAATGTGTTTTTTTAAAGATATGTTGCATTGCATGTATCCCTAGACTTGTCTTCACATATTCATCCATAAAATAAACAATAACATAAATAATAATAATAATAGTAATAATAATAATAATAATAATAAAAACAGTTCTGTTGGAGAGGCCATTATGCAAGTAGGTGGATGTATAATTCTGTTTCTCTCTCTCTCTCTCTCTCTCTCTATATATATATATATATATATGACGAAGTGCATTCATCACGTTTCGATATTAATCATATACGTTACCCTACTCCATTTTTCTAACTTGGAGTGTATCGGTTCATAACGGACTCTTTGGACAAATAGAGAAGAAAAAAAAAAAAGACACAAATTTTCCAAGTAGCGACAAAATCCAATCCGTTACCAAACTCAAACTCAAACTCATCTAAGCTCAGCTTGATCACCTCCCTCGTGCCTCGCTTGATGGCCCCATCATTATTCCCACGTGCCAAATAACGAACCCACCTGTCTCTCTCTCTCTCTCTCTCTCTCTCTCTCTCTCTAAAAGGAATCTTGGCGAGGGATAATCTTTGCTTGAGGAGGAGGGAGAACTCTGGGGGCCCACCCACTGAAGCCCTGAGAGATTTTTGACAAGTGTGGTGGGAGTGGGACAGACAGGACAACACAATTCCTGCTAGCAAATATATGTATGGCTAATGAGAGCTATCTTGGCAATGTTTTTGGGTACTTTCCTCGATAACCGCAATATTCGTCTCGTAGCCGCATTGCTTCTGCCACGTGGCCTATCAGTGTCTGTAAGCATCATTTGTGTGGGTCCCGTCCAACACCGACCATATCACTCGGGTTCTGTCCCTCTTGTCTCTTATTATCTATTTATTTATTTTCGCTTACTAAAAAATAAAAAATAAAGAAAATCCATGTCATTGTTGCTGTTTAATTGGCTGCTGTTTTTCGTACTACTCGGGCAATCGCCGATTTTAACTTCCAAAAAAAGTGCGTTGGACTTGGACTGTTGTTGTTCATACTTTTCTTTTTCTTTTTTTTTTTTTGGTAAATGTTGTTGTTCACA
This sequence comes from Ficus erecta, assembly GCA_008635985.1. Lineage (NCBI taxonomy): Eukaryota > Viridiplantae > Streptophyta > Magnoliopsida > Rosales > Moraceae > Ficus > Ficus erecta. Next base: position 6,130,524 of record BKCH01000002.1, read on the forward strand.
CTTGGATTTGATCACATTCATATACGATATGATATATATATATATATATATATATTAGCCTGGTCAGCGTTCAGAGTTGTTGCTTTCATATCTACTGTGAAATTGCATGCTTGTTATTTGATTTTTTGTCCCTAGTCTTTGTTTTGTGCCTGACTTTATAAATTCACCAGAACAAATAGTTGCCCCCATATTAGGTTGCAAATGAATACATATCCTCTCAGAAACCGTACGAAATAAAAAATATTAGTGCTGATAATATATATATATATATAAATGTCTGTTTCCCTTATTAATTTTTATAACCCTTCGAAAAAAATAATTTTTGTAATTAATTATAAATTTGAGGACAAAAACGTATCTATATCTTTGTTAAAAGTTAATTAATTACCATAAGATAAGCAGAGAACATATTTCTACAACTTCCTAGGCATTAGCTTTAACAACGTGATTAATTTGTGGTTCAAAGGGTCCCAAGCAACAACTCATAATCCAAGCTCTTGCACATCTGTGTTTCTATACTGATGTAAAATATTAACTGTAATAAACCTCGCAAAATGTGTTAATGATAACTGGATTACTACTCTGATAGATATTTGTTAATATTATATAATAATAGTAATAGTAACCGCAATAAAGAGTGAGAGATTAGAAATGTGCAATTAGATGCGGTTACTGCATATTTTAGTGTGTGTTTGGTGTACCAGTCTCAAATAAAATTTTTAAATTGAAATTAATTAATTTTTCAAAAACTAATTAAAATTTTGTTAATTTTTTAGAAAAAAAACAAAAAAACTTAGAATTTTTAGGTTCCAACTTTGGAACCAAACGCACCCTTAGTATAATGAACTCAAATGCCCTCGATCCTAAGTTAAGTTAAAAAAACATACACACACATAACAGACAAATTTAAATTAGCTAGGGATCTAAAATTTCTTATAACATTTAAGTCTTGGTATTCACATGATGTTCATATATACTTTCACTGAACTTTCTTCTAGGTATAACACAAGCTAGGAAAATCACATGCAAGATGAAGTACAAATATGTCTACCATCAAGTAGGACAACTTTCATGCCTATGTATGCAACTCAAGAAATTAAGCTCTGGAAATAGGCTATATATACATATATATTTATTTATATCCCAACTCTTGTTATTGGATTATATTCTGCTCATTTTCTAGCTCTGTTTGACGAGGTACGAAGACCAAAACTGAGAATTATTAAGACTTATAAACCAATAAGAACTGCCTTTGCGAGGTAATTGCCACTTGAGGCAAAATCTAAATAAAGATTTTCACGTACAAATATGTTACTTTAGTCTATAATACAATTAAAAGTAACACAAGGAAAATCTTACACTCCCAAGTAATCTTTTATGTCTTTTTTTTTTTTTTTTCTCCTTCACTTTCTTGTTTAATTCATTTTCCCTCCGTAACAAATTTTGTATGAAAGCGAAACCATATCTATATATTTATATATATTACCCATATATGTATGTATATTGCTACGAATATTATAAAGAGTAATTAGGCTAGGTGACCTATAATAATCACCTAATCTAATAGATAGTCCAATTTTTATTTATTTCGTTAATTGGCCTAATAAGCATATTTTGGTCAATCAATCTCCTGATCCCCCTTTCTCTGCCTCTTTCTCTGTCTTCTCTCTCTGTGAAATCAGGCATCAGTGCTGGAGGAGGCCGGCATTGCAACTCCATTGGCAACGCGATCGTACTCCGCTGGCGATTCAGTTCCGACGTTGCTTCAGGCTAGTGTGGAGGAGATCGATTTTGACGTTGATTCTTTCTCTCCCCTCTGCGATTGGCGGTCTGAGATCGACGGTGTTGAGAGGCTGGAAAATGATGAGAGGTAGAAGCTTCTTCGAGCTACGACGATCAATAGCTAGTGAAGCTTCTTTGGTGGGGAGGCGGTGACTGTGGCCACAGTGGTGCTCGTTGGTGATTTCGCAAAGTTTGAGATCCGATCGTCGAGAGGGAGAGAGAGAGAGAAGGGAGGTTAGGTTGTCGAGGGAAGAGAGGGGAAGAGAGAGAAAGATGCTATTTTTATTTTTTAAATTTTTTTAATAATAAATCAATAAATTACCAATAGTTAATTACTGATTAACCGAAAAATTGGTGATTTCGTTTATGGTCAATCAATGTCACTGATTATAATCAATCAGTGATCGATTATGAAAATTGGTGATATATTAGGGTCAATCAATAATTGACCAAGTGTTAATCACTAAGAGACCAGTAGTCAATCACTGATTGACTAAATATGATCAATTAGTGATTGATTATTTATAAAATTGATTGATTATCATTTTAACTAATTTTTAAAAACTTGGATTATTTGTTAAAAAAAACTTCTTTAAAAAAGGTTTATTTACCTCTATATCCCTATTATAAAACTGGCTCTAAGTTTGAGAATGGTTCATTCTTTAACCGTGAAACATGACTACTACAAAAAATTCCATGTGCGAACTTAACCAAACCCAGAGAGAGATTCTCACAATTTTGATGATCAGATATTCTTTTCTTCAGTGAAGAAGCAAACTATACAAACCGATGTAATATGTCCCCGGGCACGGTTTCCCACACAACTTTACTTTACTACTTTATCTTTTCTTCGAGCCTTCTTCGACTGTGGTGTTTTTTTCTTTGACTGAATTAATTTGACTGGTCAACCAACTTGACTGACCCCCCTCCGATGTTCATACCAATATTGGCCCCCACTCTCGAATACAATCAATTTTTGCACCCAAAGTGCGGTGCTTACAAATTCTAATAATTATTGTCATTAAAAAATATTAAATATCAATATTTTATTGGCATAAGGCCAAAAAGAAAGGGCAAAAAAAAAAAAAAAAAAAGAAAAGAGAGAATTGGGCCTTGTTTGGCAAAAAATTTTAGTTTAAACTAAACTGTACTTTTTTTATCATGTTTTTATCTTTTTCTCCAAAAAATTATTTGTCTTTTCTGAAAATTTAAAAAAATTCAAAAAAATTTACTATTTAAATTTATAAATCTTAACTCAAACTTACACACCAAACACCCCCTTAATATCCAAATTTCTTCGCTTGAAATTGGTTGGAGGCTAAGCAAAAATTTCTCATAGGATCCGAAGGGCATCATGGCCGGTATCAATCATTGTTAGTTTATTATTTGTTGATTTCTGACAGATGGTAACAGGTTAGAATTTTGGTTGGTACATTGTTTTTCCCACCAGCTACTCCAAGAATCTTGGCCCATAAATGGTGATGTCTCTCATACGCGTAAATGTGGCGGATTATAGGCCGTCCGATCTCTGTTCAATTTCATTAGGTGATCATCATCATCATCATCATCATCGTCAGATCAGAGTGGGTTGCATGTGGGGATTCTAAACACACTTTCTTTCTTTCTTTTTCCTTTTTTTTTTTCCTTTTTTTCTTTTTAATATTATAATTTGTTTTTTGGAATATTTAAACATAAAGAACTGCACTCAATGATGTTTTTTTGTTTTATACATAGAGTAGGTTGATTTGTCGTTGTAATTATTATATGTTTAGAGAATGAATGAATGAAGATAGACTTCAGTTGTTGGAAAATCTTTTTTTTTTTTTTTCCTGCTAAGTAGCAGCAACCAATGGACCCGTAATTGAAGATAAAATGGAGACAAAAACCAAAAAAAAAACACAAAAAGCAAAAAAAAAAAAAAAAAAAAGAGCAGATAAAGACCATTTCATTTTCTACAGGACGTTCAAACATGGATTAATTTTAATCATTTTGATTGTGAAACATATAGAAAAAGATTGCTACCTGTTTATTTATTGTACTGAAAGATTTTTTTGGATCGTATATGAGAGTACAAGCAGATCATGTGGGCGTGAATAGGTCAATATGCGGTCAATTTATATACTTTGATATCATATTTTATGGTTGTACAAATGACATCATGATTTTAGATCATGCTATTAAACCTTTTTTTCAAGACAATATAATAATTAAGTTGATATTTGATTAAGACCATGTCTTGTAAGCGTCTCTATCATGTAATCGATTAACTAAACCGATTCATATAAATATATATACTATGTTAAAAATTAGTGTCCTGGCTAATTCTATAGCAGAGAGTGTAAGAAAATCATAAAAGAAAAATAAACAACCACGTACATGTAAATTTTTATACAAATTCGTCTTTATGTGAGACTACTTCTTATTTTAGTCACTGTAATAATTCACTATGATCAAGAAGTTTATAAACAAAAATTAATTACATACGCAAATTTTTCTATAGCTCGATCCGTGTGCGTCTCCATATAAGGCATATTTGCATAAAAACATCAATTAGCTTTCATTTTGGATCACCGGTTGGAGTTAAAATTTTAAAATTAGACTTAGTCGAATTTTCAAAAACTAGTTATAATTTTTGTTCTTTTCAGAAAAAGACAAAAAGCCAACTAAAAAAGTACAGTTTAATTTAAGATAAAATGAAACACCAAATAATCCCTTCGACTCAATAACTTAACATTCTATACAAGAAGAATTGGAGCTTCGTTAATGCAACTTTTGCGTGTCTAACTTGGATTTTCTGAGCAAAGAAGGATTATGGAGTCCAATTTGCTCAATCTAATAACCTGAATGTTGTAGTTTCCAAACTACATATAGTAGAAAAATAAAACATCAACAATTTTAGGTGAAACAGAAAAACATAGCCCTAGTTCTATAATTTGTTGCCTCCACTAATTGGTCATGATATTTTGTGTCCACATCAGCTTTTGCTTTTTATTTGTTTTTTTTTTTTTAAACCAAATGTTCCATAGCACAATATATTGTCTACAATGTTAGCAAAACAACTAGTGTTGTCGACTGTATACCCCAAATTGTTGCCATATACATCTCTCTAGTTCGCTAGTTGTTTCCCACAGATTCGTACAAAACTATGGTGATTTTGATGGGTTCTTAGTGCAGAGTTGAATACGACTTCTCACAAAATAAATAGACAAACAAACAAACAAATAAAATAAATGAATAAAATGTTTTAATGACAAAGGTTGACCAACTGTCAAGCAAAGCAAACATTGGGAGACTGGGCTAATACATGAAGAAGAAGAAGAAGAAGAAGAAGAAGACGACGAAGAAGACTCTATCACTGTCAAATGTCTACTGCAGGTCTCAACTATCGTTATAAAGTCCACATCATCAGAACCTTCAACGAAAACAGCTAGAGCAGTATTTTTCAGCCACATATTTATCATCATCATCAACATCAACATCAACGGCATCAACAACCAAAACAAAAACAAAAAAACAAAAAAAAAAACAAAAAAAACAAAATTTGAATAATTGAAGGAAAGATTTTGCAAGTGGGCCCCAACACTAACCCCACCACAGTATAACAGTCCAAAAACACCTAACCCCTCCTCTCCTCTTTCTTTCTTTCTTTCTTTCTTTGTCTCTCTTCCTTACCCTTGTTGGTTTTGTTCTTCTGTTAATTTATGCTGGCTGGACTAGACCAAATCTCTGTTTTTTCTTTTGTTTTCTTCCTGTTTTCCTTTCTTTTTTTAGTTTATTTTATTTTAACTTCTCTCTTTCTGCTTTTTGTATTTTTCTTGGGTTTGTTTTTGGAGCACGAGGTTCGTGTTGGTGGGCTGATTAGTATAATAGGTAATGGTATTTAATAATTGGTGTTATTATTGTTGTTTCGGACTGAGTTGAGTTGTTAAGAGTAAACTCGGGGAGAGTTTTTGACGATGAAATGAAAGAGGGAGGGAGATATAAGTGGTGGGGACCACAGAGGTGGGGTCTTTGTTTTGTGAGTGTGGGGTCCACTAATAGTTGCAATTCACGCGAGAGAGGGACCCACAGGAAGAGAATGGACCTGGTAATGCACACACTATTATCAAAACATATATTCAGATACATGGACGAAAGTGAAAACCGTTGCAGAGCAGAAGAAGATCGGAGGAGAGAGAGGGAAAGAAAGGGGTCTGGTGGGGACGTCTCGAATTTTCTTAATACTTTCTCTGCGTGCAAGCCAACCTCATCGATCATCTCGTACGATGGGAACACTCCCCCCCCCCACATCATTACTTTCTCTCTCTAAAAGACTCTCTCTCTCTCTCTATCTATATCTCTGTCTGAAAGAAATTTTATTTCTTTTAATTATTATTTTATTTTTTTAATTCTGGGGCCTCTGGGGGTTTGCTTTATATATTATGATGGTTGGCTCTATTTCCTTACTTTGCATGATCACTGCCTAACTCCATCTCTCTCTCTCCTCTTTCTCTCTCTCTAGTTTTTTCTTCCTTTTCCCTCCCAAGTCCTTCCTTTGAAAACAAACCTCAAGTCTTACAATTACCAGCTCTCTCTCTCTCTCTCTCTCTGTCTTTCTCTCTAAGTTAACCTCTTTCTGAGTTTTTTTTTCTTCTTTTGTGTCGGAAGTTTAGCATTTTTTTCTGGAGTTCAAACATCATAAGGAGTGTTTGGTTTCATGCATGGATCCTTCAAGTGGACAAAATCAGGTAGGCTTGAGAAAGCTAGCTAGCTGTTTCGTTTCTGAGAAATATCATGATATTCTTCCTTTCTTCTACTATGATTTTTCTTTCCTTTTTTTTTTTTTTTTTCTTTGTTGGGTCTTTGCTGGCTTTGGTAATTGATATGGTTTTGGGTTCTGGGTCTGATTCCAAATGATTTAAGGAGATGGTTCATGTTAGTTAAAACTGACGAGGTGGTATACAAGAGCGAGAAAGATTTGAGCTCTGGTTTTCTGTTTTTTATTGGATTTTCATTTTCATTTTTCAAGGTGAAACGTTTCTGATCAAATTTTCATGAATTTCTTTTGCTTTCTCTGGTTAGATCTCAAAAATGCTTCTTTTCCTTTTTCACCATGTTTTGTTTTAATATAGTTTAGGGATGCAACTCTTCTGCAAGAAAATTCCATTTTCCGTTGCTTAGTGTGCCCGGTTTTTATTTTATTTTATTTATTTATTATTTATTATTTATTATCTGTTGTTGTGGTGACATGAGCAAAAACAAGAAACGCATGAAATATTTTTGTTGTTAAAGTCCTCGATTTCTGGTCTAGCCCGGAATTGTGTCCACCAAGCTTCCTAGGCATTATGTGTAATTCTGAATCTACCAAAAAAAAAATCCTAATTATTTACTTTAGTTGGTTTCGCTCAATGGAAGGAAAAAGAAAAAAGAAACGTCTACAAAAAAGGAAAAAAAAAAAAAAAAAAAAAAAAAAAAAAAAAAAGAAAAGAAGCAAAACACCCATGAATGTATCACTAGATGACACTTTCATCACACAAGAACCACCTGTCTATGTTTGTCCAATATAAATAATTACTTAAAATAGATAAACAATAAAACCAATATCTACACACGCATCTTTCCTGTTTTTGTTTTTCAGATCTAATTAATCAACTAATTATGAGTGAAATTAATTACGACATTAATAATTTTCAGGAAATGAGCTCTGACTCACTGGGAAACATGCTGGGGGGTTCAAAAGCCCAGCAAGAGAGGAAGCCAAGGCCTCACCCAGAGCAAGCCCTGAAATGCCCAAGATGCGACTCCACAAACACCAAGTTCTGCTACTACAATAACTATAGCCTCACCCAGCCCAGGTACTTCTGCAAGGCGTGCCGGAGGTACTGGACCAAAGGCGGCACGCTGAGGAATGTTCCGGTGGGAGGAGGCTGCAGGAAGAACAAGAGGTCCTCTTCATCGTCATCGTCAGCCCCATCATCATCGACTTCCTCGTTGACATCATCGTTGTTATCGAAAAGGGGAGGATTGATGCAGGATCATCACAATCCGCTGAATTCCAACCCACTCGCACTCCCCTTGCCCTTCGGGGCCTACGACTCCGATGACCTCACACTCGCCTTCGCCCGCCTCCAGAAAGGCGGTCAGTTGGGTTTTGATCACGGCGATCATCATGATCATCACCTTTCAATTTTGGGAAACCCAAGCAATGACATGCTTGGGAATGGGAACCAAACCTCTGCCGGTGGGTCATTCCTTGATGTGCTGAGGAGTGGGTTTCTTGAGTCCCAGAATCACAGTAACATCACCACCACCAACAACAACAGTAATAATACTACGGCATATCAAAATTTGTATTACGGGTTCGGGGAGGTTGAAAATGGAGGGAGTTGTGGGGCCGGTAGTGTAGGAATTAGTGGCGGTGGTGGTGGTGGGGATCATCAGAACATGGGAGGAGTGGGTTATGATCATCAGGAAATGATGAGCAATGCAACTACAACAGCAGCAGTGACGGTGACCACAATCAAGCAAGAGCTTTGCAATGGGAATAATGTGGTTAAAGATGTTCACAGCCAGAGTCATGAGAATAGAGGAGCAGGAGTGTTGTGGGGTTGCCCTTGGCAGCTGAGTAATGTTGGAGATCATCATGGTATGGGTGATTTTGATGCTGCTGGTCCTGGTAGAGAGAGCTGGAATGTTGGGGTTGCTTCCTCTTGGCATGGCCTTCTCAATACTACTCCTCTAATGTAGTACTCTACAACTAATTTGCAAGTCTTCTTTTTTTTTTTTCTTTTTTCCTTTTTTTAAATTAGTGTCTGCAAGAAAGAAAAAGGAAAGAAAAACTAAGAAGAAAAACATAGAGTTTCTGCTCTTCAGACTGAAATTTTCAATCTCTTAGAGGTTTTTTTTTTTTTTTTTTTTTCTCTCTCTTTAATTTTACCATGGATGTGATTCGCTTGAATCATCTCCAACTTTCTTTTATTTATATATATAGATTTTGGGATTTCTTCTTCTTTAGATCATGAGCTAATGAGATCAATTTCATATTTGTTGGCTAACCGAGTCAAATTAGAACTTTCATGGTTATGAATGTGTTATAGAGAGAGGAAACAAATAAAAAATAATAATAATAAAGTGATGAGAAGTGAGAGTGATATTTCATGGTTTTTTGCAGACTGAACTCTCTGAACTCTGAAAGTATTAAAAGGTGGAGGCTGGTGTGTGCAGGCCAGAAACATTGGTTAATTGAATTGAGTATGTGTTTTTCAATATATTCTGTCATGATTGCTTTTCTTATTTTCAGGTAGATTCTTGGAACATATATATATATACACACACAAATATAAAAATATAGACAAAGATTTATTCAATCAAAGATCTGAAATAATTATATAATAATGATGGTTGATAGCTGGATAGACTTAAAAAGACTTCTCTTCTCTCAAAGCAATTTGAATTTCAGTGAGGAGAGCATATATTTAGCACCAACTTCGGTGCAGATTTTCTTTCTGATGCTACCAAATCCAACTTAGGATTTGCGCGTGAAAAAATGGTCAGTGAGAGAAATTGAATTGTTTATAGAGCCACTAGTACAAGCACGTCAAGTGACATTATTTTATTAAACCTAAATTCCTAATTAATTCTTAATATATAGGAATTTGGCAAACCGACATTAGAATTTGATTTGAAGAGGGGTATTAAAAAAATATAATGTTGTTGTTCGTAGGTAGATGATAAAGATGTAGCTAGGTAGCTGTCTGTTTGACAAAAGTGGTAGTTCCAAGGGTGAGGAGATTTTATTTGCGCATGATTCTCTATGTTGAAATAACACACCCATTTTTGGAGTATGTCAACGATCGAGGTATTGTGTTATATAAATATTTATATCTACATATATGCTCAATAATGAAAGTCTTTGAAAAACTATTAATATACAGTTTTGGTCTGTTTGAATGGAATGATTACCCACCAAGAAAAAGATTGGGCTTACCAATCACATTGGTCGACATTATTCACCAAACTTCGGCGCTATAATTTTGCTGAGATCAGTGCATTCCATATACTATTCACACTTCATATCTACCACCTTGGTAGCATAGTAGTCGAGCAATGTCCACTTAAAACTTCTCATATTCTTTATTTAGATTTGATTTTTATCCGTCTCAACAAGTGCTTTAATTCATTGTGCATATGGATTATGATATGTGGATCATTGAGTTGCTTCCCTTACCCTTCCATCTGATAGATTTTTTATTTTGACATTGATCTGAGAGGCGTTAATACATCACTGATCCATTCTTATGATTAAAAAAAAAAAAAATTCATGTATATGAAGAAAATAAAATGCATAAGATAGAGCTCAATTTGATGCGCCTACAAAGTTATAAACAAGCATAGGTAAAATTGGGGTATTTATTTGTTCCCTTTTTTTTTTTTTTTTTGTGAAGCTTTATTTCTAGTATTGTAATATTTTATTTAAGAAAAAAGTATGCCATAGAATATATATTTTTTTAAATCTCACGGGTTGACATATGGTTTGGTTCACAATATCATAACTATAGTGTATTATGAGTTTTTTGACTATTAGAAATGTACATATGCAAAAAATAATCTTTCGTAGAAGTAGTATTTTTTTATTTTATTTTATTTTATAGAAAGCCTTATAGTTATTTTCAACTTGAGGACTTTAGGCCGAGCTACAAGAAGAAGGCTCATTTCAATGGCTGTTTTAAGTGGGCAGCGAACAGCTCCAAACAGTCGGTTATGACATTATCTGGGTTTTGACAAAAACAATGCCTGAGGAAACTTGAGAGTGACTCTTTTCTTAGCTAGCTGTTCATCTAATCATCAGCATATGCAAATTCTAATAATGGAAACTTTGAGTTGTTATTCTCAACATGTGTTCCATCACAGGAATCACGTCATTTCCCTCATCTACGCGTATTTTTAACAAAGTTTTTTTTTGTAAAATGATTTTTTTTAAAATTTTCTTAATGTAAATATTTTTGGGCTTCGCCTATTGGTGCATTAAGGGCCCACCAAATAACAAGAACAACAATTCCACGTTAGTATTCCTTTGCTTGTTCCTACAAACTTTGAATATACAGGTAAAGCTTGAAACATTTCTTCTCCATTAGTCTTCCTTTTCCATGGCCCCCAATAAAAAAAAAAAAAAAACCCCTTAAACATACAACTGTCCCAATTGAATACTAGAAACTCTATTCCTTTGAAAAACGAAACAAAACTAAGATCCTGTTTGGATCATAAATTTGAACCAAAAAATCTGGATTTGGATTGTGAATCTAAATTGAATGTGTTTCGGTGGACAGAAAAATGAGTAGAACACAGATTTCTAAGTAAAAATTTGAATTTGGATTTGAGTTTGAGTTTTAGTTGAATTGAAAATTTTGGAGCCAAATAGTGATTCAGATAGGGTCTAATTGAAACAAACAAGCATTGCTTAATTGGTATCCTATTGAAACATAGAAACCGTAGATCCTCATCACCTACTTGCTTAAAGCACAAAGAGAATGGCCAATCATTCATTTTACCAAGTTTTTAACAGATCTTCGAAGCGATATAAGGGGGAGTTTCGCGTTCGGGTTGACAGAGACGCAAGTGGCTAAAAACTGCAACACACACACTACAGTATATCAGACGTATAAAAATATTCAAATGGCATGAAAAAACTCAGCAGCAAGAGTTCAAAACTCAACATACATAAATATGTTTCTCCAGCTAGTCCGGAGATTCTAAATGTAAACAGATTACCAACTCTAAAACATAATATTTGATTACAGATCTTATGGTAATTGAAGATCTAGTCGCAAAATCTTTCCTTAATTTTAGTAGTAATCCGAAGGATTAAAAACATTCTATACAAGGAAGCTTAAGATCTAGGCTTCTCCTTTTTCTCTTTGAAGAGGGCCAAGAGAGACACCCCAGAGACCTTCACGACCTTGAACCTAACTCCAGGAATATCACCAACAGCATGCCCTTTACGACCAAATCCTGCGATCAAAACCTCGTCCTGCACATGGAATAAAAAAACTAAATAATTGCCGCCAAAGAACAATCAAAATACCAACCAATACAATAATAATAATAATAATTACATAAAAACTCACGTTCTCTTCAATGTAGTTCAAGCAACCATCATTCGGTACAAAGGCCGCTATCTTCTTCCCATTCTTAATCAGCTGAACACGAGCACACTTTCTAATAGCAGAGTTCGGCTGCTTAGCTTCAATACCACTGTTTGGAAAACCAACCAAAGACTTGTTCACCTATGTTTTAAATTGTTACAAGAAAATAAATGAACAAAAATACTGAAAAGAAAAGGCATCTGTGAAACTCCCTACATTTTTTCAAGAACAATCCCTTTTGCATGGGAAGATCCGGCAAAGGGCTTCTTCCACTCATTGCCAAGATGCGACTTCTTGTATGACTTGTCGGCCCACCTTTGCCTTCTTCGGTGGGACTTGAGCTTGCGCCCAGCTCCCATTCCACGTGTCTTCCTGCACAAAAAGTTGATACCAGGTTTTGATTCGAAACATTCATTTGAAAAAAAAATGGTACAGTGATAACCAAAATATACACCTATACACAGATACAAAATTGCCAATTCCTTCAAAACGAATATTACACGTCCAATTGAATCACGCCATTTACCACGCATCATATCAAAAACCAAAACGTTCCAATACCAAAGTCATTACTGAAAAATCACAAGAAAGAGTTGACAATCCAAAATCCTTATTTGATGCCTATGGGCAAAAACACCACTTTCAAGGAAAATTTGCCAGGAAAAAAAAAAAGAACTAAACTTTTAAGTGTTTATTAAATTCGGCACCACATTCTATTACTATGCTGATAAATACCACTGATGACCATTAGCTAGCAACCGAAACCGTTGTAAGAGTAAAGACCATATATTTAGTAGTCAGAAAAAGAAAAAAAGAAAAAGAAAAAAAAGAAAAAAACATTGAACCACTTGATAACTTGAACAATCCCAAATTCACTACATAACTTAGAACTACATTTCCAAATGGTCCTACACGGGATACGTAAATTAAAATGCAAATTTGTTCCATATTAAAAAATCATACAGAAGAGACTAAAACTGGGCTTTTAAATTTTTATTTTTTTTGTTCCCTTTAAGATGCATTATCATCTGGAGAACGAGATAGTCCACTATTGACATTGAGCTTCTTAGAGTTTAAATGTCAAATTATCAAACCCTAAAATTTTGAATTTTAATTTTCTTTTCCCGGAAAATTCACTCCAAGAACACATTTCCACGGGAAATTAACAATGACGGAGTTTAGGTTTACAATGACTGAAGACTTACCCCATGATTGCGGTACGGAAGGAGACGCCTTCGACTGTAACAGAGAGAGTTCCGAGCCGCTTCAAGAAGGAGAACCTGCCTAGGCCGCCACCACCTGCGAGAAAGAAACCCTAATGATTTTTCACTTTCAGATTTAAATATGTTTTCTTTAAAAAAATTTTTAAAAAATACAATAAAAAATGGAGCTCGTTTTGGGTTACAAAATGGGCTACTATTGGGCCTGTGATTTTAGGGCCCAACTTATTTTCTTTTTCTTTTTCTTTTTCCTTTTTTTTTAATTTAAGTTTAGACATGCTTTCAATTCATAAGTTTTCACAAACAACGAAAAATTATATCATCTCTCTCAAAAACAAAAAAATGATTACAATGTTCATATTTTATGCTAAAATATGAAAATCAATATGATAATTTCTATGTAATTATGCTACTTTTAAAGTGTTTTAAACCTACTATGTAATTTATTTTATGTTTTCTAAGAAAAAATAAAAATGTTATCTGTTTTACATTCAAAAAATGTAATAACTATATAGTTGATCGCTTTCAAAAAAAAAAAAAGTTAGTTGTTTTAACAAACTTTTTAATTAAGCACCAATCTAGAAGGTTCATTTGAGTCAAAATTTTGAAGATATTTTGTTTGAAATTGAGTTACGTATTGATATTGTGCATTCAGTTGAAAATGAACCGTTTAAAATTAAAAAAATATAAAAACTTAAAATGCATTAAAAAAATAACACTATAGATTTTGTTTCATCACTCTCAAAAATTCTGTGCAAATATATATATTTTTTTAAATCATCCTATTTCAACTTGTAATAATAAAGTTATACCCTAAATCTTAGGGTTTTAAGGTTGTCTTCTTACAACTTACATAACACGAGATGAAAAAGTGAAGGAAAAAAAAAAAGGTAACGACAATGAGAATTTTAATAGAAAGGCTATAAAAGATGAAAGCTTACAACAAACTGAAAACGACAATTGAAACACAATCAACCGCACAAATGAAAACGACACATTTAGATGAACGAAAAAATAATAGGACGACAAGAAATTAATAACCGGCGTCGTCAGAGCACAAACATGAAAAATATGGATAGAAAAAAAAAAGGGGGGCAACATGATATGAAAACCGAACACGACAATTGAGGAAAAATGATAAAGGATACAAAAAAACCACAGAAAAACAATGCAACGACTGAAAGATTAACCACGACAACAATAGAGGTAAGCAACAAACTGGAAAACGAAAAATTAGAATAAAACTGGAAAACCTTAAACGATAATACAAAAAGGAAAACGACAGTACAAGTGGCAAGCGACAACAAAAGTGAAAACTACAATTCAAGACAAAACGACAACAGAATGGAAACGACAAGAGAACGAGAAAAATATTTGACCACTACAACAACAGAGGAATCGAAAACTGGGAAATGACAATGAAACGACAATACAAATATAAAAACCACAACAGAATATGAGAACGACACTAGATGAGGCAAGTAACAAGAAGCAAAAACGACAATAAAAAGTGATAATCGATAAATAAACAATGATACGACAAACATTAATTTGAAAACAACCGAGCCTTCCCTCAAAGAAGAAATAAAAAGGAAAAGAAAAAGAAAAAACTACCTACCTACCGAGCCAAACAAGAACCCGGAAAAACAGAATATAACAGGGAAACCACAACACAATCTGAAAACGACAGTAGAAAGAGGCAAGGGACGACAGACCTGAAACCGGGAATTCGGAACAAATTTTTTTTAAGGCAGAGAAAATGAAAAAACGACAAAAATAATATGCACCACAACAACAAAAGCAACCGAAAAACTGGAAAATGAAACAGGAAAACGAAGATAAACTTAGAAATGACATAGAAATGTGAAAACGACAATAGTTTGAATAAAACGACAACATAATAAAAACAACAAAAGGAAAAAGGGATTTAAAACCAGTAATACGATAGTCCAGTTTGAAACGACAAGGAAGCCTGAAACTATAATTTCAGAAAAACGGCAACAAAAGATTAAAAACGGATAACAAGGCCAGCGCAAACTTTCAAAATGTAAGAGGAAAACTACAAAAAGAAGAAACGACAACATAACGATAAACGACAAAATTATTCACGTCAACAACAGAGGCAAAGATAAAATTAGAAAACGTGAAGATAATAAGGATAAGAAGCATAGAAACGACAATGGAAAACAAAACCGAGAATTAGAGATGGAAGGGACAAGAAACACGAAAACGACCATTTAAGACAAATGATAAAAATAAAATACAATAAAAAAAGCGACAACAAATAAATAAATAAAAAAAACATGAAAATGACAAATAACAGAAGTTTAAATAAAGAAAAGAAGTACCTCAGAATTCATAAGGAATTTATTTGTCTATGTATCATTCCATTTAATATTGATCCATAATTAATAACATCTTTATTGTGGAGAGTGACAATGAATTAAAGAAAGCATGTTTTGATGGGTGGCGGGGATCCATATTTAATACCGTAAGTTATTTTCTTGCATTTATAGGTTTTCCTTTAGACAATTTACAATAAGAATTGTACTTTTTTTTCCCCCCCAAGTACCGTCTTTGAAATAACTCTTCAACAGTCTGATTCAGAAAAGTCTGTTAAAAAATTTGAAAGGTGTGAAGCAAAATTGCATCCAGTTAGTTAATCCAATAGTTAAAACAACAATATATACTAGTAGGACAAAAGTATAATTCCTACCATAAATTTTGCCATTCTATTTTTCCTCGATTCATTCTTTCCATAAATTATATAAAGGCCTCTATGAGATAAATAGTCTTTGCGTGTGCAATTCCAAATGTGAAGAGCTAAACTAAACCAGAGACATGGACATGAATCAGGACCAATGGAAAGAAAGCGACCAACGAGGAATGTGCAAAGGAAGTTGAGCAAGCAACTATCCTGTCATAAAACTCGATCACGTAGCAGCATAACATGAAATAACAGATACATGGCTACAAAACTCAGAAAAAGATAGTTTTGCATTTAAAAAAGTATCGTAAAAACATGGCTATCGATACCGTGCATATAGTTGTCTCAATAACTACATATCATCTATACTTGAAATGCAGTACTGAATAGAAATTCACGGTTACAGATATCGTGTTCAAAGTGTGACAGGACAGACAGTAGTCTCAGTAGATGGCACCAGCTTTTACTCCATACAAAATCTTTGGCTCTATAAATGTGGCAGAAGAATAAGGATTAGACAATTATAGATGTAGTAGGGTGAACATAGAAGATTATTCAAATTTCAAATGGTAAAGTCAACACAACCTTACCAACATGACGCGTCGGCGACCCAACTACTCTACTTCTGTGGCTTCTTCCAAAGCACCCCAATCTTCTTTAGCATGTTCCCGTTTTTCTTCTTGAGTAAATCATCATCCATGTCATCGGAGTAAAGCGAGCTAAATTTCCCAGCTACAGGGCTGTAATTGCTGTCCAATGAACCGGTTCTCTCCATGAATTTCCCGTTATTTCCTGCTGAAAGCATGGATGCAGCTGCCTCTGCAGCCTTTCTCCACTGGTCAGATTGTACCTTCAGCCTTCTTAATTCTGCCTCCGTTTCTGCATTCGCCACTTGTGCTGCCTCCAGCTGCTCGGACACCCTAGCTGCCCGCTTGTGGCTCCTGTCTGCCTCTTCCATCGCAACTCCAAGCTTCACCAGAGCCTCTCTCTCCGCTGACCTCGCTGCCTCCACTTCTGCAACTACCTCATCACTTCCTTTACTCCTGTCCATTTGACTCTTGTTCATCTCCAATTTCAGCATTTCGTTCTCTTCCGCTATGCTTTGCAATTCTGTCTCCTTATCCATTAAGTTTGCCTTCAAATGAGCGACACGTTCCTTCAAGTTCTTAAGTTCCCTCTCCAACTCATACTCTCTCTTCCCTGACATGTTTTTCTCAAGCTTCAAATTCAAACCCTCATTCTCTTCGGTAATACCTTGGAGTTCGGTTTCCTTATCCATCAGATTGGCCTTCAACTCTTCAATGTAAGCTTTGGCTTTCTGCAGTTCTGCCACCAGCTCGGCCTCTCTTAAACTTGATTCAGATTTTATCTGCTCCATCAGTTCATGAGCACTTCTTATCTGCACTGTGCTCCTAACTTGTTCTTCATGGTATCTAGCCTCAGCAGCTCCAAGAGCGGATCTTAATCGTCCTACCTCGGACTTCAAGTTACTAAGTTCTTCCTCTTCACTAGTCTCTTGTTGTCCAAATCCCCGCACAAGGTCACTATCACCCACAGGATTCACAGAAATGTCGCTGCTTCCATTACCGTGGCTTGTGTGGAGCTTGCTTACAAGTCCTTCTAGAAAGGTTATGCGTGCCCTTGACTGATCCAACTCCGAAGCAATACAGTTATAGGATTCCATGGCTTTCAGTCCATCTAGCCTTAGTGATTCCACCGTCATTTTTGCTGTTTCCAGCTGAAGCAGAGTTTCGCTAACCAGCTCTTGGGCTTGAGCTTCAGACGCTTTACAATCCTTCAGCTCGCTTCTCATGTTCTCCAAAAGAGAGAAAGTTTCTGCCAAATTACCTTTCAAGCTCTGCAGTTCTCCATTGGTTGATTCTGTGTACTTCGTTTGTTCGGCCTCGGAAGCAGCTACCATCTCAAGCTGAACCTTGAGCCACTGAATCTCATTGGTAGCAGATGCCAAGGCAGTTGAGTCAACTGAATGCTGCTTCCTTACAGCCTCAAGCTCAGACTGCCAGGCCTGATCCCGTTCTAGCGATATCTTTTGGAGCTCAGTAAGATGAGATTCCTCAGAAGTAGATAGCTCCCGGAGCTGCTGCTGAGACTCTTCAAGCTTCGAAGAAAAGGCCAATAGTTGCTTCTTGGAATCCTCAGCATCGAGCTGAGCCTGTTTCTTCCCTGATTCAGAGGATCGCAGTTGGTCCCTTGCTTGCTTTAAGTCCTCCTGAAGCTGAGAAATCTGAGATTCTAAATCTGCTATCCTATTTGGACGCTTCTTCTGCAAGAACAGAAATAAGTAATCAGATATTCTATTATTGCAGTAGACCGGACAATTGTACTTCCAAATTTTACGTCTTAAATTTGATCAAAACTATAGCAACACAGGTTTTGAAAATGCAGACACATGGCTTTGATGTGAAGATGAGATCAGATATATGTCACTAATTCGTGAAATCAAAAAGATTTTCACCTAAAACCAACATAAAACGTTCTCTCATTATGGTCAATGGGTGCATGAGACACGAAAAGGAAGAAAACACCCCAAAAAGTTTACCTTCCAAAGCGTAGTTTCAAATTCAAGCACTATAGAAACAATGTAATAGGGAAGGCCAATTTTTCACCAAAAAAAAAAGAGCTTCCTATATTCTTATCACACGAATTATGTATTGCAATTTCCAAATACATGTAACACAACGCCTGGACATCTTGGCCAATAAACCATCACTGGACAAATACTTTCTGGGTGATGCAGTAATCAATTTATAGTAAAAGGAAGCAAGGTCAAGCAACTATTTTACATACCTCAGGAACAGGGCTTCTGGGTGATCGGCGCTCATGTACTTTTGGGCTTCTTTCTTTTGGAATTCTGGTGGTAGCTTGACTAGAGGAAGAATCAATCTCCAAAGCAGTCGGCTTGAGTTGGCGTGCAGCTCGAGGTGAGATCCTTTGAGGCACTTCAGAGGTGCCACTCCTAGCATAAAGAGCAGAAAAAATGACATCAGGCCCACACATATTAAATAACAACCACAAATCTTCTTAGACTTGGAAAAAGAAAACACATCAAATAATGAACTTAGAAGTTTATATCACAATCTTACTAAAGCAAATATGTCTAACACCATTAAACTAATTGCTCCCCCAAATCAATAAGTTCAAGTTACCAGAAGATTTGAATCATGAATCCAGATTTCAGTTGTTTAGAACTAAAGAGCATTTACTTTTCCATCAAGATACTGCGTAACTGTATAATAAAAGAAGATCGAACCATGGTCCAAGGCATTTTTGCATTTTGTTGAAATTATTTATCATGCTTCTGACTCGGTTGGTATTCTGATCTGGACCAGTTGCGTGGCTATAAAATATCAAATTCACAACTTTCATTCTGTCTCTCCCGTTCATCAAAATGTATTAATTTGGTAAGGGTTCAAAATCCCTATAAATGCTCATTCAAAGGAAACCAAAAACGAAAATAATTGAAAATTAAGGAACACACTTTTTTTTTTCTGGTAAACTTTTTTGAAAGGGCAGAAAATGCTTTATAAAGACTAATAATGGATATACTTTACTTCTTCTTTCCTCCATAATTCAAAAGTACCTAATAATGAGCCATAACTTTGGTACTGATAACTGTACTATTCCTTACACATAGCATGACATGAAAATAACCTATAACCAAACTCACAATTAATAAAATCATATCACTTTACCGTGGCAAGGAAAATACTAAAAATAGCTTACCTCCAAAAATATACACACATATATATAGCCTATATTTTGAAGGGATTAGTAATCTCTTCTGTAAGATCCTATAGTAAAACGAGCGGGTACTGCAGACTAAAAGCACAGCCCACTAGAGGCGCGTAGTCTGGAAGAAGGGGATGACAAACTAACGGATCTTTCGTTTAATTTCAATGGCTCTCATACGACAAATAATACAAATGTTAACATCACTTACCACAAAAAGCAGGCCCTGAATATTAGCTTGAAAAAGAAAGTTGGACGATTTCGTTGGCAACTTAAGTACACACCCACATGGATATATTGACGTTTCAGATAAATGATAAGACAAAGCCAATAGTCCAAAACCAATCTAAAAGATTTATTTAAATATATAAATATTTATAAATTTATGAGAGACTTCACCGCTCAGAAACAACATTGTAAAAGTCATAAAACCTGTAGAAATCACAAACGGACCCAAACCCAGCGTACTTCTTCTGTGTACCACAGATATAACTAATAAGATGCATAAGCAAAACAAAGGTGGAGAATATATATATATCTATATATATATATATAAATGTAAGTACATGTTTAAAAAGTAACACATATAGAAGACCGAAGATCATGTTAAGGGTAGAAAGTTACCTTGCTTTTGGGGTCTGCATAATTTGAGCAAAACTCAAGTGAAACTTGGGTTAAATTTAAACTTCAACTCAAAATATCTCCCTGACCCACAAAGGCCTGAAAACAGTCAGAAAAATCACAAGCTGAGACATGGGGGGATCCAATGTGAATCGTACATGGAGCAATAAATGGTTTTCATGGAGGACATGTGCCCCAATATTATCATGTCACATAACAGAAGCCAATAAAAATAAAAACGCAAAAAAGATAAATATACCAATGTAAAAGGATTCATTTGACGAAACACAAAAAAAGAAAAAAAAAAAAAAAAGTTATTTAATGCTTGCAAGTTGCCATAGATAACCAAAATCCTACTAACTTGAACAGTGCTCAAGGTCAAGCCACAATAAATGCAATATCCACCAAATGGACCTACAACTACAGACAAAGGCTCTGTTAAATTCCACAAATGCCCTTTTCTCACCTCACGTTAGTCAAGTTCCTAAACCAGGTGATTAGCGTGAATGAAGGGAAAAAAAAAGTTCCCTCCTTCAGTCTTGCCGTGAAAGAGGGAAGACTACCTGTTATTTTATTGGACTGGTTTGAAATTTTGAGCAATATACAATAAAAATAATAAAAATAAACGCCTGAACAGCTCGAGAAACCTTTTGCTTGTGCCTTCATGAAGCCAGAAATCACATTAAAAAAAAATCAGTATGGTTTTTGACGGAAAAATTTTCCCTCCAAACAAATGGAAATAGAGCTAGTGGGAAAAGGGAAAAATAATAATGATAACAAAACCGTCAAATCTGCAGCAAAAGAAGAGAATGCAGTTGAGAAAAAGGGGAAGAAAGTTTTTTTTTTTTTTTTTTTTTTTTTTTTTTAGGAGAAATGATGAAGCAAACAAACATGAAATGATAAACCTTTTTGAGATTTTCTTTCGCTTTTAGAAAAAGTCTCTGACTGT
This sequence comes from Ficus erecta, assembly GCA_008635985.1. NCBI lineage: Eukaryota > Viridiplantae > Streptophyta > Magnoliopsida > Rosales > Moraceae > Ficus > Ficus erecta. The sequence goes on from BKCH01000002.1 coordinate 6,151,674, forward strand.
GAGAGACAAAAAAGCCTGTAATCTTTCAAGCTCTCTTAGAACGAAGACAAAGCAACATTATCTAAATAAAGTACTAAAATTTCCCAATTTTTAAACTTTATTCCATAATATACGAAACATTTAATCCGAAAAAGGAGTTCAAAAGAAGCATCGTTACGTTGGCAGCTGAAAAGAGAAAGAAAACGAAAACAAAACAAAACCTAGAAAATGCATTTCCCGTGTTTGGCAGCCAAGAAAAAGCCAGGTAAAGGGAAAAAAAAAAAAAAAAAAAAAAAAGCAGAAGAAGAAGAAGAAGAAGAAACCGGCAAAATGCAAATACGCCATTGCAGTTAACCCCCTTACCTTCCCCACATTTTCTCAGCAACCAAACAGAAATGAAAACGGAAAAGGGCGTTACTTACTGAAAGTGCTCTGTAAAAGCGAAATGGAGGGATCTGGGGAGAAGATTTTGAGCTAAGAAGCAGACATGGGAGGGCCTGGTAGATGCAGTTTGTTGTTGTTGTTGTTAATGTTGTCGTTTGTGTTTCTTCACAGTTCCCAAGAAATGTGTGGAGTGTGTGTGTGTGTTTTGGTGGTGTGAGAGGAGTGTGCAAAATGCAAAGAACAGAGAATCAGAGAATGGATGAGAAGGAGACCAAGGCAGACAACAGAGTATTGAATTTGTCGTTTCTCAAGCGAAATGGGATTTTACTCAGCCCCATTGAAATCGGGTTTTACGTCCGAATTTATTTATATATCTTGTGTTATCCGTTTCCTTTTTTTTTTTTTTTCTTTCTTTCCGATTTTCGATACTATTCGTCAACTTTACCGGCTTCTTTTGTCTATTTATTTACTGTTTTTTGAAAAATAAATAAAAAATAAAAAATAAAAAAGCACCAAATCCGACAACAATGTAAGAGCTTTCCGTGCTCTTCCATCTTATACCTCTGGCAAGAAAGAGCATTAAAAATTTGTCCTTAAAATATGAAGTTATTAAATCCCAAAAAGGAAAAAGGCAGGTAAAAATTCAATTATAAACATTTTACCATATTTTTTAATTCTTATTATAACTTTAAAAAGAAAGTGTAAAAAAATGTTTGAGAAGAAACATATCCTGAATAATCATTTTGACACTCATCACACTATCAACTTCTTATTTTATATAAAAATAAAAATACGTGAAAAATAAAACAGACTAAACATTGTTTTTTATTTTTATTTTTTCCTCTACTGGCAAGCAATATTAAAAAGAGTAGCTCCAATATAATTTTTTTTTATTTCCTTCACCTTAATATCTTAGTGAAAAGACTGTAATAGAAATTCTTTGAGAGTTATTATCAATAAAATTTATTTTCATGTCCTTAAGATTCTATGGGATGACATAAAAATTAGTGGCGCGTATAAGTCATTGCATGTATTATAGACTAAGTTAAAAAGAAAAAAGAAAAAAAACTAGAGAAGGCCCGTCGTCCCCGCCCCCCGCCTCCGGCGACACCCACCGGCCCCAGACCCGCCACCTCCCCCGCCGGAAATCGCCTTCTCCCAGGCAGCCAACCACCACCCACAGGCGACCACCACCCTCCCCGGAAATCGTCTTCTGGCGGCCACCCCCCCTCCCGACCGGCGCCCCACCCACAGTGGCCCCCCTGAGACCTTCTACCCCCGACCTTAATCGCTCCCCACCCACGGGCCCCCCCCCCCCCTCCCCCTCCCCCACGTTCGGTGATGGCAAAATCGCCCTCGAAATCGCCCCCCCCCCTCCCCCCGCTGGTCGGCTACGTCGAAATGCTTCCTCACTAGGCAACGATGAACTCGCCCACCACCGGCGCCCCCGACCTACGTGGTTTGATCAGATCTCGCAATTAAGGTTGCCATCACCGTCTTGCCATTTTTTCTGGTCGGGTTCGAAGATCAGATGGGAGTAGCAGCGGAGAAGAGCGAGAGAGAGAGAGAGGAGAGAGACATGAATTTTTTTTGGCGATTTCCGGCGGGGGAAGTGGCTGGTCCGTGGCCGGTGTGTGTCGCCGGGGGCGGGGGGCCGGGGACGACGTAGCCTTCTCTAGTTTTGTTTCTTTCTTTTTTTTTTTTTTTTTTTTTTTTTTAACTTATTTTGTGTAATACTATATGATAATACATACAACAACTTAAATGTACCATCAATTTTTATGTCATGGATAAAATCTTAGCGACCTATAAAGACTTTTAAAAAATCTCTACCAAAGTCTTGACCTATTTTAGAGAAAATTTGGCATAACAACTCAAATCATTCAACTCAATTTTTTTTAATCTTTTTCTCAAAATTATTTTTATCTTTTAAGTTTTCTATTTTTTCTAAAAATTCAAAAAAAAATTACTATTAAAAATTAAAAATTTCAACTCAAACCGTTCACCAAAAATAAATCCTCAGTTCTCCGTTATTTCTGTTTTCCACTGCTCTTGTCAGACATATAGTGTAAATAAACGTTCCCAAAGATAATAAAACTGGTTTTTTCTCGCTTTTTTCCCGCTTTCCTCTTTATAGTCATTTGCTAGTTTTCTTGTCGTTGTCTATTTAGAGCCGTTCTCAAGCTTTGTCGTCGCTTCCCTATTTGTTGTAATTTGTCATTTTGTTGTCGTTTTTCATTTTTATTTTCTTTTTCTTTTTGCTAAAACGTTTTACAATTTTGCTTTCGTATCCATTCTTGCATTGTTATTCTAGTGTCGTGTTTTTTCTACCTCTTTCTTTCTCATTTACAAGGCTGTGTGAGTGTGACTGCCATGTCCTACTGTCCTATCCAATTTTTAATGTCGTACGACCGCTATCTTCTAGTTAATTGTTTTCAATTTCACTACCCCTTCCCTTTGTTATTGTCAATTTTCATTTTTCGTTGCTTTTCGGTTTTATAGTTGTTCTATAGAATGCTGTGCTTGCATATAATATCCTACCAATTTCTAGTCGTTTATCAACTTTATTGTTTGGTTTCTTTTGGTTGTCTTTTTAAAAGTTTATTGTGTTGTTTCATTATGTTTCATGTCATTGGCTTTTCATTGCCGTTGACATAATTTTACTATCAGCTTTTAAATACGAACTCATTTAATGATGAGTTGTTATATTTCATTAATAAATATAATCAATTGATGTGAGTAATACTTATAAGTAAAATTATAACAATTAGCATACTACATAAATCAATATTTAAAAATTAATATTAGAGTTAATATTCATAATATTTTTCTTTAGGTTTTTGTTATTGTCTTTATAATTCTCAATTGCCTGTTAATTATTGTTTCTCACTATTTCTTTTGTTCGCTTGTCTATTACATAATTTATGTCATTTCCCATTTAAACTCTTGTCTTTCTCGTCATAAATTCATCGAATTGCAATTCAAGGTAAAACATTTTTTATAAACAAGGTTTTTGACAATATAAACCCTTTTTTTTTTTTTTTTCTTTCTCATAATCCTAGTTCCATATGTTTTGCCCTTTCAACCGACCCCAATATTCGTGGTGGAGGAGCTCAGATAGTTTGCAATCTCTCGAACATGACCTGTTACTTTCATCTCCTGTATTTGTGGCCTTGGATGCCTATTCGAATTTATTATTTTTTTCTTAACTATATTTTTTTTTTCCTGTGATGATGATTTACACCTGTCCTTTCTATGCCAATGGTACTTTTCTTACCTTGAAAATTGGAAAGAAATTATTAAAAAAAAAAAGAGAGAGAGAGAGATTTTAAAATTTTATTTTAAAAAAGAGATTTTAAAAATTTTAAAAATTAAGAGCAAATACAAGTCACTAACGTGAAGACAAAAAAAAAAAAAAAAAAAAAGAAGAAGAAGAAGAAGAAGAAGTTTTGTTATTCGCTTTCTGGAGTGTGCTGCCACTTACCTCTATTATTATCGTTTTCAAAACGTAGGTAGGGTTTTCATGTCAGTTGCCTTTTGTTTGGGCCTTGTCACTTGCGTTGTCGTTTCTTCTGTTACTGTCGTTTCATAACTCCATTGTCATTTTGTAGTTTGTTGTCGTTTTCATCTTTTGTTGTTGCTTTTCAGTTCCTTGGCGTTTTCCTTTGTACTTTAAGATCCTTTCACTTTGCCTTTCGTTTTCTTCTGTCACTATTTGTCGCTCTAATATTATATTGTCGTTTCTATCTTTATATCGTTTTATGTTTGATGTCATTTTTCATGAGATTGTGCTTTTCCTTTATTTCTTGTCGTTCTCCAGTTCGTATTCGCGCACATCTATTTGGGTTTGTGTTTTCTCCATTTTTTTTAGTTGTGTTTCGTTTTCAAGTTATTGTCTTTTTTCTGGGACATTGCTTTTCTTGGTTTTTGTCGTTTTAATGTTTAAATTCGCTATTCCATTAAAAAAAAAAATATTTCCTCGTCCTCCTTCTTCAAATGACAATGCAAATCCATTTGTGTACTTTTGGCTAATATTGAAACATCTTAAACAAAAGATAATCAGTTTTTTCTTAATTACATTTGTAATTAACTTGCTAAACAACATTTTTCTTCCCGAAGCAAAAGGAACATATTGCATGATAGTAAGGCATATACTCCAATTATGATTTTTTTATTATGGAGATGAGCTGATTTTTTTTTTAACTACACAAAATGACAAGAAAAATAAAACAAGATTCATGGTGTTTTTTTTTTTTTTCTCCAAATACATTTCAAGTTTTTAAACTTTTTAACTCTTTACAGTTATTTTCAAGTAAATACAAAACTCTAAACATTCACTTTTTTCTAATCAAAATATTTTCAAAACTTCCATTAGAGTCGCGTGTGCTCTAAATGCCACCTTAATTTTGCAATACTTACGAGCTGATTGCAATAGGCCGTGTGACTGTAATACTGAATGTCAAGACTCCGGATTTATCGGCGCGACGGCAGAATAAATTTCTACTTTTACACAAGAAAGACCAATATAGTGCTATACTGCCAATAACGTTCTCGTTTCCGACACCATAAGTGACAAGACAATGTTGAGAGACAATATTCTTATTCGCTTATTATCTATATATATATTATTTTTTTTAGATTGAGTCGGGAGAATTCAAACTCTATACTTTTAGATAAAGTCAGGTATAATATTACCGTTATATTATGTCTGCAACATATTATCTACATATTAGAGATCATATTTTCATACCATGTTTATCCCAAAAAGAGATGTAAAATTTCCAATTATTGAGGATGTTTGAAGTAGTCTCGTGATCAGTCCTTCCAAGTCAAAAAGTTGAAAGAACAAACTGGATTAAAAGGCCAGAGAAAGTTAGCTTGCAAATATTCTTCAAGTATGCATTGTTCTTCCATAAAAGCCTTTTTTGCCAAGGGATTCATAATATAATATATATGTCGAGCATATATATATATATATATATATATATGTTGAGTATTACGCGTATGGTTGAGAAGTGGAGTTGGGCCATCACAGCCCAACCAATTCACTCCCTATGATATGAAATGACCTTTTGACTCTCTTATAAAAAAAAATTATATAACTTTATATAAAGCGTTATTGGAGTTTTCTACGACATTATCTATATAGTACACACGGAGTTTACCATCACCGTCCAAGGAAAAGGGGGACAAAGGATAAAAGGAAACAAAAACGAATCACGAACAATTTTTTTTTTTTTTTCAGAGGAACTTTTGTCTGCAAACATCTTTAATTTCACCACGTATCTTTTATAAACAAGCTTAACGATTAGAAAAATCAATTAATTTACTTTTTTCTAAAAAATAAAATAGCAATTTTATTGAGAGATGTGAGACCCGTAAATAAGACCTTTTTTTTTTTTTTTGTTATGGCCAAAGTATTTTTCGAAAACTTTAAATATTAGATTGAGAAAAAGAGTTGCATGATAATTAAATATCAATCTCATAAGCGAAACAAGTCTAGCAGGTTTTGATTATTTTCCCGAACGCAATGATGTGAAAATGAAAATCCATTATTAAAAGTAGTTTTTGAACAATCGTGAGTGGAATGATGAATGATTACCCATATATATCGACTTGTAGGGACCCAAAACTTGCATATATGTGTACGTCTAGACACATACATGTGTGTGGAATTTGTTAACATGATCCGATAATTATAACTATTATATATACATAAATATAACATATACGTATTAATATATATATATATATGAAAATATAGATATAGTAGACATGAGACGACGTGATATTTTTAATTGATATGTGCTACGCTTGTTTATACGACCGAAACTTCCTTCATTTGTTGATGAAATTGTTGAGACTTTCCAAGGCAATTGTGCAACTCGAAACTTCCTTTTCCAACATTTATCAACATCATCTTCGTGTGCATCTGCAATAATATTCAACACTGAAGGTGTGAACATACTAAATTTTTAATGAAAAATATGCGGCCTTTAATTTTATGCCTTATTAATAGTGACAAATATCATATAAAATTTAGGGTTCCTTTGATGTTTGAGTTGAGTTTGAGATGAGATGAAATTTTTAAGTTTGAGTTGAGTTAACTTTTTAAAAAGTAGTTATAATTTTTGTTGACTTTTCAGAAAAAGACAAAAACTGAGATAGAAAAATACAGTTTAGTTTGAAATAAACTAACTCACCAAATAATGTCTTATTTTACCTAACTAAATTTTTTAAGGGTACAAATATGTACTGCTGAATATTATTATACCCAATTACTTTATGACATTTTATCCCCGCTATCTAAACATATAACACAAATATATATACATATTAGTCATGTAATAGTTTTTGCAGCTGCGATTTCGTATGTAAGTGTTTTGAATCACATTTTAAAAAGAATTTAATAATTCAAAATGATTTTTGAATTTTTCTAACAAGCATTAAAGATAAAAATATTAAAATGTATTTTGTATTATTTTACTGGATCTCTGATGCAAAATTTAAAGTTCACTAATAGGATTATTAGTTATTATTATTATTATTATTATTTTGTGAATGCACCGTTTGTGACTAAAGCTCTTCTAAAAATCATCAACCAAAACTCTTGTGACTGATCGTTCAAACACTTTTTGAAGCATTTTTTAGACCAAGAAGTTAAAATCAACTATTACAAAGTCAAGCCAGACAAGCCCTCTAACTATAAAGGACAGATATATGAAGACCAAGATTTTTATTTTTATTTTTTAAATGGGAAGACTAAGAAGACTTTTAAATTGTGCGAAAGCATTTTTTAGGGGCTTAGAGAAAGATATAATTAACGCTTTGAGTTTTCCTACTTAAATAACCAGGAGGAAAAAAAAAAAAAAAAGATTCCAACTAACTATTAATCTGGATAGAAAATATTCGCAACTTGTTCTCATGATCGGGATATAAATATAGCCATAACAAAAACATCAGATTCGAATACTTAAGTTATTCATTACTGACATAGGATTTGACAATGAGAAATTTGTCACGAAGTTTCGCAAGAAAATTTTAACATAAACATTTAATATGCAGCATTAATAATATTGATCAGATAAGATATAGTTTGACTGAAAATTAGTACGTAATCTAGATTAAAACTAAAAAATTTTGTCAAAATAAAACCGACCAGAGACGACTTCTTGGTAATTCCTTTATTAATTTGCAGATTCTTCGTTACTTTGAAAAAGTGAAAAAGGACCCCCCACCAAGAAGATGCAGATTCTGGACGGTTTGTTTTATTTGGTGTATATATATATACATATTTGTATTTATACACGACAGTTACATGAATTAAACTTTGCATTGATGCATCAATTATTTACTTTTTATTATTTTTTTTATTGAGCTAATGAGAATTATGATGTTGAATCAGGAAAGGCAGATGATCTTGCTGTTGGAGGGACAATATGTCACTCATGATACAAAAAAAAGATTGCCTTGCACATCAGATGCAGCCATGCGTTTCACGTGTTGGGACCATTTGAGGCCCATATTTTATTGCTTAATATATATGTCTATTCATATATACATATATACATATTTTATGTATATATTGCTTAACACTAATTTTCCTTGGTTCTATATAACAAAAATTACGTGAACTAGAAAGGGAAATCTCAAAATTGTTGTGCTGGTTATTTATGTTTGTTTTCATGGAATTAACCGTTAATTAACATGGATTCAATCAGGAAGTACTGAGTAATTATTTTCATATATATAAGGGTAAAACCGTAAAACTAACCGAGAGTCGAAGTTTGAGACTTATGAAATCATGTTTTGAGTTTTCTAACAAGTATTAAATATTTCAGACTCATTTAAGTTGTGGTGGTTGTCTTCGGGACTAAGTTTGCTTGTTTGTTTGGAGAGAAAAGAGTTTACTTGCCTCTTTGAAGTCAAACATACTTCCTCGTGAAGAAACAAGTAGAGTAGCTTAGCAATTTCTTGTTAATATTTTAAGGGTTTTTTTTTTTTTTTGGTTCATGTTTATACGTAACATCAATAATAAAACTACCTCGCGCCCTTAGTTGTTTTCAAAATTTAAATCAAACAAGGTATAGCTCTAATATTTTATTAATAAGCTGATAATTGACAAGTAGATGGTCTTGAAAAATGAAAGTAAACAAATAAATAGATAAGAGAACAAAATATAGAAGAATGAGAGACAAAGAATTAACATGGTTTCATCAACGAACTAAGAATAGAGAGAAGATTTACTAGAAAGGAACACTAAGGGTTCGTTTGGTGTTTGGATTGAGTTTGAGATGTGATAAAATTTTTAAGTTTGAGTTGGTTGATTTTTTAAAAATTAGTTATAAATTTTGTTGAATTTTCAGAAAAAAAAAAGAGACAAAAATTAAGATGAAAAAGTACAATTTAGTTGGAGTTAAACCTGAATGTCAAATATAGCCTAAGAATAGACTCTTATAGAAATATAAGTTTACAAGTACCAAAAAAGAGTAAATTACCTGAAGCTATCAAATATTTTATAATCAATAAATTATATTTCTTACTATGAAAATCAACACAAATAAATCTAAATCTCATATATTACGATCAGTCAATCTATAAATCAGAAAGAATCATAAAGAATAATTTTAATTAATATTTGAGGATCATATCAAATCTCAACAGATGGTAACATTTGTTACATTCTTCCAGAGTATAAATCATATTAGTATAATTAAATAAAACCCCTGATAGTAAATATAATCAATTTTATTTAGTTAAAAAAATATGATCAATTGCGCCGGGGGGGGGGGGGCGGTGGTGGGGTTTGCGGGGCCGGGGGGGAACTTGAGTCCCTCCCCGAATTCCGGGCTCACATGGACATATACTTGGTAGTTGATTCTACAATATACAAATTAGTCAATTGCGTAGTTTGAGAAATTATTGTGAGGAAACAACGATAGCTTTACTTAATAAACATCAAACTAAATTTATGAGACTTGGCTGAATATATTACTCGATCATATATTCGATTAAACAAGTAATAAGTAAAACTTGATGATTCAAAAATAAGAATGCATATTTCCTTAAAAAAAAAAAAAGATTGCGCATATTCTTATATGGAAAAACTACGGTAGAGCATCTTTTATATATCTTATCGATAGAGCTCGTTTTATAGCCGTTTGAAATATCTTACGGTTAAGATATTACTTGTGTATGATACTTATTATACACCTTAGCACATAGCATTATAACCTAATAAATTAAAAAAAAAATTCAAAGAAAAAAAAGAAATTAAAAAAAACCCAAGCACCACCCCCTTCCCCGGTGACCTTCTGCTAATGCCTCCCAAAACTGGACCGGTGAAATAGTCCACCCCCCTTCCCTGCCCGACTTGCGAGCCCTTCCATGAAACAACGTCACATAAACACATAGTACATCACGAGTCTATCAAAAAGTTTGGTTAACTCACCCTATAAACTACAATATTTTCTAAACCATCAATATATATATATATATCTATCTTTTGTACGTTACAATTACATCGCATACTTAAGAATAATTGATCTAAATAGTCACTGAACTCTTTAAAAAGTGATGATCTAGTCCCTGTTTTTTTTTTTTTACCAAGACAACCTTAAACTCTCCAAATGTTGGCCATTTTAGTCATTTTCGTCAAATTCTGTTAAATTTTTAATAAAATCTTGCTCAAGTGATCAATTTTGTAGCAAAAAGACTAAAAATGCCTCTTAATTTTATCTTTCTCCTAAACTCTCTAAAAGTTCCTCTCCCCCCCTCTGTACCTCTGCAGATCTGGCGATAGCCTCCTTCTCCAGCAACGGCTTCCAAGCTAGATGTCCCCTACCCCATCGAGACCAGATCGACCCTCCCTCGCTAGTGACGAACCCAGGCCCCCACCAGACCAGATGCGCCCCCCCCCCCCCCCCCCCCCTCAAAAAAAAAATTTGGGTTTGCTAGAGAATGGGGGTGAGAGAGAGATGAGATGAATTTTAATTTTTTTTAATGATTTTTTAAGTTAATTATTATCAAAATTTTAAAATATCTGTTTAAATTAGATCACATACAATACACATGACTTATTCCATTAGAAATTTAACAGAATTAGACAGAAATGACTAAAATTACCAATATTTAGATAGTTTAAAATTATCTCAGTAAAAAAATAATAATAAATTATCATCTTTTAAAGAATTCATGAATTATTTGGATCGATTACTCTATACTTAGTTACATACCAAAACAACAAAACAAGGCCTGACCAGACAGACACATGTCCCATGCACAAAGCGAGTACTTGTAAAATCACTTGCCTGCATTTTTTATTATTATTATTATTATTATAACTTATAAGTGGGCTCTCACCTTTAGAAGTCATACGTGTTATTATTGCTGTTGTATTTATTTGTTATTATTAATATTAGTTTTTAGTTTTTAGTTTTTTTAGATTTTTTGATGTAGAGTAACAGTACTTGTCTTCACTTCTCATCCATCAGCCATTAAAAAAAATATCTCAATAAAAGCCTGATCTCCCACCATTATAACCACACCTGCATCTCTGATCCAAAACCAAAGCCAAAGCCCAAAACTTCATTCTACATCACTTTGAGCACCAAAAACAAACAAACTCAAAACAAAGAAAAAAAAAAAAGAGAACTCACAAAAAAGAAAGATGAGAAAAAGCAACCACCTGATAGGAGTGGTGAACTTCATCACGTTCCTGCTGTCGATCCCCATCCTGGGAGGGGGGATATGGCTGAGCAGCAGGGCCAACAACTCCGACTGCCTCAAGTTCCTGCAGTGGCCGATCATCATCATCGGCGCCGCCATCATGGTCGTCTCTCTCGCTGGCTTCGCCGGCGCCTGCTACCGCAACACTTTCCTCATGTGGGTCTACCAGTTCGTCATGTTCTTCATCGTCGCCGCCCTCGTCGGCTTCATCATCTTCGCCTATGCCGTCACCGACAAGGGCTCCGGCCGCCCCGTCCCCAACCGGGCCTACCAGGACTACTACCTTCAGGACTACTCCGGCTGGCTTAAGGAGCGCGTCACCGATCAGAGCTACTGGAGCAAGATCAGTTCCTGTATTAGGGACTCCAAGGTCTGTGCCGAGATCCGCAGGACTGTTGGTGGCGTCCCTGAGACTGCTGATATGTTCTATAATCGAAGACTCAATCCCCTCGAGGTATGTATTTGTCCAAGTTTTTCTTAATTTATCACTTTTGATTAATTTTATTTTTTCGAAAAAGTTTCAGCTAAAAAGTTCAACTTTTCATGGATGAAAATAAAAATTACAAAAAAAAAAAAAAAAAAAAGTTTGGAAGTAACTACTCAGTACTCACGATAAGTTTGAAAAATTTGAGCTAAAAAAGTACAAAATTTTTTTGGTTGAATGAAAAATTCCATGGTTTATCTTTTATTTATTTATTTTTTTCGTTGATTACAAAGTTACAAAAAGGTGAAGCAATTATTTTGGATTTCCTTTGAGTTCTACCTTTTTTTTTTTTTTTTTTTTTGGGGGGTTTAGATTAGTGAATTCAGCGTATTAGTAACTTCATCAATTCCGGATTAGCTTTAGTGATGGGAAGGAGTTCAGGATTTTTGGTTCAGACTCAAAATCTGAGAAGTGTTCCTTTTAAATTAAAAAAAAAAAAAAAAAAGATGCCTATGGATTTCATTTTCAAAAAATGCAAAAAAAAAAAAAAAAAGTCAGCTTTACTGGTTGATACATTCATAACTGAAATTTTAAGTTTTGATATTATATATATTATTTTTGAGGGGGGAGTTTGAAAAAATGTCAAGTATAGATCTGGATTATGCATGTGGGGCGGTACATGAAGACGCGCCATTTACGCAGAAGATTACTCTCCACTTGCATATGACTTGGTTCATATTCCTCTTCTGCCTACTATTTAACTTCTTTTAATTAATTTTTAGTTGAGGATGTTTTAAGCCACAATCCAAACAAACTTGATTAATAAATTAGGAAAATGGCTAATATAAAATAGAAATATAATACATAATTTGTGTACCAATAAGCGCGCAATACAAAAGTTTTAGAGATTGATGTTTATAAATGGCAGCAACTGGACCACACCACCATTTTGGGCGGTGAGGCCTTAATCGAGAAAGAGCTAAACCCAATAATTATCATGTCTCAACCAAGCTGTGGACCGATTTGTTTTTGTTTTTAAACTTTGAAAATTTAAAACAAGGTAAAAAAAAAAAAATAAATTCAATAAGAAAAATGAAGACTAGAGAACGATGTCGTTTTATGTGGGAGGGGCTTTTTTCACTTTTGGCTTTTGTGCAATTACAAACCTGTCGTTTTGTTTACTTCACAGTAACCCCCCCAAATTTTGAAAGGAAGAATGTTCTAGTTATGAGTTTATTTATTTTTATTTATTTATACTCTGTTTTGACGATTAAGTTTATCTTAAATTAAATTATATTTTTTCATCTTAATTTTTTTTAATTAATAAAATCTATAATTAATTTTTAAAAAATTAACTAATTTTAATTTAAAAATTTTATCCTCGTCTAATTTATCAAACGAAATTTTATGTTATGAAAAGTTTGGTAGCCCATTTCTCCACTTCCGTTTTGCTTTAATCATTGTGTGGGTTTTCCTTATAGGTGGAATGTCCTTTTCTTTCATTTGTCTGATAGCCTTTCTCAGGTCAGGAAGATAATTATAAAGACTAAAGAAAACTTTGATATTTCTTTCTAGCGATAAGCATACAGTGATGCATAAAACGATTATATTTAATTAAGGTAATTCACCACAGCCAGACACATGTGCATATGCTTGATTACCACGTTCCATACTTATTTCACACGTCTGATACTTATACTAGATTGAATCTATTTATTAATTTCTGACTATCACACTGACCATCACCATGATGAGAAGGTGAGAAGTTGGACCTTTTGCTACGATTGAGATGACCCCATTTACATGAATTTATAAAAAAACAAAAATCTATATATATATATATATATATTAAACTACCTAAATAGTTTGGTGAAATCAAAGCTATCATTTTTATCTTATTAGATAGATATTTTTAAACATTTATCTTATGGTTGAAAACAGTCTTAATGATAGGTTAATTATTTTTTGTATTCTAACTTAGAATTCTCATTTTTGGGGGTGCCAAGCAACTGTGGAAAATTTATGTAGGCTGAAGATGGCTTTGTTTAACTGGTATATTAATCAATACTTCTAAGGTGCTTTGGTCAATTATTTAGGTAGAACAAGTAAGGTATTATTGATTTTGGGCTTGTGTCACATCTTCTGGGTGCACAAGGTGCCAAGGTGTGTGTTTAATCATTCTTTGCCCTTCTTGAGCCAAAAAAAAAAATAATAATTGTATATATATATATTTTTTAATTATGCTCTACGCTGCTAGTTATCTGCGAGACCATAGCTTGCCCATCCTTTTCCTCTGACTGACTAGACAATATTTTATATCAAATGCATGAACATGGTGGGGAACAGCCCATGAAAACATCAATGAATAGGACACTGACAAGCAGTTTCTAGTTAAATAAGGGAAAAAGGGCTACTGACTCTTTAAAAGATAAAAAAATAATCGGAGTGTTTGGTTTGATTTCTATTTTTATAATGATTAAAACAACTTTGTTATTTTTCATGCAAAATAAATAAAAATAATAAAAATAATAATAAAAAAAAAACTTTGTTCTTTTATCATTTTGATTTTATCTATTTTTTGTAGTCTGGTTGCTGCAAACCACCTACAGAGTGTGGCTTCAGTTATGTGAACGAAACGACATGGATATCCGGAGTGACGGCCAATCCAGACTGCACAAAATGGAGCAACGATCAAGAGCAACTCTGCTATAACTGCGACTCTTGCAAAGCAGGTGTTCTTGCCAGCCTCAAGAAGAGCTGGAGGAAGGTCTCTGTGATCAACATTGTGGTGCTCGTCATCCTAGTAATCTTTTACGTCGTTGGCTGCGCGGCATTCAGAAACAATCGGAGGATTGACAACGACGAAGCCTACGGGGAAGCTCGGATGACCAAGGCAAAACCTAGTTTGATTCATATTTAACCAGGCACAAAAGGATGAGGAAAAAGTGATAGCTAGCTATGTTGCAAACTGTTTGTCTAAAATGTATTATGAGGCTTTGGGAATTTACCTCTAGGGCTGGTTTCTAGTAATGGCCATGTGAAATGAATTTACTTATTTTGCTGTAGTTTGTTTTGTTTTGTTTTTTTTTTTTCGTTGTAATGCATCTTTGTATCAAAACAACAGGGAACAAGAACTGATTTTCAATTTTCTTTGTATATTTATGTAAATTACAAAAGCGAACTTCAAATAAGTATAATAATACTACATTTCACCAGAGACGGAAAGAGAAAAAATTTGAGCAGTAGAAAACTCTTACTTGATTCCATCCGTTAGATTGTGAATTGTGAATTGTGAATTTGTGTAATATCGCCAAGTTACCAAGTTAGTTGTAATTTTGTTTTTATATGTAAATTGAGCTCCTTCTCCATTTGAGCTAGTGATGTAGGGTGGTGCAATTATTTCTGTAAAAAATTATAACTGATAAAAGACACACAATCAATTTTACTACACACTACCGACTTAGAAATTCATTTCAAATACTATCTATTTGGACTCTCATTTTGAGAAGTTCCTTACGTATCCATGGACACACATAACAGACAGGTTCAGGTATTACTTTACGACCTAAATCACATAAGTCGGCTCTTAAATTCAAATATGTTCATATGATACTTAATTTTCGAGGATGAGTTCTACTTTAACTTCATTTAACACCATGAACATCTCAGCAATTTGTAGAATTACTTTAATTATTTTTTAACTTTCAACCACAGTATGATTATTTTCACGGCATCGTTCTGGAAGCCTTGAGATTGTGTACTCACCAACACTCTACTCATCTAAACATGAAGGAGAGCCAACACCATGACCATTCTTATCGATCTCAAGCACCAAAAAAGTCTTCACAACCCCACTACAAAGCTTAGCAGTACAATGAACATCAGACCACACCCTCAATCTGTGATAATTTCCTCCTGACAACACAAGCACGGCGAACTCGGAGTGGACCAGAGCCGGGTGATGCCGTTACACTACGAAGTCGACGCCGAATCGAACACCCGACATCACGACCCAATTTCTAACTCGGAGATGAGAATAGGCCTTGTAGAGATCCGGGAAATTTGGTTTCTGCGATTTCATGTGCTGCCGTAGCTGCTGATTGGGGGGTCATCAAGGACTTGTCTTTGCCAAGTATGTGGAGGCATTTGAGAGAATGGGAGAGGTAAAAGGCCTCTTCCATGGCCAGTTGAGACCATTGCTTGTCGTTCTCGGAGGTGGTGATGGGCACGCCGAAGCAGGCGCGGTTGAGGAGATCGGCTTGGGGTGGCTCTGCAACGAGGAGGAGATTGGACCCAGAAAGGAGTGCCCGAGCCTCTTGACTGGAGAAGGGAAGATTGGAGCTGAAATACGATTTTGGACATGGGATCGGCGAAAGCTTTGGCTGCTGAGCCCTTGCCTTTCCATCTGGGCCCCATTGATTCCATGTAAAAACTATCAAACGGCTAGAAATGTTCAGATCACCGTGGTATGTTCGGAGCTGAGCTAGAAAACTAAGTTGAACAAAATGGAAAGAAAATTTTGTTCTCAACATTCACATCTTACAATAAGAAAAAGAAGATGAGGGGACGGGCGTGGCGGAGAGTGTTGGAGGTTGGCGGCGCGGGGGAGGTTGTGAGGGTCTCGGTCGCGTGATGGAGGCCATCGGAAGAAGTAAGAGGGCGCTGGGTAACTTTTTTTTTTTGAGAATTAAGGTTTAATTATCCACGTCGTTTTGTTTGCCTCAAAAAAAGAAGACAATAATGCAGAAGGTACTGGGAGCTACATAAAAACGATTAGCGCGAGCACAAATCGGTCTGTTTTTTATTTTTTATTTTTGGCTAATAGTTAGTTAATTTAATAAAACAATTCATCTTTCTTGATAAATCGATCGAAATCAACTAAAATATTTACGCGGTTGGACCTATTTTTCCTTTGTTAAATTGAAACGGGTAAGCTAAGAACACCTTCATTTAGTCGTTACCGGGGAGAAGGTTTGTGAAATTTTCTTTATTGACAATATAATATGAACTGAACAAACTAATGCATAACGAATGTCAAACTCCCGATCTCACCAAAATGAATAAATCAGAAGCTGCTAAAACATTTGAAGAATTCTTATCAGAAGTATGTATGTGTTAGACTGCAGTCCAATCCTGGTGTAACGTATCTGAGCCTCGAGTTGTTGTGTGTTCTTTAGCTACGATAGATATATATATATATATATATATATCAAGTCATAATCTGTCTTCAAAGTTTTCCACATTTGTCAACAAAGATGGCTTGCGAAGTTTCTGATTTGACACAACAGAGAGAGAATGCCAATCAGCAAAAGTCTACATCTTTACATTAAAATCGAGTCAAGCAACCACAATCAGCCTTAATAGCCGATTTTCAAAAGTCCCATATGTCTAGCAAGGACATGTGAAGTCTGATAGCATCTTTACATTAAACTTTATCTTAAGATGTTCAATATCATAACGAAATAGCATGTTTAGATTCTATCAAAAGGGGTACTCGTAGATAGTCTAAGAGTTGAGAGTTTTCTAACCTCATTTAACAAGGAATCGCTTTCTTGTTCGAGTTCACGTATCTGTTGCATTGTCATCCCAAACCATTCGTCGATCCAGGAAAAACAATTCTGGTGACTCTCTAGGAAAAGGGCCCTTTCACCCTGAAAAAAAAGTACAAAATAAACGCAAAAACCATCAAACTTTTGATTCCTTACTTGCAATAGAGGGAAAAAGGATCTTTCCACCAAAAGGATGGGAAGTACTTATTTGTTCGCTGTTTCCTCTCATCCGTCTTTTATATCTTAATTTACCAAATAGAATTCAAACTGTTGCATTTTCTTCACAACAGTTATATGTAAATGGTGTTAAATGATTAAAGACTTACTGCTAGCAGAGCTTGCTCGAGTCGATAACCAAATCCCCAGTATGGTGCATCTATTGTGACCAATTTGTATGCCGTCATAACTGGATCACATGTTTCCTGGAAGAAAGAGATACAGCCGTTCGAAAATAATGAATCCAGTTTTGCACGAGGCAGCGAGAAGAAAAATGATACAGCATATGTTAAATGCTTCACAAAATCTAGTCATGTTCTATTTTTGTTCAAGGTGTTTTTTTCCCCATATTTAAAAAGCATATGCAGGGTTTTAAATTCTGCTACAATACCTGAGAAACCAAATTTTACAAAGATAAAGAAAACGAGAACATGGCATGTTACTTGTAACAAACTAATTTGAAGAATCTAAATCAATTAACTTGAAAGGCATGTAGGGAATTTTCACACCTGCCATCCCTCTGAGAGTGGACCACGACCAGTTCTCGCCGACTTAAAATTTGATAGATCTACACTGCTACTTCCAACCATGTAACTCCAGTAATCTGTTGATGTGGACGCAATATCAACAAATTCGACTTGCCTGGCTGCTAGTTGTTCTTTGTTTAGTCCATGAACCTAATGTGACAGTTCCGAAATTCGTACGTGGCAACGGAACCAGTAGACAGAATTAGGTAAGAAACATACAATATAATAGTTTATAAGCATTCAATCTATAATCCACGCAATAAGGACTCACATTTTCTGATTTTCCATTGTCAGCCTTATGAATAGTCTCAATAGTCAGCCTAAACTTGGTAAAGTATGGACACTGTACAGATGAAAACTGAATGAGTATGTATGTATACTACTGTTCTGATCTAAAACAAATTTCCTAGAATGTACATAGACGTGAAATTAGAGCTTAAGAAAAAATTGTCACCTGGATCACTGGATATGTTGTGGCCGTTGCAGATAGAAACAAAGAAGTGTGTTAAATGCAGCTCCATCTAAAACAAGAAAATATCACAAAAGGAATGACATCATGAAGAGATTGCCAACCTGTTTTGCATCTTGGGTATGCATTCCAGGCTTCCTCTTGCATGACAAGAGCATCAGCTGGTGCGAAAGTAGTTAGCCAAGTGGGAACTTTGCTGTAAGGAAAGGAGGAGTGCCAAACTTTAGAACACACCTCAAAGTATAAACTCTTCTCAAATCATCATGAAAACAATGTGAAGAAAGGCTCAAAATCAACAGAAGGCCACAAAATGGTCAGCATTAAGTTTGTTCTATTCCCTTGCATTTTCCGAGAAAGAGGGTCGCATCATTTCATGCTTCAATCAACCACAATCATTTTTTTTTTCAATGATATTGGGCCTATGGCTCCTACTCAAATAAAAATAAATGAAAACATTCATTTCGAACCTGAAAGCTCCTATCCAAACCTCTCCCCTCCGATCCGCTGAGCTATCCCAAGCGGTCAGTCACAATCAAGTCATGTAATGATGTCTAATGCAGTTGAATTACCTTTGTAGATGATATACTTTAGAAGTATATTGGCCCTTCCCAAATTCATCATCTTCAAACGACCTGTTCTCCAAAATTTCAACACCTTCTCTACCGGTCGTGTTCTGTTGCTGCATCTTCATGACCATGTACATCTGGGCTATTTGATACTGCATTTTGAATATGCTGTTAGAATTATTGGATAATCATGTTATCCATTGTAGTCAAAACGTTTTCTAAGCCATAAATGTATAAATTGTTCACTTAATTTACCTCTTCTAGTGACAGCGGCATGGTTATCCGACTTCAATAATCCCCCATTGAAATTAAGGAAAACTCCCAATATATAGAAGCAAAGTTCTAACGCATACAAAAAGACTAAAATGAGCTTTTCCTTCCAGTTCCACAAAACAATTGACCATAAGTTGAATGGCATACAATTATTTGAGCCTCCTAATTTCAAAAGTAAAACATACAGTTTACCCCAAAACAATACAACAGAAGATTTTGGCAATATATATATATATATATATATATATATATATATATATAGAAGAAATGAGTAAAGCATTGAAAGTAAATTTCATTGGTTTTTGAAAGAAACGGAAATCTCTCTTTTATCGTCTGGATCGTCAATCTTTCATTTCTGAAACCCAGAAAGTACCTGGATGATTACAGACTCGAGAGACAACTAATAAACTTAGATTGATAAGAATCAACGTAAATTGCTATAAAGAACATCTAATACCAAATTCCAGAATACAATCTTAAACAAACAAACACTGAACGTGCAACAAATCAAAATCCAAACTTTCATAAGTCTCCACATCAAATTCTCTTAAAAAACCAAACAAAAGCACCAAAATATGAACTTTTCTTAAATTAAAAAGAAAAAAACTTAACAAAAATCGAATGAGATAAACACCATAAAGGATACAATTCCTTAATCTGAACCATATCTTCTCAGCTTCTTCAAACTCCACAGAAAGTATCCAATGCGTGGCTCTCGGCGTGCGCTTCGGAACAGATAAAAAAGAAAACCAGAGGAGATGAAAAATACTCTCTCTATCTCTCTTCTTTTTTTTTTTTTTTTTTTTTTTTATTTATAAATTATGAGTTGGCGAAAAACCAAGAAAGAAACAACTCCGTTGTGATTCGCGATTTCCGATGATGATGATGACAAAGAACTGCACGCACAACGATGCACGACGTTTCGTTTCGCACAGAGATTATGGCGTTTCGGATTCAGACTCTGTTGGGTCTGTTCTGACTTCTGACGGGCAGAGGAGAAGAGGACTTGGTTTTGGTCCGAGCCTTTTTACGCCACTTACGTTACGCTTCGCGTTGATTTCTTTTGACTTTTCTTGGTTCCATTAATGTGGTTCGAGGACTTTGACGGGTTGATACGGTGTCGTTCTTTAGCCGTGGAAGGAAAAAGGACAAAGACGCGTCTGGTTATGAAGGGGGGTGTGTGGAAATATCCGTCCCTTTGTTTTGTGGTTGGATTCGGCTGACTTCCTTGTCCGTTTCGCAGCCTTATTTTTAATTAATTTAGGGGCCACGTCAACGTAACAAGATATTCAACACTTTCCAACACCGCCCATCATTAAATAATTTTATTATTTTTATTATGTTTTTTTAGACTGGATTGGTTTACTCTTTACTGGAAATCTTCATCATTGAAACACTTGGTTCCTTCTTCTTTTTTAGGGAAATCCCTTTTGTATTGATAATAAAGATTGATATATATATATATATATAACAACAATTATTAGAAAAATCTTATATTTCCGGGATCTGGCAACTACAGCAATCGAATAAATATAACTTTTTATTTAAAAAAAAATATAATTATTAATAGATTTACATATTTTATGCAAAATGTAATATCATATTCTTGCTGTACGTTATTAGTCTTGTATTACAAATATCATTTTATAGAAGATGTTTGACATTAGATATTATTATGTAATTATATAATTAGAATTTAGTAATGATCCGTAACGCTATGTGATTTTTCATTTTTTGGTATTGGCTAATCAAACAAGTAAACAGTCAAAAGATAAAAGGAACTCAATTTTTCAAAACTTTACATCAAGTTCATTTGAAACCCCATTTGGCATCACTCTTTAATAGAAGATTTTACCCCCTTCCATTTCTTTCACAATTAAACTTGTTATTTAACTTTATATCCTCTTTAATTCCAGCAAAATTGAACTTCATACTCCGTGTAATCCATTTAAAGTGTGTTTAGATCACACATTTTATTGTATATCGTTTTCCAATACAATATAATATGTATTCATATAAATCGTATATTTCATAATAATACACCTCTATTTGAGCATAAATCAACTCAAAAAACTATTCATCCAATATTATTATTTTATTTACTTTTACCTATTATTACATCACACATTTCTCTTTCTCACCAATACATAGAGGGACTATTCAACTATAATCAATCCAAACACATATTTTATTTAAAATACAATACTTAAAGAAAATATCTAAATGCATATTTCAATATATGTTACATTTGAATATATTACAAAAATGGATGTGTAATCTAAACCATTTATTAGTTACATTACAATTCCAAAAAAAAAAAAACTGAGATGGGCTAGTCCTAAGACACAAAGAGCCTAGTCTAGCCCAACTTCTCCAGCCAACCGTGGGCCCAAAACTTTAAATAGGCGTAGATTCAAAACATGGGCCTAACCCGTACCTCAAAAGACCCAATTGAAATATTCACAGACAGAGACGGTTGTGAAAAACCCTAATAATCTTACAAGCTTGATAATAGCCACCCCCCTTTGTTTTAGTTCAGTGCATCAGTGACGACAACAACAACAGCAAACATCCAACAAAATCTCACTCTAAGTGCCCGACTATCCTTTGCCACCTTTCTTCTTCCTCACCTCACTACTCTCTCTCTCTGTAACTCAGAACTTCCAGCTTCTGGTTCTGCTTCTCTGCTTCTCTGCTTCTTCCATTTCCGACTGTACCGGACCGAACGCGTTTGCAGGGGAGAGACGGAGAGGGAGAGAGAGAGAGGGGCAAGAGGAAGATGAGCCATTGCATGAATCGCTGCGAATACCTATCCTCGAGCTCCATTTTCTTCCCTTCCAAGCTCCATTCGTCGAAATCCAGCACCTTTAGCTTGCTCTTCGGCTCCAACAAGCTCGGCGGGAGGAAGGCTTTCGCGGCGCCTCTGAAGCTCCGGCCATGGCCGACTCAATTCGTCCGATTGAACAACCCCAGCTTCCGAGTCAACTCGGTTCGGTGCGAGAAAGGACTCTCCGACGACGCGGCGCCGATGAGTCCGCCCAAGGTCGGTAAAAGAACGGACTTGAAGAAGATCATGATTCTCGGCGCCGGGCCGATTGTGATCGGCCAAGCCTGCGAGTTCGATTACTCGGGGACTCAGGCCTGTAAGGCTCTCAAGGAGGAAGGGTTCGAGGTTGTTTTGATCAACTCGAACCCGGCGACGATCATGACCGACCCGGACTTGGCCGACCGGACTTACATTACGCCGATGACGCCGGAGCTTGTCGAGCAAGTCCTCGAGAAGGAGCGCCCCGACGCTCTCTTGCCGACAATGGGAGGCCAGACGGCGCTGAACCTCGCGGTGGCGCTGGCCGAAAGCGGCGCGCTGGAGAAATACGGCATCGAATTGATTGGAGCGAAGCTTGACGCGATAAAGAAAGCTGAAGATAGGGATTTGTTCAAGCAGGCGATGAAGAACATAGGGATTAAGACGCCGCCGTCTGGAATTGGAACCACGCTCGATGAATGCATCGAAATCGCGAATGAAATTGGAGAGTTTCCTCTGATTATCAGGCCCGCGTTCACTTTGGGCGGTACCGGCGGCGGAATTGCGTATAATAAGGAGGAATTCGAGACCATTTGCAAGGCGGGGCTCGCGGCGAGCTTGACGTCGCAGGTGTTGGTGGAGAAGTCCCTGTTGGGGTGGAAGGAGTACGAGCTTGAGGTTATGAGGGATTTGGCTGACAATGTGGTGATTATATGTTCGATTGAGAACATCGATCCTATGGGAGTTCACACAGGGGATTCGATCACTGTTGCTCCGGCGCAGACTTTGACGGACAAGGAGTACCAGAGGCTGAGGGACTACTCTGTGGCGATAATAAGAGAAATTGGGGTTGAATGTGGTGGTTCAAATGTGCAGTTTGCAGTGAACCCAGACGACGGTGAGGTGATGGTGATCGAGATGAACCCGAGGGTGTCCCGGTCGTCGGCTTTGGCATCGAAGGCTACCGGTTTTCCCATAGCAAAGATGGCTGCCAAGTTATCGGTGGGATATTCGTTGGACCAGATTCCAAATGACATTACCAAGAAGACGCCTGCTAGTTTCGAGCCTTCCATTGATTATGTGGTGACAAAGGCAAGTAACAAACTTTATTTATTTATTTCATTTTTTTTAATCATTGCCATTTAATACATTATTCATCAGTTAGAGAAAAATTTGATTGCTTTGCTTGTGTCTTGAAAGTTTCAGTATAGTTTACTTATGGTAACTCCATGGATGATATATAGGAAGAAAGGGGAAAAATAGTGTTTTTTCCCCTCTAAGGTTAGGGTGCCCTTCTCTGGAGGCACTATGTATTGAATAAGAGCAGTATGTAAACTAGCTTTTAACTGTTTTCTATCGTGTTTACGCAGCAGTTGCCTTTTAGAATTTAAGTATAGCATCTAAGAAATAAGTGGTAACCTTACTATCACAAAACTCTATTTTTTCTTAGGTAAAGAAGACTTTTGTGCATCTTCACAGTAATTTGATAATAGACGGTGCCTCTAGTTCTTATGTTCAAATCAGATAGTATATGAGCGGGAAGAGTGAGCTGGAGTAGGTATTAGGTTCGTGTCGTGTGATTAAATAGGGGTCTGATTCAGGTTCCTTGATACTTTCAAAGGCAACGATTTTCTGTTGTTAAGTCCCTCTCTCCCCTCTTCTTTTTGGTTGGAGCTAAGTCCTTATGTATCAGATATTGCTGGTATTTCAACTGACATTTTTAAACTTGTGGAGGGGTGCTTTTTCAATCGTGAGATTGGTCTGCCGTGATTGTTGATT
Source organism: Ficus erecta (assembly GCA_008635985.1). Classification (NCBI taxonomy): domain Eukaryota; kingdom Viridiplantae; phylum Streptophyta; class Magnoliopsida; order Rosales; family Moraceae; genus Ficus; species Ficus erecta. Next base: position 6,175,593 of record BKCH01000002.1, read on the forward strand.
CTGGACATCATTGTTCTCCAAATTTTGGTATAATTCAACTATTAGCTACTAGATTTGGTGAAAGTAATATTTTGACCAATCAATAAACTTTTGAATATCTTCTTACCATTTTATTTGGTTTATATTTTTGTTTGTTTACTTATTTCCACACATGTTGATTGCGCAGATCCCTCGCTTTGCATTCGAAAAATTCCCTGGTTCACAGCCGCTACTGACGACGCAGATGAAATCTGTTGGTGAGTCAATGGCACTAGGTCGTACGTTCCAAGAATCCTTTCAGAAGGCAGTACGATCTTTGGAATGTGGCTACTCTGGATGGGGTTGTGCAAGGGTTAAGGAACTTGATTGGGACTTGGACCAGTTGAAGTATAGCTTACGTGTCCCTAACCCAGAGCGCATCCATGCCATTTATGCTGCCATGAAGAAGGGGATGAAGGTTGATGACATTCATGAGCTGAGTTACATTGACAAATGGTTCCTTGTGCAACTTAAGGAGCTAGTAGATGTGGAACAGTTCCTTCTGGCTCGGAACTTGTCTGATCTAACGAAGGATGACTTTTTTGAAGTGAAGAGGAGAGGTTTCAGTGATAAGCAGATAGCTTTTGCCACTAAATCATCTGAGAAAGAAGTTCGGTTGAAGAGAATATCTTTAGGTGTTACTCCATCATACAAGCGTGTAGATACCTGTGCCGCTGAGTTTGAGGCCAATACTCCTTACATGTATTCTTCTTATGATTTTGAGTGTGAATCTGCTCCCACCCAAAGTAAGAAGGTTTTGATTTTAGGTGGAGGGCCAAATCGTATTGGCCAGGGGATTGAATTTGACTACTGCTGTTGCCACACGTCCTTTGCCCTTCAGGTTTGTGCTTCTTTTTTTGTTTTTTTTGTTTTTTTGTTCTACTTATGGTTAGACAATTGTAATTTGTGGCGTCATATCTTTGATGTTTCATTGTTGACTTTAAGTTATGTCTTACCCGTTACTACTCTTCTTGTTTTCAGAAAGCAGGATATGAAACAATCATGATGAATTCAAATCCTGAAACAGTATCCACAGATTATGACACAAGTGATCGTCTATATTTTGAACCTTTGACAGTTGAGGACGTGCTAAACATCATTGACTTGGAACGTCCTGATGGCATTATAGTGCAGTTTGGAGGTCAAACACCCCTGAAGCTTGCTCTTCCTATCCAACACTATTTAGATGAGCAAAAGCTTGAATGTGCCAGTGGGAATGGGACTGTTCGCATTTGGGGTACCACACCAGATTCCATAGATGCAGCAGAGGACAGGGAAAGGTTTAATGCAATCCTAAAGGAGTTAAACATTGAACAGCCAAAAGGAGGAATTGCCAAGAGCGGAGCTGATGCTCTTGCCATTGCCACGGACATTGGATACCCAGTTGTTGTCCGACCTTCCTATGTATTGGGTGGCCGGGCTATGGAGATTGTATATACTGATGACAAACTTGTGACATACCTTGAAAATGCCGTGGAGGTGGACCCAGAACGTCCGGTTCTTATCGACAAATATTTATCTGATGCCATTGAGATCGACGTTGATGCACTCGCTGACTCACAGGGTAATGTTGTGATCGGTGGAATTATGGAGCACATTGAGCAGGCTGGGGTCCATTCTGGTGACTCTGCGTGCTCTATTCCAACAAAAACCATCCCTTCTTCTTGTTTGGAGACAATTAGGTTGTGGACTACAAAACTGGCCAAAAGACTAAATGTGTGTGGCCTCATGAACTGTCAGTATGCAATTACAGTATCTGGAGATGTCTTCATACTTGAGGCAAACCCTCGAGCTTCCCGTACAGTCCCATTTGTGTCCAAGGCAATTGGACATCCCTTGGCCAAATATGCTTCCCTGGTCATGTCTGGAAAGTCTCTTTATGACATAGGTTTTACAAAAGAGGTAATCCCTGCTCACGTGTCAGTGAAGGAAGCGGTTCTTCCATTCGAGAAGTTTCAAGGTTGTGACGTGTTGCTAGGGCCTGAGATGCGTAGCACTGGTGAGGTGATGGGTATTGATTTTGAGTTTCCCATTGCATTTGCCAAGGCTCAAATAGCAGCTGGACAGAAGCCTCCACTTTCGGGGACTGTGTTCCTGAGCTTAAATGACTTGACCAAACCCCATCTTGAAAAGATAGCAAAGGCTTTCCGGGGACTTGGATTTAGGATTGTTTCTACTTCCGGAACTGCTCATGTCCTTGAATTAGCCGGAATCCCAGTGGAGCGAGTGCTGAAGTTGCATGAGGGGCGGCCACATGCTGGTGACATGGTATCTAATGGGCAAATTCAGTTGATGGTTATCACAAGTTCAGGCGATGCACTCGATCAGATTGATGGACGGCAGCTGAGGAGGATGGCTCTTTCATACAAGGTTCCTGTAATAACGACAGTTGCTGGAGCTTTGGCAACTGCAGAGGCAATAAAGAGTTTGAAGTCCAGCACTATTAAGATGATTGCACTTCAGGACTTCTTCAACGTCGAGTCAGAAACCGAGCCTACTAAGAACTTCACCACTGTACAGCGTGCAACTAGTGCCTAGTGAGTGATAAATGCATCATCATCTGGGAAAGACATTTTAGCTATTTATCTTAAATTGGGTGGCGTGGATCTTTTAGCGACTGATTATGAGTTCATGTCTATATATTTTCTGCTAATCTGTCAAATTGTTGCTTTCGTTGTGATTGATCATTTTCTGTGTAACCACTTTGAGTGAAGTTGTTCAAGGTGATGAAAACGCAGGCTGATCTATAAATTGTGCCTGTGGACGGAGAGTGATCTACATTTTTGCTAGGGGAGTTTGTCCTTAAATTTTTGCTAGAAGAGATTGTTCCTACATTTGCCTTTTATGGAAAGTTCATGTCCACTTTTTTTCTTATTAGTCCATGACCCAGAAATGGCTCGCTGGAATATTTGATTGAACTGTTCAGATTGAATAGAACTTTTGGTAAAAAAGTTGGGAATTCCCCCATTACCCCAGCAGCTTTATTTAAATATACATACATACATACATACACACACACACATATATAATTTAAGGGGGAAGTATCTTGGAATCCCAAGTATCTTTTCTGAAACTATAATAAGAAAAGACTCAACACTGTTTTTTTATGGATGGTGATCAGTCAAGCCGAACCTACCTCAACTAAAATTATCAGGACTTTCTAGAGACTTAGAATGATTTTAATTGTCTGTGTAACGTTGCTAAGTTGTTTGGAATAATTCTGTTGAATGGTTGCTGGTATGCGAATATGGACATAAATTATTATTATCTAAAGATGCCTTGTTGGCCTTGTGTACAGGAACTCTTAAAAGTAATTCCACTGTTTTTGAAAGTGTATAGTTTCTTCTTTGGGTTTTTCACAAACAAATTTTTTTTTTCTTTCTCGATGAATAACAATTTTGCTGTTTACATGCATGAATCTTTCACTATATAACAGATTTGATAGAAGAAAATAATCGTTCAATTCGACGCTTAATATTGTTTAGCTGTAAAGTCTAATTATTATTTGACACATAGAACTTGAGTATTAACTTTTAGGATTTGTAAATTCGGTTGTTCTAGTTTTATTCATATACTAGGGTAGCTGTTTTTGGGGTTTAGTATAAAAGTTGGGCAAAGACGAGCACGTGGCTTGATCTTTGGAGATTTCATCTTGTAAATTCGGTTGCTCTAGTTTCTTTGTATATAGGGTTGCTGTTTTTTGGATTTAGTTGAGAAGTCACAGAAAGATACAAAGGGTGTGCGATTTTTTCTAGTAATCTTCTTCGTCATCATAATGAACTACTATTAGAAAGTTCAAAATGGATGTACTTTTCATATTGAAAATGAACCACTATGAATTTTATATGTTCTTATTTACTTATTTTCTTCTATGATTTAATTGTTCTCGGTGAATCTCAAAAAAAAAAAAAAAAAAAAACTAGGTGCATAAGTCTTGCAAAATGTTGTATCTTTTCAGTAAACTAGTTATATACAGAATAGACAAATAAGGATTAAAAAAAAAAAAAATCATGTGGCGTTGATTGGACCGTCACGTAGACAGTCAAGTGACTATGACATGGCTGTCATGTGGCAACGACCGAAGGGGTGATGTCTTGTTTTTGTGTAGTAGAAAAGATACAGAAAAGCTTGTTAAACCATAAATACTTCATTAAATTAAAGCAATTAGGGGGAATTTATGCTTCCGCAGCCAGCAGCCTCTGTGACAAAACATTCCTAAGATCATCAAACTTTGCACATGTCTTTGATTTTAGTGGCAGGATTTGGTCTCTGAGGCTTCTGTTTCCCATAACCCTATTAAATATATGGAAAAAAAAAAAAAAAAAAAAAGGGTCCACAATATTCAACCAAATAACCCCGTTCTTTTCTTGGCGCTATATAGATGCATTTTCTTGAGCAGGAAAATGACCCTTTGGGCTCAATCTTCCACTCCAAGTGCTCAAATTTACTATGTATCCGCAATTCTGGAGGGCTAAAAAGTCATTGAAAGTGGAAAGAGAGCAACGAATTTTTGGGGATCATCCAGACCATATCACTGTTAGCGGTCTCAGTGGGAGACTGCTTGTAGCAAAAACCGTGTGGGCCTTCCTGAAAACCAAACTGAGCCATGGGGAATTTCAAATAGGATCAAAACCAAAGCTCTCTAGAAAAAATTTGACAATATGGGCAGCAGTTTAAGGAACATGTCAGTTTGAAATTTTTGCACGGATTTCAGTTCAGAATCCACTAAGCGAACATGTCAGTTGTTCTTCCACTGGCGTTTTCTTATCTCAAAAAACCGTCACATTCTCTGCACATTTATGTGCTTGTGTACAACTTTTGGTTTGCATCATTATTAATCAATCCACCGCACGAACAGATGAAGGATTTGAAAACTCCGAGTCAAACTCTCGGAAGATGGGTCAGTGGTGATGGTGTTCGTTACAACACTTGGCATAAATATTATCCAACAATTAGGTTTCATTTATAATCTGGGGATGATTCTTGCCGAATTTGCATTTATTAAGTGTGCCAAGGATAATGAGTGCCTTCTTGAATATGTTGAAAGAAAAAGACGTTGGAAAAACTTATCTCTGTGACCAGCTTATGACTACTTCAAAGTACCAGTGCCGTATGATATCAGTGCACTTGAAAGAGTCTTTGCCACCAAATGGCCATTTAAACTGATTATGACGTTTCTAGATGTTAACCATATGCATTTATCTTTTACAGAGTCAAGTACAGCTGGCAACTTATATATATATATATATATTTATCATATAGAGAATTAAATGATATATTTATTGTCAAAATCTTCTTTTTTTCCCAGTTTGAATGATGGGAAATGAGGTGGGTTTTTAGTAGGATTGAAGAAACAAAGTAAAAAAAGAACCCGATTTGAGTTTACACCAGTCTGCTTGTACTAATTTGAACTCAGCTTTAACAAAAAGCGAACTTTCTGAAAGTGAAGGAGGAGGAGGAGATTAGGAAAAGCAAAGAATTGGCTGTATGTTTTTCCTCTTGTTAAGGTCCACACGCAAATGACTCTTTGGAAAGGATTCTTTTGTGTGTGGTGGAGATGGAAAATACTACCAAAAAAAAAATATTCATAGAATGAGGCACAAGTCCAACTGCTTCCACCTCAAAGTCACAGCTCTGTTCTTTTTTTTTTTTTTTTTTTTTTTAATAATTTTTTTGGGGTGGAAAACTTGGTCACTTTCTAGATCGAAAACCCCGTTAAAAAAAATGGAAATGGATGCCAACTTTATGAAGAATGAATGTAGATTTTTCAAAAAATAAGATTGTTTATTTGTAGATAAAATTAAAATTTTTTAATGTGAGACTCAGAATATTGGGCTGCAAATCGTCAATGGTAGCTTTGGACTTTAAAAAAAAAAAAATGAGCAGAGTTTTCTTACTTGCGCACAACGAGCTGACCAGCTCCTCACCAACTTTGTCCCACCCTTAACATTTTTCTTCAATTTATACTATTAGTATGTACATAAAATAAGTATAGGGTTAAATGTATTATAAAAATCTATATTTATAAATATATATACATATATGCAATTTATGTAACAATAGAGGAAAAAAGTGAACATATTGGGGGTCATTCTCAATAAATGGGCAGCTCATTAAGTGGGTAGTTAAGAGGAGAAGAAATATAGAGTAGTGTCTCAAAGGAGGCAGCAGGAACTCAATCCCCTCACCAACATTTGTAACTCTTTTTAACTAATTTAGCTCAAACTAAGCGACACATGGCATGTTGATAATGGCCACAAAAATGATTAGTTTCAAGTGTTGACCACTTGGAGTGGAGAATTTGGTGGTTAACTTGGGTTCTTCTTCTTCTTCTTCTTTTTTTAATAAATCAGAATTCAGAAAGAAAGAAAGAAAGAAAAAATTTCAACTAAAATTTGGAGTGACAAATCTTAAATGTTCTTCCCTAGTAATAAGAGGAACATTAGGATTAACACTCACACAGGGGTGAATGGGTTGGCAATGGTGGGTGCCTTTGCTAGGCTTCTCCCTTCCGTCCTCCTGGATTCGATTCCCATTGCTTTCCCTTATGCTTCGCTCTAGCTTTGGCTGTTGAAACATGGTTTGGTGATAGCAGGGTAAACCCCGGATGACTGACTGAGAGAAACTAGTATAAAGAACTCGTCTCCTTACCAAACCTAGGGAAAGGAATTCCTGCTTGTGGGGTTGAAAACCTGTAAATGATTGGGCCACTCTCAGATCCTTTTTTATTCACCAACAAAAAAAAAAAGGAGGAACATTAGGATTAGATTTATGTTCCATTCTTTGTAGGGCCCGTATATAGAAGAGGTTAAAGCAAAAGACTAACTACAATTTGTTAGTTTTTTTTTATTAACCCCTTTTCTTGGATTCTAATTCATTCAATGTATCTTCAACATAAACAAGTCATGATGATTTTGTGTAGGTTTTTGCTCCAATTATATACATGCCACGTATTAATTCTGTTAGAGCATCTCTATGGAGTGCCAAACCAATGTGCTAATACTAAATTTTGACATTTGAGTGAAAAAATTACTCTTTAATAAAATGTTATCTTTGATAATAAATTTAATAAATGATATACTTAAATTCGCCAACAATTATATGAAAATGTAAAATTTAATATTTGATTGTTATTGATTGGTGTATATTAATTTTTTCATCCACATATGTAAACTACATGATAATGTGCTACGATGATCATTCTTATTAAACCTCATAGAAATGTATTGCGAGTTGTTAGAAGTTTTTTCTATTTTTTTGTTTGTTTTAGTTGAAACTGAACGAGAACACGAGTCCAAGAAAATTGGGGTGGTGGAGGAAGACGAGAGAGACCCCATTTTTTCTCCAATTAATTGGAGGCAAAGAAAAGTTAGGCAATTGGAAAGGAATTTTCGGTTTCGGTGGAAAATGAAAATTTCTAGTATTTTACGATAGTGACGATTGTGGCAGTGGAAGACAAGTTTGAATGAAACTAGGTCCTTGAAGAGTTTTTTTTTTTTAAAAATAATAATAATAATAATATATATTTACAAAAAGATGAAAATATTAATAAAGGGTAAATACTTAAAAACAGAAAATAGAGACAAATAATATCTACTTGGGAAGTGGGAACTCAAGCTGAATGTGAAAACGTTGGGAAAGCAGAACAATAGAAGGGGGCATTAGTGCTGGATATTTGCCTTAATTAAAAAAGAAGATAGTTTTCTATTTTATATTGACAAATTTTCACACCAAATCTCTTCGTTTCACTTTTAATTAGTTTTTGCTCTAACCATTGACTTAACGCATGCCGATTTAGACAAATCCAATACCAGTTCCAATATGTTTTCCGATCAACTCTATTAAAAAATTTACAGAAAAAGAAAGAAATTCAGATCGTAACGAGAATAATTATGAGAATCATTTGATAGGGTATAAAAATATTCCCGACTAGTACAATACTATTTAAACGAATTTATCAGTTTTTCATAATTTGTTAATCGTGATTAGAAACACATTATTATTAAGAATACCTTATCACAAGAAGTTTCAATAATTAAAATAAATCGATGGACGAAGAATTTGTGTATCAGTGTATACATGATTTCATCCGCATAATCCAAAAAAGAAAAGTAAAATTACAAACCTAACGAAATTGAAGATGGAAAAAAAGGGTTAATGAGAAAAAATTAGCAGCAGCCAGCCACGTGCCACGTGAAAACTCCTTTTTTTCACGTAAAATAATTTTCAAACTTATCTTTCTTTCTTTTTTTTTATTATTTTTTATTTTGCAAATAAAATCATTTTCAAAGTTTCTGACATCATGTCGACGTTCGCCGCTTATCAAAGGCAGATTGATCAGCCTATTTATACCTTCCTTTGTGTTCACAAACAAACCCCACAATACCTTTCTCTTCTCCTCACTTCTCTCTTACACAGTTTATATATTTACACACTTTATTATATTCAATAGATATGGAGAGTAGTACCGAGACCAAGACCACTACGACCACCACTTCATCAACCATGGTTGGTTCTCAGTCTTCGAATTCTTCCTCTTCATCTCCTCCTCACACTCCTCCTCCGACTCCGAACCCGCCTGTCGTGATTAGCCCTTGCGCCGCTTGTAAGATCTTGCGGCGGAGGTGCGCCGATAAATGTGTCTTGGCGCCGTACTTTCCTCCCACCGAGCCGGCCAAGTTCACCATTGCGCACCGAGTCTTTGGAGCTAGTAACATCATCAAGTTCTTGCAGGTATAAATACATTTTATCTCTATCCTATGATTATGATTATGTGTGATTAAATTATTTATATCGTTGGTGATAGATATTTTCTTTGATGCTGAGCCACACCATGATATTAAGCGTTGTCTAGACGTATATCATAATAAACCTGAATCCAGCACCATGTGTTCGTATGGAATTGACTTCTTATAAATCCTAAATATATTAGCCCAAAATATATATATATATATATATGAATATCAATGGTATTGTGAATTGATTCGAAAGAATCCTGTTTTTGTTAGTGGGTACATGTGAGGACAAGACTATATGTATAGCTTTACATTGACAACTTCATATCCGTATACAAGTAGGGCTCTTTCCAAATATTATATATATATATATATAATACGAGGGTCAAATAATTTATTAGACAAGCGCAAGTGACCTAGCTTTTAGGTTACTTGTCACGTCTTTTAATAATTTCCTTTTGACCTGCTAATATATGGCAGTCCTAATTGCTATTTAGTTAGTTATTAAAGATCAAAATCGTGACAAAAATATTCGTTTTCGAGAAATTAAAACGTTTTTCATTGGCCTTCTAGTGCCGTGAGACTTTTGGGTGCGGAAACAATATGGAAAAAATTAATATGCATATATTCACATATACACACACACATACATATAACACATGGCGGGCCTAGCTAAGAGTATCAACTTTTCATCTGCCATTTTCCTTTGTCTGGAAGCATCAAAATTTAAAAAGTAAACAACCTACCAACGGATTGTTCACATACAATATTACAGCCTACGTTTAACAACCCCAGATTTGTTTTATTTATTTATTTATTTATTTTTTAAAGAGGAATATTATTCATCACGACTAATATAAAAAAACGTGCATTTTGGATCACTATAGGAACTCCCGGAGTCTCAGAGGGCGGATGCGGTTAGCAGCATGGTGTATGAAGCGAGCGCAAGGATTAGAGACCCCGTCTATGGGTGCGCGGGGGCGATTTGCCAGCTCCAGAAGCAGGTTAGCGAGCTTCAAGCGCAATTAGCGAAAGCACAAGCAGAGGTTGTCAACATGCAGGGCCAGCAAGCCAACCTTGTGGCCTTCCTTTGCATGGAAATGGCACAATCCCAACAGGGAATTATGTCATATGATCATGATGGTTCTCCTCCTCATCCTCATCATCAACATCAACAAACACTTGACCACGGATTCAACAACAATAATACGACTTCTACGCCTCTCATGATCAACGGCAACCAAAACAATAATAGCCTGAATTTCCTTGATGATAACACTCTAGGCTCGTGGTGGGAACCTCTCTGGACATAATCATGATCATCATATATTTATATATATATATATATATATATATAATATTTATATATATAATCTTAAGGGAAGAGAGAATGTTCCAATGAAATTCTCCCAAGGAGAAGTTGATGGACAAGGAATATTTAATAATAAAAATTAAGTTTTGTATAATTACCTAATTAGTAGGAGTTGCGGTTTAATTTATCAAAAGGGAGGGAAAAAGATTAATGTGTAAGCTAACCCATCTACTTACTTTGTTAAACCTAGGCAAAGTAGATGGGTGTGTTTTTCCCTCTTTCTCCGTGTAATTTTTCCAATTTCAGTACTATTGCAGATAGAGAACAGATCAGTTTGTAGTAATTAAATTAAAAGGCCAATTATTATCTATATTCTGATTATCGAATCCTAAACCAACTTTTTGGTCACCTACTATAATTACTTTAACCATAATTGATATATATCTACCGGAACGAATTCCTCGTCAAATTACCAGCTTTTGACTCTAATTGCTCTTCCTTTTTCTTTTTTTTTTTTTTCTTTTTTTTTTGTGGTTATAAATATTGTTTCTCTTCAGTCAATTTTTTCTCGTGCAACTTTATCACACAAACAAGCACCATACATATGTGAAACACTTGTTCATGGAAAAAGAAATAAATTAAGTCTCGAATATTCTTATTTCTTTTTCCAGCTCCACTACGTGTGGATTTGACTAATTATTTAATACTGGACTAAATATTTATACAAACAAGCTAGATTTTTTTCCCCTAAAGAAACAAGCTAGATCATCTTAGATATTTATTTTGTGTGCGCGTAAAGACTGGTTTACACATGTACATAAATCGTCACATGCATTGCATGTATCAAAAGAAACAATGCCAAATTACCGGAATTGCTAAGTTTCCCGTAGTGGAAGTTAATCGTTTTCAAGGGGTTAATGATTGAAAACGAAACCTGATTTGATGAACAATATATGTATCTGGAAGTCACTACGCTGGCCTGTATAGTATATGGATAAAAAAATTATACGTATATATATATATGTATTTTTATCCAACATGATATGATATTTATTTACTAAAATGGCACGAAATACCATCATACATGATTGCTACACCCTTCTAACTCAATTATAGGGGTGTAATATTAAGAAATTTAGCATTATTATATATTAATTTTCAACATCATGACGTTAAGTAAGTGTCATGTTATGTTTTTCATTTAAATATATTATATTGGGAAAAAAGGTCCTTCCATAAAGGACTATAATTAAACAAGCCCTATATGTATTATAGGGAGAAAAAGAAAGAAATATTATCAGGATTAGTCTTACAGTAATTCTACTTGATTTTTCCTTCAAAATTAAGGTATGTTATTCAAATCCTCTTGTCCAAATCTTTATGTATAATTTACAAATACTTTTTAAGAATGAGAATCTTATCATTTTTTTTTTTAAACATTGTTAGCGCCTCAAATTCTATTAAACCAGTATATTTATACTTTCAGCTACTAGAAATTCTTCTTCTTTGACTTACCATATGTATGTTTTGTTTGCAAGCACTTTTTTTCTGCTACGAGATAAGATAATTAATGCGAAAGTACTTAATAAGTTTGACTTGACATTTTTTTGATAGAGTAAATTACATGAAAATAGACTCTTGAGTCCCCTCCAATGTCTAATCTCTCGACAAGTGCTAACTAATAAAAGTACATTTGCGTTCCTCATTTAATAACCAGTAGCCAGTCTTCTCAACACAAACCCAATAAATAAAAACTCAGGGAAAAACTTATGATCAAAATTCTATTCTTATCCTATAAGTAGTACTATTATTTTAGTCATTGAATCAATATATGATATATATGTTTGTAAGAAGTTTTACCTTATAAATTTTTAATATGAATATATATAAATAAAATTGTTAAAAAATTAATTTAACAGTTAAAATAATAATGTTTATCAATAAATAAAGATTTAGTTTTTATTATAAATTATCTTTAGCTTCGAAGGTTTTAGTACCCAATTAATATTGTTTATCAATATTTGTGGTCAATGAATTCTCTTTACAGAGGAAACATTCTTCAATTTTTCCCCATTCCCACAAAGAAAACGGAGAATATATTGCATCTTGATACATTTACCAAAATCTCCATTGATTGTCTTATTTTTTAACCCTTTTCTAATATAAAAATGCAAAAAAAAAAAAAGTCTCTAGTGTGATAATTTAGCAAACACTACGCGCTTGTAATTAATTAGTTATTACTACACATGTCCCTGTCTGAGTGACAAAAGTTGCAAATTCTCTTTCTTTCTTTTTTTTCCCCGTGACAATAATCATGGTGAAGAATATTATAATTAAGCCAACGAAGAAATTGGCCCCATTTATTTGTTTAATCACTTCTTTTTTCCATTTCAGGTAACAAGATTGACATGTACAAGTGCCCTGTTGATGTTTGGTCATCCATTGAGTTTCTTTGCTAGTGATGATATAATTGGAATATATATATATATATATGTATGTGTGTGTGTGTGTGTGTGTATGTATAAGGTCCCTCCAAACGCGTTTGGGCCATAATTGAAATCATGTGCACTTCACGTGCGTGAGTTGATCTTAAAGTACTCATAGACCAACCATGTATCATCACCTGTCGGCAATCCATTTGATTCTCTCTGTCTCTATATATATGTATATACATATATACATATAAATATCTTTCTATCTCTCTCTAAAGGGTCAACAAAATCTGAATGTCTCATCCAACATGCCATAATTTCTATGCTTTAACGGGAACATATAGTCTATTTTTGACCCCCAAAAAATATAGTACCTCTCAAACTATAAGTATGATCACATTAACTAAACCACCTCAAAACTCTTTATACATATAAGATTCACTTCTTTATTTACCTTTTCTGTTTTAATGATTTTCATTTGGTTTGAAAGGTAATTTAAACATGTAGCCGAAATGAGTTTGGAAGTCAATGCAACAATGATCACTTTTGTTTTTTTGTTTTTGTTTTTTTTTTTTTGTTTTTTTGTTTTTACTATAGAGATGGACAAAATTCTTGTGTGCACCAGCTAAGCTAGCGAGTAGTCATCATTTTAAGGTGGAAACCATGGACCCCAAATTAACAAGTACTGTAAAAGGAGATTGGAACCTTAAATGGGATGCTTAATTAATATTTTTATTAGTTTTTTTTATATAAATAATATTATTTCGTACTACATGATATATAATCAGTAGGGTAAAATCGCAGTAACAGCTACAAGTTCCATATATAGGAAAGGGTAAATTCCATTTTTAGTCCCCGGACATACAGGCCGAATCCCTTTTTTTTTTTATCAATAATTTCGAAAACATCTCGTGTTAAGTTTCAAGTTAGTCATTTTGTATATTTTGTATATCTAATTGTTAAATTCTCAATAAAAAAGACATAATGATATGTTGATTTCACTTAGTAGGACTAATTAATTTTACGTGCGCTTTTTTTCGTCAAGATTTTAAAATTATATGAATAAAAGTACTAATTTAAGACAATTTTGTATGTTAGAGACTTCTTGTCAGACGTTTTAAAAATGGAATGAATATGAAATTCGACATACAACTCGGGGATTAAACCCCAAAAATAGAAAAAAATTACATTAGGATCTAAAAAATGGAAAGTAGGTAGCGATACTAGCTAGGAATCCCCTTGTACATAGATATCATGTATATATCCTTTAGTGTTAACTAGATCAAAATGACATTTCTTAAAATTTGCTTAATTATAAACATACCAATTGTAGCTTTTGTGTTAACCATTTACTGGGGTAAACATAATTATATATTAGCAAAAAAAAGTTGTAATGATATTATAAATCTTGTTAATTAATGAAGAAACGTCACAAAATTGCTATGACATCACTCTATCAGTTAATTACTAATAATGCTTCGTTTGGTAAATTAGTTTAACTCCAACTAAATTATACTTTTTCATCTTAATTTTTGTTTTTTTTTCTGAAAAGTCAACAAAATTTATAACTAGTTTTTGAAAAATTAATCAACTCCAATTTAAAATTTTCATTTTAAACTAACTTACCAAACAGAGGCGAAGAATGATCAAGCATGTAATTTTTGTTTTTTTGGAATTTGGAATGGAGGATTCGACCTCTACACTTTTAATTTTTGTTTATGCTTGCAACCGCATCAAGCATGTAATTTTGAAGCCCCCTCAAAAAAAAAAAAAAAAAAAAAAGTTGCGCGCGCACATATATGTGAACGTGAATAACCCTATATAGCCACCCATAATCATATAGTTGCTTGTCCAAGTCATAGCTATATATATACACACACATATATAGTCAAAAATTACGCAAGAAAAATAATAACAAGACAAAGATAGAAGTAAGAAATTGAGTTAATTTTTCTAAAATCCGCGTGAAGTTGCATCACTTGTATCCAATTATATGTAGGACCATCAATTGATTTAAGACTAATGCAAATATTGATTTCTCTAATAGAGGCCACGCGGGGTTCTTTTAACTAGATACTAATAAGTAATCGTCAATTAAATTCACTAACGCCATATATATTTTTCGTTAGGCTGCGTTTGACAATTAAGTTTAACTCCAACTAAACTGTATTTTTTCATATCAGTTTTGTCTTTTTTCTGACTAGTCAATAAAAATTATAACTACTTTTTAAAAAGTCAATCAATTCCAACTTAAAAATTTCATCTTCAGTCGACGAATCAAATGCTAGTTAGAATTACTGATGCGTTTATTTCATGCATGTGGCATGCTAGTCTTCTCCTCTTACCCATGCTCGAGAAAGTATGTTTTTTCTGGTGAGTAACACGTGACTTCTCTTTTCTTTCAATTTCTAATTGAACAATTTCCTTTGTGGGGACTTCAAAAAGAGTATAATTGTTCACGTAAGGAATTCCGAGATAGGTTAGTAACGTACCTGTAAGATATAATTGCATACCGTCAAATTTTAATTTATAAATTTGATCAATTCAAAACTATATAATACATGTCTCTACCACATGTATAGAGTTTGAATAATAAAAATTTTAGATTAGATTTTTTATTTTTTTTTGGGAAGGGGAGTTTTTCTTTTCAATTTTTTTTTTTACTCTATGCAAAAAAATTTTATTCATGTACAAAATAAAATTTCATACTAACTGTATCATAAGATGTAGAGTTTCAATCTTCTTACTCTCACATTTAGAAAAAAGAAAGTAATAATTTTTACAACATAAGATAATTGCTAGGTCGACATGTGGCAGCCATTGCTAAATTGAAGGGGAAAAAAAAAAAAAAAACTTAAGATACTATCGATATTAAACATCATTAACAATAATAAATAGGTTCCGTTTGTGGGTTTCGGATCGTTATTAAATTACCCCTATCTTTTATTAGCTAGTGGTTGGTGGGTCGCTAAATTACCCCTGCTATGGATGCTACATCACATTTTCCTCAAAAATCATGCACGTGCCCGAACACTGCTCTGACCGTTACGTACTCCTTTTTTTCTTTCAAAACTTATAATTTCTACCGTTCCTAGTAATTCCTACTGGTTTTTTACATAGAATAAGTCGGTACTTGCAGTAGTACTGCATGCGTGACTCATGCGGCCATAGCAGATTATATTTAGTCCAGTCAAACAAAACAAAAACAAATTTTCACCACGTAGATCTGTTTGGTATATATGATAGGACTACATCAGATACGATAACATTAATGGATTAAATTGGAATATATATTAAATGATATAATTGAATTGTAGCTAGTATATATTATCCTATGTTTGACATCAATGCATATAAGCATTTTTAATCCACTCCTCATGTATGAGATAATCAAATCTCCTAGAAGGGGATTAAGTTACGGAATGGATATATCTTATCCAGTTTAGTCTTTTAAAATTTCTAACTAAATAGAGGATTAATATTTAATTCAGTCCTATCATCTTTAATCATGTGCATGAATTATTACAAGCCTATATGTACTTATTACTATATAAATTAAAGTCTCATATCCGACAGTTGTAATATTATGTATAACAACTAGTTGATTAACATATAATATTATGCATAATTGTATGTGATATGGTACTATTTGTAACTATTAATACAAAGACATGTATCACTAAAATACATTGTATTGGAATTAGCCGGTTATTATATTAATGTTAAAAATAGTTATAACAAGTGACGTTTTATAAAACACCAAATATGCGACTACGAGAATCTTAGATTTATAAATACATATAGCTAATACACTCTGCTTTCTACATGATCCTTCTTTTTTCTTGTTTTGCGAGGATCTCATTGGCTAAAAAATTTCAAATATAGCCCATAGAAGCCAACAAATTATCAGTCCACAAGCTAGTACGAGTTTCTAGAAGGAACAGCTAGCATGATATACATATTTCCTTAAATCATTATATTTTTATAATCCCACCAATATATAAGTAAGTGCATATGATTTTAATTTTTTGAAAAATGAGGATTTATTTATGTGTGCGTACACACGCATGCATAAACGAGCCCTTAATACATACATACATGCCGTCATTATGTCAAAGAAAAATATATGCTCTGCACAAAAGTATTAAAAATATACATGAATTTTTATAAACTTCTCTAGTAAAATGAACTCTAAGACCATGAGAAAGAAAGCGCGCGTCACAACAAATTAGCCATCTCTTTGTAGCAGCTATTATGGAATATTTTTTTATGGGTTTCGAACATTAATTTTGGTGCATGGCTCAATAATGTGATGTGCACGTCAAATATATATATATGTGTGTGTGTGTGTGTGTGTGTGTGTGTGTGTGATTAGCAAAAACATACAAAGATATGTAGTGGGTGTCGAAATCAATCATACATACGCGCACATAAAATATGAATAATAAACGCGTAAATCTATGTGTGTGTATTATGCATTCATATTGATCATATTTTGTGATAAGTTTGCAGTAAAAACATTAATATTAGTTAATAATTAAGCCAAGATATTATGAATGTTAAATACTGTGGTGGGTTAGATCAATCTACATCGTTGCCATTAGTGGTATTAGGTTAAAGCTTAACTTAAGAGGTTACAACCTAACCAAACTTACTGAAAAAAAAAAAAAAAAAAAGTGTTAGGATAGGACTAGAAATAGGTAGGAGAGAGAGCCATATGTTTGAAATACAACAAACAATAAACAATATTATATATAAGAATATGAACAAGACAACAAAAAAGCAACACATTTTTTTCTTACACAAATTAAAGGGAGAGACACAAGACAAACTTCAAAAGATCGAACGAGTTTAGTAGCAAGTCTTATCCATGTTTGAAAACAATAAAAAGAAGATATTGTAACCTAAAAAAATGCTACATGAGAGAATATGTAATGGGAATACAAATAATTATTTTTAATTGATATTATATATGCATGAATGTGGAGACTCCACTTTTTCCTTCTTTTTTTTTTTTTTTAAACGATGACGTCGACCACACTAGAAGCCCCCCCTTTTTTTTCTATGTTTTGTGGATATTACAAGTTCCTACCATTTTTCTCACTTTTCCATGGATGAATGTTCTCTTTTTTTTGCAAATTGGAATATCATTTTCTTGCTTTTTCTAACAAGGTTGGTGATTAAAAAGTAGAGATGCCATTGTCAATGTGACAACTAATAATATTTATAAGATTTTATACCATACTACTCTCATCAGTACTGATCACTGGCATATTGGCCGCGCCCCTCCCTATAAGAAAGTGTTCTTTAGACAATTTTTTTAGAGATCAAAGTGGTTTTTTTTTTTTTTCATGTATACCATAATTCATATATACTTGTACATTATTTCAGAGACAAATAAATTCATAGAAATATATTTTGGAAATTAAGTAAATTTAATATTTTCAAAATTAAGTGGTGATATGTTTTATTAAAAAAAGAAAAAGAAAAAGAAAGAAAGCAAAGTAAAGAAACAAGAAAAATGTGATAATTAAAGGTGGCAAATATCACCATGCCACGTTATAGAAAACACACAAGGATGAAATTACTTACATATATGTATATGTATATATGACCGCATGCTTTCGATGAATCTTGTGATAAAATCATGAATAGAAAATTTAAGTTAAGATCAATTCATATATTAATATAGATTATTCTGTTGAATAATGCCTACCATAATTCAATATTTTTTACCTTTGGTTCATTTATTTTGTATGGTGCACATGCGCAGCAAAATCATTGTTTTGTTACCGATTTGTTAATTACCAATAACAAATAAAAGATAAATGCATATATACTCATTGAAAAGAACCTCGACCTTATTAGTAAGTTTATTTGAAAGGAAACTTAAACCTCTTAAAACATCAAAATGCATAAATAATCATCCCCACTCCTTTCATATCGCATTCAATGATTTAAATACAGAGATTCCTAATTACTTTATCCCACAAAAAAAAAAAAAAAAAAAATCGCATACACACTATCCCACAAAAGCATAACTGGTTCTACTAAAGATAATATCTAAAATTAGGGATCAATATCCTATGGCTTGTACAACTGACTATTGACTCTTTCAATATGAAATGTTAGACCACACTTCCGAGTTGATATCCATAACGATTAACATTGTCGACACTAATCCAACTATAGCCCTTGTCACCTGGCAACTTCACTCAATCGACTATCAATAATATTCGATATTTTGCGACTTTACTAATACATCTTCATCCAATTCTCATGCCCGGCTCTAATGCCAAATGTTACGAATCCATAACTAGCTAATAAAATAAATGATCAATGTCGGCTTACTTGAGGTAACCTCGACCTCCATTGTTGCGTGAAATCTCGCAAGTGTACGAGTGATACAAGTAATAAAGTGATAAGTAAGGTTGTCCATCCGAAGAGGATTGCGTTTAAATTTAAGTTAATTACTGAAACTCATTAACGCTAGGATTATTTGAACGACAGATTGAAAAATAACAAAAATGCAAATTAAACTAAATAAAGTAAACTAAAGTGACCAAACAAAATCAAAGAAATAAAAAAGACACAAACAAACAATATTCTATGGTTTTGACTTCACTTTATCTTTCATATGTTTTTCCTATTAAGAAATTATTAACTAGTCTCAATCAATTCATTAATCGAATGCTCAAAATTAACCTCACTACCTCTCCCAAGTGTCAAATGAGATTATATGCATAAGAGTCCAAATTGATATCCCTATATAACTTGTCTACCGACATATTCATTACGCACACCCTTATTTGATAGCAAAGTGTCATTGGCCTCCCGAACTCAACACAACTAAGATTATATTTTCCAAACCGATAAATGAATTAATCTCTCCCGAGCATTAAAATTCATAAATCAAATCAACTAATTTATTTTCTAACAAATTAGAAGCATTAAGCATAGAAAACACAAATGAATTGAATAGAGACTTCATTAACAAGTAACCAAATATTTATTAAAACATAGTTTACGTAAAGTTACATCAAGCCCTAGAACGAACAAAATACACAAAACCCATAAATGAAATCAAACACAAAATTAAGCAAATCAAGAGTTCAAACATCATCCCGACTATAAAAATAAAAGAGATAAGGAAAAGAAATGAAAACCCCAATCATTGTTTCCACAAATCTTCAAATTTTTCACCAATTTCTTATCTTCTCTTTTTGTTCTTCAAATGTCATCTCCCTTCAAATTTGTTGAAAATAAAGTCTAAAACTAAAAATAAAAACTAATTCCAAAATCTAAAAATCCTGCACTCCTATTTTTTGACTATTTTCTATTTTTTCCATTTTTTTTTTCTTTTTCTTCTTCATTTTCTCTCTTCTTTCTTCTTTTGGGTTTTTGGCCCCGTTCTTAAGTCTCGACCTCCCAGCCAAGTTCTCCTTCTTTTCTCCCTTTTTCCTTTCTTTTTCTCTCTCTCTTTCTTTTTTTTTTTTTTTCTTTTCTTTTCATTTCTTGCTTTAACAACAACCGGCGTGGCCCCCCGCCACTAGCAATGGATCTGGCAGACCTGTGAGTGGGGCTGACACAGAGACGCATGGCGGCTTCTCGCTGGGCAAGGGAGGCCAGCTCACGGAAGTATGGTGGAAAGTGCGGCAATGGATCGCTAGCCCTGTTGTAGAGGGACACGTAGCGCTCCTGATTATTGGTGATTATAATTCAAATTTTAATTCTTTTTAGGTTATTTGATGACCGTTCTGCTCTCAGTTTGAAACCAAAATTCCCGTTTTGTTCATTTTCACCTAATTAATCTACACAAATTAGAAAATTAATTATTTAGAAGGGTAAATCAATAACAACATATTAAATTTAATATTAACCTAAATAAATTACACAAAATTGAATAAAATAACAAAAACTATTCTAAATTAAAAATAAGTAAATTAAACACAATTAACTTAAAATTAATTAAATTGCTCAAGAACATAGCTAACTTATATACGTAAAAAAAAAAAAAAACTTTATTTTATAGAGTTATCACTCCATTATTTAAAGGAACCTAAACCGTACCTTTCAAGACATCAATATGTCACAAATAATCATTCACGCTGCTCATATTTTATTGGATGACTTAAATAAAGAGATTGCAACCTAAAAATAAAGGAACATTGTCTCATGGAACATAACGTGTTCTACTTATAAGAATAATGCTAAAAACTAGAGATAATATCAGATGACTTCTACAATTAACTATGACTATTTTAATTTTCAAATGAATAAATTTAGAGAATAAATGCATCGTTTATTTAAAAATGAAATGTGGAACCATAACAATTGCAAATACCATAAATAAAATTATCATTCCATTAAATTAATAGATATATTAATATATATATACTATAGTCTTGCAGATATAATCTAACGATAATTCGCACTTGACTCCTTAATTAGAAGGTATAAAGTTTGAATCTCCAATCCTCAACTTTAAAAAAAAAACAAAAAAAAACAAAAACAAAAACAAAACTCTCAACCTATGTATACAAATTTCTCAATTGGAATGCGTTTGATTATGGGGGAAATCAGAAAAATACCTAATTCTATTGTCCGTAGAGCCTTAGTGTACAAGAACCTGTAAATCTTCATTTGCATGATGTGTGTGTATACACACACATATATATGTTCTAAACTTAGTACTTATTTTATTTCACCAATTTATATTACTAGAGTCTCTCAAATTCAAAATGATTTAGAGTACAAAAAATATGCTACAACGTGTTTTGGGGTCAGCGCACGGATATTTTATATCATTGGACTTGAATCTAGCTAGCTATTTATCAATAAACGTCAATTTAAAATAATAATCTTCTGGAAATATAAGCATTTGAAACCAAAGTTTTGAAGTTAGTTAGCAATGATTCTTGACGAAAGTACACGACAGATTATTTCTTCAAAAAAGAAGGCGCAAGAACTTGATATATTATTTATGTTCAATTTTATCCGTCACTTCAAAAGAAAAAAAATTCATCAACTTTAGTACACAGGACAGATTATTTCTAAAAAAGAAGGCGCAATAACTTTATATTATATATGTTATATAATTTTAACTTCAATTTTATTCGTCAATTAAAAAATATTCAAATTTCGCATATGCATGAGAGGATGACAATAAATGTGTGTGTGTGTGTATAATGCTCCGCAGAATTAATTGCCCCGTTACCGAATTCTCCTTGTCTCATACAATTTCTCACTAACCTTTTTGGCTGCTTTCTCTTTCGATGTTCAAACACCATAATATAATTAAAAAATATCATTATCTAATTAACATATATATAGAGTCAACTATTGCTAGTATTGCCAAACTTCACAAGCATTTTTTAGTTTAAAAAAAAAAAGAAGAAAGCCTTTTCAAATTTCCCTAAGTAGTTTAATTTGAACACACTCAAGAAAACTAACTCTCATTTTGAGAATATATAAATGTTTACCAACCTTTATCAAAAGTACCAGTAGCTAGAGTAAGAAATTTTTTAAGTGGGACATAAAAAAATAAATAAATATTTTTTTTAATCGAATAAGAGCTTGGTTAAAAAATTTTAATTATTAAGTCAGACATGAGTGGAATTTTATTAAACAAGAGCATAGTTATAAATTTTAGTTATTAAATGAGATATAAGTAGATTTTTTCTCATATGTTATGTTATAAATGATTTTATTTTTAGAAAAATAAATTAGTATAAAAATTGATATTAAAAGTTGAGTACGGATGCAAATCTTATTCAACTATATGTGACTCCGTCACAGGTAAATATCAATTGAAAATTCGAGAATATATATAATATGATAATAAATATGAAATGAATTTATTTCAAGCCATATTGGCCGACAATCTCCCGTCTAAGTATGTACGCATTGAACATTTTCTAGACGAGATTATAGAGAAGCACTCGCCATATTTACTGTCATATAATATAATACATATATATATTTATTTATTTATTTATATATACACACATAAATATATATAGTAACTTCGTATAGGGCTAGGGTCATACTAGATAGGTATAATTCATATGGGTATGTTTTGTAGTGCTTTTAGTCAAATACATTGAAAGTACCCACCCGGTAGAAAGAATGCAACAAAATCACGATTATCATTCATCACAGACATCGTTTTCAGTTGCAAAGAAAACATTAGTAGAGGTAGTTTTGGATAGAGTCGATCTAAATCAATATCAGTGGGATTCTGCCCAATACAAGATCTTGTACATGAAAATATTATATATATATATATATATATATAGCCTCAAAATGATATTTTACAATCAAATCAATGCGCAACATACATTTGGAGGATTAATCTGCTCACCAAAGAAGAAATTGAGATCTCTCTTTGTGAAAAACACTATTAGCTTTTAGCTTTTGACTCATTCATTTCTTTTATTGAAATTAATGCGAGAGAATATAACTCTATATTTAATTATATAATGAGATATAAAATAATCGCTAAAATGCTAATAGTTTTTGACTCATTCACTATTTTTATTGAGATTGAGGTGAGAGAATTGATCTCTACTTTATAATAATCATGTATGAAATTATCGTTAAAATAATATTAACTTTTGACTCATTTATTTTTTCATTGAAATTGAGGTGAGTAAATTGAATTCTATACTTTATAATAAGATAATGTATAAAATTGTCGTTAAACTATTACTTCTATTACTTATGACCATGCTTTCGACTCATTCTTAAGACATTTTAATTTCTTTAATATATAATGCTAGTTTCTAGTTTAATAGTTCCTTTTCTTCTAGACCAAGTCCCCGAGAAAGAATAATTTTAGCAAACACCAAGTAATTATAGCTTATACGTTACCCTTAATTGATAATTAATTAAAGACCCTTTAATTGAATTCCTCATAATATTGATGTATACCCAATTGGTCAATGGGAAATTTATAGGTTTAGTAAATTAGCCAAACTAATTAAGAAAATAAGCACGTGCTAGACATCTTTTGTTAGGTAATGGAAGTTGGAAAACTAACTAGCGGACAAGTACCAATCAACTAAATTGTCATCCCTTGGACTTTTTACATGAATAATTTTGGTTGCTTTTTTCAACTTTGAAGTCTGTCGTCTTCTTTTATGCAGATAGCATATGGAAGGTAAACTACTTATGAGACATTAACTTGTTGTGTCCAATCAAAATAAGACAAAAAAAAAAAAAAAAAAAGTGGGGAAGAGAAATTCTTTTGTATATTTGCACAAAATTAAGGATGCAAGACTATGAAACTTTCAATTTGAATTTTATTTAAATATGGGTCAACACTCAATTTTATTTATGTCCTTAAATTTTAAGATTATTATCATTTTTAGACGTTAAAAACTTTCAACTGATCCTTTAAAATTTAAATTATTTCCACTTGATCCCTCTTACTAAAATCCCCATTATATATATATATATATATATGAGAATTAATTTTACTTAACCACTTCGACTGGAATTTTATTTTTAAAAAATAATAATAATGATAGAAAAGGCAAAAGATCACATAACCATTCTTAACCCTTCCTCCTTCCATTCTCTCTCTCTCCCTCATCCTCTTTCTTTTCTCTCTGATATGAAACTAACATAAATTTATATTAAAAAATTAACTGTAAATCCGTTATTTTTAAGAAAATGAAAATCCAAGAATTGATCAAAAAATACAAAGATTTTTCCAAAAATACAAGAATTTTTCCAAAAATTCAAGAATTTACAAGAAAAACATATGTTAAAATTTATCATATTTAAAAAAACCTGTTATAAACATCAAAAATACCTATAAAACATATTTGTTATAATTTCCCTTAACTGGGTCATTCTCATCGGTGTCAACGCTCTCGATCCCATATTCGAATGTGCTTCACTTTTGGGCTTTAGTTGGGCCGGAAAACTGTTGGTTTTCTTGCTTGATGAGCTCTCTCTTTGAAATGAACTGGATGAGTCCATAGTGGGATCGTATCAAAACAGTGATGGATGCTAATTTCTCCATTTTTTCAATTTTGTTGTCGTTTGAAGATACACCGTCGTTTAAATACCTTGCTATCGTCTCCGTTTCTTCTTGTTGTTTTATGCTTTTATCGTGGTTTTTCAAGTTTCGTTCTAGTTTGCTCTTTTGTTACAATTTTTGTGTCTTTAAAACGTTGGATTAATTGTTAAGTCAGTTTTTAAATTTTTAAGTTTGTATAATTTTGGAATATTTTTTTTTTGATTTTTTAACGATTTTTAAATTATTAAAAATGTTGTTATAATAATTTTTTATTATTAATTTTTGGACGGAATCTATTAGCAATATTACTTTTGATCAAAATTAATTCCAAAGACCATTATAACAACACTTTAATAATTTAGGATTATTCAAGTTAAGAAAAACGAGCATCGATCAAAATTATATAAACTTAAAAGTTAGCAATTTATCCTCAAAAAGTTTTATTGGGGGCTTGAGTATTAAATCGTTGATTTTCTCGAATTTTTTTACTTGATGCAATACTTGTCGTTTTCTTGTTCGGTGTCGTTTTATTATTTTCTTGTCGCTTCTAATTTTTTCATTGATGTTAAACTCTCTCTTGAGTTGGGTTTGTCGCTTCCTTCAAAAAAAAAAAAAATTACAAATTAAAAAGGGCTTCTTTGTCGCTTAAGTATTTTTGTTGTCGTTTGCTTATTGTTGGGGGGCTTTAATCTCTATTCTCTAGTTTTTCGTCACCTGCCTTTTTTTATTGTTGATTTGCTATTCTTTTCCTTGTCGCTTTGTTCACTTATTGTCGTTTTGAAAATTTATTCTCTTTAAGTTTTTATATTGGCTTGTAGGTTTTCCTCTTGCTTTTATTTTTCTACAGCTGTTTTTATTATTATGGGATATAGTACCATTGTTGTTTACTGTCGTACCACAATTTTGTTAAAGTTGTCATCTTTTATTTTATGTCATCCAACTCCAACGGGGTGACAATTTAAATAATGGTACAACAACATGACTCAAAATTCATAAAGGGATGTTTGGTATGCAGTAATCAATAGGAATCATATTACTAGAAAAAGCAGTGGTTAGAAGATGTGAGTGAGAGTTTTAGGGTGTCACAGTGGACGGACCTCCGTCGACGATGGAGGAAGAACAGACGTAGGGTGTTTGTGGCTTGAAAGATGAGAGTGAGAGTTTTAGGATTTCATGCTTTTAATTGTAGGATTCAGATACCTATAAATGTGAATAGTATATTTTTGGGTAGGTTTAAGATTATCCCAAAGTCCAGTAAAATGAAACCCATGAGCTTCACTTTCCTGTGTTAAAAAAAAGACCAATACTTGTACCAAACATGGGAATCTTTATATTCTCATTCTCATCCTTAGAATTATCCCATATCAAACACCCCTAAAGCGAAAAGAGTTAGCAAGCTTGTTTTTTATAAATGAATTTAGATTTAAAAAATGGGTTGATAGGTTTAATAAACGAGTTGTGTTTGGGTTGACTCATCTACCTAATTGGGATTAACACGAACTAACAACTACGCATGTCCCTCATTAAATGTGATATAACATAAAAGTTTTATGATTAATTTAATAGAGTTAATATGAATTTTAATATTTAGAACTAAAATTCACTTTATTTCCCTTTAAAGAAAAATAAATTGATCAAATAACGTTTCATTATCCTATTAAATCTTGATTAATAGATCGCAATTGTGTCATCGATCAGTAATCTAAACAGGTTGTATGAGTTAATGATATTACCATGATTATTTTCATTCTCGCCTTTTAATTTCTATTGGTGTTACTATTATTCTTGAATATTGGACTATTTTAGTAAATTTTTTGTTTATTTTAGATCATCTATTGCTAAGAATTTTCCACTGTAATTTGTAGAAAGAAAAGACCATTCTTTTTTGTTGATGTCGTTTGCATGTAGAAGAAGAAAAAACTTCTTACGTTGTGGTCTTAAACTCTCAATCCATTTTCACATTTTAATTGTGGGCCTCGGAGTGGGTTTGTCGTCCGCTGCCACAGTTGGGATTGGGCTCCGACATATGCAAACGACACCCCAAATGTTACCGTTTTGATGCCCATATCAAACGGAAGCCCTGAAATCTCTCTCTTTTATTCTTTTTTTTTTTTCGTTTTGTTATCGTTTTTTAGCACCCCCCCCCCCCCCCCCCCCTTTTTTTTTCCTTTTTTGAATTATTTTAGAGCTTAATTTCGTTTCTATTTAGCTTTGCGTTCCTCTTATCCTGACGTTTTCAAGTTTCTCCGCTGCCTCAGCTATATTTAGTTTGTTGTCGTTTTCTAAAACTAGTAAGTAGTATCTTTGCTCCATCATTATCGGTTTGGAGTTTCTTCACTAGCGGTTTTTCAGTTTGTTGTCGTTTCATGTTATACCCGTTTTCATACTTATCGGTTGCATCTGTCACTCTGTTGTTTGTTTGCAGTTTTGTTGTCATTTATATTTTTTACACGGAATGTCTTAAAAACTGTCGTTTTAATGTCTTCAATTCCCTCTTTTATGGTCGTTTTCATTCTCAAATTCTTCTCTGTATTGGCATTAGCCCTTTTTTATTTTATTTTAAGTAATCATCATTTGCCTTTTCCAATTAATGAATTAATCTTTTTTCAATGAGTCATTTACTCAAACGAGTCATTTACCTTTATCGTTGTCATGTTCTATCTTTTTGTCAATTTCATTTTCGATGTCGTTTGTCTTTTACAGTCGTTTTCCTATTTATAGTCGCTTGCCTCTTATATTGTTTTATTTCATAAGATTTATCTATAAAATCTTTTCCCTTAAGTCGCCTTTCTTTTCTTTTTCTTTTTTCGTGTTTGTTGTATTTTGAAGTTTGTCACTTGGGTCCGTCGTTGCAAGTGTTTTTACATCATTTTATTTTTATTTTTTTATTGTTATTATGATTTTTTTTTTCCCTCTAATATCATTTATTTGTTTTGTTGTCCTTCAAACTACACTGGCGCTTCCTGATTTTCAGAGAATGGTTTTTTAATCATGAATTTTAATTCTAAGAAAGGAAAATAAAGTTTTGATTTTAAATTTTTATTTATTTTTATATATTTGAAAATTAAATGATGTGTATCTTTTTTTATTTTTTTTTATTATTATAGGAGATGTGTATCCTATCTAGTATCTATGAATGAGAAATTAAGGGTTTTTTTTTTTTTTTTTGTAAAGTGAATTTATCTTCCACCGGAATTAAATTTTTTTTCGTAAAAATTTATACTATTTTTAATTTGACTAACTTCTTTACGAAATGCATCCTTTTTTTTTTTTTTTTATAATTCGGTTATTATGATATTTGACTAATTCCTTCTAATGCTTTAGCCTTTAGGGAAGAAAATAATAGAATATGATTTTTTTTTTTTTTTGTGAATATGATAATTTTTTGAACTTAGTAGAATCTGAATTTAATTTCCCTGAAATTCCTTAATGTAATTTTTGAATTTAATTCTGAAAAATTAATATATTTTTCTTAAAACTCATTATTATTATTATTATTATTATTTTAAATTTTTTATGAGTAAACGCGTCCTCAAGATAAACTACTCGTTAAGATTTGTATTCAGATTAGAACGTTCCACAATGGTTACATTCAAAATTAGAGCATGAGCTATAAAGAATCAATCTTAGTTAGAGATTTTTCACTGTTCTATTAGTTCTCTCTCTTTTAAAAAAAGGAATACATGTTATACAGTTATAGTATGTATTTTGTAAACGAAAAATATATATTATAAATGATAATGAAACTACAACCTCCATCCCGTGTCATTAGACCAGAGGATCTAAGGCAAAAGATTCATAGACCTTATCATTAAAAAAAAAAAATTCATCTTACAATTAAATCAGTAATGAAATTATTAATAGATTATACCTGTAATTACAAAAATGAATGGTTAAATTTAATTTAGACATCACTTAAAATCAAATATGGGAATCTATCCGAACTATTATATGTTTGGACTCTTATTTGAGCAATTGCTTATAAATATGTGGGTGCATCCAACGGATAAATTCGTGTACTATTTTAAAATCCAAAATTGCCATCGGGGTTCAAGTACCTATGTTCCATGTTTGACATATCCAATAAATGTAAAGATGTACCCCTAAATTTTGGACATATTCCTATATTGCCTCTGGATTTTTTAAAACTAACACTACTTCATTATTAGGATTATAGAATTTCAGTATAAAACAAATAAATGGTATTCAGAGAATTCCAATGAGAAATTTAAAGGTTTTTCTATCTCTTTACAAATAGAAGAATTTCACCACCCATGAAAGCCTATCTTAAGCTCCATAGAGACAACAACCTATGAAACGAGTTTTTTCGTTATTACTCTTTAACTAAAGTTCGGGTTTATCCTTTGTCAATTCGTTATTTATGATGTGACTAATATATATGGAATATTTTTCAGTCCAACAGTCGAACAAGAGCAACATTTGTAATTTTACATTTTATAATAATTAGTTAATTCATATGTAACTTTCATTTCAAATCTCGTAACGTGAATTATTTTGAATTATCAATACAAAAGATAATCATCACTTAAAAATATTAAATTAGAATCAATTAATTACTACAGTAGCACACATAAAAAATTTACAACCGTTGTTTTGTACAGTGCAAACAAAAGCGCTCCCGATAGTATTTAATCTATATTCTGTCTCTTAATTTTGATATATTTCATCTATTTTTAATGAAAACTCTAAAAAAAAAATGGATTAAACGACTTAAAAAACTTGTAGTAGTAGTGAAGTGGAAGTTTTAAAAAATTGAGGTGCAAAATTACAAGAAATAGAAAGTTTAAAATATCAACATATTTGAAAAAACAGAAGAATCAACCAACCAAATCTTTCACAGGAATGCCAAAACACCAATCAGAAGAACCGTCGCACATAATTTGAAATTACACTTCACTGCCCCTTTTTCTCTCTGTTATGATGGCCACCAACAGAGCCAGAAACCCAGACCACTACAACAACGACGACGAAGACTTTCGCACCCTTGTCTCCGAGCAACGCCGCGAGCTCATGGCCGCCGATTCCTTCGAGTCCGACCTCGACCTTGCCTTCCGCCTCCAACTCCAGGAAGCCCTCGCCGCCTCCTCGCCCTCCAGCCCTCCTCCCCCTCCTCCTCCTCCGCAGCCGTAGCCGTAGCCGCAGCCGCCACCGCCACCGCCACCCAACCCCCATCCTCCTCCGCCTCCGCCGCCGTCGCCGCCCCAAATTCTCGCCTAAACGACGACGCTCCGCGCTTCGCGTTTGCTCAGTCGGAGGAGCTCTCGCGGCTGGAGCAGGAGCTGAGGGACCGGGAGCAGAGCGCGATCGCGATGCGGCGGGAGAGGGAGGATCTCGACCGTCGGATTCACGACCAGAGGGTCGCCCGCGAGATTCTCACGATTCCCGACGACGACTGGCGCGATTGGGGCGAGAATTTCGCGAAGCCGTTCGGCGAGGGCTCGTCCAAGGGCGCGATTGTTGTAGATGACGAGGACCAGGACGAGGACGACGAGGATGAGGATGAGGATTGCGTGTTCGGGCTCTACTTCAAGGGCTTGGTGAGCGAGGAGATCGTCGGGGGAAACAAGAGTGTGCTCTCCGGGATCGGAATCGCCATATGCGATCCCCGGGATAATTTGATATTCGAGGTGAGGAAACCGCTGTTCGGGAACGGGTTGAACAAAACTTCTGCGGAAGCCAAGGCCTTGATCGAAGGTCGTCAATGCTGCTCTCGCTTTGGACTTGAAGCGGATCACTCTGTACTGCGATAACTATACCTTTTTTCCAATTCGTAAGTCTTTTTTTTTTTTTTTTTTGGTACAAATACCTGCAATTTCTTTTGAATTCTGCCTCAGATTCCCATACCAAATTGTTCGACGGATTTTGGGATTCATGAAGAAGAAAATGTTTTGTGTCTAATGTTTCGTAAGAACAGAGAATGTGTGAACTGTTTGATTTAGGTTGATGTTGAATGTAATTAGGTTTTTGACATTGCTTTTGACATTGGTAGATTTCTGGGAGATGGCATCCCAGGCAGCACAAGATTGCGGTGCTTGTCACTCAGGCGAAGAGCCTTCAAAGAAAATTTCAAATTTGTAGTACAAGGCTTTTGCCGCGGAATGAGATAAAAGTTGCATTTAAACTTGCGAGAGATGCGATACAGTCTCAGGTTGATACGACTGAGGAATCTAGCCGTCGCAAGAATCTGGACGAGACTTGCGTGATTTGTTTGGAAGATAATGATGTCAGTCAGATTTTTTGTGGTCAATGATTGTCAGCACAGATACTGCTTTTTCTTGTATTGAAACAACATGTGGAGACGAAGTTGCGTGAGGCACTGGTTGCCTAAATGCCCTCACCATGGCTGTAAATCCGAGCTTGACGTCGATAGCTGCAAGAATTTTCTGACACCTAAATTTATGGAGATTATGTTCAGCGGAAAAGGAAGCTATAACTCCTGTTACGGAAAGAGTTTATTGTCCTAATCCGAGGTGTTCAGTTTTAATGTCGAAAACGGAAGTTTTAGAGTATTCAAAAAAGGAAGGCATTGATGTTGACGGATTAGGAGCTAGGAGACTGTGTGAAATGCAATGGCATCTTCTGCGTCAACTGCAAGGTCCCTTGGCACCGTAACATGACTTGTGCTCAATACAAAACGTTTGAATCCTAATCCGCCCGCGGAGGATGCTAAGCTTAAGCTTCTTGCATCAAGGAATCTGTGGCGCCAGTGTATAAAGTGCAACCTTATGATTGAGCTTGCTGAAGGTTGCTACCATATGACTTGCAGGTATTGTATTCTTCTTACTTACCAATCAACCAGTTTTCTTAATTTTCTTTTTGTTTGTTTATGCTTGACTTTTCATAATTGCATAATATCCTCATCATGGAGTTTTGGGTCTTGTTTCGTATATAGAAGGTAGGATTGAAAACTAAACCAGAATCACGAATTTCAATAATAAGTGTATGAGAGAGAGAAAAAGAAAAAGGACAAAAAAAAAAAAAAAAAAAAAAAGTAAATGACCGTTGGATTGTATATCCAAACGCCCGATATCTTAAGTAGTGTCTCTTAACCTTTCTTGTTTGCGGTGTGACAGATGTGGGTTTGAGTTTTGTTACAACTGTGGAGCTCCATGGAAAGACAAGAGAGCAACTTGTGGTGTCCGCTTTGGGATGAAAATCCATATTTGGCATGATCAGAACATAGACTCCGACGATGAGGAAGAAGAAGAGGAGGAGAACTTCTATGACTCTGATTTAGATTTTTATTAGTTTTCATGAGTGATTCAGATTAGTACTGCACAGAAATGGCCAGTGTAAATTATTCCCATTGCTCATGTTTTCTTGCGTAATCTTCCTTGGGACTAGATGATATTTAATAATAGCCCATTCATGTTCATAGAGGATAAAACGTTCTCTATAAAACAAATACATACGTATATATTATATATATTTAAGAAAAACACAGAGGAGTAAATATAAAATCAAAAGAACTGTTTGGTAGATGCATCAACTGGTAGGCGTCGTTCATTACTTAAGCAGATATATTTTTTTTTTTTCCCCACTTAAGAATGGCTTGCCATCCAGCACAAGAGCCTTCTTTTTAATATACGCAGAAGGGAAAAGAGTACTTATTGGGTGATTTTTCAGAGGTCGGCAAACTGTAACACTTGACATTTGGGACGCTTGTGAGAGGTATGTTGAAGGTATCCAAACACTTTGCACTTGCAGTAGCTGCGGTTATGTCAGAATGTAAGCACCAGGGAAGGTGATGACCAGGTGTGTGCTGTTCATCACGTAAGGGAGCGAGAGTGCAAAATTGTTCAATCAAATCCCATGCTACTCGTGTTAGTCCTATGATTGCATCTTCTCTGGCATTGTCGCCATTGAGGTTGTATTAGACCACACATGGAGATCCCAATGTACTTGATCCTTATTGGTGGTTTCGCCTCCGTTTGGTAAGTCAGTATGAGATGAAATTTTTAAGTTGAAGTTGATTGACTTTTCAAAATTAGTTATAAAATGTTGTTGATTTTTCAGAAGAAGACAAAAATTGCGATTGAAAAAGTATAATTTAGTTGGAGTTAAACCTAAATACTAAACAAAGCCGATTTAAATTGAGAATGTTCACAATGACTTTGTTGATTTGGCTGGGGCCCTTTAGCTTAGCATGAATAAGATGTCACAAGTATTTGTCATGTCTACACACCCGTCATATCTAGTATCATTTCAATAGTTATGAAACTTATTGAGTCATTTCAATAATTATGAAACTTATTGAGTTTGATAAATTTGTAGGCAGAGTCAGATCTAGAGTTTTGGAATTATGAATCAGTAAGGAATTTGAATATTATCTAATTCGTTATTTAGTTGTTAGTTAGGGATTCCTAGAGAGGAATCTGATTTTAAATTTCTGTTAAGCTTGTGAGTCTATAAATCATATTGTTTTTCTTCTTTATATGTTATAGAGAATAAAATAAATAAAAATCAGTGTATTTTTCTCGTTACCTTACTATGCTTATAACATAAGAATCGGTTTAGCACTAAATGCTGAGTAAATATTAATTAGTTTAGCAACTGATTGTCTAAGTTTACATTTTACAGAAACCTTTACCTAACATGTCCCAACAGATTTTTGTATGGAGTAGCTATGCATTGTTAGCTTGGCAATAGATTTTTTTTTTTGGGTCTATAAATGTGTCCTTGCTTTGATGTAAACTAAAGGAAAGAGAGAGAGAGAGAGAGAGGCAAAGGACATGCAAAATAGTTGGAAAAGAGAACGAAAAATGTTGAGCTAAACAAGTTAAAAAAAAAAAAAAAAAAAAAAAAAAAAAACCATATCACTTGCTCTAGAAGCGAGATGATTGACTTGTCTGAGACCGTCGAGACGTTACCAAAAACTTGCTTCTATTCTTTTATTATTTGTTTATTTATGGAATGTTGGTTTTCAATTTGGTAAATTTATAATTTATTGTCAATTTTAAAATAATCCTCAAATTGATTGAAAATCTTAAAACTACAAAAACTTAGAAAACCTATACCCTATTTCGTAAAACTTAATCCTAGATCCACCTGTTGCAATCACCGTTAGATTAATCGTCGTAAAAGAAGATATGACATTACTAAAGAGGATGACTAATCCTTGTCGGAACTCACAACAAACATTGCTTTGATGTTGATGAACACTGCTTTGACCGTGATTGTAATAACAGAGATTGCAAAATCATATAGCGACAGTGATCTACTTGAGACGACGAATGTAATTGCAAATCTCGTGATTAAGGTTTTGAAAAAATGTATTATATTCACTTTGGTTCGTGAGTTTGAGTTGAGTTTTTGAAGTTTAAATAGTAAATTTTGTTGACTTTTCAGAAAAGACAAAAAATTTTTTGGGAAAAAGACAAAGACTTTTGAAGAAAAAGACAAAACTTGAGTTTGAAAACTTGAGTTTGAAAACTTGTGAACCGAACATGTGCTTAATCAATTCTTTTTTTGAAATGTTGGTTTTCAATTGGGTAAATTAATAAATGATCATCAATTTTAAAATAATCCTTCAATTGGTTTAAAAATCTGAAAATTACCAAAAATTAGAAAACCTATACCCTAATTATGTAAAACCTAACCCGATCTACATGCTACCATCACTATTAAACTAATCGCCACTGGAGAAGGGATGACATGATTGGAGAAGATAAGTAGAAGATGATTGCACCATTGCCAGACCTCGCGACAGACATCGCTTGGAGATTTGATGAAGATTGCGTTGAGATCTCAATGTAATCACAAGAATCCCAAAATAAAATCGCCACTATGATCTACGTGGGACAACAATCTCTCTCACTACAAATTTGCATTTTGCTCCCTTAAATGTCGTCACAGTCAGGAGATTGAGAAGGCTTTCTAACAAGCATTGTCATTGGGAGGCGAAAGGAGAGTTAGGGAGGAGAGGGAGAAAATTAGAAGAACGGGAGGAAAGATATTTGTCTCCTAAGGTAAGACGGAAAAATAAGGTGCGATTTTCATAATAGGTGATAGCTAATCGGGATTATTATTGGTATTTTATAATATAATATACATCATGTGAAAAAAAGAAGAAGTCACGTGGCAGTGATTGGACTGTCATGTGATAGGTGATGTGGCAGCCGCAGAGCGATCACTATCAAAGAGCTATTGGCTCTATTATAACTAGAATAGAAAAGATAAAAGATAATTCCTTACTTTCCGAAGTTATGTTACTCCCTTTAACCAGAAACTTTAAATAAGAGAATATTTTTGGTGTAGAAAGTCTCAAATTCAGAATCTTCTGCTACACAGATTTCTTGAGAAATGAAGTCATAGGCAAGTAGATTCATAACTAGACCTTTACAAGTAAATTACAAATTTACTTATGTGAAATAGGTCATTTACATATTACATGTGCTATTTATTTCAAGAGTAATTGACCTAAATAGTTCTTGAATTTTTTATAAGGTGACGTAGAAAGTCTCAAATTTCTTGAGAATCTTTGGCGTAGAAAGTCTCAAATTTTTTGGCGTAGAAAGTCTCAAATTCAGAATCTTCTGCTACACAGATTTCTTGAGAAATGAAGTCATAGGCAAGTAGATTCAAAACCAAACCTTTACAAGTAAATTACAAATTTACTTATGTGAAATAGGTCATTTACATATTACATGTGCTATTTATTTCAAGAGTAATTGACCTAAATAGTTCTTGAATTTTTTATAAGGTGACGGTTTGGTCTATGTTTTTTTTTGACCGAAATGATCATGAACTCTTAAAATGTTGGTCATTATAGTCATTTATATTCAAAACCGTTAAATTTCTAATGGAATGAGTAATTTGAGAGGGTATTTTAGTAATTTAATAATAATTAATTTAATAATTATTAAAAATTAAAATTCATCACTCTTTCATTTCTCTTCTCTTCTTATTTCTTAGATAGGCGGATTGGGGGGGGGGGGGGGGGGGTGGTTGGATTCGGAGGGTCGAAGCCTGAGCTCGGCGATGGCTGGGGTTGGAAACCCATATTGGAGTTTTTTTTTCTTTTTTTTGGGGGGGGGGGGGGGGGGGAGGCATTGTAACAGGGCTTGGAAGGAGGGGCTAAATCGAAAGTTGTTTTTTTTTTTTTGTTTTTTTTTTTGTTTTTTGTAGAAGGGTTTGCCACTGGTTTTTGCGCGACTGGCCAACCGGAGGGGAGGGGGCCGCACGGATATGGCGTGGGGTGGAGGGGGCTGGTCACTGACAATGACTCTTTCTCCCTCTCTCCCCTCCCTTCCGGCGACTCCCTTTCTCTCCCCTCACCTTCCACCAGCTCCCTCTCTTTCCCCTCCCCCTCCGACGGCTCCCTCCCTCTTTGTTTATCAGGGTTCTTGTTTGGCTACCCAGAGGATTGGGTGTTTTGTGGTTTGAGGGGGGAAAAAAAAAGAAGAAGAAGAAGAAAAGAAAGAAAGAAAAATTGAAGGAGAAGGTAAATGAGTAAGGAGATAAAAAATTAAGAGGTATTTTGATCTTTTTATTATAAAATTATGATTTGAGTACGATTCTGTTAGAAATTTAATGGTTTTGGACAGAAAGATTAAAATGACAAACATTTTAACAGCTTATGGTCATTTTGGTAAAAAATAATAATAATAAAATAAAATAGAAACCAAACCGTCAGCTTTATAAACAATTTAGGGATTATTTGGGCCTATTATTTTAATTTCAAAATTAGAACATGTTGTTTATTTTAATATTTACTGAAAATTGCTACTTCTTTCTCCTTTCCGCTAACATTAAATTATGTTTATTTATCTTTTAAGGGTCGTTTGGAGTATACACTCTAATTGAAATTTCTAAATATATATTTTTTTATCTTTTTCCTAAAAATAAACTAATTTAATTATATATTTTTTTTTAAATCTCTTTTAAAACTCAAATTTTAAAAGTTCACAATTTATTTATTTAAATTTAAAATAAGATTATAACTATTTTTTTTAATTACGTAAAATAACAAGAATAATAAATCAATATCCCTATTTTTTTAACATATGTTTTTTTTACATATTTTAATTATCACATTTTAATTTTAACGAAACATATAAATCCAAATATTCACTTAATTTAAATCAAAGCATTTTTAAAATTGGAACTGAAAATATGCTCGAAACATCCATTTAAATTATGTAATTTTGCTCATTTTATTGATTCTTTTTTAACATCTTTTTTAGCTGAAAACTTCCCAAACAAGGGGGTTTTTATTTTTTAACCATTTATTTATTTCCGGAAAACATCCTATATATTTGTTTAATATTAGCCGAAAACTTCGCACTCAAGTTTGCTCTGCAACATACCCCAAAGAAGAAGCCACTCTCAGTTCCGATTTTCTGGCGATCATCTTTGATACACTCACTCCCTGAATCCACGGTGAAAAAAAAAACAAAAAGAAACAAAAAAAAATTGTTCCTTTGAAATAAAATAAAATAAAAAATCCACAAAAGCGTGTTGACGAATACGGAAGCAGATAATCTTCAGAGTTCAGAGTATACTCGGAGAGCAACGACGAGAACTCATGGCCGCCCAAAACCTAGACTCCGACCTAGACTTCGCCTTCCAAATCCAAATGCAGGAAGCCGTCGCCGCCTCTCTCGCCCTCCGCCCCACGGGCTCGCCGTCCGATGCCCACGACGACGACGACGTTTTAGGCCAATCCGAGACGCTGCTGCCGCGAGACATGAAAAGCAACTTGGTGGTGAGGAAGGAGAGGGAGGAGTTCGACCGTCGGGTTCAAGATCGGCGGCTGGGGAACGGCATCGTCGACCTCCCCTTGGAATATTGGTGCCAGCACGGCATCTGGTACGAGAAGCCGTACGACACGTACGGCGCTTCGTCGTCTTCTTCGTCACAGAGTTTGGTGGATCAGTCGGAGGCTTGGAGATTGTATTTCAAGGGTTTGGTAGAGTGGGTTTCGGACTTGGATATGGTGGTGGCGGGTGCTGGGATTGCGATTTTCGATTCCAAACACAATTTGGTGTTCCACTCGGGGAAGAATCTGGAGGCTTTTCATGGCGGTGAGGTGATAAGTGGTGAGGCTGCTGAGCTTGAGGCTCTTGTTGAAGGCCTTAATCAAGCTCTTGCCTCTGGCTTCAACAACATCACCTTTTTCTGTAACGACAACACGATTTTTGACTACGTTAGTCTTTTCTGAACCTCAATATTTTTTATTCTATTGTTTTGCTTTAGGTAGTAACTGATTTTGTTTGGATTTTTTTTTTAATTATTGTTTGAAGTTTTTTGTTTTTAATATTGAATAGAAAGAAAAATTTTGCATCCATACATATTTTGGGTATAGACGACAACGAAGAATGTAAAGTGACAAGCTTGAAAGCGATAAGAAGTACATAATTCTAAGTCTAAGGTTCTTTGGTCATAGGTTCAATTTGGGAGTTCAATGAATTGCTTAATAAGAAGAAGTTTCAGTTTTTGAGCTGTCTTATATTTAGATTAAAATCTGCGGTCATCTATTTGTATTTTTTTTTTTTTTTAATAAATAGTCACTTTACCTTTCTAGTGGTAGTATAGTTCTTTAATTAAGTTGGAACTTTCTATTATAGCTAATTGCAGAAGTAGACTTGAGTTTTAGAACCAAACAATTTGAGATTTAGGACTCATCCATCACTTTCACGCAAAAAAAACGCGGTTTTGATTCTTAATTATTAAATTCGTGTCTTTGTGTTGTTGTTAGTTGTGTTGAATGTCATTCATATGTCTCCTTTAATTATGGTCTTTTTATATAAAGGGGTTCTTGCGTTGATACAGGTTACCCACATATTGCCACCAAAAAATGGCAAAGCTGCGGAGTTGGTCAATCAAGTGGCTATTCTTCGGAGGAAGTTACCTATTGCAACCCTTCTTTTGCAGCCCCTGACGACATTGAGTTTGCGTTCAAGTGTGCACAAGAAGCTATTGTTTCTCAGATAACTAGGTTGGAAGAAGCTGGAAAGGGCAAGAGTTTGAAAGAAACTTGCACGATTTGTCTTGAAGATACTGATGTTGCTCAGATGTTTTTGATTGAAAGTTGTCTGCACCGATATTGCTTTTCTTGCATGAAGCAACATGTTGAAGCGAAGCTGCTTAATGGGCAGATTGCAAGGTGCCCTCATGATGGCTGTAACTCTGAGATGTCCACTGATAGTTGTGCAAAATTTTTGCCTCCTAACCTATTGGAGATTATGAGCCAACGCATAAAAGAATCTTCTATTCCTGCTACGCAGAAAGTTTACTGCCCAGATCCCAAATGCTCTGCCTTGATGTCGAAAGACGAGGTTTTGGAGTATACAAAGGCCTCATCTAGTGGTGCGGAACAATCTGGCGCGAGGAAATGCATGAAATGTCAAAAGATCTTCTGTATCAATTGCAAAGTCCCTTGGCACTGCACTATGACCTGCAACGATTACAGGAGGGAGAATCCACATGGCAATAAAGATGAACGACTAGTGAAGTCTCTTGCGATGAAGAAACTATGGCGTCAATGTGCAAAGTGCAACCATATGGTTGAACTTTTGGAAGGCTGCTACCATATCACTTGCAGGTCCTTATCTTCCTTTGACTACTGAATTTGCTAATGTTTATTAATCTGAACTTTCTATAATCTAGCTCCAAAACAGTGTTGTCTTTGTACATTGTTTTCATCAGTGGTACGAACTTTTTATTTGTTGTCTAGGTGGAAAAGAAAGTGACAACATATCAAGTTATAAAACATGCAAGACGAATGTAGACAGTCTCATTATTGCTGTCTTTATGCAGATGTAAATACGAATTTTGCTATGTCTGTGGAGCTGAATGGAAGAATAAGATGGCAACTTGTGCTTGTCCAATCTGGGACGAACGTAACATCATACGGACTGAGCAGCGACGATTGGTACGGCAACTACCTCAACCACAACCACCACTAGAACCGGGACTTGTACGGCAACGACTGCAGCAGCAACAGCAGCTACAATTCCAAGCACAATTCGGACTTGGACTGCAACGACAACAACCACAACGACAACAACCACAATTGAGACTGGGATTGGGACATCAGGTAGTATATCAAGCACAACCACCAGCGCAATGGCATCTGGGAATGCAACAACAACAACAGCAGCAATTACAACGGCAACTGTTGCCACAAGAACAACGACAACGACAGCAGCAACTGCTACAACAACCACAGCAGCAGCAACAACAACAACTGCAACAACATA
The DNA here is from genome assembly GCA_008635985.1 of Ficus erecta. Lineage (NCBI taxonomy): Eukaryota > Viridiplantae > Streptophyta > Magnoliopsida > Rosales > Moraceae > Ficus > Ficus erecta. The sequence goes on from BKCH01000002.1 coordinate 6,215,342, forward strand.
TACGAATACAACGGCAACTGTTGCGACAAGAACAACAATCACAGCAGCAGCAACTGCTACAACCAACCACAGCAGCAGCAGCAACAACAACTGCAACGACATATACGAATACAACGGCAACTGTTGCGACAAGAACAACAATCACAGCAGCAGCAGCAACAACAACTGCATCGACATATACGAATACAACAGCAACTGTTGCGACAAGAACAACCACAACAACAGCAGCAACTGCTACAACAACCACAGCAGCAGCAACTGCAAGGGCAAGGACGACAACAACAACAACCACGATGTCAAATACGGGTGATAAGAGTTCAGAACCAATGAACCAAAAGAGAGGCCTATGTGTTCATATCTCATGTTCTCTATTTTTTCTCTCTTTCTTTTTTTCTCCCCTTTAGTCTAGTTTTTAACTACTCTCTGATGGATATGAACGTATATTTTGGGAAGGCCTATCCGTGAACATAAAAATCCTGCGTTTTGCTCTGAGCAAAATAAAACAAGAGGACGAAACTTTTTATATTTATTTCTCAGGTTACTAATACACGTTCGAGGGACTGTCATTGTCGTTTGAATCTATGATATATCAAGTCCTTTCAAATTTTGCTACTTTTTTCTTTTTCTTTTTTGCCGTTTCTAATTTAGATTGTCGCTTTAAGTCAAATGTTATTAGTAGGTGATATATATTTGTCTTTGCAAAACTTGTGTGTTTATTTTAGGAGTTGCCGTCGTTTGTAAATGATAATGTTGCCGCTCGAGAGCTTCGTTGTTCCTTTGAGGATATTGCTGTGTGTTGGAAGTTTTGTCGTATATTAGTATATGTCGTTTTTAGTACTTGGAATGTTAGCTATAGAGACCATCACTTTTGCAAATATTACCCATTATTTCTAAGATGCCAGTTTTATAGGAGATTTAACGTTGTTTCGTTACGAAGAGATGTGATTGCTTCGAGTTGTTGCCCTTTTTTTAAGTTATTGTCGTTTGTATGACGGTAGTTGTCAATTAAGACGACACTTGTTGTTTCTTAAAGATAACCTAGTTTATAAGAGTATTGCTGTAAGGTTATCGTCGTTTTGGAGAGGGTTTTTTTTTTTTTTTTTTTTTCAGAGTAGTTTATCAATTTCCAAAGATACTGTCGTTTAATGACAATAGTTGTCGGTTTTAGAGATGCTGTCGTTTTTTTTTTCTTGGGATTTTATCGTCTCTTGAAAATTTTTGTCGTTTTGAAGAGATTGTTTATTAAAGAGATATTACTATTTCCTAATTGATTGAAGGTACTGTCATTTGTGTGACTATAGTTGTCGTTTTTAATGATCTTGACGTTTTCAAGGTTTTTTGTTTTTTTATTTATAATTGGAGCACCTCATTGTATGGGCCTTGACCATTAAACACAACTTTTACCATTTAAATTGGACACATACAAAGTGGGGTTTTTTTTTTTTTTTTTTTTTTTTTTGTGGAGGGTATCCTATAAGTAGGACATAATTTATATTTTATCAGGTTTTACAGAATTATTATATTCTATTTAATCTGCTATCACTAATACTATGCTATGATCTTACATTTAAGAATTGAATCTAATTTAATCTAAAGGTCAAAACGTGTGTCCTTCCAGGTCGCATTCTCTCAAATAGAAAGAATGTTTCATTTCAACTTTAATTATATCAATAATTACAAAAGTTTCAGTTGTAATGAGTCCAACTAAAAACGTCAAAGATAGATAACAAGAACTCTGATCAGGTTTGGTCAACTACTAACATTTGGTCCTTCCATGAGGGAGGAGCAAAAACCCAAAGAAATTATGGCATATTTATTTATTGTAGAATTAAAACATATCAAAAATTTTTAAAATATTTTAATAATAACATAACTATAGTTACTATTATTATTTTAAGTTTTATGTTGGATAATTAAAAATAATAATTATTCTATCACGAGGTTTTTATTATCTGTAAAATATTCTAAATTCTTTGCTATTTTTCAATTCTATTAAGGTTATGTTTGGAGCATACCCTCCAATCAAAATTTTTCAAAATTTCTTTTTTTTTTTTTTTTTGTATTTTTCTCTAAAATTAAACTAATTTCATTATTCACGTATCCAAGTATCACCTAAAAATTTAAAATTTAAAAGTTTATAATTTTCTTATTTTAAATCAAAATGAGATATTTTTTTATAATTATAACAAAATAAACAAAATAATATTAATATTACTATTTTTTCAAGTATATTTTAAGTATTTATATTTTTTAAAATTCAAACCGTTCATTTTCAACTTGACTCTAAACATTCACTTTTTTCTAATCAAAACATATATGCTTCAACTATATATATATATTTTTTGTAAACTTAAAGATGAGATGATTCAAACTCTATATATTTAAGTAAAGTTAAATGTGATATTATCACTGTATTATATCCCTAACAGAATTCTATTCAAAACTAACTTAAAAAAAAAAAAAAAAAAAAACAACAACAACAACAACAATTGGACCATGAGGTGGGTCCATGGGCTTACTTCCATCACAAGTTTTCGCATCGACATCTCCCATCGCTTTCTTGAATAAGAATCGCTTTTTTTCTCTTCCGATTCTCCAGCGTTGATCACCCAAACGGAGACTGACAGACATCCCCTCACTCCACACTCCACACTCCACAGTCTGCCAATCCCCACGTTCTCTCTCTGGACTCTAGGGCACAAGAACACATCCATGGCGACCTATACGGAAGAAGATGATCTCCGCTCCATACTCGCCGAGCAACAAAGTGAACTCATGGCCGCCAAAACCCTGGCCTCCGACTTCGACTTCGCCTTCCAAATCCAAATGCAGGAAGCCGTCGCCACCTCTCTCGCCCTCCACCCCTCGGGCTCGCCGTTGGAGGAGCGCAACGACGTCGTCCCGGCCGCGGCCGAAAATGACGACGTTCTGGGCCTCGCCGAGACGCTGCTGCAGAAAGACATGGAGAGCTACATGCTGGAGTACCAGGACCGGAAACACTCGGAGGCCGAAATGAAGAAGGCGAGGGAGGATCTTGACCGTCGGATTCACGATCGGCGGCTGGCGAATGACATCCTCAACCTCCCCGAGGACTACTGGAGCAAGTACGGCGACTGGTACGAGAAGCCGTACGATCCATCCGGTCCGTCGTCGTCGTCGTCTTCGTCGAAGGGTTCGGTGGAGTCCGAGGCTTTGAGGTTGTATTTCAAGGGTTTGGTGAGCGAGGAGAGGGTTCGGGACTCGAATATGGTGGTGACTGGCGCTGGGATCGCCATTTGCGATCTGGAGGACAACCTGCTTTTCCACTCCAGGAAGAATCTGGAGGCTTTTGATGGCTGTGAGATGATTACCGGCGAAGCTGCAGAGCTTGAGGCTCTCGTCGAAGGCCTTAATAAAGCTCTCGCCTTTGGTTTCAACAAGATCGCCTTTTTCTGTGACGACAACACCATTTTCCACTACGTTAGTCCTTTCTAAACCTCCAACATTTTTTACGTGATTGCTTTGCCTCTGACTTTCGTTTGGATGTTTTTGTTTTATTGTTATTGTCGTTCTGGAGAAATTTGCTTTTGTATTTGGTTTCATTGTTGTATTGGTTATAATGGGTAACAGAGTGGTTGTTGGAAATGGGATAAAGCAAATTTTTGTTCTACTACATTTGGGTGTAAAAGACAATGTAGGGTGTTGAAAAGAAAAAATATTGAAATGCATAATAAGAGTGCGAAGACGGGTGAATTTAGAATCGAATCTTGGAGATTACCAATAATTCTAGAGTTGTGAGAACGAAGACGGGCGAATTTAGAATCGAATCTTGGAGATTACCAATAATTCTAGCGTTGTTAGCTCATTTTGTTTTGGAGTTCTATGAATTGCTAAATAGGAAGTTTCAGATGGTGGTAAAATGTTTTGGAGATTAAATGAGAGGACAACTGTTTGTGTTTGGTTGGTAACTCATTACACTTTGGACTTTTCAAGTGGGATTATAATTCTTTGAAGTCGTTTTATCAGTTTATCTACGACACCGGCCCCACCTCTTTGGAATTTTTCTATTGTAGCTAATGGTAGAAATCGAAAAGGTTTAGGACCAAACAATTTGAGATATAAGTAAGTTACCCTTCACTTTCAAACAGAAAACGAGTTTTATGGTTGATTCTTAATTATTAAAGTCATGTCCCACTGTCGTTGTGAATTGCGTCGAATGCCATTAATATATCTCTTCAGTTCTAGTCTTTTTGTATGAAGAGGTGGTTGTCTTGATACAGGTTACCAACAGATTGCCACCGAGAAATGGAAAAATTGCGGCGTTAGTCGATCAAGTGGCTCTTCTTCAGAGGAAATTTACTTATTGTAGCCCTTCTCTGGTAGCCCGTGACAATATTAAGTTTGCGTTCAAATCTGCACGAGAGTCTATTGTTTCTCAGATTACGTGGTCGGAAGAAGCTGGAAAGGACAAGAGTTTGAAAGAGACTTGCATAATTTGTTTTGAAGATACTGATGTTGCTCAGATGTTTTCGATCGATGGCTGTCTGCACAGATATTGCTTTTCTTGCATGAAACAACATGTTGAAGCGAAGTTGCATAACGGGCAGATTACAAAGTGCCCTCACGAGGGCTGTAACTCTGAGGTGGCCATTGATAGTTGTGCAAAATTTTTGCCTCCTAACCTAGTGGATATTATGGGCGAGCGCATAAAAGAATCTGCTATTCCTGTTACGCAGAAAGTTTATTGCCCAGATCCCAACTGCTCTGCCTTGATGTCGAAAAATGAGCTATTGGAATATACCAAGGCCTCGTATGTTGGTGCTGAACGATCTGGCGCGAGGAAATGCATGAAATGTCGAAAGTTCTTCTGTATCAATTGCAAAGTCCCCTGGCACTACTCCATGACCTGCGATGATTACAGGAGAGTTAATCCCCACTGTGGAGATGAACAAATGCTGAAGTCTCTTGCGAAAAAGAAACTGTGGCGTCAATGTGCAAAGTGCAACCATATGGTTGAGCTTTTGGAAGGCTGCTACCACATCACTTGCAGGTGCTTCACTTTCCTTTCCCTTTGATGTTTGATGTTTGATGTTGCTATCTTTTTGTTTGTCATTATGGCTTTCTTTTTGCAGATGTAAATACGAGTTTTGCTATACCTGTGGAGCTGAATGGAAGAATAAGAAGGCAACTTGTACCTGTCCGATCTGGGATGAACGTAACATCATTCGTGATAATCGGCGACCACGACAACAACCACAATTGCAACCCCATGTGCAACTACAACGACAACTGCAACCACCAGCGCATCAACGGCCACACCGACGGTGATCAGAACCAAAGAGCTGAAGAGAAAGGCCTATCCGTGCATATCTGATGTTCTTTTTGCCCCCTTTTGTCTATATTTTAGTTATTCTCCCTCATAGGATGGTGGTATGAACTTGTGTTTTAGAAGATGGTGTTGAGAAAGATTTATAGCAGATAGTAGGTTATGACTTCTTGGTTGTTTTATGAGATGTTAATTTGCTATGTTTTGGTTTACATTTTTATATTTTTAGTACAGTTTCACTCGTGTTCTTATTTCGGGATATGAAAAAAAAAAAAAAAAAAAAACACACAAGAATTTAACTAGTCTATAAGATATTTAATCAAGTTTTTTTCCTATGAAATGATATATCTTTATTTATTGAAAGTAATAGCTTATTTATCACGTTTTATAATTTTAAAAATTGATAAATTATTTGATAGCTTGGTTGCATAGGTGACAAACATTGAGCGGTCATTTTTCAAACTAGTGAATGATATACTATTGAATTTTTGTCATGGGGCTCGAAATTATCTTTCATGTGGATTTTACAAATCATTCATCGTTCATCTACATGCACATTTCTTGTCCCTTTGCGGACGGAGCACGTAGTTCCGTCGGCGCGAAATCTCCTCCACTTCCTCTGGCCAGCGTATTCTAGAAGATAATTAATAGACTATTATTTTTGTAACTGAATTTTATTATTCTTGTAACTTCCTTTTCATAAGGAAAAATGCTTCCAAGAAGTCTAGTATCCAATCATCATGAAGTGATTTTCTTTCCAAGCTGTCAAATTTTTGTAAATTATTTTCGATTTTGTAAGACTAATTCCGGATTTCTAAAGAGACCATCAATTTCAGAATATATTGCATTTGCTCCCTTTAAAAGGTTATTGTGGTTTTGGGGAGAGGTTAAAATTTTTTTCCGGAGCTGTCTGTCGTTTTTAAGATTTATTGTCGTTTTGTACTATAGTTGTCTTTTTTTTTTTTGAAATATATATATATTAATTTTTTTTGAATGCGATATTGCTGTTTATGGAAGGTTATTGTCGTTTTGAATAGAAATTTAATTAACTGTATATATTGGACCCTGATCTTAGCTATGTTAAAATACACTTTCCTTTTGTTTCCGTCAAAATGCCCTTTCCCTTTGTTTCTGTCAAATACGTTCAGAATTGTTGACTTGTCAAGGTAGATAGTTTATTAAATACCTTTCCCTCCAAAAGAAATAGTTTTCGGAGGCCATAATCTCATCTCACAATATAAACCCTCTTAATCGAGATACCAAACTATGTTCACATAGTCATCGGTACAAACCCAAGGTTCATTTTTCTTTTACGTGAGAATCTAGACTTATTTTCCTTCCCTATATTTGGTGGTTGTTTCCTTCCCTGTAATCTCTAGACTCTTTCGAAATTGCAGACATAGCCTACCCAAAAGATTACCGATTGTCCAAAATTATGGTGTTGTCTTTCAATTACTTATTTTCCTTAAAATAAAGATAATCTTAAATTTAAAGACATAACAACCCTAAGATAAGTAGAAAAAGATAATCCCAACAATAACCCTGAAAATACACCGATAATCTCGAAAACATTTCCAATTAAGTCACCACATCGGAACACTACCGTCGGTCCGGTCATGTGCAGAAAGACAGACTTTCCTTCTAGTATTTCTTCTCAGTGTACGTTCCTGTTGATCGGCAAAGAAACAAGCAATTTAGTTTCCCTTCAACAGTAGGTATAATAGAGAAGAAATAAGATTAGATATAAAATCAAATTTCAATATCAAGGCTCAAGTTTACACGTTTGGTTGCTTCTAAATCTCCATAATTTTATGCAAGTTCCCTAAAACGATATTGCAATCTCTAAGGACGTGTTTGGTGCGCTAATATTGTCTGGTAGTGTGCTTTATTTTACGATGACAAAAGAGAGAGTGAAAAGAACGAAGAAAAGAGGAAGAAAAGTGTAAAATATAGAATGGGATCCAATACATAGGTTTTCTTTATTACATATTAATCTTAAATTCCACAATAAACAATACGGAGTACGAATGTAGCCAAACTTTGTATTATTATTTTACAATGAAATGATATGTAATGTTAAGACGGCATGCCAAACATGCATTAACATAGTTGTTATATATACAAAATTGTGACACTTAAGTACTTCATATACTGTGGTATCAGAAACACCAAGGTTGATATTTTGTCCCGGAGGGAGTTGCTCCAGCTCCGGCAAGTACCCGACAGTTTGCCCTCCCCATTTAGAGATACATCGGCTGTCAAAATTAAAATTAAAATAAACTATTATTGGGCACCATTATTGTTGTTTCACAATGAACTGAAACTAGTACAAACAATAACATTAGTAACGAGACCACAACAAAGAACAGAGCACAAAACAGCACACAGGCCACAGCAAAGAATCACTGAACAAGCAAAATGCTCTGGAGTGTCCCAAAGTATATCATCAAACTAAAACAGAAGTTTCACCACATATTACTCCGCCCTCGCCGGCCTGAACGATGAGATCTCTGGCTGGCGAGCAAAGGGACAGCATGTGGAAGAAGAAGAGAGAGAAAATCTACGATTTGAAAAACAAACCTAGGGGCATTCTGTATGGACGATACATTAAAAAAATGGTGGAAATTCTTTTTTTTTTTTTTTTTTCCGGTGATCGTTAGAATAATTGATGATCAGATTCCGTCAATGCCAATAAATTATTAAATAATTGGTCAAGCACATATTTAAATCAATCAATAAGAAAAGCAGTTATTTTACTAATTTAACATCAAGATCAATGGAATTTAACACATTAATGACTTAATACAAAACTCCAATCTCAACAAAGTAATGATATTTTAATATGTTGTAGGGATGAGGGTTGTACTTGAAAAACACGAAGTGGGCCTTCTGTGGCGCAATGTTTGGATCACCATAAAACTTAGCTTGTGTTTGGTTCTTCAATTATAGATGAAATTTTTAAGTTGGAGTTAGTTGACTTTTTAAAAACTAGTTATAATTTTTGTTGAATTTTCAGTAAAAGACAAAAACTGAGATAAAAAAATACAGTTTAATTGGAGTTAAATTAAAATGTCAAACGAACCCTTAATCTGAAATATATGGACACATAATAATTTGATTAGTTTTTTTTGTTTTTTTATCTTTTATTTATTTGTTTTTTTTTTTTTTTTTTGTAAATGTCGTGGAGGCATTTTTTGCAGTAGATGTTGGCAAACTTGCACAGATTAAAGTGACTCGTTAGATGATAATGCTCCCCCGCATCAATTAGCAAATTGGTGCTGTAAATAATTTTATCAATAAAATAATCATAATAAAAAATGTGATTAAACGATTTTTTCTTTTTTGAAAGAAGGGGGAAAAGGGATTTTTTGTAAATTACACCTCCTTGAACAAGTGCCATCCAATCTGCAAACAAAGAAATAAATTAATTAACAAAAGTATACGAAAATTCACAGCAACATATAACGAGAATGTTAAAAACGAAAAAGTAAAAATAAAATAAAATCAGAACTACAAATTATAAAAAAAATTATAATTCTTTCATATAGAGAGAGAGTACCCCATGGGTTATCAAGTATCGCAATGCACCGAAAAATTGGTTGAGTTTCATTGAAACGGACAAGCTCTGGCCCTGGGCGCCTGTCAAAGAGTTGTTCTGTGTTTTTGTTTTCCATGGCTAGGGCAGAGAGAGAGAGGCGAGAAAAATGTCAGAGATTCCATTGAATCTTAAATGGGGGAATGGTTCTGGTAAACCGTCGGATTGGATCATTCTGGCTGTCTTTAGATCATTGGTTAGATTCTATGTCAAAATTGGTCAAAAGGAGATCATTACGTAATAACTTTTGAGTACTAACCTATCTGATATATAAGTTGGCGTTCTTTAATTAATAAATATTTAAAATATTATCACGTCAATTGATTACATCTATCAATAAAAATATAACAAATAAGTTGGTATTCAAAAAGTTAAAATTAAAATTTGTATCTCTTGCACTATTTTTTTAAAATGTAGTGTCTAATTGAAAATTACTAGGGAGACCAACTCTAATCTTAACTTTTGAGTACAACATATGTGGCATATCAATTGCAGTTTTTAATAATAAATGTTTAAAGTATTGTTATGTTAATTAATTACATCTATTAATAAAAGTATGACATGTGAATTGATATTCAAGAAGTTTGAATTAGAATTAGCTTCTCTAACACTACTTTAGTTTAATTTTATGAAATTTGAGGAACCGTCTATGTTAGACCCGTTTAGGGTTTATATTTTTATTTTATAACATATAATATATACATTAAAAAAAATTAACGTTTTTGGTCATCCCCTTTCACTTATATCTGTTTTAAAGTTTTCAACTTGTAAAGTAAATTATCTTAAAGGTTAATTGATATGCACTTATTTTAACAAGAAATATAATCCAATTATAAGGCCCAAACCGTGATTTAGATTTTACCAAACAATTTCTCAATGATGGAAGGAATAGTCATTCCCAATCATGATTTACAGTGAGATTGATCTTATAAAAGTGCATTTTTTTAATTTTTTCCTATTCGTCTATAGAATCTCTTCATGATTTACAGTGAGATTGATCTTACAATAGTGCATTTTTATAATTTTTTTCTATTCGTTTATAGAATCTCTTCATTTTATATTTTGGCTGTTCATATGACAAATGTTGTAATTTTGACAAATTTGAGCTAAATATATTTCTGACCCCTTATAAGAATTCAGATTCATATTAGGAAGTGGGACCGCCATCAATTAATATGAAAAAACAAGCCTAGGAAAAAAATGTAAGAAACAACAAGCTTTTGTTCTCAAATCAAAGACCGTTGGATAATAATTATCCAAAAAGTTGCATTAAAAACCACCCTCATTTATTTTTTTTAAGGAAGCCATTACTTCAATAGGAAACATAAAGACAGAGATGAATGAAAGGTGTGGCTGAAAAAATATAATGGAAATTAATTGCAAGAGGAATTGAACTTTTCTAAATCTGTTGCACCGGTGAGGTGACATTAAAATTCAAACCCAAAAAGAAACACTGCCAGAGTCTCCCCATCCTTGTAGGGCTATTAAAGTTAAAAGTTTTGTGATAATTTTTAATTATCTGATCACATCAGAAATATATTAAAATAAAAAAAATATATGATAATGTAACATAATTTTATAACAATTTAATTGTTTAAAAGTCTTGATATCAAGAGGATATTTATATTTTTTCACACCCTACTATATAATCTTTTTTTTTTTTTAAATATGAAAAAAGAAAAAGATACAATACATCTCAGTTTTGAATCAAACAACCAATTTCAAGTTTCAACCATCAAATGATGGAGGGGGAAAAAAGGCTACTTTTTGTCGAAAAGTTTTCAACTTTTAACAGACAACTTTTTTTTAAAATAATTAATAAGACTACCCTTTTTCTACCATCTATTGAGCGAGATTTTTTATTTTTTTATTTTTGGTAAATTAATGAGTGTATACGGTTACCATATATTTCATGCCAAGTTTGACAAGATCAATTATAAAGATAGAAACGTGTTACCTCTTAGGCTGTATTTGTCACGGTATACAGCATTTAAAATTTATTTTTTTAAAATTACGGTAATAACTATATTTTACTTAATTTTTCGCTAATAACTATATTTTACTTAATTGATAAATAATTAAATACCATGAGATTTTTTTTGAGCGCATAACATATTATGTTATTAAAAATTTAATCCAACAACTAAAATAAAGATAACTGATTAAATAAAAATACAATTTCTATAATTAGTTTTTCAATATTTTGAAGTAATAAGCAAACTAAGGGTATATAATATTGTTTCCTATCTAAATTTATTATCTTTGGACAACTTATCTTAAAACTTTTAATCTTAACAAATGAACTTTCTAGATTATAGAAATATGGCTCATTTTGTAAACTTTGTATTAAACTGAATATTTGAATTTGAAATATTTGCATCAATGTTTTTGATTTAGAAAATTTTAATTGGAAATGAGGTTTTCCGCCTTTAGATGGACGTAAGTAAACTTTTTTTAACAAATTTAATGAGAAGTTAAATTAAATGGGGTACATTATTTTTAAAAAGTTCAAGAGAAAAGTTATCAAAATTATAAATTTTGAGAGTAAGTTGTTACAAAAAAAAAATGACGAGGTTGGAGAACAATAATATTAAATAATCTGTAAAGTAGGTTCCACAAAGAAAAATGATAATTAAAATAGGGTCCTCGATCAACCTTTTTCTTCCTTGTACTCTAGATTTGGTCTGGATAACTTCTCATCCCATTTAACAGTACAACATTCCTGTATACTCCCTTTCTTGGAACAAGACACTCGTTTGGCTTTCTTTTCACTTTGATCCATTCATATTTTATCGTGTAAACTCCTTTTCAAAGGCCAACATCATTGCTTCAAGAATGTATTTGCCAAAAAAAAAAAACACAGATTTATACATCTAAAAGGTTGTTCTATCTTTTGCTAATCAGTCTCTTGCCAAGAGACAAATAAACAACGTACGTACCCTAACTAAAGTATTCTATTCATTGTCGATCGAAATTGATGCTTTAACTGATAGATTAAATTTTTAACAGATTAACTTATTATCAAAGAAATTAGTATTGTGTACTTAAACTTTTAAAATAATCATTTATAAACAAGATAATTAAAAAATTAATCCAACAGTTATTACTGATAAAGTAAAACAAGACGTCGTATTATAAATGGATTCTCTTCTTTACTCTCATCTTTTTAGTATCATATTGGCATGTATAATAGTGTTGGTTTGGGTTTGCTTTTTGGGCTCTTGTGGCTCTGTTCCCATGTGGCTCAAATAAGTTAAAAAGATACTAAAGTTGATACAACGCCCAAGGGTGATGAATTATTGCATAATATGAGTTGTATAATTACTCGATCGGGTGCATAGTCTTCCAATATGTGGTTGTGCAGCTAATATATATATATATATATATATATATATATATATATAATAGATCAGTAGGGACCTCTTAGAATCACTGAGACGACACCATACGCTTTGTGCTGTATGATTATTTTTAGGATCTTGTGCTGAATTTTGGGGATCTTCCTAAGGCTTCTTTTTTACCTTTTTTTTAATTACTTGTTTTTAAATAAATATTATTGTAATTTTACCTTTGTTGGTCTCCTTTCTCTTTCTTGCTTGATTATTGATAAGGCAATTTATGATTTTAGTTGTGGTAATGAGGTAATTTATGATATTAGTTTTGGTTGTTTCAATTGTAAAGGCAAAATTTTTTGTCTCACCAAGATTGAACTACTCAACTCTATAGTAATAACTCAAATTTCTAAGCCCACAACATTCGTATCTTTTTCTTCTTCCCCACTCCTTACGTATAAGAAACTACAAAGTTTTTTTCTTAAAAAAAAATAAAATTAAAATGACAAGTAAAAACAAAAGGGTTAAGGTGATAGGTGTGGAAGGAAGGATTTTGAGTGGAGTATTCATTCTATATTAGTCTGATATGGTCCAGAGCTACAACGACATAAAAAGAGCCAATTAGTTGCTTCCCTAGTTTCAATATGAACAATTAATGACATTAAATAATTCTAAAATTATGCATGAACAATAATAGCAGAGATTCCTTCACTATCTTGCAATCATTGATGATGATAATATAACGATTGTGAACATCTTTTTTATATATTTCTAGCCTCAAAATCAAAAATTCAAATTAAATTCTTATTTGGAGATCCAAATTAAAAAGTGACATTTCTTATAAGAATTATAAACTTATAATGAATTGAGTAATTTTAATTTGAGCGTAAAAGAATGAGTTAAATTTTAATATTATTTCATTTGTGATTCTATTAGATATCTAAATTGACAGTAAATAAGGCATAAGAACATCACCGATCCACTCTTTGATTATGGAAAGAAAAAATCTTACCCAGCAAACCTACTCCATTCAATTTCAACCAATAATCACTTGACGTCGATTCTATCACAACTATATTATTAAATATACATACCAATGAAGGAAAAAAAAAATAAAAAAAGCATAATATACTACAAATCCATGTTGTACTTGAGTCAGCCATTAGAAAGTTTCTGACAAGCATATCCGTTTTTCTTCTTTTGCTTCACACGATAGGATTGTCTGAAACATACGCAAAGCTGTATTTTAACTTCTTGTGCATAAAGGAGGAACTCCACAGGCTGCAATAAATTCAATTTTTTTTAAAAAATTTATTTGAAAAATACGATTTTCATTACATACCAACTAATGCAAAAGCTTTGAGCAAAAAAAAAATTTATTTGAAAAATTTATTTTTTAAACTGTTTATTCCATCCAAAGTAAATATAACAAAATTCTTAGTGATGTGTCAAGTGAAAGTTTTTGTAAACAAATAAATAAATAAATAAAAATGGCTTTGCCAAAATCGAATGACGTGGCGTGATTTTATTTATGTTTTGCGAAAATGGCTCTTTCTAATTTGTGGTTATTTTTAGTGTCAAGAGGTGATCATGAAATAGTTAATTAAAACAATTTCTTTTTGTCGGTGTTACTATTTGGTAATCTTTCGTAATCAGTGACGTGTACAATGTGTTTTAATTTGAACTTCGTCCACAGCATTGGTCATGTGTGCTGACAAATTGTGTCCCGCAAATGTCACCTAATTGTATGTTTTTTAAATAAGTCAAATTAGTCAAGTCAAAGTTTTTTTTTTTTTTATCCTTCCCTCTTTAACTTTGAAGAGTCAGTTATCCCCTCTGTTACTAATAATATGATGATTGCATATATAATACAATGAGGTGATTAGATCATCTCAAATTAAAATACATATTTTTATTTTAATTTTTATTTTTTTAAAAAGTTTTTGTCATTTTTTTAAAATTTTTTTATCTTTTCTGAAAAATCAACAAATTTTTTTAATTTAAACTTAAAATTTTTAAACTCAACTCATTCACCAAACGAACACTAAGTCTAGAGTAAGGAACTCTCAACCCAAGTTAAAAAAACATAAATATTTGCTATAGTAATGTATCGAGAACAAGCATAACATAGAGAACAATCGACAAGGAATATACTTATATAAAAATAAAAAAAACCACTAACAACAACAAAAAATATTCATTCTAGTGAAAAAAAAGTACAGGATTTTTTTTATTTAACAACCCTTATTAAATTTGTTTTCTAATGGTTATTTTTTTTAATGGTAGTGAGATTCGAACTCTACATTTTTTTATGATAGAATTAGACGTGAAATTATATTAATCTATGATTACAATCACAATTATAAGATTAAGTTTTGAAATATGTGATTTATAAGTATTTACTTAAGAAATTTATAGCAACACATTACTGCTTCCATTTTAAATTTTTTATTTGACTATTTAATTTAGCGACTAAATAATAATTTTTTTTGATAAAAAAAATATTTTTGACTGGTAATGTAAAATATGAAGTCCTATATTAGAGATTCTTAAAAAGTAAGGGAACAAGTAAAATCAAAAATTAAGAGGCCAGTTGGTTGGTTTGTTTGAGTTACAGTTTTAGAGTTATTTTGATTAGAATGAAGTTGAGTTTTGGAATTGTGTTTTTGGTTGAAAACGTTCTATTGGGAGTTAAAAAATGTAAAAACTTGAGATGTATTCAGAAAAAAAAAAATCAACATGAATCTTGTTATGTTTTTCTTGAAATTTTATATAATTTAAAAAAATTATCTTATTTAAATTTAAAATAATAAATATTATGAATTTTTAAAATTCCTTGTTTGGCAAAAAGTTTAGTTTAAACTAAACTGTACTTTTTTCTTCATGTTTTTTGTCTTTTTCCCCAAAAAGTTGTTTGTCTTTTATGAAAATTCAAAAAAATTCAAAAAAATTTTGCTATTTAGGGCCTGTTTGGTGCACAAGTTCAAGATGAGATTTTTAAGTTTAAATAGTAAATTTTTTTGAATTTTCAGAAAAGACAAAAAATTTTTTGGGAAAAAGACAAAAACTTTTTGGGAAAAAGACAAAAAAAAGTTTGAAAATCTTAGTTTGAACTTGGATGCCAAACTCACCCTTAAACTTACAAATCTTAACTCAAACTTACACACCAAACACCCCCTGAGTTTTTAAGTTAGATATAGAAATTTGATTAATAAATGATAAAAAATAATTAGAATTATTTAGTTTGAACTAATGTGTCAAAACATCATGTAAATATTGTTTAAAAAATAATTGATGAGGTGGCAGCATGAGCGCAACACAAAAGGGTGAGAATCCAAGCAACGAAGGCCTGCGCAAGCAAAGGCTGTGGACGGAACTGCCAGCCGTTATTGCCCCCATCTTCCATCACTAACCGTCAATTTGAGTAGTATCAGCAGAACACGTGGGACGATCTTCACCGTTGATCTCCACTCGCACACATGCAATGATGATTTCGTACACCCAACACCCCTTGATCAAATCACTGCCAAATCATCGCCTCTCTGTCTCCTTTCACTTTTGCTATTCACTCCTCCACTGACAGTTCATCCCTGCAGACGCCAACTAAAGGAACAAAAAAAAAAAAAAAGGATAATAAAATAACGCAGGGGCGTTTTCAATTATTTTCTCTCTCTAATTTTGATTGTTAAATAACGTGATTAGTCTATATTCTAATCATTAATTAGTTTTTTTTTTTTCCTCAATAAGTAATTGGCTTTTTAATTATTAGAATATTTGTTAACTCCAATAACCAATTTTAATGCTTACAGACATAATATTACTGTAATTTTATGTTTAACTTTATCATAAAATATATAATTTAAATTCTCATATCTCTAAATTAAAAAAAAAAACTAATTTTGATGTGATGAAGTCAAAAAATTAATATGTTAAATAACTTTTTTTTAAAAATTTAGAGATAGATCTCCAATTACATCCCAATAATAAAATCATGTATAAAATCATGAGATGTGAAATTTTTACAATCATTATCTTTTTAATCATCAAAATTTTAATAATTTGAAAGTCACATTTTTAAGACATTGCCATATCATTTTTTTGGAAATTCTTTTTCTGCTAATTGAACACCATTATAAGTGCAGTTAACATGCACTTCTCTCTTCCAATCCTTTAAATGCTCCGACTATTCAGGAAATTGAAATAATAATATACGACCCATATTTTTAACTATTATCAATGAGGGTAATCTAATATATTTTCTCAGAATTGATTGGGTTACTAACACAAAACCTCTTATTACTTGAGCAAATACAATGCTAACCCAGGTTTCCGCTATTTGTATACGTGCATTTTCTCTTCTTTTTTCTTTTTTAGTTATGATTTAATGGGTTAGGTCCACTTACTTTTTTCTTTTGTTGATTTCTAATTGGTTTTATTGCAATAATAAAGAATAGAAATATTTATCGATTCAAGTAGACAACTTATTATTTTTCATTCCAAACTTAATACTAGTCATTATATCATTAATAATATAAAATATTATTATAATAAACATAATAGGAAATGTTCAACCTTATAACTCTAATTACTATAGTATTTAGTATAGTATAATTAATTCTAATTAATATTTATAAATCAATAAGGTTTCTTACTTATTTATTAAGTAAAAAAAATACTATTTATTCTCTTACAGTTCTATGTAAGGGCTAAAAGACACTAACAATAAAAATAATAAAATAAAACTATTATTTGCAGCCAAAGGGTATTTTCCCGAATCCCAGCACCCACGTTCCCGTCCAAAACAAACGCCAAATTCCAAAAGTCCAAACACCCAACGAAAACGAACTCCACTCTTTCTCTCTCCCTCACACCAACCTTTCCTTGTCAACCTTTTTCAACACTTTCCGTTCCATTTTATTTACTTTTCCTCCATTTCTTTTCTCTCTTCCTCACCTCACCTCACCAACCAAACAAACAAACAAAAAAAAAAAAAAAAACCCTCTTTTCAGTTTTCCTCACTCACATGCTCTCACATTTTCCCCACCTTTCGTGATACCAAAAAACCCAAACGACACTTTTTTTTTTTTTTTTTAATGTCGGAGTACTCCGATTCCGAGCCCGACACCGGTGCCGTGCCTCCTAAGCCATGGACCACCGACGACCAAAAGGACGATCTCTTGCGCTCCGCCGGAGCTCCACACGACGCCGTTTCGGAGGAGGCCAATGCGCCTGCATCCGAGTCCCTGAAGGACCACGCGAGGGAGTTCTTAATGGCGGTCGCTGAGATGAGTGTGCAGTTCGGCAAAGGTTGCAGGGACATTGTGAAGCAGAGCTTGGCGAACCGCGATTCCTTCCTGGTCAGGAAGTTCGGGAAGGACTCGTATGTCAGGAGGAGGATCGGTGGGCCCTGCGAGAAGGTGCGTCGGAAATTGAGGTTCGTCAATGACTACTTGCCGGAGGATAAGGACCCCGTTCACTCTTGGTCCGTCATCCTGTTGGTCGCTTTTCTTGCTTTTACAGGTGCGTATATCTTGTTTGGTTGCTCGGAAAATGTGGTTTCGGCTTGAAACTTAGTGCTTCGTAGGTAGCTTGTAGACAGAATGTCGGCGAGACTGTGTGTGCGCGTGACTGAGAGAGAGAAGGATCTTAGTTTGAGGAAACAGAGGTAGATTTTTGTCAGTGAATTTTCCTTTTTCAGGTTTCTTAGGCTTTCTCGGGAATCAAACAGTATCTGGAATTTCTGGAATTTTGTACTTACTTGAGCATTTTTTTTTAATTACTGATTAGCTCGTGGATTTAATTTCCTTTTACCTCAGTCAAAGATTGTATAAATTATAAATCTATTTTTCACTTTAGAACGGAAAGAACGGGGAAAAAAATTGAGTTGGTTCAAATTTCTTATTATTTTGGGACTGCTGAAACTGTCATAGACTTACACACGAATGGTTTAAGAGGGAATAATTAGCTTAATTCCACTAGTTAGCGTTCCAAAACCCCAAATTCTGATTTCTGAATCTGCAACGCTAAATCTTCAACTATGTGGTTTGTTATACATCATTATGTGTAGTTTCACGCCCTGTTTTTTTTTTTTTTTTTTTTTTTTTTTTTGGCTTTTCATAACACTAGAACATAGTAATTGTTCATCCACCACTTTTGATTCTCTCCAAGATTGCTGTTTCTGTAACGACCTGCCATATGTGGCTGTTACTGCTCCAAGTCTATCCACCAAGCTACGGCATCTTAGCAGCCTCTGGGTCGACTTGTAGCTGTTGCTTAATTTGACATCTTTTCAAGAGGATCTCTTCATTGTGAATTGTTGCTATAGTACATAGTCTTCTATGCCCGTTCATATATTAGAACATGTTGGTTTACCTGAGGATCTATAGGTATGTCAAGTATCATAACTAAATATCAGCACAAATCTTACTAACTTACTTGGATAGTAGCAGAGCTAGCTCGTAACGATGTGAAGTAGGATGACAAGATAACGGCTCTAATACCAAGTCTGTAACGACCCTATTTACATGGTTGTTACTACACTTACTTACTATACTTAGCTTTAATACTTGAAATTTGCAGATGATTTTTTATATTTTTTATACATACATCTTACATGACATATGATTAATATGCACATATCATTGTGATTAACAAAATAAGTCTCAACATTTTAACATACAAACTTACTAGTCCTTGCTAAATAATACCTTAAACATGTTTGTATTTTTAAACATTACTAATTAAAATAATTTAATTCTCAAAATATTTGCAAAAATTCTGCACAGTGGTTTCCCATCTTGTCCTTCACATCCGCTTGTCTGACTACCTGAAATTGCAGTCTGAGTCAAATCATACAGTAAGGGAACTTTTCCCGAAAAGGGTTGTAATCGACCCAAAATGCTTCTCTGAGGTTCCTTATATTGAATAAGGTTATCTCATAGCCTTGTTCTATCGAAACTCTAATTATCCCAGTATTGCACTAAAGTTGATGGTCCAGGAATTATACTACATGTGCTAAGAATTTTCCTTGTTTGGCTGTTCTGATTGTTTCCATACTTGTATTCTTAAGCTTATTTATATTGACCTTATAATTAGTGTAAATTAACATACTATTTTCGCACAGTATGTTATTTTAACACTTCACACAGTGAAAATTTGCACTGCGTGACTTCTGAACTATATTGGGCATTCCCATAAATTAGGTGTCCAATTTAATGAATATGGAAACATTTATGCTTATTCATATAATTAAGTTTATTGACTGAAACTTAATTTGATAAAATAATTATAGTATTAAATTGTATTGTCTATGCTAGTACCGACATAAATTATTGGAATTATGAAATTTTGAATTTATTATCACAAAATTCATATTTCCATCAAACATGATTTTACGAGGAAAATTTTAGACTCAATCCCTTTTTAACTAAGGTGGTTAAGTCTAAAATTTTCGGTCATTACAGTTTCAACATCTTACTGACATGGCAAACAATTCTGCAGTGTTGAGTCTTACAATGGAACATTCTGCTACCGTGGCGGTTCCAACCCCAGGGATTAAGAAAGTGTACATACGTCCTCCTAGTGCTGATCGAATAACGCTTCCTGACGGTAGATACATAGCATACAAGGAGCAGGGAATTTCCGCTGACAGAGCCAGATTTTCGGTGATTGCTCCACATGCCTTTCTTTCCTCACGGCTTTCAGGTTTTATAATCTGATTGTTCAAAAGTTCAGTCATTTAGTCCTACAATACTTTAATTACTATTGTTGTCTTATTTTTGGGTGTGATTTATTTTTTTAATTAGGATTACCGGGGCTTAAGCCGTCACTACTAGAAGAATTTGGCGTTCGCTTGTTGACATATGATCTTCCTGGCTTTGGAGAGAGTGATCCTCATCCTGAAAGAAGCCTTGAATCATCAGCAATGGACATGTCACTCTTTGCAAATGCTGTTGGAGTCAATGGCAAGTTCTGGGTTATGGGATACTCGAGCGGAAGCATGCATGCTTGGGCAGCGCTTAGATACATTCCGGATCAACTTGCCGGTATGGTATCAATCTCTTCTCTATGTGCAGTACCCTTTTAAGACTTAGTTTCATGCATAACTGCAATAGAAGTCAGATAGTGTGATTTTCTTCTTATCAAATTGGAATTAAATTTTTTTTAGAGAATTGGTTTCTTCTATATCCTAACAGAAGAAATGGTGATCAAGTATTCACATAAACATGAACCTCTAACTTGCAGGTGCAGCAATGTTTGCTCCAATGGTAAATCCGTATGATCCAATCATGTCTAGCGAAGAGAGACGTAGAACCTGGGGAAAGTGGTCTAGAAGAAAGAAATTTATGTACTTTTTAGCTCGGAGGTTTCCTCAATTTCTTGCTTATTTCTATCATCGGAACTTCTTATCGGGAAAGCATGACCAGATTGACAAGTGGCTGTCCTTGTCTCTCGGAAAGAGGGTGAGACATTGAAGATATGTGGAATCCTTGTTTCACATTGATTCTGATTCAAAAGTTGGCTGGTTTCATTTCATAGTGTTTTTACTTTTGGACTCTATCGAATTACTACGTGACTTCTAATAACCTGTCTGAATCCTGCTGTACGTTTTTCTGACATTTTCCAGGATAGAGCTCTAATAGAGGACCCAATCCACGAAGAATTCTGGCAAAGGGATGCGGAAGAATCAATCAGGCAAGGAAATGTAGAACCCTTCATTGAGGAAGCTACAATGCAGGTGTCAAACTGGGGTTTCAGTCTTGCGGAACTTAAATTGCATAAGAAACAGCGAGGAAAAGGCATGCTTAATTGGCTTAAATCATTGATCAGTGAACCCCAGGAGGAGTATATAGGCTTCCTAGGTCCAATACACATATGGCAGGTTAGGGTAATCGGCATTACTTCTTTCTTTTTCCTTCTGCACATTGATACTACTTTCTGCGACTGTTCAGTAAGTAAAATTCTCTACTGATTGTTTTCTAATACTTTTACCGAAGGCAAAAGGCTTGCGTGGGATAGAATAGATAGCTAAATATTTAGGAAAGGAATAATGCTTCTGTTGTTCACGTCATGATTACGGAAAGAGGTCAAGAGTAACTGTGAAGTTTATTATTATTAAGAACATGATGCCTGTTGGTATTGTGTGGGATGGGAAAATTATCAGTCTAGACATGCTTTGTAGCCAAGGGAGAAAATTTCTTCAGTCAAGTTAGGCAGAGCTTTGGACTTGTATTAAACCAAATATACAGCTTAGTACAATTTGTTTATCAATGCAACAAAGTTATAACTTTTTCTTCCTTCTCCAAATGCTCATCAGGGGATGGATGATAGAGTTGTTCCACCATCAGTGACCGACTTTGTGCACCGGATTATACCAGGAGCTGCTGTTCATAAACTTCCATATGAGGGGCATTTTACCTACGTCTACTTTTGTGATGAATGCCATAGACAGATTTTCACGACACTTTTTGGAATCCCACAAGGCCCTCTGGAAAACACAGTTGAAGAAATAACTCAAAGTCCAACGGAAGGTGATTCTGAACGGATGGATGAGATTACACCCGGTGACACTGCCACAGGTTGAGATATGATTTTTTGCTCTTGTTACGCAAGTAAGGTACGGTGTAAATACCATAGCTGGTTCATCTTCTCATTGAGCAGTAAAAGGAAAAAAGAAAAAAGTGAATACATAATGTTAATTCTTTTGTTTTCAGCTCTTGGGCTGCTATAGAAGTTAAGGTTCTGATTATAGAAATAGTGTTATGTGGAGAAATTCTCAACATGACAAATATTATACAACAAAAGTCAAGTTGGTTGTATTTTCAATCTTTGTTTAAATTGAGAGTTTTCACATCTTTTTGGTATTGGAAGCTTCCTCTTTTCGTTTTTTGTGAGCCTATATTCCCTCATGGGCCATTGCTAATAGACTACTCTACTTGGGAAACAAATGGAAGCTTTTCCTCACCCAAAAAATCTTCGATAGGACAATTTTCTATCAAACTCTCTGTTGTTTTCAGTGGACTTGAAAAGGAACATGTCAGCAATGGCCAAGTTGAGCCACATGATGTAGGGAATAGGGAATCTGATATAAAGAATATAGAATTGTAACCAAGCTAAGCTAACAAATAATCAAACGACAAACGAACTGAAACGATGAACAGAAGGAGACAAGGAAGGAAGCGCGGCGATGACGGCGCCAGAGATGGAGAAAGCATGAGAGGCCTGCCTTCAAGCAGTTTTCGGTTTGCATTTTCTTTCTTGGGAAAATCCATAGGAATGGGAGGGAAACAGCAGTTTGGTTTAAAAGTGGGTCACTACTTATTTGGTGCTTTCTGGTTTTTCTTTGATAAGCTACTGCTTGATTATTTTCCCTCATATCTGCTTCCAGTCTACACCACTTCATAAAAGTTGACTTTTGTATTCAATTGTATTTATCTTCAATCTTGGATATCTCTTGATTTCCGTTGTTTTGCTAGTATTAGCTAATTAACTAAGTCGATTTTGTATATTAGAACTTATATATATATATATATATATATATATATTTATACACACACACACTTGAGCCCATTCTTAATATTCCTTTTTTTTGCTCTGAGCTTTTTTAGTATTGCTTACTAGTGAATATTCTATATTTTCCTTGTTTGCGATTGTAGGTATGTTCATGTTGTACCTTTATATTCTCTTCTTTCTTTTTATTTATTTTTATTTCATTCTCATTATTCATAAGAGAAAACAGAGCAAGCAGAAGGAAAAAAAAATGTCAACTAATTTGGTCGTTTAATATTCTCATTAGCAAAAATGCCCACGATTTCTTTTAGATTACTAAAAATTCCATAGTTTAATGATGATGAAAAAAGTAGATATAACATTAAAAAAAATGTAGACGGGAGCACAAAAGTCAGGTGCACTATTTCACCCTCTTTTGTAACAGATTTTGCATTGGCATTGAAAAAATACTTAAGAGATGGTCTTAGAATTGTTTCATTCATTTGCTCTAGTGCTCTCGCAAAAACAAAGAATCAAGTCCTTAAAAAAGTGGGGGAAAAAAAGTGTACCCACTAATGATGCTCGCCAGCTTGAAGATGCTAACAGTTCAGACCCTAGAACGAGGCTAACATTCCTAAGGATGCACTTGTGCCACAACTAGTGAAGACAAGATAGTGATAGCCTCACCATCAAGAACAAGAAGCCCGCCATTCTTGAAGCACCTGGTCTTGAGTTTTGCTCTGCTCCATCAAAAAACAATGACACGAATTAGTCAAGACGCAAATGTTCTTTTTGTTTAAGATGATGAAGGAATTGTCTTTGGCAGTTGATTATGCAAACTTACATGTAACTATTCTTGTTTTCTCTTATATTATCCGCTTCTATCTCGCCAAAAATCTCTTCTCCGATATAGACTGGCAACTTGAAATGCAAACTCTGCGAAACATATACAGCTCCAGGCTACAAATTACCACCATTAGTTAAGAATTAGACAATCTCTCACAGGGTTATGCATCCAAACTTTCACATCAAACAGTTTAAAGAATAAGGTTTGAAGCTGTATTATGTGCAGATAAATTCGTAAAACCGGAACCAAAAAGAAATATAACAATTGGATGTCCTTAGATTGATCCATTTACGTCGCATATGACTCTCAGTGATCAGCCTTACAAAAAATCTGGCCTCATAAGTACATATTTTTATTCCGTTGTTTCTCTGTTGCTCGAGATTTTAATCTAATTTGATTTGTTATGCTACACTTGTTCATAATTGAAGCAAAAAAAAAAAAAAAAAACTGAAGAGCAGTAAATCGTGGACAGAAATCCAACAGTAACATCCTACTTACAAAGTGGGAAGATATAATCCAAGGAAACAAGGTAGCAACAAGCATCCCGTGAACTAGTCGGTCTTCAAATCCAGCATTTTGAGCAGAGTCGGAATCAAAATGCAAAGGATTAGAGTCAAAAGTAACCTTACCATATTCCATCACATCTTCATTTGTAAATGTTCTCGTTAGCTTCAGTGTGTCGCCAACTTTAAACAAACAAGGTGCCGATGACGAACAGCATCTCAACAAGGGAATGCGGGTCGACAGTAAATTCCTGACGAGCATAGTTGCATAGACTTTCAACAGATTTGAGAATCAAGGTGCTCAAATCTGTAACAGTTATTTAATACATGTATATATCTATCAATATATCAATATTTGGGCATGAATAGACAGTAGATGACTACCGCCCAACAAAGCCAAAATACTAAATTAAGAGATAACCACCCAAAGGAACATTAAAAACCATTGAAAGGGTGACTTCAAAAAGATTGCATCTTGTCTTTAAGATTCTAAAACTAGGCAATAGAATACCAGATTACTGATTTATTTCTAGTTTTCTACAACTTAGTCTTGCGTCTACCCAATTATGTTCTCATAGACATTTCACCGAACATTTGGAGTGCAGAGTGTGAAAGGTAGTCCGTAACGTTGATCGAGCAGTAAATAGTGGAAATATGGGTTAATTACCTTTAAAAGCCCCTGCTTAATCTGTTAAGGTTAAGGGGGCTGAAGCTTCAGTTGGATATGATATGATAAATCAAAGCAAAAGAGGGAGAGGCACAGGGATGCGTCGCCTTTGTGTCTTCTTTGTGATAGTCGCGTCGCCAATTCTTGGCTTCGAGTTTTTGTTGACTTGAAAATAGCCACGTGTCTGGCACTCTAGATGGTATCTAATTAAAGCATGCGAGTTCCATACACCTGCACATGTGTTGCACGCTGCTTTAAAAAATAAATAAATAAATAAAATAAAGAAGAAGAAGAAAGCAAGGTCCACGAAAAGATTCTATTTAAATTTAAGGATTGTTCACATCCTCTTTAAGAATATTATTAAGTGGAAGTCAGAAGTTTGAATCATATGTCAATTTAGGAAAGTGTTTCTGTTTGTGTGGAGTCTCAAAAACAAGAAATGATGAAGTATCTCCAAATCTTTTCATTCAATAAGGGGGAAGGAATGTTCACATCCGTATTTCTTAAAATTTTAAATTTTTTTTACTTTTATCTTTTGAATTTTGAAACAGCTTTTTATTATAAATTTTTATTAAAAAACATACTTTTTTTTTTTTTTTTTTTTTTTGCTAAAGCTTAGAGGTAAAATAAGAGTTTCTAAAATTTAGGTGATAAAGCAAAAAGGACCTAAAATTTGAGAACGTACATGAGATTGATTATAAATTTAATAAAGTTTATTTTCTACTTTGTCTTTTTTTGCTAATGCAAGTTTCTACTTGATAATAGCATGTACTGCGAGTGTTTAAAATCTGAAGTTTGCAGTTGGTTTAAAACTGTTTAACAATTATATCTTGGATTTTAATTGGGTTTCTACGCAACGAAATTTCCATTTTGTTTTTCCCACATCAGAAGGTGGTAGAGGAAGCGAGGGAGCAACAAGAACATTAGTTCTCCGCTTGTTAGTCACTGGTGCCGTTTTCATAATGTCCAACTTCCGCCTTACCAAGTATGCAGTCGTGCTAAGCTCAGAAGATGCGGTGCCACCGGATAGATTGTAAACACTGGCTGGCATGACGGAAGGAACGTATTATAATCCGAGTAATATCAACACTGATAAGTCGTACTAAAGATGCAGTAAACGCAGAAGATCATAGACGCGACAAGCTCCGGCAACCGGAGAATCACAATGAAACTGAAAGTGTTTGGGCTTGACATTCCTTCCGTGGTGAAGGGAGTGGAGTGGAGTGCCTTCACAAATTCCGGATCAAGAAGACATTGTTAGACGGGTTTTTTGCCTTTAACAATGCATCTCCCCACCAAATTTTCTGCCGTTCTGATACAGTATGCTTGTGCTCTTAAATCAAACACATTTCTCTAGCAGACACTGGTTACTCTTGTCTGGTTTATTCAAAAATTATTTTGAGACCTTCAGAGAGTACAAGATTGGTGAAGATAATATGCTGACTGAAGAAATTCTTTTAGCTGAACCGGCCTACTAATCCTGTTCTTTTCAAAAATGTAACTAAACAAATCCATATAATTAATATAAGCATAATAAAGCACCATAGACTGTTGAATTGGGCTGTCACCTCTCATCTTTACCAGCAAAGATAAAGACTAACCTCTAATACATGTATATTTATATATATCTCTTTATCTCTTTACATGTACACGTACACCTGAGGCTTAATCAAGATAAACATGTACAGTATAATGTATAGAAATCAAAGAGTCAGTTTGGTCAGATACAGAGGCACCCATATCCAAAACTAACGTAAGTCTTTCAAAAACCAGCTAAATAACAGCTCAGAAAACTCCTAGCAATTTGGCCTAGAATCTCAGAGAGTTTCAGAAACCCAATTGCTTCTGATGATGAAACCGAGTTAATCTAACTGCCCACAACATCTTTGACCATATAAATGAACAAAATCATTACTAAAATAAGAAATTTTATTTCATAAGAAAAAACTTCAGCTACAAGTCACAAAATCAAACAGTTGCAACCCAGAAAAGAGAGATCCTTCCATAATAAAGCCCAAAACTATTCTCAAAAACCACACTGAATGAGGATAATAACCATAATTAAGACGACGGCGGTTGCCAAGCCCTCACCCAATCAGTCAAAGTAGCGACATTTCTGGTGATATCTTCAATGTTATCACTCTTCAACGCCATTACTATGTCCTCCGAGTAGCTCTCCTTTGCCTCCTCCAGCAGCACTTGGAATATCTCGCACTCAATGTTGTTCTGAAGCTTCTTCTCCGAATAGCCTCTGTGTGTGTATATACATATATATATATACGTGTGACATATATAATTAAAAGAATTGACTAAATCTAGAAAGATCGAGAAGGAGAATCGCCGTGACAATTACCTGTTGTGCAAGCGATCGTACAAGACGGAATTTTCGGTCTGAAGAACAACCACAAGATCAAACCACCGCTCGGGGAAGAAATCGCATCCATGGTAGTCGACGATATTCCCTCCTTCTTCCATAAAATCCTCTAGCTCATCGCACACCTGAGAATCACTCAATCAAATTGACTGATCAGAAAATCCCAAATTAATTGGGAAAGCTAGGGTTTTGAGAGAGTACGAGGTCTTCGTTGATGACATAGCAGTCGAGGTCCGCGTCCCAGCCGTCGTGGAGGTTCTTCTCCTTGACCAAGTCTCCGACGCAGATGTGGCGGAGCTGAGTGCTCTCCGACAGGGCAGCGGAGGTCGTTGTCTTGCCGGTTCCCGGCGTTCCGGTGACCAGAATGTTGGGCTTCTTCCTCTTCTTGGTGTCGTCTTGTGCCATGTCCTCTCTCTCTCTCTCTCTCTCTCTCTCTCTCTCACAGCTGTTAAAAGAGAGGTTTTGCGAGGGTTTTTGTCTGTTCCGAGACCCAGAGGGAGAAAGTGCAACGCAAGGGGGAACCTTGGGAAACCATGGATTGAAAACGATGGCAACTGAAAACGACAAAGTGAATGGTGAAAACGACAAAAATAAAATACATGGAGCAAGAAAAACGATGCAACGAAATTTTAGAAAAACGACAAAAAGAAACCAGCAAGACTTGAGAAACGACATTTCCGTTAGAATTAACAGAGTAAGGAAACCCCCGGAATAGGAATGAGAAGAAGAAGGAAAAATGTTAACAGACTGAGAAACGACACAACACTTGAACGGCATAAAAAACGTTAGACGACATAAAATTAATAAACGACAACAACATCCTAGACTGTAAACGAAAACAAAACATTAAAACATAGGTAGTGATGGCAACGGGGCGGGGTGGGGGGGCCCGAGAATGCTTTCTCGTTCCCATTTCCACCACCAAAATCATCCTCATCCTCGTCCCCAACCCTACTTAATTGGAAACGGGTTCCGTTAGAATTAACAGAGTAAGGAAACCCCCGGAATAGGAATGAGAAGAAGAAGGAAAAATGTTAACAGACTGAGAAACGACACAACACTTGAACGGCATAAAAAACGTTAGACGACATAAAATTAATAAACGACAACAACATCCTAGACTGTAAACGAAAACAAAACATTAAAACATAGGTAGTGATGGCAACGGGGCGGGGTGGGGGGGCCCGAGAATGCTTTCTCGTTCCCATTTCCACCACCAAAATCATCCTCATCCTCGTCCCCAACCCTACTTAAATGGAAACGGGGCCAAGGCCGGGGATGGAATTCCCCGTCGGAGGGGCTTTCCTCATACCCACCTCATTCTCCATCTATTATAAATGTAGATTTGAAAATATAACAAAGTAAAAGCAAATAATGAAGTAGAAATGCACCATAAATTAGTTTAAAATCAAAGATTTAATAAACAAACCAACTTCTAAATATATGCAAATAAAATCTTAAAAATAAAATTATTAAAAGTCTAATCAAAACGTTACAAACTCTTAAAACTAAACCTTTATAAAACATTTGAGTTAAAAAAAAAAAAGAAAAGGAAGACTTGAATCCATAAAAAATAAATATAAAATTATCCTTTTTTGTCTATTCCTCTAGTTTCAATATACATTTCATGGATACACACACTTTCCAAAACAATTTTCATAGTATATTACTTACTTATAAATATAATTGAAATCATACACATATGCATATACATATATATATATGAGGACGGGGTGAGGTGGGGAATGCTTTCCTCGTCCCCGCCTCACTAAGCTTCGGGGATAAGATTTCATCCTCATCCCCGAACTTTACCCCCTATCCTTACCTTGTTTGAGATGGATCTCTGCGGGACCTGTCCTGCGGGGAATATTGCCATCCCTAAACATGGGAGACACGAAAATGGCAAAAAGATGCAACAAAATAAGGAAAACGACACAAAACAGGAAACACAAGGAAAAGGATAAATGTTAACGAACACAGATACGATAGGACCATGAAAAAATATTTTAAAACTAGGAAGGGCATGGAACTTGACAAACGACAATAATATGTTGAAACAGGAAACGGCAAAAAAATGTGAAATAGTATGAAACTGGATAGCCGACAACAAAAATTAGATAATAACAAAATAAGGAACACGACACACAACGTGAAGCATAAAGGAAAAGGTTAAAAAAACGGTAGCAAACTGATAAACGACATAATCCCAAAACGATTATAAAATTATCCACAAATGGTTTGAAAACCAGAGAGAAACCTTAAAACGACAACAAAACCTGACGCTAAAGGAAACCTAATGCCTCACCAAAAGATAAATTCATCACCGTTGAGAACTTTTTTGTGCAGATGCTTCTTTCTAAAGTAAAGCTTCAACATTTCTCTGCTTTTAGAAGTCACAAGTTTAATGATATAAATTTTATTAATCGATAAAATGAATCGTACAACAAAGAGTATTAAATTAAAAAATAAAAAATTGCACATATTGTGACAAGAAATGTATATTCCCTGCAATGCACTTTGCAGATCCGATCCTCTTGTACAAAAGTTTACAACACAATCCCCCTCCTGGTCAGCAGCGAGCACAAAGAAGCAGGTGACGAAAACTAGTGCTTCTTTGGGAGGGTAAGCCGCAGAGGTTGCAGTTTTACTTCACTTTACCAGTTTAATTTACCCCTCTTGTTGAGGAAACTGGTTAAAATAACAGGAGAATTTGCCGGGTTGTGTGCGTCTCTAGCTGCTTGGTTTATCATCTGAGGTAGATTTTGTCGGGCTTGAAGTACTAGTCTCGAGGTTGGTATTTACGGGACAAACAGAAGCAAATTGACAGAATCGGCATTTCCACCGCTCTTCTTCGGGAGTGTAACTTGCTTCCCGCTCTCCTCGCCAGAACTCGAGACTACTATTAATTTGTTTCTTGAGCCAATCGAAGTCGTATGCGAATTGATCTTCACCAAGCACTGAATCATCCTGTTGGTATTCATATCTGCTTGGAAACAAACAACGTGATGTTATAAAACATCTTGCCTGAAAGATATGTTCAAGGTTGAGTTATGGACTGCTACATGTAGAAGTCAAACAAGGAAAAATGCAATTACTAATTGCTGTTATGATTCAGGATTCCTATCTAAACATGTTATGAAGTTCAAACAAAATTCTAAAAATATGTAATAAGACTTTTATTATTTGGTAATCTTCACACACATAAATCAGCACTCCAACAAACATAATAGTATTTTAAGAATTAAAAAAAACAAAAACAAAATAACTTTAAATTCAGATGTTACATTTACCTTAATAAAAGCTGGTCTTGAGCAGGGAGCAGCGTGGTACATGTGTTTATGTAGTACCTAATGACGTCCTCAAGGGTCTGCGTAATTAAGACGAATTAGGCAAAGTATCCAAGAACTCGGCTACAGGATTTCAATTTTGTTAACTAAATGTATTGAATACCTCAACAAGAGAAAATCTTTTACCTTTGCGGGGAACCCCAAGTCGACAGTTCTCTCAATAATCTCTTTAGATAAGATATGATAGGGATTCAAGGAGTAATACTCAAAGAACTTTTTGGTAGGGAAATTATTACTGACTAAATCGTCCCACATACGCTTGTAGCACATTAATTGAAACCTGCAAGAGTAGACACAAATCATGACCATTCTGATGAATTTCCTCATTCCATCGAGTGCAATAAAAAGTTAAGTCAATAGCACAGATACCTTCCATTTCTTCGTTGTGCTTCAGAAGGAAGTGTTGGCCGAACACGAGTCTTTGTGTCAACTAATAACGGGTTTCTTTCTGTTTCTGTTCCAGGCATTCGAATCTCATCAATCACTCCCACCACCCATACACCTTCTATATAACTTATTCTAGTATAATTAGCAAGTAGACCTTGTCAGTAAAGGAAAGGATGAAAGTTAGTGCAGCTCCAGTTAAATCAATGCATATGCGCACGCACGCATATGCGAAGGAGAGAGACCACAACCCAAAAGGACCAATGCGCAAATGTTAGAGACTTACAGCGGAAGCTCACGAGTCAATCCTTCAGATAATAATTGATTTACACCAGTAATAAAATTGAAAAGCTTCAAAGCCCATCTATCTTCAACTGATGGCACAAGAAACTTGACTTTCTTTACAACCTGGAAAGAAATTAAAATCAAGATGTGAGCTCTGAAAGTTACTGCGGTAGAACATCTAGGAAAGCATATAATTCGATATCTGAAATGTGCATAGAACAAAATGGATTTCTAGTTAATGTTTATGTAGGAGAAGTAAACATTTCCTAGAAAATGACACCATTTAAATTCTAAAAATTGCAAAGAAATGATTCCAAAAGGTGTACCTCTTCTTCAAGTTTCGCATGGCGAGCAATACCATTTCTCATAGCCTCATTGACTATTCGCTTGCCAAGGAGGAGACTTAACTCCTCTTGTTTCTCGCACCATTCCTGTTGTTGAAAGATGAAAGTACGAACAAAACTAAATCAAATATGTCCATTTTCACAAGTTAACAAGATTGAAACATTTAACATAACTACGGAAAACATAACAAGATGCCCTGCAGCCAAATTCAATAAATCAGAACCGAAATGCCCAAATCGAACAAACCCAAAACTCGGACCAACCAGAAAGCTTTATCCGTAAAAATTGTTTAAAAAAAAGAAAAACAGAAGAACCCAGAAAAGGAAATTACCGTTGAAGCAAAATCAGTGACGGACAAGCCCTTCTTCTTCCTAAACCGAAGCAGAAACGAGTCGGGAAAGCGGGTCTTCTTCCGGGTGGCTCCGAAATCCTCCATGTCCGGGGAGGCCGGAAAGCCCCTCTTGGAGAGGGCGGTGATGGAGTGTACGGAGCGAACGTTGCGGTGGAAGAGGGAGTGAGACGAGGAGGAGAGAGAGGAGCCAGCGGAGGCCATGGCCAGAGCAGCTTCGAGAAGGGCCATCTCTTCGTCGCTGACGATCTCGGTGGGGATTGCGGGAACGCCTCTGCTGCTGCTGTTGTTGTCGTTTAAGTTGTTGTCGTTGATCGTGGAAGATCCGGAGCGGATCTCGGAGGTTGACTCGGTCATCTTTGGCGACCCGGTGAGTACGCGCAAGAAATGTTACCGTTGGAATCGCCACGTTTCGTGGGCAAGTCATTCATTATATCCGTCTGGACTCTAGATTTTCACATGGAATATTAGGTACATCTCTCTCCTTTTATACACACTTTTTTTTTTTTTTTTTTTTTTTTTTTTTTCTTCTTCTTCTTCTTCTTCTTCTTCTGTTGAATTTTTTATTATTAACCTTAAAGTAAGGGTTTATTTGGTGGATGAGTTTTAGTTGAAATTTTTAAGTTTTAATAGTAATTTTTTTTGAATTTTTAGAAAAGATAAAAAACTTTTTCAGAAAAAACAAAAAACTTTTTGAGAAAATGACAAAAACTGAGTTGAAAAATTTTAGTTTAAGTGAAAATGTCAAACTCCCCCTAAGAAAATAAACTCAACGATAAAATCACATATAAAATTATAGCTAATTATACTTACAAGCTCTAATCTCAAGAATTTTAATTTTGTTTTTTTTTGGCACAGTGAAAGTATTGAAGTAGGTTTTTTATTTTTATTTTTATTTTTATTTTTGAGTAATTGACTTTAAACTCAATATTTTTTGATAAATCGCATATAAAATTGTAGCTATTATTATTATTTTTTTTGTTAATGAAAAGGATATAAGAGTGGCCCTATTATTTTTAGGTTTTCAGTCCTACAGGCAGGAACCATTTTCTCTAGGTATAGTAAAAAGACATGTTTTTTATAATAGTTTCTCTCAGTCGGTCATCCGAGGTCTATCCTACCATTACCAAACTATACTTTAATAGCCGAAGCTGAAACGAGACCTAAGGAGAGGCAAATGGAAATCAAATCTAGGTGGATGAAAGGAAAAAGCTAACAAAGTCACCCAACGTTACCAATTCATCAACCCTTATGGTGTATAAAATTACAGCTAATTATACTTACAAGCTCTTATCTCAAATTTTTAAAAAAAATTTTGTTTGTGTTATTGTTATTATTATTATTATTTTGGCATAGTGAAAGCATTGGAGTAGGTTCTCTTTTTTTCGGTCGGATGCATTGGACTAGGATATTAGTTATTATTATAAGGGTCCCCAATGATTATGCGAGGGGATTGGGGATTGATTTAATGGAAAGTGATGGAAGTTTTTATTGTGGTGTGAGAGATAAGATGAAACTTTTTCTCACTGTATAAAAAAAGTACATGTTTTCTTCAAGGGTAAGTAAGCTCACATGGTTCCTTGCAAGATAAGCCGACTTAAGAGACGACGAGTCAAGACATGTCGTTTTCGTTTTCGTATAATGTTTCAGGCTTGAGCATCTCCAAAATGTAATGTCAAATTGTTGTGACGATTAAAATTTTGATATTTGAATAAAAAAATATTCTTTAAGATTATTTTCGATATGTTGATCTATACTTGTAACAAAAAAATTGAAAATAAAATTATTTTATTTATATTTTAATGTATAATGATATTTTTAATGTTATTTTTACTTTTTATCATTGTTATAATATTTCAAAATTTGTAAAAGTGAATGTTTAGAATTTTAATAAATTAAAAATGAAAATATTGTGATAATTACATGATAAACTTCAGATTAACAATTAATAAATGTTAAATTTTAATTGGTTATATCTTATTATAAATTCGTAACAAAATTTAGCATGTGATAAATTTGATATCAAGATATGACTTAGATCATCTTTAATGTTTATGCTTAAAAGTTGTGCCAATATTAAAATTGACATTTAGATCCTAATAAAGTGTTATATTTGATGCCAAATTTTCTATATACTAAATTTTGTGGCCAATTCTCCACTGTATATAGACAATACCAAATTTAACACTTAATTCTTATCAGTTATTGCCTTGACTTTTTAAGTATTTATCATAATATTTTCATTTTTAATTTATTAAAATATTAAATTTTCATTTTTACAAGTTTGAAAGCATAATATGATGACAAACAGTAAAGATAGTATTCGATTTTAATAAATTTTCACTCTTACAAGTTTGAAAGCATTATATGATGACAAACAATAAAAATAATGTTTGAAATAACATTATATATTGGAATATAAAAATAAGATAATTATTTTTTCACATTTTTTTGTAATAAATATAATATTAGCATAAATAGGTATATAGGAGATGATGTAAGATAAGATTATTTTTCACACTTTTAGTCTTTATAATAAATATAACATCAACATAAACAAATCTTTTGGAGATGATCTTAGCCCAAATATTGACAAGAGTTCACATATTTAACCCTATAAGTGTTAATCTAATTATATGGTTAAAAAATTGAAAATATCATAATTAAAACAATGATCTAAAATTTTTTTAGTATCAATCCTACAAACCATCCTTTTCTAAAAATTTATCCAATCAACAAATAAAGTGTTTGATTTATATAACTTTAGTAACAATTTTATTTTTAAATAATCCATCATCCATTTCTTCCCTCACATCAAATCAAACCGTCTTTTAACGATAAGCAAATATTTAAAATTAAAAAAAAATGGTACTAATAATAATAAGTGAATTAACCTTTAGATAGATTGATAGGACACTCGTTCTTTTCATTAAATACTTAAATTCAAATTATCATCATCACGTTAATCAGAATAGATAAACAACCTATTTCGTAAAAGATTCATATATCACACAAAAAACATCCACCTCCTCAGGCATTTCAACTTCTACCTTATAGTTATAACCCAATTTTTGTTTAGCAAAAAAAAAGTGAAAACTATAGCCATAGCATTTTTTATTTTTATTCTATTCTTGTCACACATGGAGGGAGAAGAATTGGATTTTTGCGAAGGTAGAGATATTCAAATAAAAGACTACTGTAACTCCAGTGTCATAAGCGATCCAGATATATCATCCTTGAAATCCCAAACTCTGTCTCAACGAAAACCCGCCACCAAACCCCAACTCTCTGCATGAACCACACGCGTCTCTCTCCCTTCTCTTCATAAACCCCCCTCACGTTTCCACGCATCTAACACCAAAAAAAAAATGATGGAAAGAAGAAGAAGAAGAAGCAGATCATTGACTCTGCTGGTTCTGGGCCTCGTGCTGTGCCACGGACTGCTGGGAATGGCGGTGGGCTACGACGAAGAGGAGGAGGAGGAGGACTGGAGGAGGGAAAGAGAAAGGGAAAGGAAAAGGGAAGAAAAGAGGAGGGAAAGAGAGGAGGAATTTGAGCCCTTCTTGTTGAAGGACTCCAAGCATGTGGTGAAGACTGATGCAGGGGAGATGAAGGTGGTCAAGAGATTTGGCGGCGGATTTATTCAAGGACCCATGAGAATCGGCTTCATCACCATGGAGCCCAAGACCCTTTTCGTCCCTCAGTATCTCGACTCCGATTTGATCCTCTTCATTCGCAGAGGTACAAATATATATATATATATATGGAAATATTCATAGTTTCTAGTACTTATTCGCTTCTGTTTTGAATGCAGGAGAAGCAAAAGTGGGGTTTATATATAAGGACCAGCTAGCTGAGAGGAGATTGAAGATCGGAGATGTGTATAGGATTCCAGCCGGTTCAGCATTTTACTTGGTCAACACAGGAGAAGGCCAGAGACTTCATGTCATTTGTAGCATTGACACTTCTGAGAGTTTGAGGTTTGGATCTTTTCAGGTACGTAAATCTTGTAAGACAGTTTTTAATTGTCAAATCATATCTTAATTTAACAGAACTAATGATCTTGATATTCTTTTTTTTTTTTTTTCAGTCTTTCTTTGTCGGTGGAGGAGCCAACCCGGTCTCCATAATCTCCGGGTTCGATTCCGAAATTCTCGAAAACGCATTTAACGTAAGCAAGCAAAAAAAATCATTACCAACCTTAACGTTTCTGTTCTGTTTTTTTGTGTTTTTTTTTTCTGAAACAATGTCGTTTTACAGGTTACACATGCAGAGCTGAGGGAGTTCTTGAGCAGCCAACAAGAGGGTCCAATAGTATACATTTCAGACTCTCGTTCACCAAGGCTCTGGTCCAAGTTTCTGGAGCTGAAAGAGAGCGAGAAGCTGGAACACCTGAAGAAAATAGTGGACTCAGAAGAAGAATCCGATGACGAGAAATTAGAAGAACAAGGACAAGAAGTTTGGTCGTGGAGGAAAATGTTGGGCTCTCTTCTCTTCGCCAACAAAGAAAAGAGACCGGAAGATGTTAAGACAAGGGGCAAATCTCCAAACTCTTATAATCTATACGACAGAAAACCCGACTTCAAAAACAAGTATGGTTGGAGTATTGCCGTCGACGCCTCTTCGTATTCGCCTCTCAGGAAAACTGGTTTTGGCGTCTACCTTGTCAATCTCACCGCGGTAACCATTTTTGACTCTCTTCCTATTTTGGATCAAGTTTCAAGTACAATATTGGTTAGATTGATCAAAGTTAGTCCATAGATAACAAATTAACATGTTTCGGTGCAACAAAAATTGTATAGTTTGGTTGGCTAATTTGGTCACATTTTTTCCTCTAATGGGTCGGATGAATACTCAAAGTACAATATTTGGTTAGATTGGTCAAAGTTAGTCCACACATTACAAATAACACGTTTCAGTGCAACAAAAATTGTTTAGTTTGGTTGGTTAATTTGGTCACATTTTTTTCCTCAAATGGGTCGGATTAGTTTTCATATTAAGCCAACTTTAATCTACAAATACTGAACCTTTTTTTCCAAAATTCTGAAAAATTTTGCGATCTTTCAAATGAAAGCAATATCTAACTAGCTAGGATAAGTTGTTACAAACTTGAACGTGTAAGCTGTAACAAATTACTTGGGATGTTATTTATTAATTAGGTCTCTCCATGATGGGGCAACCCAATTATGCACATTATGATAATTGGATCTAGTCAAAATCACGTTAAAATAGTATAAAAAATATCATAGATGAACCGTTCATAATATAAACAAGATGGCTATCAACCATGATTTTTTCAGGTCCGATAGTATAAATATCGTTACTTACTAATTAAAATCGAAAAAATAGAACTAGTACCGTTCAAATCCTTAATGAAATTTGGTTGGCAGGGATCAATGATGGCCCCACACATAAATCCAAGAGCAACAGAGTTCGGGATAGTGTTGAGAGGAACGGGGAACGTACAAATCGTGTATCCAAACGGGTCTCTAGCCATGAACACAGACGTGAGAGAGGGTGACGTGTTCTGGGTCCCGAGGTACTTCCCCTTCTGCCAGATCGCGTCGCGGAGCGGGCCCATGGAGTTCTTTGGGTTCACGACCTCGGCCCGAAAGAACCGGCCCCAGTTCCTGGTCGGGTCCAACTCGGTTCTCCGCTCCATGAGAGGCCCGGAGCTCGCCGCCGCTTTCGGCTTGACCGAAGAAAGGCTGCGCAACATCACCGACGCTCAGCGTGAAGCCGTTATCTTGCCGTCGCCGATGGCCGCGCCACCGGTGAAGGCGGATGAAACTCCTGAAGTTATTAAGGCCTTTGGGAGCGATCTTTGATTGTGTTTATTATTAGAAAGCTTTTGGTTTGTTTTTTGTGGTTTTTTGAAGTTGTCGTTTGTTTGTGTTCAGAGTTTGTTCCTGAGTTTCAGTGTGAATAAGATCAACTTCTGTGTAGTATTATTCCCCTTTTTTTGTGTACTTGTCCGTTTCCATTTTTCAGAAGCAAAAGGAGATGAAATGTCCTTAAAAAAAATAATAATAATAAATTGAATCGAGAAAGACTGGAAGACAGCACCACAACCGTGAACAGAATAAAAATGGTGTAAAAATGATGTGGCGAATAATAACAAGCTGAAGAAATTTATCAAAAAATAATAATAATAATAACATGCTGAAGAACGGCATGAACTAAATTAGACAAACGACAAGAAGTTGGAGAGCGCACAATAAAATAATGTGAATTAGACTGAGTTAAAAAAAGACACGAAAAAGGATAATTAATAGGGTCTTTGGAGTAATAATTCCAACTTTTGATTTATTTTCGTCTGTTTTTAAAAAATTTTATTAGTTTTTGAAAAATTAAACAACTCAAACCTTACTCAACTTTGATTTATTTTTGTCTTTTTAAAAAAAAATTTATTAATTTTTGAAAAATTAAACAACTCAAACCTTACTCAACTGACTCTAACTAATGCACCAAACTCGTTAAAAGAGAGTTACAAACATCTAACTTATGCACCAAACTCGTTAAAAGAGAGTTACAAACATGAAGTAACAACAATCAAGATTAAAAATAAAACTCGTTAAAAGAGTTACAAACATGGAGTAACAGCAATCAAGATTAAAATAAAACGGCAAAAAAGAGTGCGGAACTAACTCTTAACTTATGCACCATACTCATTAAAAGAGCTAGGACTGTTGGAGAACTAAAACATGAAGTAACAGCAATCAAGATTAAAAATAAAACGGCAAAAAGAGTGCGGAACAACAATAATGGAAAACGACGAAAAGTGTATGACTATTGAACGAAAACAAGAGTTATGAAAAACGAGAACCAAATCGGAAAATGGAAAACGACAAAAAAAAAAAAAGCAAAAAAAAAAGGATTGAAACAAAAAGTGAATGAGAAGGACAAGTGCTGAAGGAACAAAAGGTCAAATAATTAAATATGCAGAAACAACGAGTAGAAAAAAGACAACGACAGCAAACTGAGGAGCGGCAGTTAAAAGTACGAAACGACATTAACTGGAGAACAACATACTACATAGAAACTAGAAAACGACGTTAAATAAGCAAAATAAAGGCCATAATCGGAACGACAATCGACCACAACACTGGAGAGCGACACTAAAAAGTAAAACGACGACAAAAAAAATAATAATAATAAAGAAATCTCTTGACTGCGGGTTTCAAAATCGACGCCTCCGCGGATGCTTAATCGCTAGGTGATGAATTTCGAAGAAGCTTGATCTTTCTACTTTCCCCTGGAAGAAAATTTTCCGAGAAAAACGAAAGGAAAGGAAAGGGAAAAGGAAAAGGAAAAGAAAGGCAAGAAATTTGAGTAGCAGCAATGAAATCCTACTCTGCTTCTCTCGTTTTCATTTCATTTCTTCTTCTGCTGAGCTTCATACATCACTCCAGAGCCGAGGTCATAACCCTAACTGCTGACACCTTCTCTGACAAGGTAACAATTTTCTTAGATAATCCAATTCCTTTCAATTTCTCTCTTTAGATTCAGAATCGAACACAGATCCGTCTTAATTTATGCGAAGTTTTTTTGGTTAATTAATTAATTAATTAATTAATTTTTTTGTAATCTGAATTTTACATCATTGATTTACTGGGCTTGAGTAGTTTAATTTGTTTATCATATATATATATATTTTTTTTATTTAAGCTTTCAAGAACATCATTGAGATTGTGTTTGTGAATGGCTATACTGGGTTATTGTGTATTTCTTATATATATATATATATATATATTTGTTTCTCTCTTTGTGGTAAATTTATACCAAAATTTAGTACAGCGAGTCATAAGAAATTCATCGTTTTTGTTTTTCCCATTAGGTGAAAGAGAAAGATACTGCCTGGTTTGTGAAATTTTGTGTTCCATGGTGTAAACATTGGTAAGGATTTTCCTTTTTTTGGAAATATTTTGTTGACACTTGATTAAAAACAGTTTACTTATTTATTCTTATTGGATATGGCAACAATTGGTATCAGTAAGAACTTGGGGTCTTTGTGGGAGGACCTCGGAAAGGAAATGGAAGGTGAAGATGAAATCGAGATTGGGGAAGTTGATTGTGGTACAGATAAAGCGGTGTGTTCGAAGGTCGATATTCATTCGTATCCTACATTCAAGCTATTCTATGACGGAGAAGAAGTTGCAAAATATAAAGGTAAGTTTCAAGTCTATAATCTCTATTGTTACATGTTTGAAGTAATGCTTCCTTTAGAAAAGTAACATGCGTAGCGTTGAAACCTAATTTAGATGTTTTAACGGCATTGTAGTAACAGCGAAAAGTTTCTGGGTACACATTTAATTAGGAAGCTCAGAGAGCAAAACGAGCTTTAACTGATTTGACCAAGGAAAGCATACCGACTCTAGCATTTAAGTTCTTTTTTTAGTTTGATTTAAATTCCTTGGTGAATTTGTATCACGGACCGTCTTAGGGAATCACGTTATCGACTACTTTGTTTTGTTTGTTAATTTAACCACTAGAAATAGTGCAAGTCTGATGGTTGTGACTCAAAAGTAAGACATAAATGAAAATCGTAAAGGATAAATCATGAGGATTTGTCTTGACCTTGAATCTTGTATTGCAATAGAGGCATGCAACATAACTGTTGCATGTTAATGCTATTGAGTTATTCATTTCTTTGTTGTTGTAATGAAGCAAATGTTATTGTTAAAACATGTAGATGAATGAAATTGAATACTCCATTTTTATGTCTGAGAATTTGGTATTCAGAAGAGGAAACTGCTCCATTGCACCACAGGATTGAAGCTGAAGTACACATTTTTGCTAGTTTGATTGGCCATTTTTTAAACCATGAAATATTGTTAATAGTGTAAGTCAATCTTAAAGCAGAACACCATATCATATTTCATTTCTTCTTTTTGTTCGGCAATGGTTTCATTGATTCAATATTAAACCAGAGCATGTTACCTATTCATGGAAGTTGTAAAGAACATTGAAGTAGTGACTATGGGCATTGATAAAGTATGAATTAGTGGTGATGACAATGGTGACTCAGTCCTTTGTAGACATAAATGGTGTAATGAAATGATGGT
The DNA here is from genome assembly GCA_008635985.1 of Ficus erecta. Lineage (NCBI taxonomy): Eukaryota > Viridiplantae > Streptophyta > Magnoliopsida > Rosales > Moraceae > Ficus > Ficus erecta. Next base: position 6,256,228 of record BKCH01000002.1, read on the forward strand.
GTAACACTATGGTTGTGGCAGACCTTGTGCTTTTGTGATAGGTTTTCCAGATTTGAAAGTGTCCTCGTTTTTTTCTCCTCTGCTGAGATGTCCCCAACATTGTTTGCATTTTCTGTGATTTCCTGTTGGATCATCAACCATTAAGAGTTCCATATGCTACGTTGCTTGTGTTGGCTTTGAGTCAAATGATTTAGCTAAATTGTTCAATTTAGAATCATAACAATATCTGGTTTTTTATACTCTTTGCTCGAAATGCATTTAATCAGGCACAAGGGACGTTGAATCACTAAAAACCTTTGTCCTAGAAGAAGCTGAAAAAGCAGCCGCCAACGCCAGCAATGCAAAAGATGAGTTGTGATAACCTGTTAGGCAGGTATATCTAGTCCTTAAAGCATTTTAATTATTTCATACTGCATAAGTTGCCCTGAGATCCGTATATAGGCTCAACTAGAATACCTGCTCTTTCAGGTTAATTTTGTTTTTTTATTTGAGGAATCTTTGGCAAATGAGATTTGGAGAAAGATTAGCTCCCAAACTGATTTGGAACTCCCTTATCTGACAATAGAACTTTTTACTGCTTGCAGTTCATCAGAAGATGCTGTATGACAATGCGCTATATGGTTTCTTGAATGTCTCGGTTATATTGATGATCTTCTCGTTGGATACCGACAGCAAAGTTTTTCTTTGATAGTGATCACAGTTGACAAACCAAGGTGTATTCGGGGTAGAGCCATTCTGTGGCAATTGCACTAATTTTGTCGAAACTTGTTACATCTTAGGACAGATTTTGCTTTCAGTGTTAATCTTTTGGGAAGCATTTTAGACTTGCGCTAAGTTTTGAGTACAAGTGCAAAACATATTTATGTTTAATATTTCAGATTAAATTTTTTAATTCATTTCTCAATTCATGATAATGGTAGGTGTTTATGTTTTACACAGCATATGAAAATTCTTGTGGCAATTGGCAATAACTTACTTTTTTTTTTTTTTTTAACGAATTCAATTGGAATGTGATTTTCAAATGTTGCATTCTCAATGATTCCTATATTATTCTTTCATGCTGTAATCCTAATAAATCTGATGATTTTTAATTAACTTTGCTTGCGTTTGGTTCATCAGTTGGAGATGAAATTTTTAAGTTGGGGTTAGTTGACTTTTCATAAACTAATTATAAATTTTGTTAACTTTTCAGAAAAGATAAAAATTGATAAAAAAAAGTACAGTTTAGTTTGAGTTAAACTCAAATAACAAATAAAACCTTAATATATTTAAAAACAAAACAAAACAAAAACAAATGGAGAGTGAGAGAGATAAAGAAGAGCGTATGCTAGCCTTTGGACGCCAAATTTCATCGATAAGTTTGCCATCAGATGCAGAGTTCAGGAGGGGTCATGCCACAGGCAGAGGGTCAAGCCATAGGCTACCGGATTGTGATTGCCAATTGGCAATTCCCATCAACTCGGTGCAGATTTCAGCCCCAAGAGGGGCAAGCAAGACCCTTGCCTAGGTTCTTTGTTTGTACCTCGTCAACTTACTAACCAGGGACTGAAGGCGAATGATCAAAAAGAACATCGATTCAAATCCTAAACTTTAGATTGAGAGAGATTGTTAAAATGCATACGACTTACGTAATCAATTTAATTCAATAGCTTTTTTCAGCTATAATTTTCTTCAAGTATGTTGCTACATGTTATTTTTGACTTCATTTTAAGGCAACTTTTGTACTAATATTTAGTAGACCTCCACTAACGATTTTTGAGAAGACTCTTTATTTTCTTTTCAGCGTTCCCAAAATTTTAATGGAAGAAGGAATGCATTCCTGAATATTCACGTTTTACATCTTTCTACTCTTCAATAAAAGAGTGTTCATCTTTTACTCTTTTTGTTTCCCCCCCTCAAGGCGTCGTTAAACAACAGTATACAAATCTGGAAATTAAACACCTAGCCAGAAAGCAATACGGAAGAATTTGTAAACATTGGAATATCATAGCATTAGTAAAATTCACAAGAAAGCAACAGCAGATCTTAAAAATATGAAAAAATTTGACATTAAAATGAAGTTGTTCATCGATCATCAACTACACAACTCATCTCAATAATAAAAAGAAAACCATCAAATAGCAAAACGGAGATTCCAATCACAGCTTGCCGAGCACTCAAATCAAGACCCAAACGCTCGACTCCGCCATCCTTGAAAACAAGGATAGACTGACTGTAATGCAAACCTATAAAAACTGTGCGAACAAGTCTCATAAATAAGCGAAAACAAAATCGAAGGGTGAAGCCAGGAGACAAAACTAAAAGCCTAACTATTAAACTCCTAGAGAACCACTTTACTTCTTCTTTGCAGCAGACTTGGTGACCTTGGCACCAGATGGGTCCTTCTTCTCAACATTCTTGATGACACCCACGGCCACGGTTTGACGCATGTCCCTCACGGCAAAACGACCGAGTGGGGGGTACTCAGAGAAGGTCTCAACAACCATCGGCTTGGTGGGAATCATCTTAACCATACCAGCATCACCGTTCTTCAAGAACTTGGGCTCATTCTCGAGCTCCTTACCAGAACGCCTGTCAATCTTTGTCAAGAGCTCAGCAAACTTCACGGCAATGTGGGAGGTGTGGCAGTCGAGCACTGGGGCATAGCCGTTTCCGATCTGACCAGGGTGGTTCATGATGTTGACCTGGGAGGTGAAGTTGGCAGCTTCCCTGGCAGGGTCATCCTTGGAGTTGGAGGCAACAAAACCACGCTTGAGATCCTTCACAGCAACGTTCTTCACGTTGAACCCAACGTTGTCACCTGGAAGAGCCTCCTGGAGAGCCTCGTGGTGCATCTCAACGGACTTAACTTCAGTGGTCAGTCCAGTGGGGCCAAAGGTCACAACCATTCCAGGCTTCAAGACACCAGTCTCAACACGACCGACGGGGACAGTTCCAATACCACCGATCTTGTAGACATCCTGAAGTGGGAGACGGAGGGGCTTGTCTGAGGGTCTCTTGGGCTCCAGGATCTGGTCAAGTGCATCAAGGAGGGTTGGTCCCTTGTACCAGTCGAGGTTGGTGGACCTCTCAATCATGTTGTCACCCTCAAAACCAGAGATGGGAAACAAAGGGGATTTTGTCGGGGTTGTAACCGACCTTCTTCAGGTATGAGGAGACTTCCTTAACGATTTCATCGTACCTAGCCTTGGAGTACTTGGGGGTGGTGGCATCCATCTGTAAAAGAGTTCAAATCAAAGTATGGCATCAGTCACATGAAACATAACAATCTTGTCATAAGAAACAGCAACGTAAAACAGCTAAAGCAAGGCGTGCTCACCTTGTTACAACAGCAAATCATCTGCCTCACACCAAGAGTGAAAGCAAGCAAAGCGTGCTCACGGGTCTGACCATCCTTGGAAATACCAGCCTCAAAACCACCAGTGGTGGAGTCAATGATAAGCACAGCACAGTCAGCCTGGGAAGTACCAGTAATCATGTTCTTGATAAAGTCACGATGTCCGGGGGCATCAATGACAGTGCAGTAGTACTTGGTGGTCTCGAACTTCCACAAGGCAATATCAATGGTAATACCACGCTCACGCTCGGCCTTGAGCTTGTCCAACACCCAGGCGTACTTGAATGACCTCTTGTTCATCTCAGCAGCCTCCTTCTCAAATCTCTCAATCACACGCTTGTCAATACCACCAAGCTTGTAGATCAAGTGACCAGTGGTGGTCGACTTTCCAGAGTCGACGTGGCCAATGACCACAATGTTGATGTGTGTCTTCTCCTTACCCATCTTTTAGAATGTTAACTGACAACATCAAGAGAAGTTTATTACCCATCTTTTTTTTTTTTTTTAGAAAGTTTGTTGATTTAATATTTTTTTTCGTTTATTATTACTTGTGGAGGTTTAGCGAATCATCCTTAAAACAAAAATTTTTATCAATTAACCACAAGAGTTGGAAAATCCATTACAGAAAGGTCCAATAAGAAATATATTAATGTTTCATAAAATAAAAAGTAGGCCCGAGCTTATAAATAAGCTCAAGATCTCCAGGATGAATGTAATGTAGCTAGTCTAAGACAAGACATAACAGTTTTCTTCGTATGATTTGCATTTGACTAATAAAAGTAAGATCAGTCTTTTTTACTTAAATTGAACCACATTTGAACATTAAACAAAACGAACATTAAATTTTGGGGAAAAACCAAATCGACAAAATGAGCAGCAACAATGCTATGAAAGTAACAACATGTCATGTGTTTGCTGCAGTGGGAAGACGATGGGGTTGGTGACTTCATAGGCAAAGGTAAACCCAAACAGGAGATTCCGTAATTGGACAAATTTGGTAATATGTTGTTGATTGGGTATTTGGGAGTTTTGAAAGAAAAGTTTAGGGGGTGTTTGGTGAATGAGTTTAGTTTAAGATTTTTAAGTTTCAATAGTAATTTTTCAGAAAAGACAAAAAACTTATTCAGAAAAAGACAAAAAATATGATGAAAAAAGTACAGTTTAGTTTAAATTAAACTTGCAACCAAACGGACCCTTAGAGTAATCAAACCCCTGCCATTTCCACATTCTATCGTCGAAAGAATAATAAAAAAACCGATAACATGATCATCCATATTAAACGATTGTGTTTTTATTACTTACCAAACTTCGTAATTTTCTTGTAAAAGATTATCATTCACCCTTAGTCTCGATGACCTCAACACAATCTTCTTTTTGGGGCTTTAGAATGCTCCTCCACCAAGTCATCTTCTTCACTTAAGCACCCTCTCAAAAGCAACCAAACAGAAGAATCAAACATTTCCAACCACCAAAGCTTACCCCATTGTTCATCCAATCGATCCTCATATGGCAACATACAAGTCAGATAAAACATCCAAAAATTTATCACAATTTTCAAATTAGACCTTTATAATAATCGGTCAATTGTCAATATTTTTAATTTAGTGATTGATTTGCTAAATTTAACAAATTCATGGATAATCATGCAACTTACTTGTTTGGTTAAAATTCATAGTTGTATAGAAAACTGATTTTTTCAATCATACTAACATAATTATCATTTTTTTTTAAATGAAGTGTTTATTCTTATTCTTTTCTCTAACAAAAATTTTCCTAGGTTTCTTCTACATAAGAGTGTTACATACAATATTGAAAAAAAATTGTCACTTTTGTTTATTAAAACAAAACTACATATATATTGTTTGTTGTAATCCTTTTATATAGCAGTTCTTTGTCCTAGTTTTCTACGACATAAGAAGGTTGAAGTAGTATAAAAACTTGTTTATGAAACAAAAACAAAGTTTTTTTTTTTTTTTTTTTTCTTATTCTGCAAAAGTAAATAAATAAGAACAAAAATTTTGAGTGTATAAATAAATTTTGAAATCTAAGATTCAAAAGGCTAAAAAATTTCACATTAGCAATGAAGTGAAGAAAAGTGAATGGATTTGGTTTAAACTGTTCGAAGTCTTTGCAGAGTCATTTGTGGAATATTTTTTGTTGAGAAAGTCAATAAGACAGAAAGCGTAGTTGTATAACGGCAAAAATACCGAATTTTTCATGTGTTTGTGTTTGGAGGTGTTCCTATCTTCAAGTAGCTTTTCGTACTTCGACTCACTTTTTTTGTCTTTTTTTTTTTAAATCCCCTTAAACTACTTTCAGCTTTTGCTTGCTTGTTTGTTTTTTTTTTTTTTTAGTTTTTTTTTTTTTTTTTTGATTGTTGCTCGTTAAAATATTTTTGTATAATTTGTCCTTCAAAGCCGATTTTTCTTAAACATCTATATTTTTGTATTATTTTCACAGAGCCTTCTAAGGGACTGTACTATTTTATCAAATATGAACTTAACACACACACACACACATATATATATAATGGAGGAAAATAATTAGATTTATCTATTTGATTATTTAGATTTGATTATTTAAATATTTAGGATTTAGTTTTATATTTAGTATGTTTATCTAGTTAGTTTTCTGATAATTATCTTATTAATTTTTTAATAATTATCTGGTTAGTTTATTTAATTTTTGAGATTTAAATTATTCAATTATGATAACTACTGTAAACACTGTTTTTATTTAGTTTCTCAATGGAAAAGACCATGCCGTATTTTTTCATCTATAATTCTTCTATAATATGAACATAATTTTCTAATTCTACAACTAAAATAACATTTTCTAATATGGGTTGAAAAAGTATATATATTGTTTGTGTTTTGAGCAAAACACAAAACACTTCAATCTTTAAGAGGTTGAACAAATGCTTGCTTGCTTGTAGTCCTTTTTAATTGCTTTTTTATTTTGTTCAAGTCCTTTTTTTCTTTTTCATGGAAAGTCGATTTTTTTTTTTTTTTTTTTTTTTAGTGACAAAATCAGTAAACATAAACAGATTTTTTTTTTTTTTTTTTTTGGAAACATTTACTGACACAAATCACAGTAAGTCCAAAATAAAAATCCAAACTAAAATCTCAAGGCACCATTTATTTATCAACGAATTTGGGATAGTTAATAGTGCCATAGTGGAGACGATAATGATGAATATAATATATGTCGTTTCCATAACGGAACTCTACAAAATGTCACGCAGGCTAGTTTATATCATTCTTACAAAAATACAAAAATACAAAAATACAAAAACACAAAAACACAATAAGATAAGATAAAATAGAATGAAATACAATAAAATAAAATAAAAAAGGCTAAGCTACTATGCACTTAGACAGCGTTACTTAGTTTACTGGCTCACAACAAAAGCATCTCAAAGCCGGCAGCAAATAAACAACTCCTTACAATTAGGTATGTCAAATCTTTAATGTACACCAACAAACTAAATTGTATTCAAAATTTAAAAATATATAAAAAAAAAAAAACCCCCCATTATTAGGTAGAGCCCGCAATTTAGCAAAGACAACCTGCTTACTTTCATAAAGCTAATATAGACTTTATGATACAACTATATATATATTGTACTATTCTGTCTATAGCTTGATTGCTTGCCATCTCAGACAACCACTACTTTCAATAAAAGCAATGAATAAACAAAATAATCTTCAGCAGTGTGGCTTTAATGATAAACAGAAACTCAATCCCAGACAGGCAGACACTGAACCCACAATGGTTCATGGTTCTCAAGATCAACTTCTGATATTTGAAGCCGGAGTTGGAGTTTCTTGAGAACATGATATTTGTGGGGGGAAAATGCCGTTTTTCGACTTGGTTTGGAATGATGTTTGGATCCGTTTGTGTCGAATGCATTGCATAAAGAAAGCTGACCATTACGCCATTCCCCGAGGTTTGCTCCTCTTTATGGAGTTCTAGACGCGAAATGTCTTGGACTGGATCAGCAAAGAAATGAGGAAACTAGAATAAATAAACAGGAAAGCAGATATGATAACCGATATCACATGTTAAGCCATCATCTTACCAAATTTATGGATCAGAGAGTACCGCACCTCAATAATCATTTCAATAAGCACATGAGATTGTCTTGTGTTTGCAATTGCAGGACATGCTTGCTCATATTGGAACTTCCAATTTATTTCAAGTTATAAATTGACTAGTGGCCAAAACGAAGGGGGCTAGTACATTAACGATTTGCGATGAAAACCAGAACACACAGGACGTGGGAGATATTCAGATATTTTAATTAATTTACACTCCCCCAGAGATATTCGGAAAAAGCAAGTTAGACCATTTGTTCAAAGTTATTATCTAGTGTTCTCCGCACAAGAAAATACAATAACATCTCCAATGTGTGTGTGTGTGTGTGTATATATATTTGTCATATTCTTATCTGATTGAAAAGAGAAGATAGCACGATGTGGTATATCGTACCTAAATAACAAAATATTCGCCCGAGCCTTGTGCCTTTAGTGCGAAAAACTTTCCACGTATGAGGAGTTCACCTTTCATCAAACTTCCAGGAAAAATAACTGCATCAACCTAACTGCAAACAGAAAGTCCAAATGTAAATTTAGAACCAAGCTTGTGTTGCTATATGGAAGAAATTGGATTATTACTCCCACATTCGCCCGTAAGCAAACCAGATATCACTTGAACAATTAACTGAAAACCACCAATTTTATCATTAGTGTTAATCCAGCTAACACTTGCCATAGAACACAGATCAGAAGGCAAAAAAGAGTTCTAGACTTGGAACTTGAGTTTGAGGAGCACCATTAGTAATCAAGTTTGTGGTTAGATTAGTTATAACTACTGTCCACTAGTTAATCCACTTGTTATAAGTAATTAGAAGATGTAAATAGATTCGTGTACGTGTATAGTTCTATTGGTCAGTAAGTGTGCTTACAGTACTGTTATCTCAGATCCTACTATTTAAGACCTCTGTATAGATCCAATCATTCGAACGATGAAATCCATTCTCTCAGAAATCTTTCCTCCCTAGATTCTCTCTCTCGTTTGAGGTTCAATAATGAGAAACCAAAACGGATCTTAATAAGGCAGTTCACAGCATGTTGAAGAACTATTCAACAAAGAAGCAGTATTGGAACCATGGAATGTTTTTTCCAGTGTTGGAATTTCACGTTTGACACCTTTTTTTCTACTTGTTTTGATGACATGGAGTAGGACTTCACAAGAAATGTACTATTGCAAAACCAAACATACCCTCCACATTTGTGCTTAGGCTAAAGTGAGCAAAAATATGTGTTGATAACAGATAACAGAAAATTCATTTATCAAAAAAAAAAAAAAAAAGAACAGATAACGGGAAATAGTACTGATGACCATACCTGAATCGATTTTGGTCAGTTGAATGTCCAAAGTCATCTTCAAGCACATACAGGAGCTTCCTGTAGGTATATCCATCCACAAGGTCTTTCTCTTGGAACTCCTTCAACAGCTTCATTGCCTCTTCAACCCTCCCTCTTCTGCATACCTCATCAAGTAGTGTCCGATACGTAATAAAATCAGCTGACCTCTGCTGCTCCATCATCTCCCACAGATACTTCACCGCCGCCTCAACATCTCCATCGATAGCCAAAGCATTCACAAGCGAGTTGTATGATTTTGCACTTGGAACAAATCCTTTGCTCTTCATTTCACTGCACAACTCCCTAGCATTGTCCGTCCTTCCTTGAGAGCATAGCCCGTGAATCAAATAATCATAGCTAAACGAGTTCGGCAGGCAGTTATACACCACACCCATCTGGTGGAATATCCTAAGCGCATCATTGACATGAAGGGAAAGCACATATCCCTTAACCATGGAGTTCAAAGAGAAAATATCGGGCTCAATACCATCATTCACCATTTGCCTAAACAGGAACCTAATTGTGTCCATATAAACATGGTTTATGTAAGAATTTCTTCCCCTACTCAAAAGTGCTGCGAAAAGAATATTATAAGTTATGATCGAAGGCCTACAATCCAAGTTCCGGCTGCTCTTCATGTGGTTAAATATATTGATAGCTCTAGTTAACTTCCTTGCTTCAGTAAAAAAGTAAATGATAGTATTGAAAAGAGCCTCATCACCAAAATGAGTGAGAGCAAGCACTTGGTTGACAATCTCATCCATCTCTTGGAACATTTTAGCAACACCAAGCTTCTTTATCGCGATGTGATAAGTGCAAATGCCGTGCCTGAACCTCGGCTGCTGAGAGGCCCAATTGAACAGCTCAAGACACACGAGAGGATCGTCTTGCTGAGCCATGACATTGCCAAGTTCTTCAGGCGTAAACCTAGGCAGAAGTTGAGAAACCGCCCTTTGAAACCGGGCTTCATCAAGACTAGGTTTACTATTGGCTTTCCGTCTCTTACTAGCTCTCCTCCTGAAAGACCTTGACATAGGCTTGGTCGAATAGAAAGAATACAACGAAAACTGCTCAAATGAACGCAGAAATCCATTGGAAGCAGTTCCAAAGCCTACATTGTGTCTGGTCCGTGGTATAATGTGCAAATTCCCCAATCCATTCTCACTGACCGATGTTGAATCACTCGGTACTCTAAGAAATCTTCTCCGGGGAAAGAGATATTGAAAAGCTGGACTGGAACAACGGATTTGATTAGCAAAATCCCCGTTTAGCAACCCTAAAATGCAGGGAACGATTTGAGTCTTCTCCCTACCCATCTTTTAAAAAGTGAACTGAAGTCTGAAACCGGAGAAGTTGATTAGGAGTAAACTACAAACGGATTTGCAGTTTAAGAATAATACCAGATATTCAATAAAAGAAAAGCAAGATTTGAAGAAAAAAAAAAGTAAAACACACCAGAACAAAAAAAGCCCACTAAAGAATATGCTCATTAATCATTTCCTACATATGTATAAAAGAGTGGATATCAAGTTCACTGTTCATTTTTCGTAGTGAAAAACGTACCGTTTTTTGGTGTTGTTTTTGTTTTTGGCTGCCGTGCAGCTGACACGGGGAGGAGAGGGAAGGGGGGGAGAGAGAGAGAGAGACTTGGGTTGGCTGCCGTGCAGCTTACACGGGGAGGAGAGGGAAATTTTTCTTTTCCACACGTCAAAGTGTTTCCCCAGACCGCGAAAATTTGGACCCAAAATTTCTCCCAACCTAAATTTTCCTCAGACAGCCATCCGAAACCTCTCCTCCCCCAGCCCCCAAAACCTTTCCTCCGGCGAACCCATCCCCCTTAAGAGCCCGAGCCGCCGTGAGCCTTTCCGCGCTGTCGCGAGCTTCCCCATCGCGAACCAGAGCCGCCGCCGCCCGACTCCACGCGAACCAAGAGATCCGCCACCGCGAGCCTCCGTGAACCTCCCTAGTGTGAGCCCAGATCCGCTGCCGCTGCTCCACGCATACCAAGAGATCCACCAACGCAAGCCACCTCTAGCCTCCGTGTATCGGATCCATCGCCACGGTGCTACGTGTTTGCGATTGCGTGGTGGGGTGGGGTGGGGTGGGAGCTGGGGCTCACACAGCAGTTCGATGAAGGGCTGTGTCCTTGATTTGGAGATAGAGAGAGACCACGCCCACACAATTTAGTGCTCTTATTATTCAAATTCCTAATCAACACTTAAATGTGAACTGTCTATCTACATCATATTGAAAGAGTGAACTTCATCCTATTAAATTAACATTCCTAATTATTTTTTTGTTATGTCTTGAAGATATCAGGAATAAGATTCAACATCTTATGAATCCGTACTGAATAAGTCAAAAGATTAAACACAAAAATAAGAGTATGTTAACAACTCAAAATTAAAAATCTTCTATATGTGTTCATCATTGATCAAATTTGATATTCGATATATACTAATGAAGATTATCATATATTCAAAGTAATTGTGTTTCTATCATATTTAATCACACTAATATATTTAACACTTTCATGCTGATTACACCCCAATAATAATCCGAATATAATTATCCCATTCAAAATGGGGGTTAACCGTACTAGTAATAATTAGTTAAAGATCCATGCAAAATTTTAGATTATTATCCTTAAAAATTCTCCCATCTTATATAACATTTGTATACAATCTTTAAGGTCATATTAGTAATCATGAAATCTTATGATGTTTATTAATTATCAAGCATACATGCACATAGTAGTATAAATAAAACATTTATTTATTTAAATCACAATAAAGTCAAAACATCATATGATTTGTGGACATCAACCACAACAATTTATTGATTTGAGTAAATTATTAAATGGATTTGTGTAAAATTCATCCCAAAAGATAGCTCACACAAATAATCACCAAAACATTCTAATTAGTATACAAAAATGCACTTTATTTAATGATTATTATTGAATAATTGCTAATTTATTTAAGCTTTAATTAAACATTTTCATGTTTTTTATTCTAAATGATTTAATTGAAAAATGTCTAGTTTTAGCTTATTTATTTAATTTGCAGATTTAAAAGAAGTACAAAAATCATGAAAAAAAAAAAGCTATGCAATTGAGCCATGCAATCCATTTGTCCCAAGCCAGCGACGCCATTTGTCCTCCCTAGTAGACCACTTCCTATCAGTGTGCGCCATGTGTCAAATCCGAATGCTCATGATTTCTCTCTCCAGATTTCTACCCATCAAGTTTCCATTTGTACTCCAATATAATCAAATCAACCAAATTTATTCAAATCAAATCAAATATTTGATTTCTCCATAATTAATTTTAACTATATTTTGGTTTCTTATTTGTATTTTTCCGAATTTAATTTCCTATTTTTGTTAATTTGTTTTTGCGCATCTAAAACATTATACATATAGGACTCTGTCTTTTGTATTTTTCATTCAAGAAATGTGAAAGAAATTTAGTTTCATTTTTCAGTTTTTGTTTCCTTAGTTTTTCTAGAGGTGTGAAATGAGTGGCACATCTTTTCATTAGTGAGACACAACCGATAGAAGGCTAAGTCTTGAAATAATTTTATTTGTTTGTATTCTTCTTTTTATTTTAATTCAGTTTGGTATCCAACGTTTATAAATTTGAATAATCATTTGTTTTCTTCTGTTTAATATTTATAATAATTATTTCTGTAGTAACAACAGTTCTAGTTATTATATTCGGTGTATTAAATCACAAGTAACAGGTGGTTTCCTTATAATTATTTTTATGAGAGTATCCCTTACAACATTAGACCATGAGGTATTTTGTCGCTTTCAGATAACGCATAAAAATAATTGTGATTGTAATAGTTGAGAAAAGATTAATTTGGTCAAATACTTTTGCCATTATTTGTTCGTTTAAGTTCATATTTTTTGATTACATGTTTGGAATGCGAAACTTGTAGTTGAGTTATAGAATTAGATTAAAGTTTGAACAAAAGGATGGTCAGACCCGTGAGCACGCTTTGTTTGCTTTCACTCTTGATGTGAAGCAGATGATTTGCTGTTGTAACAAGGTGAGCATGCCTTGCTGTTGCTGTTTTACGATGCTGTTTCTTATGACAAGATTGTTATGTTTCATGTGATTGATGCCATACTTTGATTTGAACTCTTTTACAGATGGATGCCACCACCCCCAAGTACTCCAAGGCTAGGTACGATGAAATCGTTAAGGAACTCCTCATACCTAAAGAAGGTCGGTTACAACCCCGACAAAATCCCCTTTGTTCCCATCTCTGGTTTCGAGGGTGACAACATGATTGAGAGGTCCACCAACCTCGACTGGTACAAGGGACCAACCCTCCTTGATGCACTTGACCAGATCCTGGAGCCCAAGAGACCCTCAGACAAGCCCCTCCGTCTCCCACTTCAGGATGTCTACAAGATCGGTGGTATTGGAACTGTCCCCGTCGGTCGAGTTGAGACTGGTGTCTTGAAGCCTGGTATGGTTGTGACCTTTGGCCCCACTGGACTGACCACTGAAGTTAAGTCCGTTGAGATGCACCACGAAGCTTTCCAGGAGGCTCTTCCAGGTGACAACGTTGGGTTCAACGTGAAGAATGTTGATGTGAAGGATCTCAAGCGTGGTTTTGTTGCCTCCAACTCCAAGGATGACCCTGCCAGGGAAGCTGCCAACTTCACCTCCCAAGTCATCATCATGAACCACCCTGGTCAGATCGGAAACGGCTATGCCCCAGTGCTCGACTGCCACACCTCCCACATTGCCGTGAAGTTTGCTGAGCTCTTGACAAAGATTGACAGGCGTTTCTGGTAAGGAGCTCGAGAATGAGCCCAAGTTCTTGAAGAACGGTGATGCTGGTATGGTTAAGATGATTCCCACCAGGCCCATGGTTGTTGAGACCTTCTCTGAGTACCCCCCCCTCCCCCCCCCCCCCCCCCCCCCCCCCCCCCCCCCCCCCCCCCCCCCCCACTCGGTTGTTTTGCCGTGAGGGACATGCGTCAGACCATGGCCGTGGGTGTCATCAAGAATGTTGAGAAGAAGGACCCATCTGGTGCCAAGGTCACCAAGTCTGCTGCCAAGAAGGGTGGAAAGTGAACCATGCAGGTTCATCTTTAGATTTCCACATGCGAAGTCTTTTATCCTCTAAATAATTATTATCCTGAAAACTTTATCCTTATCGCTGCTGCTGCAGTTTATTTTTCGGTTTATTATGCGTGTTTTAGTTTGCTGTCGCTATTGACCATCCAGTCTCAGAATTGGGTGCTTGATAGGCGGTGGCGTAGCTATGGCACTTTGGTCTTGGATTTTCCATAGTTTTTGAACATTTTGTCCTTTGAGAGTCTTGAGTTGCTTTGGGCTTTTGCTCAGGTGAGTCCCGGTACTGTCTATTATGTGCGGAGTTATAATTTATGAACTAGCCTTTTCTCTTTCCTTATTTCCTTGTTTTACATGTTTGCTCAGTTTTGGTTTCTGCTTTTTCCTATGGTTTTTGACATTCGATTTCAATCCAATGCAATTCTTGCAACTCTTGTCTGTACTTTTTATTGATGTAACGGGTACCATGATAAGGATAATAAGCTAAATCAGATGGACAAATTAAACATAAACTTAAATTCTAATAAGGGAGTGTTTGGTGTGTAAGTTTAAGTTAAGATTTGTAAGTTTAAATAGTAAATTTTTTTGAATTTTTTTGAATTTTTAGAAAAGACAAATAACTTTTTGGGGAAAAAGACAAAAAACATGATAAAAAAGTACAGTTTAGTTTTAAACTAAATCTTTTGCCAAACAAGGCCTAAGATTTTTATTTCAAAAAAAAAAAATTCTAATAAGATCTAGTTTTTTTTTTTTTTTTGGTAGTTTAAAGAAAGCAAAATACATTGTTATACTCTGGAATATGGCCAAACAAAACAATTTCAATCATTAAATTTTTTTTTCTTGCATTTTCTGATTCTCATCTGTTTTCATCGTTCAATTATTAAGGCATTCGTAGCCCACTAATAAATTCTCTCTTATCGGACCACCAGGTTGACCACATCCCCTGCCATACATTCCACACCAGTACACCGAATAAAGAGAGTTTCTGCAGTATTTTGGACATTTAGGCATATATCGGTTTTTATGCGGGTTTCTTTTGCAGAAACGACAAGAATCTAGGCCCTCCAAAGTCCTTTAATTCAACTTTCTACCGTACAACCTCGAGATTCCTGACCAATTTTATTTTTGCCAAGAAAGAAAAAGGAAAGATATTTTGATCAGTATTCGCCTTATCTATGTATTTCATAATGCACCCACCTTTCAATGTCGATTAGCCCCAAAAAAAAAAAAAAAAAAAATTATTATTATTGGTGCGTTTTTGGACACCCACCCTTTCTTTTCTCACTCACTATGCAAATTTGGTATGCTTCTCATGTTAATTTATGTCGTTTTTTGAGCATTTCCTGAGTGACACAAGGAGAGACAACAGAACAGACAATAATCCAAAACCTTCTTCTAACATAAAAAGATTTCATCAACTACACTGTTAAGTTGATTCAAACTTTTTTGTAAATGCCATGTGCAAATAGTGAACCATGTGAAAACTACATTTAAGGACTACCTCAACATTCGCTTTTTTTTTTTTTTTTTTTTTGGTAGAAAAATTCAGCATTATCATTGCCTTCTAAACCCCGATGCCATGCCAAACATTGTGTGAAACCTACTTTTTTCTTTCAAGACATCTTATTACCCCCCTCTTAAATGCCTGTCTAGGACCCAAGGAAATAGTTAGGGGGTGTTTGGTGTGTAAGTTTGAGTTAAGATTTGTAAGTTTATATAATAAATTTTTTTGAATTTTTTTGAATTTTCAAAAAAAACAAACAACTTTTTGGGGAAAAAACAAAAAACATTATGAAAAAAGTACAGTTTAGTTTAAACAGAGTCTTTTGCCAAACAAGATCTTAATCTTTGTCCTGAGTTCATTCAACAAGTTTCAAAATCTAGGGAGAAAATCCTTTTTTTTTTCTTTTTCTTTTTTTATCTATAAGTTGTTATGCAGATATAAGATGTTTTTGACAAATCATTCAAACATTTTCAAAAATAATTTTTAGATTAAAAAAAATAAAATAATAGTTTTTGAAAAACTAGGCAAAACGGAACCTTACAAATATAAAAGCTGTAAATGGACAACAGCGTAAATAAATTTGCTCTAATTTACTTTAACAATCAGGAGGAAAAAGTTATGTATTAAAAAAAAAATGCACCATCGGGCATTTCAGTAAAAACACAAACTTTCTTATTGAATTATTTTAAGGAAAAAATAATAATAATAACTTCCTATGGAATTGTAAGTCAGAAGATGACAGAAGAAGAAATGGAATATAGAGAATACACGTCTGGCATAACACAATTTGGTTGTGACAGATGTCCTGACTACCACAAGCTAGATTTTTTTTTTTTTCCTCCACTCTTTTTTTTTTTTTTTTTGGCTATTATCTTATCTACTTGATTTCTTCATATTTGATATTTTACTTTGTAGCTCACAAGAAATCTCAGAAACTTCAAAGAAATTATTATTATTGAAATTTTTTTTTTTTTTTTTTTTGAGTAAAGAAACATGGGTGCTCAAGTCATTCTCAGCCAAGTTTTTGGCGTGCATGTTTTTTTATTAATATTTTTTTGTCATAGTTCGGTCCGCAGATGATCAGTCCAAAAGGAAGCCAACAAAACTAGGAGGAGAGATCAAGGCAAAGATCTTGGCATTAAACCAAATGAGATCATGAAAATACAAAAGGCGAAGAGGAGATCGACCTAAAAACTAGATTAAAAAGATAAACTTAGTAATAGACATATAATATAAAATTACCAAAAAAAAAAAAACATTAATTAGAAATATTTCTTGCTAATTGTTCTTACAAAGGTAGGCTAAGCTAAGCAGCTTTTGCTATACAAGCCAATCCAGTGTGGGAGTGATCACGGAGTGGTTCATCAGAATCAGCCTGATCTCGTTTTTTGATCTCGTCCAGCAGTCTCTCATACACCCTTTGAATTCCCATCATTTCTTGATATGCATGCACTCCTTCCCTTCCCCTTTCCCTGCCTCGTGATCTGTGTTTTCTCATGGCCTCCCTCCTCAGATCATGATCTGCCATCCTGAAAAAATGGACACCACCAAACAAGAAATTTAAAAAAAAAAAAAAATTACAAAAGACTCTTTTTTGCAAATGATATTATAGAGAGAGAGAGAGATGGGTCTTGAGAGAATGATCTGTACTCCATAGAGAAAGGGAGATGATGGGTGAGCGCTGAAACACAGAGAGGAAGTCCACAGGTGCCATGAAGGCTGTACATGGGCTGCATTTTTTTTTTCTTTTTTCTTTTTTGTCTCTCTCTTGTTCTTTCTATTTTTGGTTCTGGTTATGACTGGAGATTTGAGAGAAAGAACGAGAAATGGGTGTGATTTTTAGTGAATAGGTATTGGGTTTTTTTTTTTTAGGAAGTTAGGTAGTGGGTTTTATGTAGAAGAGTAGTTGGTTTTTTTTTTTTTTTTTTTTTTAATTTTTGGCTAGAAGAGAAGATGGTGAATTTGATAAATTAGTCTCTCTCGAAAGCAATTAATTTTTGGGAGGGGAAAATATGAAGCAGTCTCTTTCTTCTATTGCAGGGTTCAGAGGAATACTCTCGTCCTTTTCTTCGTTTGTTACAGTACACTGTAAAATCCCAAAAAAAAAAAAAAAAAAAAAAAAAGCTGTGAAGCTGATCCACCACAACATGATCAGTTCTGTGGGCTCTTCCTTTTTGGGTTGAGCCCAGTCCACAAATGGGCCCATGTTTGTCTAAAGGCCATCTTTAGGATATCCCTTGTCCAGTGTTGGGAACTTGGGATTTCGGGGGGAAGGGACATGACCCCCCTAGGTTTTTTTTATCTTTTTATTTTTTATTTTTAAAATTTTAATATATAGTAGGGTTTTTTTTTTTTAATTTTAATATAGTAGGCATGTATATAAATTAGACTTGAAATTCCTTAAATATTTTAAAGAGATTTTATTTATAACCATAATATTAATAAATATCCCCACAAAGTCAATAAAGATTTTTGATATATTTTTACCATACGAAAAAATTACCTAAAACCATTAAGAATACTCATGCCCTCACATATCTGTGAATAAAAATAAATTTTTTATAAAATAATTAAAAAACATTCATCACATTAATCATAAAAAAGGAAATAATATTTTTTAAAAAATTCTAAGAAATTGTTCTAAATTGTTCTAAACTCTAAATTGTTCTTCGTCAATTTCTTTTTTTAAGAAAATTTTTAAAAAATTTTATAACTACATGAAAAATTTCAATGGATGATTCAAGTGAAACAAAAATAAAAGACATATGTCTCTTGAAGGGTCAACAACTATTGATATATGTATTTTTATTTTTTAACTCATTAGTATTATGATTTTTTTTCTTTTAATATTTGAAAATGATTCCTTGTGATTCTTTATATGATTATTGATTTTATTTATTTTTTCTTACTATGTTCATTTACATGATTCTATATTTATGTATTTTTTAAATGCAATATGATATTTCTTGATTTTTAATTTAGACATTACTTGAGTTTTTCTTCTTTACTATTTCATTTCCATTTTTTTAGAGATACTTTATGTTTTCTTTTTAAGAATGAAAATATATCTTTTTTCTTATTTAGATTTGTTAATTCATTTTTATTAAAATAAAATAAATCTAAATAAAAGTGGATGTATGAGAGAGTTAAATGTTGTATTATATAAAAAGTATCTATAAAATGATAGATTTACTATGTTTATATTACGAAACATTTATTAGATGATGATATTTATCAATATTGTTGATGCACATATAACCACGAATCCAGATCTGTTGTCTCATTTTTCTGTCTCAAATGTTATCATCTCAATGGGCTTTTGACAAGTCATCAATTTGTTCAAAAATTTTTAATATTTAGTATTTTTTATATTCAAATGATGTGACATGACACTATTGGGGTGACAACCAATGAGACAAAAAATCTAAAATAATTTGATTCATATAACCACTCATATTTTATTAGGCAAACAACTTTGATTTTAAAGAATAAAATTGTTTATTAAAAACTTAAATATTAGTAGGCCTAATGGCTTGATCGAAAAATATTTTTTTACTCCCCCGTCAATAAATCCTAGCTCCGTCACTGATTGACTCTGCATATGGACTTTACTTGAAACCCATTTACTTGGGGAAAAAAATATATTTTTTGGGGGTGTTTGGCCCATTAGTTTAAACTCATCACCATCAATTCAAGTTTTGTCTTTTTCCCCAAAATTTTTTTGTCTTTTCTGGAGAAGTCAACAAAAATTACTATTTAAACTTATCAATTTCAACTCAAACTTACACACCAAACACCCTTTTATTTTATTTTACTACTAAGTATAGCTACAGATATGTACCGAAATAGATGGGTCATCCGGTAACCCGTCTCCTTAGCCTGTGAGCCGGACTGGACTGTTCGGCTGTGTAGACCGGGCTACTAGCAACCAGATTTCAGGATGGTCAATTAAATAACCTGTGATCCATATATAGTTCAGTCTACTAGCTCATGATAAGAGATCTCCTTGCTACCCACAGACTTCCTACATAGAAATGAGGGCAAGTTGGTCATTCCATTTGCTCTACCTGGTCTTTTTTCCCCTTTATCTTCCACCAAAATTGCCGTCGGATAAAACCAAAATGTTTCCACTGTGTTTTTAATTCTTGATTTGATTTGTCTCTTAGAACCGTTGGATGACAAAAGAAGAAGAGAACTAATAATTTTTTTTCCCTAGCTTGAATCCTATACAGGTTAATGCCTGAAAGTGAAATCTAACTACTAAAGTTTGGCGTTGCTATTGGAGACTACTTGCAAAGGCAATCCCTCGTCGTCGAGATGTTATTTGTGTTTTCTTGTTTTGACATATGTGGAGTGATTTTACTTAACCTCGCCCAAAACTACCTACGTAAAAAGATACAATTATCAATTGTATCTTCGCTCCGTGCTAGTTCTACAACTTTGTTGTGTTCTAGTTTTTCTATTTTGACATGGTCCGATAATATGATGAACTTTTTCATATAAGTCAAAATTAATTGTGTGCCACAAAACCAATTATTGAGAGATTACTATGCCTCTAGTGTTTCAATTCTAATTTAAATTTTTCATCTTAGTTTTTATCTTTTTCTAAAAAGTCAACAAAAATTATAATTAATTTTTACAAAGTCAACCAACTCTAATCGGTGAACCAAACGCACCCATATCTCAATCATGGAGTAGGGTCCTCTGTTCAAGTATATCTCATAATTAGCATGGACTTTTATTATAACTTGGTATGTGACAGCTATTCGACATTTTTGGCCTATAGCACGAAATGGTTTTAGCTAAATATGAAGTAGTGAAAAACTAAGCTAATCGTGCATGTATTTTTAGAGTAAGAATTTATATTTTCACGAGTCACGTCAAATTTATATAAAATCAAAGCTTTAAAAAAACAACTCGTCAAAAATCTGTACGAACTTAAAAGCTTTTTACGATAAGATGTCCTTATTAAGAGTATACGTTTCTGAACGATAAATTCATCAAAATTAAGGCAAACCTATCAGCAAGAACTACACACATATGTATATGTATATATATACATTTGACTCCATGTGTTAATTGTTAAGTGACGGTACCATGTATGTGACCTTGTTTTGTTTTAAATGGCCCACATATGTCAATCAACCATACAAGAAGACAAACACGAGGTGGGCAGAGAGTTAATAGAGGAAAGTGACGAATGCAGAAAGTTGTGAGCTCCAAAATTCCTGACGAGTCTTCTTCAAAAACAAATACTAAATGATTGATTGCTCAGTGCACATTGAGTGGACATTTGATATCCATATCAGGACGAAAAACACTGCCACCAAACAAAAGTAAAGACATCAGACTATTCGATATTTTACTTCTTGTCAGTTTTATCTACTCCTCAATGAAGAAGAATGCTACATAACAGTCCCAACTTTGCAAACAAACAATTGAGTGACCAATCAGGTAATGTTCAAGGTTTAATTTCAACCAGGTCCTCTAGAGGACGGGAAAGAGAGAAATTTCAAAGTGGCAAGAAACAAGGGCTTGTGCATAATTTGTGATCATTTTGCTGCTATGATTATCCAATCATGGAAAGTAACTATTTGGATTGGCTAAGGTTGTCAAAAAAGACAACAAATCATGGCATAGCGATCGTGGATGTATTTTTCAAGTCTCCTTGAGTCTCAACGTCAGAGTTTGAATCCTTACCTTCTCGTTTTAAAACAATATAGCCTTAAAAGTGGTATTCCCTGTGAAAACTATGGCTTGTGGGTGATCGGGTAACTCTAGATCAAGTCTGATGGGAGAATGAATCAAGTTCTAATACTATTCCACCTGCGACTCTACTAGATTCTCAAATAGGCGTGAGGATGCCATTGATCCTGTTTATCGGGGAAAAAAGGTTGTCAAAGTCCATGTGTATATGTGCCAATTTAGTGCTCGCGCTTGCTTTTTCGTAGCACATGAATCACAAGAGAGACGCTGCTAAACGAAGGACAAACCAGAAATTTTCACTTTTTAGGTCTAGTTGCTTTCCTTCACTTTAAAACTTTGGCACAATATCAAAGACGTAGCTCTTCGAAACGAGCATGTGTCATATCAGATGACACACATATTGACTTTTCTTTCTACATTTTGGATTAGCAGTTTAACTATAACCACATAAATATACACACACAATTATCTATACATACAAGTTATAACAGTATCAGAAGTGATTGGTTGAAAAGGTTCCGAGAAACGTGCCATTGAGGTTTCATATGTACATATACACACAACATATACAGAATAATACGGATAGTCACGTCGCTAGACAGCCTTGATGAAGAATAACATGGTAAGTGTAACTGAGAAGGTTGAAGAGCTAGCAGAGAGTTTGATTCAAGCATAGAGAAAACACCAGTGTCAGTTTGGTCTTATAAATGAAGCATAGGTACAAAAATCTTTCCATTGAAGAGGAAGCATTAAAAGGTTCGCTACGCAGGAGAGATGACGCTGTTGCCGGAGTCCAAGCCGAGGCCAAGTACCTGCTGGCTTGGGAAGCCAGCGACAGCATCATTTTCCTGCATAGGAAACCTTGCTTTTTGCATTACCAACTACTGATACTGCAAGAGAAAATTGTTGGCCTCAACGGGCCTTTTCTTTTCAAGGTAAGCCTTCCTTATTATGCATGTCCAAGCTTATAGGCTTATAGCATATTTTTACATGTCAGTAAAGGCGTAGCCATACCAGTTTTTACTTTTTTTTTATATTTTTTGTGGGCTTGGGAAAAGGTTTCATTTATGTTTTGTTTTAACAAAAGTCCACTTGCAAAGTAGCCTCTGGAAGTTTTTTGCGTAAGATTTTTCTAGAAGAGTTATAATTGAGGCCCTCCCTTATTTCAACATCAGAGCACGACTTCTTCATATGGAGCAACAAGAATCTTCTACTTCTTGGTGACAATTTCTTCATTGACTCTTTAAAAATATATATATATATATATATTTACTACTCCGTGGAAACTGAAACCGAGAACAATGTTTTTCGCCGAAAACATGTATTCATTGGACATTTACATTATGCAAAGTGGCCATTAAAAGATGTTTATTTTGTCATTTCATTCACAATGTACCCGTTTCCAGAACTTGAAAATAGAAACTAGAGCTTAAAATAGGATTAATTACTCCTTTAATCCCTAACCGTTTTACGAAATTGTAATATGACTCCCAACCTACTCTTTAAAAAGGTGCAAAATGATCCTAAAAAATTTAATAGAAAATATCAAGTTAATATTTATTAATGAAGGATAATTAAGAAAAAAAAAACTTTATATAATACAACTTACATGTGTCAAACACGTAATCTATTAACTAAATCGCAAAAAATTTGAAAGGAAACAAAAGTTATCGACAAAAACGAAAAGAGAGGTAGAAATGAGGAAATGTCTACAATACCCGGATTTAATCAGATACAATTTGAAGGATTTCGTAGGTTCATTGATCAAGGCTTAACGGAAGAACTTTATAAGTTTCCAAAAATTGAAGATACATATCAAGAAATTGAATTTCAATTGAAATAAAAATAGTGATATGCAATAGATAATGATCTATCTTGATTCTATATTTTTTTCTTACTTTTGACTTGAGACTTAAGGGCGACAAATGAAAGAACGGGTCTTATTATTCTGACATATTATTAACATAACATTCCTTTGATACTTTTGAGACATCAAAGGTTGTCTATATGTATTTTGCTTGTACTGAATGTTTTCCGATTATACTATAAATCTTCGAGCAGCTCTTCTCAAAATCTCAAAAGGTGCTGAGTTGGAATCACATTCTAAGTAAGGATTCTTGTGGTTCCGGAGGATCTAGCTACAAGAGAACCAGGAACGAAGAGTTTTCCCCCCTTTTACACCCAACTCTTTGATCTTAAGAATGCTGGTTTTAAGAATAAATTAAATATGATATAAATTGAAAAGGAAAAAAAAAAAAATAAAAGCAAAGAAAAGATTATACAAAAACCTATACAAATCATCCACACCTTACCTTCTTTAATTTATATATATATATATATATATTTCATTAATTTAATTTTGTTTGGTGATTAAGGCGAAGTTCTATAAAAACCCCCGCCTTCTTTGAAACATCACAAACTCCCAAAGGTCCAACGTATTCAGGTCCAATACACTGATGTATCCCTGCGGATATCTCTCTTTTTGTTAACCTATGTTAGTAAAAAAGACTAAAAATTTACTCTAGTCCTCATATTTTCGTCGAGCCTTCCAAACAGCCTCTAATATTGTAATGAAATGAAGACAACTACTCCCCATTTGTTTTGAAGAAAGAAAACAACCAAGTGATGCCACATTGCCAGTAAATAGAGAAAAGGAAACCAGTGATCTATAAAAAGTCATTGAGCGGATTCAGATGGATGTCTTTCTCAAACGCCAACCAGGAATTGTTAACATATACTTCATTACAAGGACCTCACAAATTCATGGTTTCTGTGAACAGAAAAAAAACACATCGAACTTAAACTCATATCCTAGTTGACAGATTTAAGTCTGTAACCCCATCTACACTCATGAAATGGGACTCTGGTAGGACAAGCAGCGCCACCCAGCTACCATGATCCTTCGGCACCCACGGTCGGGTTCTGGAAAGCGGAGAATCCCCAAAAAGTCTTCAACGAGTAGGGCTGGGAGATTGTGACACCTTCTTCAGTGATTTTAGCTATCTGCGATTGCAAAATGTAAATTGTGTAAATTCCCAAAAGGCTTGAAATCAGAGTAAAGGTCTGCAAAAGTAGGTAAGACATCATGGGACGTTAGGTGCCGACTATTATTGCTCATAATTGATTGTCGTTGTCCAATTTGAAAATTCAACATGTTTAATTTATTACTAAACCGTTATAAAGGTTTTTAGAGCCAAGTGAAATTGTAGAGAGAGAGATTTTTACTTTAAACCACGGTACCCAAATCCTCTCTACAAGCACACTAGTTTCCACCTACATGCTTTAAATTCGACCTGACAGAGAGTAGGGTCCAGACGCAAGAGAGGCAGTATGATGAATACATAGTCGGTGACGTCCAACTTACTACCATACAACCTATCGCCTCTTAAATTATCAATGGCTCGGCAGAGAAGAACAAAATGCAAAGTATGGATAAAAAGCCAAACCTGAAGCTTGTTGACAGCAGACCTATCACGGTAAAGGAGTACGCGCATTGCATTTCTCCAATATCTTCACACCATCTTCAAAACTCAAATTCTCATGCCACTCGTCACGAAGAATTGGACGTGCAAGGTGATTTCCAAATCCAGTTGCCACATGATTGTCCTCAAAGTGTACGCCTATCATGGTTACCTTATTGAAAGGATGGGAAAACTGTGAGAAGGGATTCCTTCAATTTGGAAAACACTTAACTTGCCATTAACACATGAAAGGAAAATAGTCGATTGAGGCAAGGCTTACTGTGCCAAGGTACTTCTGTCCATTTTTCACTCCACCCAGGACAAGTGTATTCCACAGTGGATTAAACTTATTGCGTCGGTTGTACATAACTCTAGTCAAATAGTTGTGAACCTCTTTCGGTCCCAATGAGTTGCCATCATCCCACATGTTGTCATAGAGGCTACAAGCATTGAAACCACCAATTAAAAATGACTCAATTCAAAGTAACAAGTAAAGAAAAAGGAACCCTAAAGTAGAAATGCGTAAGTTTTTAGCTCGTAGCTAATTTAAAGCATAATAATTTCAAAAAAACCAATGCTTACGTGAGCTCATCAAGGTAGTGCAGTAGCTCCTGAAAATCACTTAATTCTCCACTTGCACCAAGAAGAGAATGTTTCCCGACAGGCTTGATCCGCTCCACGCTCTTGTATCGCAAAGTCGATCCATAAGAACCTGTCTCCATCGTGTACAAGGCATAAACATAAAGTTGGTTTTTGCTACTGTGTTAAGAAAATGAATAACTTTGCTTGAAAACACACATGTACATAAAAAACAAAATAAAAAAGCAGACGAGGAGACAGATGATAAGTAGTGCTGAGGAAATATATGCATTATACACCCAAAGAAACAAGAGAAAAAGGAATATTAGGGGGAAAAAAAAAAAGAAAATTTAGAGGGTAGCTTTTTAAAACTCCTGTTACATATTGATAAAGCCTAGCAATAGTCATCAGCAAGTTTACAGAAATTCTCCCAAAATATGACTTGTTAGAGTCTTTTAATGCAGAACAAAGAAGAATTTCTATCCAAAGTGTGTAATTTGAACTACGAAAGCAAACTGTCAAAAAAAATATAAAAAGGGCAGAGAATGCATCCAAGAAATATACATCCAAAAATGAACCTTTTTACGGATAAAATAGAGATACATTTGACCTGAAGTAAAATTGTGTCAAGAAAGTGAGCAGAATTATACAAAAGACATTAAATTTTGACGCCCCAAGCTGAGATATGACATTCCTTTCTCTCAAACGTCAAAATAATCAAATTCGGAATTTTTTTGTTCTCAATGAGAACAAAATCGCAAAATATAGCAATTTCACTTCAATTAAAAAAATAAAAAATAAAAAGATTCTACAGTCAATAGTTAACAGTGCACACAATTTTTTTCCCTGACAACCAGCTACTTGGCTCCGGTGTTTCATTTTCTTTTTTTAAGTTTTTTACTTTCAAAATAATCATACACGACTATTGCACTGCTAGACAAGCCTGCAACTCGATTTTGCAAGTGTTAGAACAACAAAGGAAAAGATCCTACTTCAAAAAAAAAAAAAAAAAAAAACTAGAAGGAAACACATGCTACATTTAACTATAAACCATGCGACAACTCGTAGAAATTGAAAAAGGCATATAACAATCCAAATGTAATCCAATCGGCTTCCGATCCAGCATCCATGTAAATGTTAAGTGCATGCCTATTCAGAACTCACTATCCCGATACACTGGTAAAACTATCTTAAAGCATTCCATACTTCTAGGCCCTAGAAAGTAAGAAAAACAGACTAATAAAATCATTTTCAGAACTATGTCATAGTTTCCTCTATAAACACAAGACCACCTAAAGATATCAAAGAGCACGAACATAAACATAACAAGAAAATGGGAACGGTTCAGCAGCTGACCTCCCATATCAGAAGCCATCAAAATCCCATCTTTGTATTTGAGGGCCACCACAGATGTCCCCGTCACATATGGGTACCTAAAATCATACCAATAATCATTAAATCATACCAATAATCATTCATAAAAAAATAATAAAAAAATAAAATAGAATCACACAAATGGCCGAGAGAAACGCGCATGTATGATATAATATATAAATATATATATGTATATATATATATATATATAAAATAATTACTGGGTTCTTTGTGAATCGGAGCTCAAGAGGCTGGGTTGGGCTTGGTTCGATTCCGACAACTGCGCGTATAACGTAGGATTCAGGGATCAAATAAAGATCAAAATGGCGAAATTAGAACTGCAATTGCTAATCGAGAACAAACTTACATTCATTTTGCGAATCTGGTACAAAACCTAGGTGCTTTCTTGGCACTGCAAAGATCACTGTTGAGAAATTTTTTTTTGAAGAAATCGTGAGACCTGCAAAGCCTAAGGAACAGAGAGAGAGAGGTGAGAAATGGAGAAATACCGAGAGAGATTTGAATCGGAGAGGCAATGTGATGTGGATCAGAGGAGAGCTACGTGAGTGAGAGTCTGGGTTTTGGGAATAAGGGTCTATATTGCTCTTTTCCCTTTGCTCAAGAAAACCCAAATGGCTTTTTTCTACTCTCTCTGTATTGCTCTTTTCCCTTTGCTCAAGAAAACCCAATTTACAAAACTGAGGGGTGTTTGGTGTGTAAGTTTGAGTTGAAATTGATAAATTTAAATAGTAATTTTTGTTGATTTTTTTAGAAAAGATAAAAAAAATTTCAGAAAAAGACAAAAATTAAGTTGATGGGTGTAAGTTTAAACTTACACCCCAAACAAACTCTGATCCTTTTCTCTTTAATCTACCAGATAAATTGTGTTAGATTCGTTGATTCTAACTAGAACTCTATTAAGAGAACTCTCAAAGGAACTATATTAATAATAACAAAAAAGTCTTTTAATAGTAATTATAATCCTAATCCTATTCAAATCTGATATAATAAAAGATAACTCCTAAAATTTAAACTTCATAAGATAATTCTTAAATAATTCAAATAAAAATAATCTACTATTAAATTTAAATAAAGATAAGTTTTTAAAATTAAAATACTCTCTAATTATCCTATCTATATAATTATCCTATCTATATACTGCATCAATCTCCTTATTTCTTTTTTTTATTATTATTATTTTTCCTTGTTTTTCTTTGGACGACAAGAAGGTTAACAACCACTGTGGACTTTTTTTTAGGGGAAAAAACGTTTTTCTATTGTTTGTCAGAATATATGAGATTTAAATATTTTGGACGTTTTAAAAGTGTTATATTTTCAACGAAAAGAAAAAAAGTTGAAATCCCTTGTGTTAAATCAAAAAAGAATAAATAAATATTTAGTGAGTTTTTGTGTAATTTAAATAGATTAATTTGAATGGTAGATATTTTTTTTTTTTTTTTTGAACGAAGAAGAAACGACAGAGGAATGACAAATAACAGACGACCAAAGGAAAAAACAACAGTTCACCGACATAAAAGCTAAAAAACGACGACATTAACAAAAATGACAACAAAAAGAATAACGTCAGCCACATGAAACGACAGCTGAACTCAACAACGACAACAAGAAAAACGACATATGACCTCGGAGACAATCAAATTTAAACAGCGTTTTAACATTTAAACGACGACAACCCTTAAGGACGCGTTCACTGATTGGAATTCAATTTCATGAAAGAAAAATAAATTCATGAATTTTTTTGAGAGAAAAATAAAATAATGACTTTAAATTTCAGTTTTTACTCTTTTTTTAAAAAAATCGATGTTTTGTGAATTAAATAATGTTCATTTGATTTATAAATGACGAATTAAATTTTATATCCTTCACCTCTTACTTGTGGAATTCATTTTATTTAAAAATAAGGACTAGCTATCCTCTCTACTAAACACATCTCCTTTTTTTTAATTTGATTATTCACTCCATATAAAGGTATTTTTGTAACGACAAATTTTTTTATTCTAATTCCTTCTAATTCTTTTAGAAATTAAACAATACTATAGGAGTTCAATTTCCCCTTCAATTTAATTCCTCCCTCGTAGATTAGTAAACATTTTACCAAAATTTGGTTTCATGAAACTAATCTTTTTTTTTTTTTTCTTCTTGAAACTTATTTCCTATTCTTCCAATTCCTAATAAGTAAATGCGCCCCAAAAGATAACCAAAAAAGAAAAAAGAAAAACAACAACAACAAAAGTGCAAAAAACGACATTAAACTAAGAAACACAATTGTACCCTAAAACTCTCTTTTTTGAAAACATATTACCATGTATTTGGGAATTGACATGTGATAAGGGTTTATAATTTTAGGTTATTTTGATAATCCTCAATTGTTTAGAAATGTGTTTTGAACAAAACCTATTAACCTAATTAAAAGTTAGGACGTTAATTTGCAAATATAATGTAACACTAACGGAGGAGAAATTACAAAAAAAAAAAAAAAATGCTATTCTCTTAATTTTATTTCTAAGTAATGATATTTTTATGATGTTTCACAATGTCGGCGTGTGGGAGAGCAACATCATAAGTGTGTTCGCGAGATTACTAGAAGGGGGAAGAGCTCGCACAGTCAAGAGGGGTAAGCAACTAATTAGGCATGCGACGAGGGAGGAACTCTTGATTTCGACGGGGCAGGAGGATAGAATGCGAGCATCATCTAGGGTGGGGGACTCGCAACTTCATTAGGTTTAGGGAGGGGAGGACTTGCAGGGTTGACTTTAAAAGAGCGAGATATAAAGTTTACGTTTGGTTCGTCGGTTAGAGATGAAGTTTTTAAGTTTGAGTTGATTGACTTTTTAAAAACTAGTTATAAATTTTGTTGACTTTTCAGAAAATGACAAAAATTGAGATGAAAAAGTACAGTTTAGTTGAAGCTGAGTTGAAATACCAAACGAAACAAAAATGTTACTCGAGTCACAATTTGAGGAGAATTTTCATGATTAAGCCTGAAGTTAAAAACAACATTTGAACGTCAAACACACTTATGTAAAAAAAAAAAAAAAAAAGAAAAAAGAGTTGTGTCCAAATTTCTATTAGATAAGAGACTAATCATGATGCTTGTGTAAAAATTTGTGTCAAGAAATGAAAAGCTCATCGTTGATCTTAAAAAAGTTTCGATTGATATAATATATGAAGGTGCCTTACTTATGTATTTGGAGAAGCTTAATTGTCGATCTCTTATGCTCAATTCGGTAAGTTAATTTAACTCTAATTAAATTGTACTTTTTTATCTCAATTTGTGTATTTTTTCTGAAAAAACAAAATTTATAACTATTTTTTGAAAAGTCAAACCAACTCCAACTTAAAATTTTTATCTCCAACTAACTTATCAAATTGAGGCTTAATAAAGAACTGAATTTATTCGACAAATGATTGGTCTTCTGGATCTCTAAGTTCAATATTCAGCTCCATATGTTTGGAGATAAGTTTATTGGAGGACATTTCAGGGATTTAGAATTATTGACTTCTAGCATGCTATCGTTGATAGGGATGAAATTGAAACGTAATATCAAAACCTAAAGGATTAGCATGTAAATCATGAAAATAGAAGGATAATTACGAAATGATTGAGACTACAATATGTATTTCATGTCATTATTCATGAATGTGAAATCTCACGATCGTTTCAAATTACTTCAAAATTGAAGAAAGTGATTCCTATGGGTCTCACTTACACGCGAATATTAATTATTTGTATTTTTGAAATATAAAAAGCTCAATGCTGCTTGCAGCAAATATGGAAAGATTCCCAAATTTGCTGATGATATTATTAAACCATATAAATATGATTATTTTTCTGAGTTTGCACTTGATCTGTCTATTTTTATCATAAAATTGGATGGATTATACAAATTTTATAGAGAGAGGGAGAGAGATAGGGCAAAAAAAGAGGCAAGATGTATACATATACATGTAAGGACGGAGCCACAAAGATTCTGGGACACCTCCTCAACTTATATTTAGGTATGATTTTACAGGTGTATCAGACCAAAATTTACAAATAACTCCTTTAAAAATCTAAAATCTTCACTAAAAAATTAAAAACTTGTACTTGTTAGTTTCCTTCGTCAAAATTCATGACTTCGTAGTTGTTTACGTGTTGTATATCTAACAAGCCGCCAGGGAAATGAGGGGAAAACATATGAACACTTAACATAAATTTAGAGACCGTTACACTAACATAATACAAAAAAATAATATTAGATCAATATGATACAAAATTAAACTAAAATTACCTAAAACTTGTGTTATGTTGATTGAAAATGAGAAATTTATATAATGTTGGTTAATAGATGAATAAAATATGATTATTTAGGTAATCTTCTCAGCAAATTTTTATTTTATTTTATTTTTAATTTTTAAATTTGCTCGTGCTAGTTGGTTAGGTAAGAGGCTGCAACTCATTTGTGGCAACCACCTAGGAGAGTAGATCAAAGTTACAATCTTTTTTTGTTTTCTTACTTGATTTTTATTTATTTATTTTTAACAACTTGCCCAAGTTAATCAATTTGTAAGTGCGCACCCATATATAATATAACATATATGTATATATATTCTCCATATGGGCAATTACCTCATCAAGTGAACCAAATAAAATAAGGCAACATTCCATGTATAAAGAACTATTATTTATAAAATAAGGCAACTAAAAGGAAAAGACTCGACCTTTGCTACGCAATAAAAGGGAATACGACGGGCAAGATTGATGGACCGCATTAGTGCCTTCCTCCTTAAGTTTGTAATTTAATGACACATTGAGGGTCATTTATATGACTAGGGGAGTTTTATTCTTGTCACACTAATGAATAAATTCTCTTTTTATTTTTCTTGTATTTTTGGTTGTTTATTTTTTTCGATCAAAATATGTAAATACATATATAATTTAACGATAATTTTATATTTAATTTTATAATAAAAATTAGATTAATAAAGAATAATGTATGTTACTATTGAAAAGAGATCACATTTCGTTAGTTAATGTACGGAAATTCTATTGATGCCAATTGCATTTTCAAAATTCTAACTTGTGGTAATAACAACTTGGAATGAATCATAATAAGCTAAATTAAAATTTCAGGAGTACCAAGGTAAATAGATGCATTAATTAATTATATTGATAATAGGTGAATAGATGCATTAATTAAATATACTGATAATTTTTTCTGAATAGATATAATGATAATTAATAACACATTGAGGTCTTTATTTATTTATATTTATTATTACCAACACATTGGTTTAATCTATGATTAGGAGAAATTATACATTTTGCATATTCAACAATAAGTCTTTGTCTTTGTCTTTTTTTGCATATTCAACAACAATAGTTCAACCCCAATTTTTCATATTCAACAACAATAGTTCAACCCCAATTTTTCAACTCAAATTTTGTCTTTTTCCTCAAAAGTATTTGTCTTTTTCCCAAAAAGTTTTTTGTCTTTTCTGAAAAGTTAACAAAATTTACTATTTCAACTTCAAAATATCAACTCAAACTTGCGAACCAAACGGACCCTAAGATAAAAATTACAGTTCTCATTATAAATCCAATCTAAAATCTAATTAAGCCGTATATACTTATAAAAGACCTTATACACATTAAAAAAGAAGACCTTAAGCACTTTTAATAGAATCTACTCTAATTAGAACCCCAAAAACTTTAGACAAAGTCAACACCGGTACAATGTAATTCCACGACGCACCAAAGAATTTCCTTTTTCTTTTGGGCAAAACAAACAAACTGAGGTTGGTGGTGTTGAAAAAAGTCTTTCATTTCCTTCATTTATTTTAATTTATTTTCAATTAAAAAAAATAAAAATAAAAATAAAAAAAAGGATATATATGACTTTATTTGATATTTAAGTTTAATTCTAATTAAATTATATATTTTTATATTAATTTTTATCTTTTTTAAAAAGTTAACAAAATTTATAATTCATGTTTGAAAAATCAGTTAATTTCAAATTAAAAATTTCACGTCCGTTAAGATCGTTAATTAAAATTAAAATTTTTTAAGTTTAAATTAATAATTTTTTAAAAATTAATTATAATTTTTGTTAATTTTATAAAAAAAAAATCCAGAAAAAAAAATTTAATTGGAGTTAAACTATTATATTAAATAAAATCTTCATATCGGTTAAACAAATACAAGAGTAGTAGAAAAAAGCTAGCGTGCATGATGTTTTGTTCTTTAATTTTATTAATTTTTTTAGAAATAATAAATAAATATACATAGAGGCATACGTGGGACCCAGTAAAGCCGGTGCCTAACATTGCCATGTTCCTTCCCTCTCTTTTCCTCCGCTCACTCGTGCAAGTCATTACAGTGGTTCGCAGCCCCACCGTGATCTGCCACGTGGACACAATTTGGACGAAATCTTAATCAACTTCGCAAGTTTTATCGGTTGATTTCAACGCACAAGATTCCCAGCCACAAATTTTCTCACCCCCCGCCTTTTTCGACTCGATGACGTGGCGCGATTTGTGTGGCCCAAAAATGTCTTTAGAAACTAGAGAGTTGGGGACACTCGGCATGCCCGTTGCACATGAGCGCACCGGAACGCAGCCCGGAAGTGTCTCCGTCGAAAAAACTGGATTGAATAATCGGCGATAGGTCCGAACTTTGTAATTGGGGGATTTGGTTCTGGTTGGGTCTCGGTCAAAAAAGAACAAAGAAAGGAAAAAAAAAAAAAAAAAAACGCAAAGGCGTGAGAACAGGGACGAGCTCGTTGGGAACTGGAGAAAGTCGGCGTTGCAAAATCGGAAACCCTAATTCTCCAATTCCTTCACGCATGTAAGCTCCCCAATTCGATTCCCATGGATTCTCCCTTTTCAACGATTTGATTTAGGGTTTTCATTTCTCTTTGAGCTTTCTTTTTCTGATGAACAATCGGTTTGATTTCGCTTCATTTTCACGTTTGTTTTTGGATTTTTCTCTGGTTTTGTTAGATCGGTCCTGGTTTAAGGACGTTTTACGCGGTGGTTTCGTCGGTTTGGTGTCGGATAAATTGGTGTTTTTTTTTTTTTTTTTTCCAGTTGAGAAGATTCTATGCTATTTGGGCGTTAACTTTTGGGATCATATGATGGATTTGGTTGCCAGTTGCAAGGTATTTTGTCCATTTTTGTGTTGTAATTATGCTTTATTTTCGTTGCTGATTGGTTTTAGTGGCTGGAATTTACTTTGATTGTGTGTTTGTGTTAATATTTACTGTTCTTCAGTTGGAAAAATGTTAGTTTTTAGTTTAGGATTATTAAAGTTGGTCTGTGTTAGAAGCTCCGCAATTTAATTATAATCAGCCACAGTATTGTTTTACTTTTGTTGTTTTAGTTAATCTGGGCATTTGGTCATTTTTGTTTTACCAACTATCAGAAATGAATTAAAGCAAGCAGCTTTAGTACTGACACTACTACAGTAGTTAGTGTCTTAGGTTGTTATTACTTAAGTTTGGGAACTTTTGGTGTCATACTTTTATTTGTATTACCAATTCATTTTAAATCGTTAAGGGGTGTGTAGTTTTATGTACTACACTTGCATGGTTTGTCGTTGATTCGTTGACGGTTTTCATGGTGTGAGGCTTCGTATATTTTAAAATGGCAATGCTTTCTTCACCTCTAGTGATCATTTTGCGGCAGTGTTCTAGCATGCTGTTATTATTGGTGCTCTTCCTTGCGGTGACAAGGAAAATCCATATTTGGGAGAGTTTAAGTATATATGTTATGATTAACCTCTGGGGAAAACTTTTTACTTAATGCAGCTTAACTACATACTTGTCCTTGCTGTTCTAAGTTATTTGCATTTAGCTTTTACTATTGTTTCAAAGGAAGCATTGGTAGTTAAAGTTCAAATGAAATAATGGAAGGTATATGCTTGTCAATTAGTTTCTGCTTAGTGCTTTGTTTGTGAAATGAGTTACTTTGCTACCTAATGGGTTCACCTTTCTATTATCTTGTTGCTTACAACTTGACATTTTCTTGCTTTAAGTTTGGACTGAAGATGCAATTTTCAATGGGATGCGTACCATTGGTATTTATAATGCAAATTTATTGTGTAAAAGAAGAAAATCAATAAATAATTGATATGAGAAGTTTATTAGATTTGAATAGCCATTTAGCCCCAAAAATGTTTAGGTAAAATGGATATATGCTTTGAACAGGTTCGTATTGTATTCTCTTTTGTCCTTGTCTCGTCCGATGGAGGATTTAAAGTATTGTGATGTTAATCTCACAGTGCATTCATACCTTTTTGTGTTCTTATTGCAGGAAAAATTGGCATATTTTCGAATAAAAGAGCTCAAGGACGTTCTCACTCAGTTAGGTCTTTCAAAGCAGGGGAAGAAGCAGGTAAGATTCCAAAGAAATGATTTTTGTGCCGAATTTTGTGTGTACTTCAGATTTCATGATACGTTGATTTCAAAAGTGTTTAAAAATTGCTTTTTTTTTTTGGTTCATTAGGGTTGCTCCCTCTTTTGGGTTCTGTTCGTCCCCATGACAGGCATTTTCTTTCTTGATATTTGCTAAAGTTTCACTTATAATTTCTTGGTAATTTAGTTAATGTATTATCCTTGCTTTTGAATGGCAAGCCTGCACCTTGTTATAAGTATTTAGCTTTATAAATGCCAAAAGGATTTTGATTCAACAGTTGGAACAGGGGTTGATGACTTAAATGTGAGATTGTCAATGATTACAATGCAATGACATGGGCTTTTTTTCATTTGTCTGAGAATGATTGTCTGTGAATTGTGGCATCGGAACACTAGCAAAGTTCAAGGCATGCCCATTTGTTCTACATAGGGAGATTTTTTTATTTTCCCCTTTTTTCAGCCTATTGCATTTTAGCGTCTTGTTTATGTTTTAAAATTGTTGATTTAAAGAAGAAAATAATTTGCTTATCTATTTTGCAGGACCTACAGGACCGGATATTAACCATTATTTCTGATGATCAAGGTAGGGTGTTTTTAATGTTTTTCGTGAAAACATCAAATTTTCCTATCGTACACATTTGTTGGTGATATATATTCTTTTTTCTCTTTTCAGTAATCTTAAAATTTTGCCTTGAATGACATGTACCGGATAGTATGCTTTGCTTTCTTCTGTTACTCTGCTTTGGTGATTTTCTTTACTTTAATATGACGATGTTAAGAGCTTTAGACTGTGAAATAGCGTGTCAATTTTTTACAAAGTTCATTATTTGAATGCTGCTATATCTTTTATGTTGTGCCCATTTCTTGCTCATTTTTGCTTCCACATTCTTTTCTTTGAATCATGTGTTTTTGCTAAGAGAAGAGGACAGGAGTTGGGGTAAAGCTTATAAGTGAAATTCTAGGCTCAACTAGAGGATTACACCACTGCCCAATCTGCTTGAGAGCTTATTAATTGCATTACTCACTCTCTCGTTAGCAATGTGGGACAAGTGTTTTAGCATGCTACATTGAGATGTCTTGTAGCATTGTTAGAATTTAGTATTACTCCATGCCTGATTTATTTTCTTTTTTACAGTTTCTAAAATGTGGGCAAAGAAGAATGCTGTTGGGAAAGAACAGGTGGCACAGCTTGTAGATGACATCTATAGGTTTGTTTATTCATTCTTTTGATCTTTGGCATGGGCCCGCGCGATACAAAGTATCAACCTACAGAAAATCAAATCGATTGACTATTGAGTGCAACCCCATAACTAGATAGACTATGGGTAGTTCTTACTAAAGTGTTATTCTTTGTGGCTCTTGTTTATTTTTCAATATGTTTTCCTTGTTTAGCAGAAAAATGCAGGTGTCCACGGCCACTGATTTAGCATCAAAAGGGCAGGGGGGCTCAGAGAACAGTAATATGAAAGTTAAGGGGGAAGTTGATGATCGTACCCTTCAATCAGAGACAAAGGTTCGTTGTGTATGCGGTAATCAGTTGGAAGAGTCAATGATTCAGGTACTTATCAGATTTAGGTTTGAACCTAATTTTTCTTCGTGCTTTCATTTTCCCCTTGTTTATTGTTCACTTAAAGTTTGCCACTTATTTTTTCACTTACAATGGCTAACTTGTGGTGGTTCTTATAATGACAGTGTGAGGATAGGAATTGTCAAGTGTGGCAACACATTAATTGTGTTCTAATTCCGGAGAAACCTATGGATGGCAGTCCACCATATCCTGACACATTTTATTGCGAGCTTTGCCGGCTTAGCCGTGCTGATCCGTATGTATCGCTGATGTGTTCTTATCATGTAAATTGTTTATAGCTGCACTACAAATAATTTGCATTTCTTTATTGCTATTCTGTTTGGTGCGAACCATGCGGTACCAGTTACTAGTGGACCATTCCGACTCTCTCTCTCTATTGGGTTGGAGTTAAACATAATTACACGTTGGTTCTCTACGCTGCTTACATTCTTACCATTCTAATCGTTCTTTAAAGTAGTAACTCAGCAATGAACAATCAATTGCATAAAAGTTTGAAGTCGTAACTCAGCAATGAACAATCAATTGCTAAACTTTTATGCCTTGTGTTTTTGAAGACTTAATGTTTAAATAAATGGTGGAATACTCTTGATGGAATTGAATTTTTCTGTTCTTGCTTCATCTATTTTTGCTTGTGTTATTTTTATGTCTTTTTCCTACCCCAAAACCAACTTAAGTTTGTTTGCTGCTTAGACTGTTTCCTCGATTGATTTGTGTTTTTACTGGTATTAACTTTCATTTTTGATGCGACCATTGCAAGTTAATTTATATAGAGCTTAAGTGTTTTATTTCGTTATACACAGTTTCTGGCATCAACTTGGGCATCCTTTACCTCCTGTGAAGTTGACTACTACAAATATTCCAACTGATGGGTAGGTGATTATGTTTTGAAGACTCCAGATTATAGCTCAACTATGAATCGTAGAAGATTAATGTCTGCTGTTTCTCTTAAAAATGATTAGTTTTTGATGATTTGGTGCAACCTGCAACTTCAGAATTTAACTATTTTCTTGAAGAGAATCTTAAGTTATCAAAGCTAAGATTGTCCTGCTGCAAATGGAAAAATTTGGCACTAGAATTTCGAGTTTGGTGAACTCAAGTGTTTTGGATGGGAAGTTTATGGTATTATGTATTTGCATACATGAATTTTCGTAGAAATACAAACAATATGATTGCTCTCTTAAGTATGTTCATTTGCTAATGTTGTGATAATGGTGGTTATAGATCTCAATATTATTCAGTTTTATTTAGATATCTAAATAACTTCCATAGTTTACCCGTAGGCTACAATAAATTTAATCAATACTTGGGGGTTGAAAGTTGTTATTTCCATCATAACATTGTTCTTAAGAGTAAGCCTCTACATTTTTTTGCTATTGCTACTCTTATCTTTCAACTTTGTAATGGAGTTCAACTTTTGCATAAATATACTACCTAACACACATTATCATAGAAATATTTTATTATTTAATATCCAGGCCGAGACTATTTGGTTTTATTTTATTTTTTATTTTTTTATTATATTTTTAGAGAAACAACTGTGGAAATGATGAAGGCTTTATGCAGAGAATAACCTGAGCAAGAACAACATTTCTCTATCTGCATATAAGTCTTTAATACACTAGTTCTATATTTGATAGGTTGGTTTCTATCATCTTTGTTTTGACCATTCTATTTTGCAAACTGTGCAGTACCAATCCTATGCAGAGTGTGGAGAGAACATTTCAACTACAAAGATCGGATAAGGATTTAACATTGAAACAAGAATTTGATGTTCAGGTTGACTTGTCTTCGGAATGATGATTGACTAATGTTATCTTACTATTTCTTTGTGTTGATTTCCTCACAATGACACTTTTGTTCAGGCTTGGTGTATGCTTCTAAACGACAAAGTCTCATTCAGGATGCAGTGGCCACAATATGCAGATCTTCAAGTCAATGGTACTGTGGATAATGTTAAGAGCCTTATGTGGCTTAAAGTGTTTGAAAAAACCAAGAAAATCAACATTTTCCATATTTTTGTGAATACCGTTATCCCTAGTTGTAAATTTTGTATACAATCTTCTTTTTTATTTCTTATAAACAAGAATACAAAATATTAGGTTATCTTGTATCACTTTCTTCTAGTGTATTTTATTGTGTTTTGACCTTACAGGTATGCCTGTTCGTGCCATTAACAGACCGGGATCACAACTTCTTGGGGCTAATGGTCGTGATGATGGCCCAATAGTGAGTTTGTTTTTCGCTTATACAAGTGCAGAATATGTCCTTTACTTCCATCTTTTCATGTCCACTGCGTATTGATCCAGTACTTTTTTGAAATGTTGTTTCCATGCACATGATTTTACTCACTGTAATTCCAGTAATGATCCTTAATCAAGCCATCTCTCGATGACTTGAATTTCATTTCTTAGTTTACTCTGTTGTTTTGTCAGATCACGACGTACCTAAAAGAAGGGCTGAATAAGATTTCCCTAACAGGATGTGATGCTCGAATTTTTTGTTTAGGTGTCCGACTTGTGAAGCGCCGAACTGTTCAACAGGTAGCTCTCTTTGCATTCCTATATAAGTATATATACTTTCGGGAAGCTGCATTAGCTTCTCTCTCTCTCTCTCTCTCTCTCAACTTACACTAGCTTTCTTTGCCTGAAGAATGCAATTTCAAATTGGATCTACAATTGTTATTTTTGAAGAATTTGTGATAAAAATATAATGCTTGAATACCTTGCTTTCTCTTTGTTCTTTTCAGGAATAAAACATATTAAGCATTTCCACCTAAAGTAAAACAAGAATTCCATGGAAATTAAAGATTCATTAAGAATAATTTATAATACAAATTCATTACAGCCAAAAGAAAAGAGAGATGGGGTGGGGGTTCAAGACCCACTGGTCCTACCCATTTAACCACATCATTGAAATCAAAATTAGATGTTTCCATTGAGATATTATTGAATCAATGTTCTTTTGTTATTCTAGTATTACTCGTTTAGCCTTTCATTTATGTGTGTGGAATTTTCTTTTTGTTCAGATCCTAAGCTTGATTCCCAAGGAGTCTGATGGTGAGCTATTCGAAGATGCTCTTGCTCGTGTGCGTCGTTGTGTTGGTGGTGGAAATGCAACGGATGATGCTGACAGTGATAGTGATTTGGAAGTTGTTGCAGATTCTTTTGTTGTTAATCTGCGTTGTCCTGTAAGTTGTATATCAGATTTTGTCAAATGCTCAAGTAGGTACCTTTGATAAAGGATGAATGTTCTCCGTTTTCTGCAAATAAGTAACTCTGGTTGGTTGCAAAAGATTCTTCTATGTTAGTCATTGTCTAAAGTAGTTCTATTCCAAATTGCAATCAATTTTTTGGAATCATTTTGGATGTGTCTACTTATCCAGCCAATTTACAGATGAGTGGTTCGAGAATGAAAGTTGCTGGAAGGTTCAAACTTTGTGCCCACATGGGATGTTTTGATCTTGAAGTTTTTGTGGAGTTGAATCAACGGTCAAGGAAGGCAAGCTACATATATAAGAAAACTCTGTTCACTTTTTCTTTCATAGCATTTCTTTTTCCTTTAAAAAAAAAAAAAAAATTGAATCTTATTTTTAAGACTTGAGCATGCCCTTTTTTTTTTCCTTCCAGTGGCAGTGCCCTATTTGTCTCAAGAACTATTCCCTAGAGTATATCATCACCGATCCCTATTTTAATCGTATCGCTTCCATGGTAATTCCTTTCCTGTATGCTCATAATTTATTTTTCTCCAGAAAAAGGCACTTAGTCAGGTTGGCTTTGTTTTTCCATGTGGTTTGGTACAGATGAGGCATTGTGGAGAAGATGTAACAGAGATTGAGGTTAAACCTGATGGATCTTGGCGAGTAAAGGCTAAAACCGAAAGTGAACGGAGGGATCTTGGGGATCTTTGGCAATGGCACCTTCCAGATGGTACTATTTGTCTCCCGTCTGGTGGAGATGTTAAAGCTAAAACAGAGATGAAGCAGGTCAAACAGGAAGGTATCTCAGATAGTCATCCTGGTTTGAAACTTGGAATCAAGAAGAATAGTAATGGATTTTGGGAGGTCAGACAACCTGAAGATATGAATACCTCTGCTGATAACGGATTACAAGATGGCTTTGGAAACTATGAGCCAAAAGTTATCCCAATGAGCAGCAGTGCAACTGGAAGTGGCAGGGATGGTGAAGATCCAAGTGTAAATCAAGATGGTGGTGGAAATTATGACTTCCCGAGTAATGGGGTTGAGATGGATTCTCTTTCACTTAATGTGGATTCAATTTATGGAATTGCCGAGCAAGTACCTTCTGCTCCAGTTAGGAATTCAGAAGTAATTGAAATTAGTGATTCAGACGATGATGACATGTTCATGTCTTCTTCTAGATCAATGTACAAGAATCCTCCAACTGATGGTAGTGTGGTTCCTTTTTCAGTGCCCCCTCCTGTAATTCCTGATTCGTATACAGAAGATCCTGCTCTCGGGACTGGTGGGACCTCATGCTTGGGTCTTTTCAGTGGCAATGATGATGAGTTTGGGATGCCGCTATGGCATTTACCTCCTGGGAATCAAGCAGGGCCAGGTTTTCAATTATTTGGTTCTGATGCAGATGTGTCTGATGCCCTGGTTGATCTACAGCATGGTTCTATCAACGGTTCTTCATCTATGAATGGATACACATTGGCCCCAGAAACTGCCATGGGATCTGCTTCACTAGTCCCAAATTCTTCTGTTGGTCGGTCTGATGCAGATATGAACGACGGCTTGGTAGATAATCCGTTGGCTTTTGCCAGTGAGGATCCATCACTTCAGATATTTCTTCCAACAAGGCCTACAAATGCCTCATTGCAGTCTGATTTTAG
Organism: Ficus erecta; assembly: GCA_008635985.1. Classification (NCBI taxonomy): domain Eukaryota; kingdom Viridiplantae; phylum Streptophyta; class Magnoliopsida; order Rosales; family Moraceae; genus Ficus; species Ficus erecta. Next base: position 6,297,569 of record BKCH01000002.1, read on the forward strand.
AGATCATGCTGACGTTTCAAATGGTGTCCGCACCGAAGATTGGATATCTCTTAGGCTTGGGGGTGGTGCTGGTGGCAATAATGTCGAATCTGCAGCTCCAAGTGGACTCGGTTCGAAGCAGCAAGTGCCAGCCAGAGATGGTGCGATGAATTCTTTGGCCGACCATGGTTCGTTCTCTTTTTTCTTTGATTCACCCTAGATTTGTTTTCTTAAATATTATATCATGCCTCACTCAAGATCGGAGTAGGGGTTTTCCCAGTTTGTTTTTTTGTTTTGGTTTGTTCTATACGAACTAACATCCTTTGCAACCTGGAAAATCTGGTTCAGATGAGCCTAATAATATAAAGTTACTGATAGTATTTGTCTTTGATCTTCCTTCCCTTTTCTTAGCTGTTTTTTCTATTTTTGTGTTTTTTCTTTCTTTGAAATCATCTACTTTGGTTTCAAAATTATTAGAGCTTAGTGTTCCACCTATTTGCAGCCTCCCTGCTCCTTGGTATGAATGATGCTAGATCTGAGAAGGGAATTAGGCAAAGATCAGATAGTCCTTTCACGTTTCCTCGCCAAAAACGTTCCGTAAGGCAGAAGTTACTTTCTATCGACTTAGACTCCGAATAGAGGAGTGGACCTCGTTGTGGAGAGCTATCCATGGCCTCATTTGATTATTTATCTCGGATTGTTGAAAGCAAAACCTGGAGGTTTTTCTGTGATCTGCTCATTTGTAAGTCAATTTTTGTATCTAGAAGCGCTTAGAGGTAGGCATACCTTTGGATCGTCGAGTCAAAGATACGTCTTTTAATGCAACGGCTTCCTTGGTGGAAAGAAAAGTTGGAGAATGGAAAGAAAAGTTGGAGAACAAGAGAAGGGGAACTGAGCTGGTACCTGCAATATATCTCCTTGAATCGGTAAGCTCGGAGTGAGTTTTGGTTGGTCCTGTTGTACTTGAAATTCGCTGTGTTTCTTAAACAGGCTCATTAATTATTCAGCTCTTCAACCGTCGACGAGGATATGCAGGTCCAGTGCTGGTTTTGTACAGGATTTAAATCCGAAGGTCAGAATTAATTGGTGTAAGCCTTTGGATTTAGTGGGGGAACCTCCCATAAAAGTAATAGAAACCATCTTTTCTTCTTTTTTCTTTCCTTGTTCCATTTTTTTTTTTGGGGTGGGGGGGCGGCGGTTGGCCAGAGAAATAGCATGTAAATTTTTCACTCAAATCAGATTGCAGAATCAGTTATTTATATATAAAAATATTACTATTCTTTTCAGATGAATATAATTTACCTGCCTCGGGTTCTGCTTTCTGTCTGTTTTGTGATCCTTTTTCATCTCTCGCCTTGGCAATTTACATTACTTTTAAATTACGCATGAAACACACTCATTTGAATTGAGGCTGCTCAAGATCATTTTTGCCTTTTCTCGTGGATTTTTGTTGTTAGCATTCTCATTTTACCCAGTATATTAGTAAACATGGGAATCATGTAGCAAAAAGAAGCATTCCTCTACTTTTCTTTTTAACCCAACTACAATGTTTTAATGCTCAAATTAGCATCTTAATTTTCAATACCCATTATAGTGTATGTGGAGCATCAAAAAAATCAAATCAACTTGATGATCATGATGGCCTAAATTACATTTTACATCTTACCACAGAATTATTTCTCTTTACTTTGAATCGTAGTTTTAATGGGAAAATATAACTGGTGAAGATGATTACCACTAATTTTGTTAGACATTAATTTAACGGGGCATCTTGAAAATTAAGACGGCAGTGATCAGAAAAATTAGAACTCTCGACTTTTTCATTAGATGACCCTCAAATTATATGCTGCATCGTCGGAAATGAGAGTGTTTTTTGAAAGACCTAATGACAAATCTCATTTGCATAATGGCTTTTCAACAGATTTCTTTTGCAAAATGACTTCGGCATATATTAAATCTCCACTGCATGCCTTACAAGGCGCTCGGCTTGCAAATTAAAAAGTATCGTTACGCTAACTTCACTTAGCAAATTCTTCTGGAACCGAGGGGTTAATAAATAGAGAGATATTGAGCAATTAGTTCATAAGATGGAAAAATATTCTTGGTTAGTAGACTAGAGTTACTTCACGATGAAACGTTCTAAACCTTCAAAAATACCATTAATTACATTGAATGAGAAAAGATGGAAAGAAGGCATTCATAATGAAAAATCTAGTTTTATCATTTGTATTAGAGGAAAAAAATTTGAACACAAAGTCCTCTTTGGATCAAGGTAAACACCAGTGTACTAGAAAAAAAAATACATAGACATGTGGAGTTTGTAGCAGTAGCATCCATGTAATGTAATGTATAGTCTCAGTATTCGGAGTTTTGTGAAGCCGAAATGAGGAAGCATCAGATCAACTTATCTGATGGTGGCAGAAGAATCTTGGGGAATTCCAATTCAGTACAAGATCTATTATTCTTCACTCACAGCAACAGGCTTGGAATGCCTCGCACTCTCACAACCTGGGCAGTTGTGCAAGCTCTCATGAATATAAATGTCACAGTCGAGGCAGAATCGCTGCTTGCATTTTGGGCATGAAACACTGGGACCGGGTTTATTTCCTGCATTAAAAAAAAAAAAAAGTTAACAAAAATAAACAGAAGACATTGGAAAATTTTCAACTGAGAGAAGATATCATACGCCAAAAGCCATAATAAAAAGAACTCAAGTGAGTGTTTTGGCATCACTTAAGGGCACAATGGCATGGGGAAGTACATTGTGCCCACAAGGCCAGCCTAATGAATTGAAAAAGTGAGAAAATAGTCCCCACTCCCCCCCCCACCCCCCACAAACAGACACACAATATATATATACATACATACATATACATAACAATAGAACATAAATACTGATAAATAGTCAACAAGTTAGCAAACTGGAAAGTTATTCACCAGGTATAGCAACTTACCAACACCAAGGAGACTCTGTTGGCAGCCAAAACAAGCTCTCGATAATTTTCTATTTGGGTCATTTAGAAGTGATGTAGACACCTCATCAAATGGCACAATCGGAAAGAGATGATGATAGGATCTTGCCAAGTGAGGTGAAGAAATGAGTGTTAATCCACATGTCCGACACTCTGTAGGTAGCTCGCAAACACGTGCCTTGCATCTAGGACAAGTGTATCCACCTCCAGCCTTTGCTTCCTTGTGACAAGAACAGATTGCAATAGAGCTCTCTGCTGCTCTTTGTGGAAAACCCATCTTGATCAAATTAGCAGTTGCGTATTCTGCTATTGCTGGAGGTGGGGGTGCATGCTCGAGTATCAATTCTTTGAAGTGAGACTGCATGAGAAGAAACAAATCAGCTTATGATTACTAAACCAAACAAAAGATTGCTTCAAAATGCCTGTCCAAGCACTACCACGTTCTTCAGGTTTTCGAAGAAAACGATCTTTCACTAATACTATGACATCTGGAAACTGGTTTCTCATTCTAGATTATACTTCAAGGGCCGAAGGAGAAGACGCCATTGAGATGGTAAAATGTTCTAATACTGATATCTGTATAGAGATGTTTACTATTAACACCCGATAATTAGTATTTAGAACTTACCTCATCCAATGCCACAGAGTACAAGCCACCAGTTTCTTGGCAGAGATGTTTGCATATAAAAATTTCTGCTGAGAGCCCAATAACCGAACACCTTATTTTAGATTTCTTACATTTCTGGATGGTCTCCAATATATCTCCTGGATCACACGTACTTAGAGCCGAATATAAGATGAGAACTTCTCGATGACCATAAGTTGGAATTTGATTCAGATAGTCATGAACGAGATCCAAAGCATTCTGTATGGAAGATTCACCCGAGCATTCCAGTTTACCCATCAAAGCTTTCACGTGAGACTCGGGACTGCCACCAAGATCCGTTAAGCAATGAGCAACCCCATCTTTAATAGTCACTATGCCAACTTGACTAAGCGGATTCTGGTCAAAGAACTCTCTAATGAAAGCCTCAACATATTTTGCTACTATAGCCCTTCGACTTGGCCGGAAATCCATTTCTGCAGCTGCCTGATGACATTGACGAAAACGAACTAAACAATTAACAAGTGCACATCAAATAAATAAATTTACACAAGTCTCGCACCAAAATGTTGTAATGATCTTGGACATCTTGGACATCACTTGAAGATGATCCAGGAAATTTGAACCAAAAATTCGGTCGTCCAAGCTAATTCTTAATCCTCACATGCTGAACATTTTCCCTCAGGTTTTAGGATCCCCAAACACCCAAAAACTAAAGACACTACTTAAATTAGGAGTGATTTTCAGAGTTTAGTTCACAGCTTCCACTTCATTGAATAACTTACTCTAACACTTAAATAGAAAAGCACTTTCCATTATACATACATACATACATATATATATATATATATATATATATATCTATAGCAAACAATCACCACAACATAACATCATTAGCAACAAAATAGCTCTTAAACATTCTGCCCCATTTCGTATCAAAAGCCACAGATTCAAGAAAATCAGTTCCCACATATCAAATCAACAAAGAAACAAAGACCCATTAATCAAAAACAGCTGAAAAACAGATTTTGTGAATAGAAATAGAGAGAGACCTTGGAGAGATCAATGACGAGGAAGAGGTATCGAATGAGGCCCTTCTGGATTCGGACAGCGGAGGCGGTGCGGAGTCGGCGGCGGTACTGGGCATGGTAAAGGGCCTTGTTATCGATGGGTCGGAGGAGACCGGACTCGTCTTCTTGAAGAGACTCCCACGACCTCTCGTCGGCGTAGGCCCTCTCCCAGGCCTCCAGGCCTCGCCCATTTCCGTCGTCTTCCTCGTCGTCGTCCTCTGCTTCTTCTCCGTTCAGCCTTCTTTCTTCGCCATTGTTGTTCATGTTCCTTCCTTGCTTCTTCCCCAAACCCAAAAACAATTAATTATGGTGATGAAAAAACTATAAAAGGGTGGCCGCTAATTAAGAGAGAGGCTTATTCGCGGCTTAATCTGATTTTCGTTTTGATTAATTGGTTTTTCTAGCACAAGAATAAGCTACTCTATAGCTACCCAGTTTTGCTCAAGGAGGTGGGAAGATTAGATTAGTGTTAGCTTCCAATAAATAAATTAATACAACGGTTAGTTGCAGGGTTAATTTTGTGTATATTTTTTTATAAATAATTTTGTGCATATATATAAAGGCTTCATATATATAGATATATATGGATAAATAATTTTGTGTATGTATATATATATATGCTTATAACTTCTTTACTTTAGCTTATTAAAAAAAAATAATAATAATAATAAATAACAACTTCTTTACTTTAGCAATTTAATCCTCAGTGGTTTTTTTTTTTTTTTAATACTTAACCTTCTAAATTTACAGTTCTTGGTATCGTTAGTGAAATGTTTTTTAATTCGACATAATTCAGGGAGAATTTGTGAAAATTTTCACCAACGATATGGAAAACGAAAATTGTAACTAAAATAAACAAAAAGGACATTTTGGCAGAAATGTTATAATTTAGAAAAACAAAATGTATAGTTTATAATCCCATATGTGAACAGTAGTGAAATAATTAGGAGGAATTTGTAAAATGTGTCCTTAATTTAATTGAACATACTTTCATACTTTCTGTTGAAACGACACACAACCCCCCCGCGGAGAAAAACAAATATGAAATTTATGTCTAAATTATCATAAAATAAAATAATAAATGTTCTATTAAATATTCATTTCACGGAGTTCAAGTGACAACATATGCTATTTGGTGGGGGATGAAATTAGAGCTTGTGGAGAGAAAAATCAATGTAGAAGGTGGCACATGTTTTCACCTGAAAGCAAATCAATTCTTTTTGTATGTATGGACGTATATTAAAAGAGAATTTTTTTTAAAAGGACTCGTATAAAAATGATCAATTTTTAGTGGAGACAAAATGGAAAAAAATAATAATAATAATTTTTGTGGTTTTTAAAAGTGAAATTAAAGAAGAAGAAAAGTTTCCCCGTATCTCTCATTAAGGATTAAGGAAACATGGGTGATTGTGGTTGAAATCAACATTGGGAGTTCACTTTTTCCAAAACATTCAAACCTGTATTATTGCTAAATCTTCAAGAAGCTACATTCTTAAACAAAAAGCATATAAGAGGAGAGGCTTGATTCTTTCACGTTTCACCTACAAAATTTGGTCATTTACTTATTTTCCAAGGTCTCTTACAACAAAGCAAACTCAAGAGTCCACTAAATCCTCTGTCGTTGATCAACCCCGGAGGTACTCTTTCAAACATTATTCCTTGAGGGCCAAAAAAAAAAAAAGTCTAGCAGCAACTATTTCCTCACTCTCCGGGGGCTGAGACACCCTGCTTGAGCTTCTCTTTTCTCAGCTTCTTCATCGACACGGGTTTCTTCTTCCGTGGCGGGAGGCTCTTCTGCGTGTAAGTGTACAGTGCGTAGTTGCCAACCATAAAGATCAGCACTAGTTCTGCAACGATAAGCAGGACTGTCGTCTGCCCGCTAATCCCCTTGCCGTTAGCATTCTTGATATTCTTGAACAAAGTTCCCTGTTCAACAACAATTGCATTAGCTTGAATACATTTGATATATATATATATATATATATGTTGTCTAATGTCTAGATTAAGTTCTTCCCTTGCTCATTTTACCTGGTCTTTGGCTTATTAAGTTGCTTGCATAATTAGCTTTGCAGCACCCTTTAGCCCTTGAACTAAAAAAACCTCGGTGTTTTATCAACATTTCTCTTTTTACCTTTCAAATTTTTTTTTTATATATTTTAATTTGTAACTATGAAAAAAGAAGGCAACATATTAACTTCTTTTCTATACAAAAATCGAAAAAATAAAAATGTATATACACTGATATAGGCAATTGACAGCACAAGTACATGCATGCATATAACCCAAGAAGAAAGAAGTCAAGCTCCCGTAGTCTAATTGTTTAACTTGGACAACTAGAAAAAAGTAGCTATTCAAGAAAAAAATAGAATTAAAAAAAAAAATTTTGTTTGCCCAGAAAATGAAATTGTAAACATAATTCAGTACATGCAAATTACACTCTAGTTTCCTTTCATCATTTCCTCAAATAAAAATTTATCCCAACAACAAAACAGAAACCGAAAGTCTATGACAGCGAGTACCGTGGGATCGAAGGAGGGTGGGATTTTGTCAGCAAAAAAGATGTGCTCCTCCTCCATCGATGAAACTCAAAAGAGCAACCAGATTATGATGATGATGATGATGATGATCAAAAAGCTGACACTTAATAAGAACACTACTTGTATTGTGCACCTGCATGCATGTGATCACAACAACCACATGAATGAATATGAATCAAAGTAAGAAACAGTCAGAAAACACTGGTATATGGTAACTAGTAGTGAAAGGCAAGAAATTGCTAAGAAATTGATAAGAAGCTATAAGAGTTGTGAGATGGGTACTTTGTTTGATATTTATGCAAAAGTGCCGTTTTTATTGTCTTTTTTTGCTTTGGGATCTCCGTGGTTTTTTTTACTTTTAGTTTTGCTTGTACAACTGAAAGTGATGCATGGAGAACATGTGCCTAGGTAAAACGGTGTGCGTTTTTTCAAGGGAAATACGTGTCACGTCTTTGATAATTAGATTAAAAAAAAAAAAAAAAAAAAGAAATGAAAAGGTCGCCCACCGTGGGGCTCGAACCCACGACCACAAGGTTAAGAGCCTTGCGCTCTACCGACTGAGCTAGACGGGCTTGCTGGCTGTAGAGTTGAGGATTATATTAAATCATACTCTAGTTTCAGATTTTTAAACTTGCACCAACTATTATGACATGCATTTCACACGAATAAATAAATAAAGCAAAGCAAAGTAAAAAAAAATCCACATGACCCTGACATTACCACAGTGTGACGATAAAGGGGGATGAAAAGAGCCCGTTGACTCTTTAAGAGGATAATATAGATCCATCACTCGTAAATTGGATCTATTAAAACCACTATTTGCATGGAAGAAAAGGACATGCGGTTAGGCAGAATATATTATTGTCCTCAGAGTGATGCAAAGTGACCCCAAGGCAAAACATGGTCTAAATTCACAAGAATGGACTTTTTCTTAATGACCAGACAATGCAATCATCCAAATAGGTGATTCGTCTGCGGAGAAGGTGTTGCGGGTGTTCTGCAACACAGTTTACAAAATGTATTTTTGTTGCCAAATGTTTCTACATCAAAATCCCCACCACACAAGTCAATCGTCTACAGACAGGCATCAAAAACCATCCACAACATCTCATGTTTGAAGAGACACCAGTTGGTCTAACAAGTTTTGCGCTGGACCGCGATGAGCTGCTGATGGCAAGTTCTTTGCTGCTGATGCCTGGAAAATGGGAGACAATTTGCAAGTAAAACTGCAGCATTCTTCAGTCATTGGCTTCGGAATCCAGAACGCAGAGGATGCTCAGGGCTGAAGAGCCAAGGTGCATGCCCCGAACAATCCCTCCATAGCCGATCTTAATCCTGTGGCACAGGAGCAAGATGGAATCCCACAATGCAGTTCTTCCCTGAAATTAAAATCACAAGGGCATTCCAACCAATTAAAGGCGAAAACTTTTCCAAAGATTTTGAAGCATTGGTAGCAGTAACAAAATACAAGAAGTTCCACAAATGCATATACGCAAACAGACCACATACGGATTTATTGATGAATGATAGACGGGTAACGAGTTGAAGTATCACATATTTGCCTACCTGGAAAGAAAATTGCAACTTCTTATCCCAGTAAGAGGCAAAAATCGGGGGGCTTTGCCTTCCAACTGCCAGTATACAAGCACCCGGGTGAAGAATAGAAGGGACTCCTGATATGATGGCAATGTACTTCTCGGGAAATCTGTCCTTTGGAGGTAGAACTCCCAAGAACAAGGGATTTTTGCTAGACTGTGTACCGGCGTAAGATGTGGGATCCACATGTAACATCCACTTTGGGTGCTCTAGAAAAGCACAAAATAAATACAAGAGCAAGTGAGAATCGCTTGGCAGCTCTGACATCCATTTCTTGTGCTTTTTATCATAAACCTCTCCATTTCCAAGATACTCAAAATTCTTCACGCAGGTTCCTTCAGCAAGTTCTGTGAAACTCCAGAGGAAGGTGATCAGTTTATGTTAAGACATGCTATATGGGCAAAAACAACTATAATAACAGCAATGTAAAAGAAAATATGTAAATCACATGTATATTATCCAATTCCAACTACCTCTAATCCTTTGCACGGTATAATCCGCACGAACACTGCTTTGGGGTAGCAAACCTTTAACCCATTCCCCTTTCATTAATGCCTGAAGCTTTTGGTGTTCAGAGATGGCATCCACACACTCCTGCATTACAGGGACCAAGGGATTTTGCTGGGTCGATTGTTGTATACTGGCTTGCGGCAATTTAGCTGCATATAACGGAAAAACCACATTATACCATTTAGCAAAGATCACTTACTTAAAATCAATCCAGAAACATCTAAAATGAAATGAATAATTAATACGTGTTGAAGCATCAAGAGCCTGAATTAGAGTAGCCCGTAGCTGGTGCAAGAGTCCATCTTCGTCGAGAGTTACAGTTGGTTGCCATTCCTTACTCCTATCAATTGGCGACAAGGTAGCAGTTCCACTCGCTGGTAAATCACTTCCCACTTGACTAATTGTGATTGATATACCAAGTTTCGCAGCTGCTTGCATTACCTATAGAAAAAGGAATCTTACATTCCTCAAGTCTTAACCATGAAATAGAACATACATGGACAAGAAGGTCTTACTAAATCATCTCATTACATTTTAGCTCTTGCAATAACCATTTCATATATTATGGCTATATGGTGAAACGATGGAAAGGCTATTTACTTTAAAAATATATATGTATATAGAAATTTAGTAGAATCACCGTACATTTTCCCAAACGAATGGACCATATATTCTTTATAACATGTACAGCCACAAGCATCATATAACTCTCTTACCAATCACAAAGCTCAAGCTAATAAAATAAGATCATAGTGACAAATAGTGAGGTGACACTGATATGACATACCTGTATATGACTGGTTTCAATCTTGCTAAGAAGAGGATTAAGCAGAACTGAAGAAAACCACTGCCTGAGGCGATCACGCCATTGCTCAATTTGAGGATAGATGCCCAAATGTTCAAATGCAGAAATAGATTCTTCCATGGACATAGGTGGAGGAAGCTCGCCCTCTCCTTTCTTAGGTGGGGTACTGAACTTCTGGGAGCCAGGAGACATCCTCACAGGCCTCAATGGTGTACTCCTTGTAGTTCCAGATGTATTGGCCGAAGTGCTAATGGTGTTAGGACTGGTGACACCAAAGCTTCTGATGGTGGGCGGTGGAGTAGCCAATTTTGCTGCCGATTCAGTAATTTTCTCATCTACTTCTGCCAAAAATTGTTCAAGCTTTTCTTCTGAAGTTATCTCTTTTGCAGATAATCGCTTGCTTGACCAAGGTGTTGAGACCACTGAATCCAAACCTGGTGAATTCTGCACTGAAGACAAAGGCGATGCAGATCCTGGAACTAGATACAAAGAAGATGAAGAGTTCGGTGATTTGGAAGGGCTGGTGATTGGACGCATCCTATTTCCCCCACTAGTGTTCAACTTCTCAGAGCTGATTCGAGAAGGTCGATTGGAACTGGGTATTGGCTGATGAAGTGGAACAAGAACATCTGAAGGAGAACAAGTTGAGTGGGGTTTGGACTTGGGAGGTTTTTTTGCAGAATCAGATCCAGATTTTTCAACCTTTGGCTTTATCCCCAAAAGCCCTAATTGGCGAGTTGTTAGCTGCAATTGATCCTTAGTCTCTTTAGTGGAAGAAGTAGCCGGAACACCAATACTATTTCTTGCTCTCCGCAACGATATGGTTCTGAAGAGTGCAAATGTAGCGCCAACAAATACTAGGCCCAGTATGGTCTCTATAACTTTGACAAACAAATCTGATGCACATACAGAAATTTTGTAGTAAGAAACCAAGCGCTACAAAAATCAAACTGGTCAGGTCAAACCAATCATAAGACTGCAAGTTTAGTTTTGACAACTTACAAGCTGTCTCTTGGGAAAAATTTTTAAGCTTCAGGTTGCTGACAAATCCATTTTCCCTTTAACAAGTCAAGGCAAAGAGTCAGAAGCTCGGCACAAAAAACTATGAGCACGAGCGAATATCTGAAACCATACAATTGTAACCTGTAATTCTTGTTAGAAAGGTAACGAGGAAAAGATAACGGAAATTGAAGTAAATGTCAAGTTTCATAACCAGCGCCAATAACCGATTTCCATTTTTTTTTTTTTAAATTTTCTTTTCTATCAACAATCAAGCAGAGAAGCAATCAAAAGAACAAACCTTTCTTTGCTTAAACCCTCCTAAAACCCTAAGGCACAGTCTAATTTTCACTTCGACTGACTGAGCTCAATATAATGTACATAAAGAAACCTTCATTTCCGTACATGTAAACTATAAAAGAGTTGACTGAAACCCTAGTTTGGCAAATTCAACGAGAGAAAGAGGAATCGGAACCTGGCAATGACGGCGAGAAGAGCGAAAGCGGAGGCGGAGGAGAGAGAGGTGATGCGGAGGAGAGTGGAATTGGAAGGGCGGAGACTGTTGGAGGTGAGGGCGGCGGAGAAGGCTGGGTTCTGGTATATCGCGAACTTCGACGGCTTCACCGGCGGCGACCCCTTTTCCCTCGCACCTCCTTCCATGGCCGTCTTCTGAGGAGAGAGAGAGAGAGAGAGAGAGAAAGAGAGATTCGTTAAAGCATAGGGAAATGAAATGGTCCGCCTCTGTCTCTTCTGCTGTTTCTAATTCCTGGCAATCACAAAGAGTTTGAATTTGGCTCCGAACAACTTCAAAAAGATTGGAAAAGGCTAGACTGGAGTCGATGTAATAATTTCATTTCTTTTTTTTTTTTTCTTTTTTTTTAAGAATTAACTCCACATTTCTTTTGTTCTTTCTATTTTAATGGAAACGACAACCAAATGAAAAACGAGAACAATGCCATGTAAAAAACGACACATAATTTAAAGACTTAAACGACGTGCAAGATGAAAACGACATTCAAATCTATAAGCGACAACAATCGTAAAAACGAAAGATAATAAAAACTACATCCTAATTCCTAGATTCCTACTTAGGAACAGTAATAACCAGAAAATGAACTCGAAAGTGAAGGTGACAAAAGTATAGGAACGAGACGAATTGTAAAACGACAATCACATTGAAAAAATTAACATCAATTAGAGCGACATAAAATGTTAAAAATGGCATACGACCTAAAAGCGACGCAAAGCACAATATAACAACTGCCTAAAAACGACAATCTCATGAAAAACGGCAAAAAGTAAAGCTACACAAACTTCGAAACGACATACTAGCTGGAAACCTGCAACTAAGGAAAACGACGTACAAGCTTTAAAACGACATCACGGGAACGAATTACGATATAAGAACTATAGTACATGAAAGAATAGAACAATTTTGGCAAAGCAACATAAAACTTAAAATATCAATTACTTTAAAAACTAAACTAAAACGAAAACAACAGGCCTCCTGGAAAAACGACAATGACCAAAAAACACGTAGAACTTGAAAACGGCGCGCATAAATGACCAGCATTTATTGGATATATGTCGAAATATTGGTATTGATATAACATAAAGCTCAAATACATTGGCTCTTATTTATCAAAAAAAAAAAAAAAAAAAAACAGAGACACATTGGCTCTTATCATAAAGCTAATAATAAATATGTCACCCAAAAAACAAGACAAAAAAAGTGATAACTGTAGTGGAACAAACCTACACGTAACAGCGTTGGATGCCAATACTTTCACGCAACTTATTCTTCCGCACTGCCCATGGGTAAGAAAAGTAAACAGCTGATTTTTATTTTTGTTTTTATTTTTTTTTTAAATTTGGATAGAGAGATTTGAGTTCTTAACTTTTAGATTCAAATTGTAATCATTATTTCTTTTTTAATAATTTAATTCAAGTCAAAACAATTCTCCTTATATCATCGTGGTCACATTAGGAAGTGAAAAATAAAAAATATAAAAAAAAGTGAAAAGGCTAATTAATTAAAGGGTAAAACTGCGGTAAAGTTTTTTTTATATACCCTATCAATATAGCTCATTTTTGAACCATTCATATATAATCAAACGACTGAGATATTACTTGTGTACATTAATTATCATATATTTTACCTTACAGTAATATTTAACTAATAAATTAATACATAAATAATAATAATTTTAAAAAAATCCACCGATGGTGGAAGGTTGGGGAGGTTTTCATTGTCGGGGTCGAGAAGGAGGGAGGGAGCAGGCTGGTCGGTGTCGAGGAAGGGGGGCAGATCTGGTTGGTTGGGGGCGCCTAGGCTCGAGCGCGGTGTGGGGGTGTCGTAGGCATCGGGGGGGGGAGGTTTCAGCCGTCAGGGTCAAGAAAGAGGGGGGAGTGAGCTGGTCCGCGTCAGGGGAGGGGGGTACTGGGCTGGTTGACGTCCGGGGTAGGGGGGAAGGGACTAGGTCGAAGCCGATGCGGGGAAGTTGGCGGGGTCCGTTGTTGGCGTAGGCGGGGAAGTCACCGTTCTTGGGGAAGGAGGTTGGATTTTTTAAAAATTATATTTAAATAATTAGTCAAATACTATTATAAAATAGAGTGTATGATAATTATCATACATAAACAACATCTCAACTGTTTGATTATATTAAAATAATTTAAAAAGAAACTATATAAATAGGGTATATAAAAAGAGTTTTACTGCAGTTCTATCCTTTATTAAAATATAAAAAATAAATATAAAAGTGGTAAAGGATATGGATGATAGCGTCCGCTCTGTCTCCGAGCAAGCAAATCAGACAGATAAAACTTCATTTCCTTAAATTCAGTTTAAAATTATTTTTTTAATTATAAAATTCCACTTTAATCCTTGGTTTGTTCACATCTGACAAAAGCGCGATTTTTATTTACTGAAAAAGATTCTTTTTAAACTAGTTTTGCTCAATTTCAGAAATGGCATTCAAATTATAAACAATCAAACAAACACCATTTGATTGCAGTCTAATCATATCTTCTTCTTCTTCTTCTTCTTCTTCTCCTCCTCTTTGCAAAGCTGCTTTTGCATTAGGAGTGAACATGCAGAGGCTCTTCGCATCAAGCTCAAGGCTAGCTTCCATTTTCAGCAGAACTCGGAACCAATTTTCTCCTTTTTCCACTGCCTTACTCTTCGACGATACTCAAATACAGGTCTTTCAATTCGTCCATATCTATATATATGCATTTGTTTATAAATTTTTAGAAATTTCTCATTTTTTGTGTTTTTATGATTGGGATTGAGAATTAGAGAAAAAAGATTGTAGCTTTTCCAGTTTCTGAGTTTTTTTTCAGTACTAATTTTTTTTAAATTACTGTCGTTGGATGTTTTGATACTCACAAGATGATTCTTTTTATGAGTTGATGACGGTAATTGAACTTTAGTGAATCTTGGGTTTGGAAAATTTGTATGCCCATTACTGAATAATTGAAAATTAAGAAACTTACTATTGAATTGGTCATTTTTGAAAAAGCTGACAAGTGACAAGTCTATATAGCCGCTTTAACTACTATATCCAGTAAAATCAAATTCTTAAGTTTTTGAAGACTTGTATAGCTTTTAGTTATTATCCTATTTGAATTCCGATATGTATTTTGGTTTTTTGGTGGTTAGAGATGCCTTTTGCCTTGATCATACTAGCACAAATAACAAATCGGAATTCCGAAAAAATGAAAATGTCAATTATTCCCATGAATACCTACTAGAGGACTGTACTTGAGTCTTCGGTTTGTTTAGTGACAATTCTTACCCTTGTGATTTCAGTTTAAAGAAAGTGTGGCTCAGTTTGCACAAGAAAAGATTGCCCCCCATGCGTCAAAAATAGACCAAACAAATTCGTTTCCGAAGGTACATGTTAGGCATTCGTTGGGGTAGTTATAAGACAATATATCAAATTCTTACGATTTTATTCTTATCCCAGGATGTTAACTTATGGAAACTCATGGGAGAATTTAATCTTCACGGAATCACCGCTCCCGGTAAAGTTGTCACGAGGAGACAGAAGAGTCTAAATTTGCACATTACGAAATGTAGTCAGGGTTTTGCTTGTTTTCATTTTTAGAAGTCTGTTTTATTTCTGATTTGGTAGCAGAGTTGGAATAACCAAAGATGAATAGAAAAATGGAATGAAGAATCATATATCTTTTTTTCTTCCTTCTTCAACGCAGTTCGCTTTAGGTAGTTTCTAGACTTTAATCGATGGGAATAACAAAACTTAATCACTTGGCTTAATGAGGAAGAGGCTTTCGTGCACTTCATAGCTTAACTCTTGGTTCTATTGTAGAGGAATATGGAGGACTTGGTCTCGGTTACTTATACCACTGTATTGCTTTGGAAGAACTCAGCCGTGCTTCAGGGTCTGTTGCCCTTTCCTATGGTGCCCATTCTAACCTGTGCATTAATCAGCTGGTAAGTATGAGCTCAGAATCTCATTTTCCATGATATTCTCACTCTCTGGGATGAGTTTAAGCTCTTTATTTTTGTGTTTGGGTAGGTGAGGAATGGAAACGCTACTCAGAAACAGAAGTATTTGCCAAAGGTTCTACTTTCATCTTTCTAATGCCCTCATAGTGCAAATTACATTTTGGGTTACTCCATTTTTTAAATATGTTTAGTTTATTGAACATGATGAACTCCACCTTTCTTTTAATAACAACACTGACTCTTTTATACACAATATTTGTTGCTTGGTTCTTCATAAAACTTGACCAGTTTTAATGAAAGCAAAGAAGTTTCCGTACAGATAAGGAGTTTTGGTCATCTGAGTAAATCATTTTCCGAACGTTACTTCTGACCACTTCTCTTACGATTTTCAGACTATTTGAATACATAATACATATTGAAACATCTATCTTATGTAAGATATTATTACGGTTTTTAATTGATAATAAGTTTTTTACTTCTTTGACTTCTCTTTGATGAACATACTGTTGTATATACTCTGTAGCTTATCAGCGGGGAGCATGTAGGGGCTCTTGCAATGAGTGAACCCAATGGTAGAAAATCTGTCTTCTTGCATTTGTAGAAAATTTAAGTACTCTCTCCATTTTTTTAATGAACTAAGATTGTCTCATTCGTATTTTCTTCAGCTGGTTCTGATGTTGTTAGCATGAAGTGCAAGGCGGATCGTGTAGACGGGGGTTATATTCTTAACGGGAACAAGATGTGGTGCACCAATGGACCAAGTGCACAAACACTGGTATATTGGTTAAATTTATTTTCTTTTTATCACGCATTGTTGTCACTACTGTTTTGCTTTCATTTATACCTTTTGTATGGTTATACTATTTTTCTTAACCATGGTTGTCTGTCAGCATATGTAGATATAAATCTATGTAAATATGATAGTTGTTAGAACTGATATTTGGAGGTGAATCAGATTGTTTACGCGAAAACAGACATAAAAGGAGGCTCAAAAGGAATCACAGCATTCATAATTGAGAAGGAAATGCCTGGGTAATCCATCTAAAGTTTATTTTTGTTTTTCCCTGCTGAAATTTAAAATTTTATAAATAAGAGTTTGCGTTAAATTGAGGCTCTTGGTTCAGATGAGGCAGGACAGATGGATATTAATTCTAAGTGGAATTCCAAAGTTTCTCACTTTTATTGATTTGTTCAATTGGGCCTGCAGATTCAGTACTGCTCAGAAATTAGACAAACTTGGCATGCGAGGAAGTGATACGTACGTCTGCAGTAAAATTATCTAATGTTGGAGTCCTTCCTCTCTCTGTCTTTTTCTTCTAAACTTGCCAATGGTCTTGAGCAGATGTGAGCTTGTGTTCGAAAAGTGCTTTGTTCCAGAAGAAAATGTTCTTGGGCAGGAAGGAAAAGGTTTAGCAATGATCCACCCTCACAATTATTTCCAGCTGATTCAGATTATTTCTTTTATGTCCCTTATAGTTTGGATGCTGTTGGAAAGGTTGTTGCTTTTCGGACTCGTGTTCAACTACTACGGAAAACTGCTTCCCTTGCATATTACTTGACCATGACAGTGTTATTTGCCTTTTTCTTTCAGGAGTCTACGTCATGATGTCAGGGTTAGATTTGGAGAGGCTTGTTTTAGCAGCTGGACCCCTGGGTATCATGCAGGCATGTCTTGATGTTGTCCTTCCGTACGTTCGCCAGAGAGAGCAGTTCGGCCGCCCAATTGGAGAATTTCAGTTTATACAGGTTTCATTATTGTAACTTGTTGAACTTATTGCTGATGTCTGATGTCAAATTTGGCCCTCATACAGTTGGTTGATTCTGCAATTACAGGGGAAAATTGCTGACATGTATACTTCTTTGCAATCATCAAGGTATATGATTTTTGATATCCTATGTAACTTTTTCGTTCTGCGTTACCTCAAAGCTGCATTTAGTCACCTCCGTATGTGTTTTGTGGGCATCCACTCGTGTGTTTAATGTTTCTTTTCAGGTCCTATCTGTATTCTGTGGCTAGAGATTGTGACAATGGGAATGTCAACTCTAAGGTTGGCCGGGTTCTTGTAATTTTTTCGTTAGTTTGTAGCTTTGACTTTTTTGGTCAAACAATAACTCAAGTTGTCAACATTTCAGGATTGTGCTGGAGTAATACTATGTGCAGCAGAAAGAGCGACGCAAGTTGCTTTGCAGGTAAATAAACTCTTACCAATGCCTCAATTTTTGCCTCTTTGCTTATAAACTCTTTCGAAAAACGGAAATTTGTCTACAGACAAGAAAGTGGCAATCTGTTCAATCTTGTGAAAATAATCCATTTTCAAACCGTGTGGTGACTTGTTCCATTTCCTATCAAGACCATATATGTCACGGGTTTTATTTTCTGCATGTCTGTAGGCTCTATCCTTTACAATCCTATGTTCTACTTGCAGGCCATACAATGTCTAGGTGGTAATGGCTATGTAAATGAGTATGTAACCGGCCGTCTTCTTCGCGACGCCAAACTTTATGAAATCGGGGCGGGGACTAGTGAAATTAGAAGGATAATAATCGGTCGTGCGCTCTTCAAGGAGCAGTGAGGCAAAGCTGTATGTACCGGGTTGAACGGAGTGAAAACCTTCCATGGTCCACCGCAGCTTCTAGGTTATTTACATCTGTGGTCAGTGATTCACCTTGCACGCCATATGGACCGATGTAACAATAGCAAAAACAGTGCTTCTGATCTGTATGATGGACCAGAAAATAGAAACTGGTCCATCCATTCTAAAGAACAATTGTTTTCACTGAAAATAAAATATGGGAATCTTACTCTCTCTCTTGTACTTATTTCACCCTTATTTCGGTTTTTGTTGATCTTGTGTTGGGTGAGCCAAATCGATATTAAATTATAGAAATTAGTTTTCAGTTTAGAACTGAAGCCTAGATTACAGAAGCCAAAACCACAATTTTATATTCACGAGCAGTCATAGCTGCTCAACAAAGTTGACGAGGAAAAGACCGGAAGGCCTGTAAAGGAGTTTAAACCCGTTTAACGGTAAAGACGACCACCGAGTTCAGACTCGAAAACTAGTAGATGCACAACCAGGTTCTGGTTCAAATAGATGCATAAGCAGACATAACAAACACAGTACTGAAGACATAGACCGAGTTTACTTAGACCCTGATAACAGTAGGAGAAGAATCCGGCTGGCCCACCGACGAAGATTTCGACACCGGAGCTTGTTCCAAGCAGCTTTGAGTATCGTCACTATTCATCCCACCAATTGACATCTTCTCCACTTCTTCTCGGGTATATATGTGGATCTTCGAAACCACATCACAGAACTCACTGTCAAAATAAGTCATCCATCAAACAACAAACTAGGAAAATTCCAAGTACAAAATAGTTTTTAGTAACGAGGACTTACCGCCATGGATCATCGCCGACGACCATTACATCATTCTCGCTGTCAGTGTACAAGATTCGCCACCCTTTTTCAGGATCCTTAAGAAGGCCTTCCATGTTAAACAACCACTCTAGTTCAGTCAGCAGATCACTGTAGCCGCTCAGTCTCGAGAGGTCAATGGCTCTTCCCACTAAACTGCCTTGCTTGTGAACCTTCGCTCAATATGTTCAACATCAGTCGGCAAAGCAGTCAAAAAAAGGGGGGCAAATTTAATCCAACTACGCCACTACCATAGCTTACCTTTGTGCAACTCCTCCTGCTAGAGCTCTGAGAGTTCAGGGTGGTAGTTTCTCCAGTTAAGGAAAAACCGAAAAGTTTGCAGCCGGTCACAGCCCCACCAAAATCATCATCTTTTGGATTCTTAATATTTGCTCCTAAACTGGGATGAGCAGAAATGTTCTCTTGTGGCTTAAACTCATTTGGTACATTTGGCTTTCCAACTTCGTTCCTTATAATCCCACTCTGAATGGAGTATGGATTCAAGTTGACATTCTCTCTGGAGAAGCTTGCAGCATTGGAGATCGTCGTAGTAGGATTCGGCACTACTCGGTGGATCTCACCATAGGGAAAGTAAGTGTTTCGTAGGGGTTCGGATGCTAGGGGGAAAAAGTTCGGTTTGGCGGCGGCTTGATAGTTGCTGAAAGATGTGCAACCAATAGAGGGTTTTGCCCAAGCTCCTAGGTTGATGTTAGTTTTCCCTGTAAGGGACCTTAGTTGGCATATTTCTTGACCTTGCAAGACCTTCGGAAATCTACTCGACTCCACAAAGCCTGTGTAGGTGGTGGGTTGAGCCCTCATGAGCTCATTCATTGTTGCCTTCTTGGTTGTACTCAATGCAAGATTCTGACGTGCCGGAGAGGGCATATCAAAATCTAGCGGGCGGTTTACAGTATCACATCCATAGAAGGGTGATATGAAACCTATATTTTCTTGACCTTGCAAGACCTTAGAGGATCTTACTGACTCCTCAAAGTCCAAAAACCCACCCCTTCCTGCTGCGCAAAGTAACATAGCGAGGTCTTTTAGACAAATTGACGAACGAATATTACAAACTAAGTGATATTTGCTATTTCAATTGGAAGACCGGCATACCAGTCATGGGATTGCTGGGTGGGGTCCCCTGCAGACTCGTCCGCATTTTCTTCAGTCTTGGGGAAGACTGAAAGCTCAAGGGTGGGAGAGAAACCGAAGGGTCAATCTCCCATGGAGAAACTCGCTCTTGATGATTATTCCCAATATCTTCATCCCACCTGACCTGTTGGACATTATCATAATGATATAAATATTTTAATGGCTACATTACAGTTAGAAAAAGGAGAAAATGGCGGTTTCCAACATTTCTTTAGACACAGAAATGTAGATGATTCTGCAGTGTCTGTACAAGTTCCACCGGGTTCATATCATGGTATAGACGGAGTCAGAGACTTCCCTAGTGCATATCCTTTAATGGTATTAAAATAAAAGAGTTCAGCCCTGGAGTACCCGATGACTAAACGAAGAACATAGTACTATTCCAAAAGTTTGGAAAAGAAACAGTAGCATGGATTTTAGATCGATTTGTAAAGAATATAGTCTGTAATAAGAAAGAAAAAAATCACACCATCAGGCATCTCCATTTCGAGTTGGACCATCTATAGGGATCCGAGTCACAAATTCCGGTCACTACGCCACTGCACCTGGAAGAATGAGATCTGTTAAGATCGTAAGACTACCAATGCTTAAAGCCGGTTAAGATTTGTTTTGAAACCAACTAGTACAAGACCTTCTTTCCGGTGAATCTTCCATTTCAAATCTCGTTTTGAATCTTGTTCCAATCGACACAGGATTCGTAACGCTCTTCACATATTTTTGGTACGGAATAACAAACTCTGCATGAGTTGCCCTGCATTTGGGGCATTTATGAGCAAGTTAACAAGGTTATTATTTCACAAGCATGAACCAACAATGCATCTCTAAATGGAAATATTAGGTAAATAGACAAATTCTTGAATACTTACTTAAGCAAATGGCCAAAATCTTTGTTTAGAAAAATGGCCGTTAGTTAGTGTCAATCAGTGAAAAATACATATTAATATTGGTCAATCACTGATTAACCATGGTCAATCAGTCAACTAATTAAACACTGGTTGACCAAATTTTTTAAACGTCCATTTCCCTAATTTTACAAAACTTTGGGCATTTATTAAAAAGCTTCTTAATGAAAGGTCATTTAGCTATAAACGCCTTCATTCCACAAGAAACAATGACATAGGAGAAAAACCTGCAATAAAAACAGGTGCCTACAGCAGAGACCTCATCAGCTTATACAAGGACCAACAGCAGACTAGGTATCTTAAGACCCTTCTACACATTTTTTTTAACGTTTCCTGTATTTTTTTTTTTTTCTTTTAATATACATGTTGAATTATTTACATAATTCCCAGGAAAGTGTGTAATAATTGAATTGCCTTTGTATAATGCATTCATTTACAACCAGCTCTCTCATTATCTAAAATGCTTCTCAAATCCCTATAAATGCTACTAAAAATCTTTGGCTTCATCCCTAGTTTAACATTGATGACTCCAAGTGAAATAGTTAAAAAAAAAAAAGCGCCATTTAGTCGTATGTCGACAAGCAGATATGAATATGAGAGCAACTAGTGGTACACTACCTTGGACTGTAGAAAACATGAAACACGCTCTTGGTAGATACTGCATTAGCCACAAGAGACAGAACATTGGGATAGGAATTCTGGTTGCGAACAATTGTATCAGGAAGACCATTTCTAGGTCGAATAGCTCTCCTGATTCCCAATCTCAACTCTCCATTTTCACCCCTGCAAAGACCAATGCAAATGAGTTTGGAATCTTAAAAACCAGATGGTGAAAAAAAAAAAAAAAAAAAAAAAGGAAGAAGAAGACATTATGAAATTCTTTTCTAATAACCTCCATACGTAATTCTGCTTTCATAAGACTTGGTAGTAGACAAAAACTGCATTTTACATTTTCTCTTAAATAACAAAATGGCCAAAAAACAAAAACAGATATTACAAGTGACAAAGCAACAATTTTAACACCCCACGAAATATTAACGTTCTCTACTTTGCAAGGTCATGTTAGCAGAAAACAAAAGTAGAAAAATTCTTTCTTATAGGTAACAAAATTATATATGCTTCCTCTTTATTATTCTTTACAATGTAATGGATGAAACTGTGCTTACAACTTAGACAAAGAAACCAGTGGTAGAGAGAGAGAGAGAGAGAGAGATATATATATATATATATTTGTATAAATTTATACCTCAGAAAGAGCACTGCATCTCCAGACACTAGAGTCTTTTGGTTAACAAAATTACTCCAACCGGTCGTGAGCAGATGTCTCCTTGGCTGACCTGACAAATTATACATAACCAGTTTTACAAATTCTTCCTTTAATCAAACCACACTACACCATAAATATATATTACAGAACTACCTCTATAAATATGTCGAAACTTCCACTCCACTCCATGCAGGTCCTTTGCAACAAGTTCTTGGGAGGGCCTTCTCTGCTTATAATCCTTCAAAATAAGAAAATTACGTGTCAAATTCATGCAATGCTTCAACTAACTAGAGCCAACAAACTAAATTATTATTTTTTTTTTTTTATAAATGGAAAACGGAGGGAATCAATCTTTTTCCCACCAGTGGAGGGAAACAATCTTCGGCGGCTCGGCGCGGAACAGAGAACCCTCCATGTGTGCTGGTATCAGAAGCGGTGAGAGTTTTGCAGAACATGTGAGGGGTTGATTTTGTAGGTGATCCTCCTCCAACCCCTTCGTCACCTCCCAACTCTTCAAGCTCTTTGCCGTCTAATTTCATCCCCACCAACTGTAAATATTCCCCCAAAGAACAAAATTATAAAAAATACATACAAATATTAATTAATTTACACAAATTGTCATCACCATATCATCATTCATCATCACCACCATCATGATCATTAAAAATCCGTTTAGAATAAAGTAATATTCGAACAGCAAATTCAATAGTCCAAAGCAGCAAGAACCTACAGGAAGACATATAGAATATATCTCCCACAAAAACAACTACTTTTCCAATTGCATTTTCATCCCTTTTTCTTTTCTTTTCTTTTCTTTTCTTTTCTTTATTCAGTTTCTCAAAGTGAAGAATGAAGAATCCAATCATACATACCTCTGGTTGAGGAAGCAAAGTCACATGGGTATAGACCTCATCATTCTCCTTATTAGCCTATTCCATGGAAAATTCAGAAGACAAAAATACCAAATTTTCAACAACCAAACAAAATCCAAAAAATAAAAAAGAAAAAAGAAAAAAAAAAACTTGACAACATGAAGGAACAAAAGCATGATGATACTCACAAGAAGCTGGACATTGACAACCTTGCAGAAGATCTGTGGTTGGAGATCAAAAGAGGGAATCTCCATGGGAGAGAAAGGAGAGGAGAGAGAAACCTGTTCCAAGTGACCTTGAGGGAAGTAGACAACCACATTTCCTTTCTTGGGAAGTGAGGTGAGAGGGCCAGCACAGGCATGCCAAAGCTCCAGGTAGATAGAGGAAGAGACAGGAGCTGAAGAGGAATTGGAAGAGCAAGAAGAAGTTGAAGAAGACAGACAACAAACACAACAACTGCTCTTGTTATCACACTCCCCATTGCAACAACTACCATTGTTGTTGTTGTTGTTGTTGTTCTCAACCTCAGACACCTCCACAACTACATGGTTCAGATCAATTTCCATGAAAATGTTTTTCTTTTTTTTTTTTCTGGGTTGTTGAGAGCTGGTGCTGATGAAGCCAAAAAAGGTAACAACTTGGGAGTTGGAATGAGGTCAAAACATCATGGTGTAGGGGAAGAGAGAGAAAGAGAGAGCAAGAGGAGAGACATGTTTGGAAGAGAGAAGCTAAAAAAGAAAAAGAAAATAAGAGAGAGAAAGAGAGAAGGGGGGGGTATCAAATAAGAACAAGGAATTCAAAGAGTGATATTGATTCCTCCCCCATTTGGAGGTACTGAGAAGAGGGAGCAGCAGAGGCAGCAACAGAGACAGACAATTGCATAGGAAGCACAGAAAAACAAAAGGGCTGAACCGAGAAAAAGAAATAATAAAGAGAGAAAAAATAAATAAAAAATAAAAAATAAAGGGAAAAGAAAAGAAGCCAATGTTGTGGTGCCTTTTGGACTCGTGGACTGTTGGAGAGAGAGAAAGAAGAGTGTGAAAAAGAGAGAGAGACTCTGTTCAGTGTTGGGTGGGGGGGACAGGCTAAGACAGTACATAACCCACACTTCCCCACTCCTCCACAGGCTACACCTCAGTCCACACTCCCTCTCTCTCTCTCCTCTCTCTCTCTCTCTCTCTCTATTCTTTGTTTTGTACTGCTTTGCCTTTGCTTTACTATTATTATTATTTTTTTTTTAAGAATTAAGAGCCCGGGGACTTATGGAGACGTATTGTTGGTATTTCTGGGGTGGAGATGAATTTTAAAAATATGAGTTTTGAGAAAAAAAATTTGGAAAAAGTTATTTTGAAATCTTGTGTTTAATGGTAGAATAATTGATAGAATAGATGTTTTGAATGTTTGTTTTGTTGATTTTTAAGTTAAAATTTTTTTGTAAATTAGTAAATTTTTATAAAAGACTTTTAGAAATTTAAAAATCCTCTAAACATTTATTTATAAATCACCAAACGAGACCTAAATGAAATAAAAATGAAATTTACTATTTACGTTCACTGTTTTGGTGGAGGCCCTCCACCATGACAAAAGAGGTGTTTTTTCATTTAATGGAGACCTAAACAAGACGTACCTCTTAACAACAGTAAAAATCTCCTTTTTCCCCACTATCTTTATACACACACAATAAAAGAAAAACATTACTCTCCGCAAGAAACTATTGTCCTAATTATTAGGGTTTTATTTATTGGTGTTTGTTGTATGTTTGGAAAATTTTGGTTGCGTTTTCTTTTCTTTCTAATGTTTTTCTTTTAGTGTGAATAGGTCAAAATGGTTAGAATAGAAAAATCCGTTGTCAAAAATTTTCTCTCTAGTATTTATTTTTCTTAATATTATTTTGTCATGTCATCTCAATTAATAACTTAACCACGTAATAAATACTAAATACTAAATACTAAACAGACTTGAAAATGAGTTGTCAAAATAATAATAAAAAGAATCAATAAAAGGAAAAATTGAGATTTTTTTAGACAAGTGAGAGAGTTTTTCTTATATCTTAGTCGATGAAGAACGGGTATTCAGTCATTACTCAAAATTTAGGGGTCAAAAGTTCCGACGAAAGTTCCAATATTTGAAGATCGAATTGTTGAATGTAACCATGTCCCTAGTCGAACTGAAAGTCATTAAATTCGGCAATAAAACTCAACTAGCTGATATTTTATCCGATATCATAGCAAACCCAACTCCCATCATTCTCAACATTTAATTGGTGCATTAACTGATGTAATGGGATGAGAGTATGCAAATAAGTTGTGAAAAGGCAAAGAAAGAATTTACCCAAAATGAACAAAAATAAAAATAAAAAAGAGTAACAATGAAATTGATCAGATGACAAGGGGTGATACTTTTCAGTTATGGGGGTAGGGAGATTATGAAGTTAGAGACGTAGAGATATGAGACGAGACAGAGGGTTCATATAATATCATACAATAATGACTGGTTTGGTGCTCGGATTCAATTTGATTTAAATCTTTTTTTTTATTATTTTTTTTAAATCAATCAACTTTAATTATTCATAATTATTTTGTAATTTTATAATTTAAATTTTAGAAGTTCATATTTTTACGTTTATAAATCTAAATGGAAGGATTTTTTTTTAAATCGCATAGAATTTTAAGACAAACTAAATAAAACTCTATATATATATTTTTTTCTAAACACATTATAAATTTTTACTTTTTTTAACTCAAATAATTTAAATATCTCACCAAATAATAAATACACAACTCAATTCAACTCAATTTTAATTTAAAAAACTTAATTTTAACCCGTTTATCAAACACGTCCTAAATAAATAATGAAAAAGTAGAGAGAGAGTTGTCAAATTGAGATGGTAAATGCGGGACCCTGTGTAGAGAGGGCAGAGTGGAGGGGCTTTTGGCAGCAACTAAGGTGGGCGTGTTTGCGTTGGGGGTGTTTGTTGTTGGGACTCAGTGACTCGGAGCCTCCTCCTCAGTTCCTCTCTCTCTCTCTCTCTCTCTCTCTCTAACTTACTCAGCCCACAGCCAAAATCCACTTTATATCTCAGGTCTCATCAACTCTCTCTTTCTTTGTTCATATTCTGTACATCAATTTAATGCCTTTCCCCACTCCCTCCTCTTGGCGCGTGTCCTCGTGACTGACCCTTCCGTCCTATTTCGAAAGAAGAATCTTTTGCCTGTTCAATTTCGGAAATTAAAAAAGTTTTCTAAAGTGTGTTTTTCCTTTTTTTTTTTTTTTTAATCATTCTCATATTTTAAAAAATGAAAATAATCTTATTTTTAAATTTATTTTATACAATAATATTTTGAAAAGAGAAAAATAATATTTTAAAATATTTTCGTAATACATTATTCTTAATATTATTTTTTTCTCGTTTCAAATAACTTTTTATTTTTGAAAATAAAATTTTTTACATATCCAAACAATATTTAATTCTCAAATTGAAATGACTTTTTCGTTTTAAACAATAAAATTTTCCTTTATGAAAATGGACATGCGATTCAAACGGAGCCTATACACATCATAAAAAAAAAACATTTATAGAATTAGTCAAAAGATTATAGTACACTCTGATATAAACTAATACCTAACGAATTTATTCATAGTATATTTTTCGTGATTATATCATTTTGTATAAATAAACATGCTTGATTATGCTAACAACAATAATAAATATAGTAAAATAGAAAGTAAACTATGGTCGTGTATAATTGTAACAACTTATATGGAATCAAAATGATTAACATTTTAATGAGTTCTCGATGCTTCATGATTGACTATGCAGTCTCCATTTTCCTTAAGAATAAATTGGTATCACAAAGTTAAAGTTAAAATTAAAATTAAAATTATCGATATGTTATCATAGAATTTTCTTTTTAAAAGGTTATTGGATAATGACTCAATTAAAAGAGGCATCACCAATGATGGTAGAATGGTAGTTTATGAGGTCTTATTTGAAGCGTTTGTTTCTTTTTGATTTCAGATTCGAAAAATGTCACATGTAAAAAGTCCATATTTGGATATTGTATTGATAGTCTCTATAAATATGAACTTGATAACTTTTAAAGGTTCAATTAATATTGTTGCATGGAACCATTTGATTTACTAAACCGAGAAGTATGAAGATACCACCGATTCTCTTTTCATGTATCAATCGAATAAAAAAATATATATATATACATGCATATATGTGTATGTATGCCTATATATTAAAGAGGATAAAATACACTTTTTCTCAATGAACTTTAGATCTTGTCACAAACTGCCACCTAAACTTCAATTTGTAACATTTTTTCCCCCTGAACTTTGAAAAATTTTATGAATTTTCCCTCTCCATTAAATTTTTTTTAATGAAAATACATCTAACACTTATTGGAATTATCAGTTGGGGGTATTAAGTATAGAATTATAAAATGACATACATTAACAGCACTCATGGTACCCGTTACACTTATTAAATATGAAATAACAAAGTTACCTATAAGAGAGAAATATGAAGAAAAAAATAACAATCAAACCTTAATATTTATTTTTTTAACTTAATTATAAGTGTTTCACATTTAATATCCGTAACTCATATTTCAAACGAACGTCATGTGTATTTTTTTCATCAAAAGATTTTATTGAGGGGGTAAATTTATAAATATTTTTAAAATTAAGAAAGAAAGAAGGTTACATATTAAAATTTGAGGAGAGTTTGTAATAAAACCTAAGTTGAGGGGAATGTAATTTGTCCTATTAAAGCGGCAAAAATTAGACAAGGCGAGTGGTGGGGGGGAAGGGGAAGGGGAAGGGAGGAGCGTAGAGGGAGAAAGGGGGAAGAGGGAAGCAGGGCCTGCGTCTTTGGCGCTGCTCCGTTGTCCCATCTTCACCTACATTCTCTCCCTCGGTACTCCCGACCCTCTTTTACCCTCCATTTTCATCTTTATTTACCAATCTGTCCTTTTCATTTCTTCTCTCTAATCTTTTCTTTTCTCTCTCTAACGTCCCACACTGACACATGCAGCGCACGAGCATTTACAAAGCTGTTCCCCCTTCCCCTCCCCTACTCTTTGCTACTTCCGACTCTCTTTCCTTCTCAATAGACTGGGACACCCTCCTTTACAGCTCTTTTTTTTTTTTTTTTTTTTTTTTTTGCCTAAAAACATTTGACATTCCCATTTCACATCATCAATACCGACTAAGAAACACTTGTCTTGTGTATTTTTAGTACTCAAATAATTCTAATGACCTGTCAATATCTATCCCCCTTTTGAGTTGGAAGGGAATTTAAAACTTTACATATAATAAATTATCAATAAAATATGTTTGAAATTATAATTAAGGAGAAGAATTCACCATGTTCTTATACTATGTAATTTGGAATCGTTATTATTATTTTTTTTTTGTTGAATTTGAGATCAAGGAAATTTCAACTCTATATTTTGTGACGGAGTAATGCGTATAATTTTCGTTTATTATATTTACAAGCATGTTTTTCTCAATTAATTACAATCTTAATGTAATTTGACTATTCAAAATTGTGTTTTATTGATAATTTTAATGGTCTATTGTCAAATTTTCCTAAAAATAGTTTTTTTTTTCAACCTCTTTTTAACAAATGAACAAGGGAAGAGATATATTTGGGATAGGTTAAAACACATTTTCCCCTTCTAACGGGCCTCCATGAGGCAAATTTTTAGTTCGTGTTTGGTGCATCGGTTTAGTTCAGTTTGAATCACAGTTTTTTTTATCTTTTTTCTGAAAAGTCAATCTCAGTTTTACTAATCACAATTACTATCACAATTTTGTAACTCAAATTTTAAAGGTCCACAACTTTGCGTATATAGGTTCAGATGAGATGATTTTTTTTAAATTACATAGAATTTTAAGACGAACGAAATAAACTCCATATTGATATTTTTTTCCGAACACATTTCAAGTTTTTTACACTTTTTAACTCTAATCATTCAAACGCCTCACTAAGTACATAACTCAATTTTAATATAAAAAATTTAATTTCAACCCATACACCAAACACACGTGTGTCGTTTAGTAAAACTTTCCATTTAGTTTTGTTGTTTTTTTTTTAAAGAAAATTTATTTTATAATGAATTAAAAACAAAACACTGTGCTATCTGCAGAGGATAGATGTTTTAATTACAAATGGGAAGTGCAGTCTGATCGTGGATTTATTGGCATTCCGAACCCATTCTAGTGCTTTATTAATATGGTTGTTAGATATCTATTTTTTCCCTTTTTTGTTAAGGAGTAAAATTATGTATTTCCTATATTTTAAAAAAATTAAGTAGTTTCTACACCATACACTATTTTGTTCATTTTCATATCTTTATAATTTTGTTACATCAATGTTACCGTCAACTACACAATTTAATCTGATAAACGAAATACAGACGAACAACTTGAAATGAAATTGGGTGTGTGCGTGTGTGTGTTTTATGTAATGAAGTGAAGTTTGACGGAATCTCGAATTAATGTTGAAACATTCAACGTTGTTCGTGTGACTATTCTAAAAGTGTGTGTCTATACTACCTCTTATTTATTAGAGAGAAATAAAAACACTTTTATATATTGAATTCAAGTCTCCGTTTTATTTGTCGATTTGAGATGAAAGTTAGAGTTTATTAACTTTTAAAAAATTAATTATAAGGAAATTACCCCGGAAAGAGGGTAGAGCTTTCGTTATAAAATCTTAGGATGCCTTTGGTTTACAATTTACAACTCAAAATTTTCATATTATTTTTTTAAAAATTAATTATAATTTTAAAAATTAATTATAATTTTTATTAATTTTTTAAAATTATAATTAATTTTTTTAAAAAATAATATGAAAATTTTGAGTTGTAAATTGTAAACCAAAGGCATCCTAAGATTTTATAACGAAAGCTCTACCCTCTTTCCGGGGTAATTTCCATTGTGCATAAATTATTTTGTTCCAAGTGTATAAAAAATAATAATAGTACTTTTGTTCAAAGTACCGTGGATTTTGGAATATCCAGACAATAGTACAATCATACAAAAATAACACCTACACATGGGTGTACATACATATATATATATATATATATAACCTCTTTATTTCACACGAGAATAGATTTATTTTTCAGAAAATTTCCATTTCGGCTTTCAAATGTGTTTGTATATGAATAGGAGCTGGAGATTCTATTGCATGAAAGGAATGGAATTGCTGTTGGCCAAACGTATGTATATATATATTTATAGTGACGATTACAAATGGACAAAAATACGGCAGCCTATAGTTTCGTAATTCCTTTCTCCTCTGGAACAGGACTTTTTTATTATTTTTTATTTTTTTAGTTGCCCTTTTCTTTTTGACAAGTCAGTGGAAAACTGATTTGACAACATGAATTCTGAAAAAACTTTTATTCCGTTTAATAAGTTAGTTTAATTTTAATTAAATTATATTTTTTTATTTTAATTTTAATTTTAATTTTTTTAAAAAATTAATAAAATTTATAATTAATTTTTGAAAAGTCAATCAACTCAAATTTAAAAATTTTACCTCTAATTAACTTATCAAACGGAAACTTTAAAATGAACGTCTCATGAAATTTTGTACTACTCCTATTGTTTTTACTTGCATGGTATAGCAGTCAGATTTTGCTCTATGAATCCACAGTACTCGAGAGATAAAAAATTCCTTTCAAACATCATTTCTCAGAAAAAAGAAAAAAAATCCAAATAATAGTAATTATATATATATATATATATATATTGAAGCTAATTGACATAAGAAACATATTTTTCTATACATACTTTCATATAACCAGCTAATTAGGGGAAAAAAGATCGTTATTGCGGGTGAAGTTTGTTTTATATATATATACATATATATATATATATATTATGATTGGAATCAAATAGAGCAATTGTGCTTCACCCTTTGGAAATGTGTAGTTAGGTTCACATGTTCAAAAGTAGATAAAACGACAATCAAGAAGTAGACTTTTCGAAGAGGCTTGTCTCTTTGGCTGGGCTTGGAATATGCAAATTCGAAATTTTGCCTTCTCCATATATATATATATATATATTACATTAATCCACAGAAGGAAAGGGGGGAAAAAAACAAGAGTACAAATTGAACATTGTTACGTACTACTAACCTAAATCAACGTCAGAATGACTTAAAATTCACACGTGATTTTTACATATCATGAACAATGAAATAGCTGATTACTAGTGTACATTCCTGCAATTTACTTCTAGTACAGATTCATATCCAGCCCAACTATTCTAATAATGGTACTCATTATTCAATACCAATCTTGTAAAAGAAAAAGAAAAAGAAAATATTTTTTCTCTAAATAATATTTTCTTATGAACACTGTTTCTTTCTTATATAATGTCAGATTAACCTACCATTTTTTGACATGTTGGGTTTTCATATAATTTTTCCTCATAAAATAGAATCATTAATAGTGCCGGAATGTATTTACAACATTACCATCTTTACCGTTAGAGTAAGGGTATGCTTTACTAATATCAAGTAAAGGCTTACAACTTGCCTAACATCGATTTGATAATTGTTCAAGACCATAAGTGAAATAGATATATAAAAAACTAGTCTGTGTATATATATGCACACATTAATAATCCCAAGAAATCAATGTATATTTATCACATATGCTCACTATTTAAAAAAACTAATATTATATTTGGAAGACACATTTATTCTGTATTATATTTCAATAAAATACAATATGCTTTTTGATACTTCATGTATTTAATTTCAATACAAATATATATAAACAATAGACCTACTCATTTTATTATTTATCTATTTGATTTATCTATTTATTTTTATTAATTACATTACATATCATCTCTCTTTCTCTACACATACACGTTATAATGAATATTCAAATGTAAGCAATCCAAACACACATTATATTTAAATAAAATGTATAAATGAGACATCGAAACATATTTTGTGTTCCATTACATTCGAAAATAATATAAAATGAATGTGTGATCAATAAATCAAACTTTTGATGAATATGAGAAAAAATTATGAAGTGATGATCTCTTATTGTTGTGTCATGAAGGGAAAATCTTGATAAAGTTCTATATTGAAAAACATCTAAGTTAAAGAATTGAAAATTTTTTAATGATTAAACGCAGAAAGTTTTCTTTTGCTTTTTTTTATTTATTTTTTATTTTTGTGACAAATAAAGAAGTGACAGTTCGTTAACCAAAGTTCATAACCATGTGTTAAAAGAGGATAACCTAAGACTAGCTAAGTTCAATTTATACCTCATTCGAGGAGTGTGTTCCCACGCACTCCAAGTGCACGTGGGGATTTGATTTTCTTCTTCTTCTTCTTCTTCTTCTTTTTTTAATATATTCTCTCTTACCTTTTCTTTTCTTTTTTTATTCATTTATTTTCCCCTTACTCCTTTTCTTTCTTTCCAAAAAGGATAGCAAGGTAACACCATGATTCAGATACTGAGATGTCACACCCAAAATTTTGTCGCTTAACATAATCAATAGTTTACTTTATTAAAGGCACGCACTGCACCAGTGTCTTGCTGTGACGATAAACACACATATATAGATATATATATATATATATGTGTGTGTGTGTGTGTATATGCATATATAGATTGGTGTGTTTTCTGTTTGTGTGCGCCAAAAAGTAAAACATTAGATGCAGTGAGATCAGTATTGAGAGCCAGCCAGTCATCACAGAATTCAGAAATCAGAAAGGGAAAAAGAAAAAAGAGAAAGAAAAGAAGAAGAAGATGGTGATGAGAAGAAAAAAATTGTTATTTCATAAATCATCCTTAAATTATACTCTCAAAAGTTTATTCAAATTTTTAATAATACACATCATACAATCTCAAACTTTCTTATTGTTACAAAAACGGCCTTTATCACCGATATTCCGTCAAAAACTGAATGGAAACGGAACATGTTCAAATCACATGAGCTTTAATTAAAGTTAAAATAGTAATTAAATATTTTTCAGAGGGAAACTGTACTTTTAAAATAACTTTATAATCGCTATATACCTTTAAGGTATATTTGGTTCGCCGGTTAGAAATAAAATTTTTAAATTAGAGCTGATTGACTTTTCAAAAATTAGTTATAATTTTTGTTGACTTTTCAGAAAAAAAAACAAAAACTGAAATGAAAAATTTTAGTTGGAGTTGTAATACCAAACATAAGCTTAGTTAAAGTATAGTTTTTTATATATATCTTTGATTAAAATATAATTTACTTAAAATATCTTATTTGAGGTACAATTTCACTTCAAAAACTATTCAATTACAACGTTACCTATACACAGAGCTCATATGATCAGTAATTGTTCTATTTTCTGTCTGATTTTTTTTATAGAATATTGAGAGAGGGACTCTTGGCATATTAATACAAATGTTGATGAAAGTATGATATATGAAATCAAAATCAAGGACCAATATAAAATACGATATTACATCAATCTTAAAGAAATATTAATCTATTACCCTTATTTAAAAACACGAATGTGTTTTTCGTCCCACCTTCAATGATAATCATGTGACAATCATATCATCGTCACGTGACTACTTACATGGTGATCCAATTCAACACCATTTGGTTTTTTTTTTTTTTTCTTTATTTGTCTATTTTGTTCACACGTACAATACAATTAGTATTAATATAATTAGAGAAGAGGCCCTCGAGAGTTATGCCGGTTACTTTAGGGTGTGCTACTGATGACTCCACTCGGTGCTTGACAAACACAACACAAAAACGATAACCAAAGTCTCTTTTTTGCTTTTGCTTTACAACATTTGTTGTTTTGTTTGTTTATTTATTTATTTATTTTTGTTATGGGGTTTCTGCAGTGTTAGTAGAAGTAGTGGTCCAATACAAACAAAACAAGTGTTAAAAAGAAAGAAAAAAAAAAGATAAAGAAAAGAAAAAGAAAACTTTAATCACGAATGATGATGATGGTTTATAAAAAAAATAAAAAAAAATGGGGGGTGTGTCTGGTGGGCATATTTTGTTTGTTTACCGGGGGTGTTATCATCTTTCTTTTCAATCGCCCCGCGTTCATCGTACTCTTTCTCATATGTCCATGTCCCTTCTCGCCCCTCCCCCCAATGCAAATTTTTCATACAACGATCTTACTTGCCTTCCTAACGGTGCATATAACCAATGACAACCCCCACTTCTGCACATTAATAAAATAAAATAAAATAATCAACAATAACCAATCACATTATCACACGCCCCACAACTTTTTTTTTTTCCCCTTTCTTTTCTTAAGTTTTGCGGTAAATCGACCGTTTATTTTGAACTATTGGTTGGAATTGCGTTTTGATTATTGGATATCATTTTATTAACGATTTGATTTTTGATTGAAGACAATAAAAATTTATAAATGCACGATATAAAAATTGTTTCAGTTATAAATCAGACCATGACAGAATTGATTCAATATTTAAAATAACAATTCTTATTAATAGTGTAGAATAGGAGATTCTATTGTAAAATCAATATTTTTTTCAAATTCTACTGTAGGAGTTTTCCACCGCAGGAGAGGGAATACTTATGGGTGATGCATGCGTGTTTCTTAATATTAAATCTATTCAAAATCACATTAAAAATATAAAAAATGCAAAATAAAAAATACTTGCTATAAATATAATGGATTAAAACAGAATGCATTGGTAAGTATGTTTTCATACCCTAGTAAAATCCCATTTTATGTCTTTTTTCCCCTATTTTTCAAGAAAAATGTTATGTGCTAATTTTAATTCCAACTATTAAGTAAAAATTTACGTGATATATGAATTTTCATTAATTATTAATATGATTGTCACATTAACAAAACAAAAGGATCTACTATTTAAAAAAATTGACATCTCACTTGAGATAGGGAATACAAAAGCTGAGATCACCTACACTACTCATTTTTCAATGATATATCTTGTTTTCTACTCTATCTGCGTGTGAATGATTACATTGTTGTCTGAGATCTAATTCGTTTTAGGAAAAAGAGGGTAAATAAAAAAATAAAAATAAAAAAGAGTCAAATTTCAAAATTATTATACCGTGCATGCAATGTTCATGGACCTTGGATATATATATGTAGAAAACTATATATCGGACTCGAAAAAGCAAATGAGACAAAACATAACAACTGTACAAAAATTCATCTATTAGATGGGTATTCTTCTTCTTCTTCTAATTAATCTACTCCGATTATATCTTCTTTACGAGTAAGATTCTGCTGTCGATTTATTTATTACAAAATTTACATTAACAAATAAAATTATTCTTCACAATATTCTGGCCACCATTTTATGTTATAAGGTAACACGTTTTCAACAATGATAAATAATATATTCATCAATTAAATATGTACTCGTTAAAAGTACAATTCGTGTAATGTCTTTTGAATAATTAATCTGGTTTTTAGCTAGACTACTATAGAGTGATAATTGGCCAAATATGATAAATGTTTTTTTTTTTTTTTTGCTTGTGAGATTTAAGTACTGTTCCGTAATATGAATTATTTGAGTGTGATTAATATTTTTCTAAAACTCGTAATAATTCAAAAATTTCCTTCCCCACAAGTTTAAGTAGTGTCTTTTTCAATCACTTCTGTATTGAAGAATAAGGTTAACCATAGCATACATGTATGGTCCCTCCAACAATTCTTGTCTATTATGGTTTATGTGTCTAAAGAAAACGAACTCAACAACTTGCATAAGTCTCTCTCCCCCCACCCCAAAAAAAAAAAAAAAAAAAAAAAAAAAAAAAAAAAAAAAAACTAAAGTAGAAAAGAAAAAGGGGGGGAAAAAACATGTAGAAGGAAGAAGAAAACCTTTGCTTGATTTTGAAAATGGGTCATGTGGGTCCATTTTAGGGGACAAATGGTATCCCCATGATTACAAACTTGCAATTTGGAGCATCACAGGCATAAACATTTGTGCTTTTAACAAAGATCAATCATGAGTAACAACCAAAAAAGTAATTGTCACATAGAACATCATTGTTTTGCATATTTATATATGCATATGGATATACAGTGCTAACCATATAATTATGGATAATATTTCATTTAAAAAACATAATTATAGATGAGATCTTGTGGATTTGGGGCTAAGATTTGTTTTCAAGTCTCCATTATCACTTAATCATGATAATGTAAGATTAAGCATGCGGGACCCAAAAACCAACCCTTTATTTCTAGATTTGATAAGTGCTCCAATAATAAACTTGGAAGCTTATAACAACAACAAATTAGGAGGGAAAAATAAGAAAAATCTCAGAGAGTAGACCTTTTCTAATTACCAATAAGTGGAATGAAGTCCTTAAATTAACATTTCTTTTAGCAATAACGGTAACATTTATTCACGGTAGAATTTTGAATTTAAGAAAGGCAAACACGTGTCCAACATAAAATAACTTGAAATCGTATAAAAAATAGTCAAATGAAACAGAAAAGATGCTGATTTATCAAGGAATGTCAAGATTATATTACACGGTATATGACCGATATAGTAATTAAGAAGACAAGTTATCACGTGAATGGCATGTGGTTTCTTGTATTATGTTTAAAAATTCCTTATCAATTTTTTGGTTAGGGACTAAAACTACTAGAAAAATCGAGTTCGAGTTGTCACTAACTGTACCAAGTTTAGAAACCAAATTATTAAATGATTATTAGAACCCTGTTTTTTGACACCAAAAAAAAAAAAAAAAGGTATAATTGAAGAGGCTTGCCCACAGACACACCCCAAAAAGGTAAAGAATGCAATGCCTTTGAAAGGTATATATGTGAATGATTCTTTCCTTTTCTATAAACGTTTATATCATTTTTAGTCAATTATTTTTCTATTTATCGGTCCATCTTGAGGAGCAAATTTAGTGTCATACGTTGAATCCAATTTCGTTGTTTTAATTTCGGCTAAATTTTCTTCTCATTTACATGGTAGACATAGAGGGCCCTCCACCCCCGCAATCCGACCCATTTCACACAAAGAATTAATTCATATTTCTTTTAACAGCTAATTTGCATGGAAAGTACTGAATAAATGTCGATCACATATAAGAAGGAAAAGAAATTTCAACATAAAAGAAAGAAAGAAAGAAAGGAAACAGAAAACTTTCTTGAAGGGATCAACAAAAAACCAAAAGTCTTTACAAAATATATATATATATATATATTTAGGAATTTTTGTGGTAGAAAAGAATACCAATCACGTCATAATTATATTATCTTATATGAATAACGAAATCTTGAGAATCCCGATTTGTCTAATATGGACGGATCAGAATACGGAATTCATATCGAACACAACAAGAGAATGGTACTCTCTTTCCTCTTCATTTTCCTCGTGTAGGTAATAAAATGTTTATTTCCTTCTTATTTTCTTTCACTCTAACCAAACACAACTTAAATTTACTTCGGCTTAGCTTCCTGTGGCTAGATTGCAACCTTTGTAAAAACTGTACGTGTGAAAGCTCTCTTTTGGTCGTTATAAACAAAGTGGCCACAAGATTTATCAGAAAATGACAGAAACCAAATTTGATAGTTAATCCGGCATTGTCGTACACATATGGGGTCATTTGGTATCATTCGAGATACTAGGATCATTTTATGTTTTCACTATGGTTGAGAGGTTCATGAGATGAGACTCGTCAAGAGAAAATTACCTCATATTTGTAACTTCACAAAAAAAAAAAATAAAATAAAATAAAATGTTGATGAGCTAATGACTACTAGATCATTCGGCATTGGGTTGGTTGGGAATTGAGAATGGGATGAACGATGACGAACCTGTAAATTTTTACCACAAGGGTCTAATAATTATATTAAAAAAAAAAATTTAATTTGACTATATGTGATTATTAATGTATGAAATTGAAGGTGTAAGTATAAATTTTCAAAATTTGGGGTGGAGTTATTTCTGTAATTTTTGAGGGTATATAAGAAAAAATTTCAAATTTTAGGATGGGTTTTATATAATTTGCTCTACAGATGTCTATGTATTTTTTGTATAAGTGAAACCTAAAAAACGCATAAAAGTTTAGGAGATGAGGCTAGAGTTTGGGAGATCGCACATATTCGATCCATTTTATTATAAGAATAAGATGATAATTAGTAAAATCCACTAGTTTTTTGAACTAAAAAAAACACGTAAAGAGCATAGGGATTCAAACTCTGCACCTATATTTAAGTTTAATGTGTTATTACTGCAAGCTTATACATATAACCACTGAAAACACATTTAGTACTGTTGGTTGATAATCAATACACTCTTGATTTATATTGAAATCCGAATCACATTGATTGAATGTTATATAATTCACGGTCACAGGACCACAATAAATATAAAACACAATGTCCTATAATCAGTCCCATAAATATTTGGTCTCTCATAAATAAACAAAAAACAAAAAAACAAAAACAAAAACAAAACAAAGTGGCAAAATTTTGTTTTGGAAGATATATATAGGAGGATGAATTCGTGGCTGAATCAAAGGGGCCGATTAGGTCGGCCTGCTGGGCAGCAACTATGAACCAAAAACTTTCAAGTTGGTGGACTGGCATTTGGATCACACACACACATATATATATATATATATATATAAAAAATTATATGTGTAACAAAAGGATTTTGTTTTGGTTTCATTAGTGATCACATGGGATACTAAAAAAAGCCTAAAAAGAAGAAAGAAATTATCATTGGTGTCATTTCTTATATATCCTAATAAGTCAAAAGGATTTCAATAATCAAAGATGTTTCTTTGGACTAGTTCTAGACATGTAGGAACCTCTCTGACCCCTTTTAGCCGGACACCAATTTTGTTTTCAACGGACGTTATTCATATATATATATATATATATATATATATATACAAGTTTTGTTCAAATTCCAACAGAAGAAGTTGGCTATTGCATAAAAGGATCAAAAGGGAAGGAAAATTACCTACCAAAAAGAGACATTTTCAATTTTTTTTTTCTTCAAAATGTTTTTATCATTGTGATACCGATGTATCTTCTGCAACTCTACAAAAGTTGTTATAACATCAGACTCAAAGCATTAGACCCACCACATCCGACTTCTCTAACCTCTTTTATGCCATTTCAATATCAGTCCTAAGTTAAGGTTAGTTTTGTTTGGTGATTGTATTTTTATTATAAAAAAATTCATTTATTTTATCTTTTTCGTATTAACTGCCACGATTGAATAACATCAGTGAGGTTATCTTTAATAATTAATACATTTTTTCAGATTTAATCAAGCAATAATTCCACACCTATATCAAAGTTAAGGTTGAGTTATTGAGTTCGAATCAATCGGCTAAAAAACCAAACTCAGGAGTACATATTAAGAGTAAATTGATGCCTAATTTTAAAGTTGAATTTCTGAAGTTGGATCTCTGTTTAAAAAGAAAAGGTTGTTTAATCGTTTTTTAACCTCAAGGTGTAATTAACTTTTTTTTTTGGTTTTTAGATGCGTTCAACAGTGGTGAAGATGTACTAATTATGTGGTAAAGTTCAGCTGAAAATTTGGGTCCAACTGATTAAAAATCAATGGGTCCTCATGTCGTTTAGATAGAATTCTGAGATTGTGGGACTCCAACTTTAAGCTATGTCTTTGTCGTACGTGCTTTAATTCTCATGACCTTAAAGCTTAGCCAACTTTTTTCTACGCTTCATTGGGCCTGACCTTAAAGAAGATGTGGCCCACCGGGCCTTCCTCTTTTATTGTCTGCAAATGGGCAAATTAGTTTTGCCTTTTACACGTTGCAGCAGATGATAACATCCGATAAATTGTAACATATAGACCATTCTTTTAAAAATATTTATGATAAAAAGTATATTTAAAATATTTGAGATAAATAATATATATATAGTTTATAAGATAAATTTATCGTAATAAATTATTTACTGTAAATATGTCACAGCCTAGTTGTCTCTCTTTTTTCTTTTTCTTTTTCTTTTTTCCCTCTCTTCTTCTTCTTCTTCCATTTTTTTTTTTTGTTTTTTTTTTTTGATTGGTAAGCCTTTGTAGGTCCTACTTTGTAGCAGTTTCTACCGACTACATTCGTAAGCATTGTTGTATTATTGCTAATAATGTTGCCTTATTATCTTATCGCTTCAATTAGCGATAATCACTCTATAATTTTATTTTAATTTTCAGCAACCTCTCGAGACATTTTTATAACAATATCACTGGATTAGGGAACCGTAGCTCAATCAACATGACGTTCCAAAAAAAAAAAAAAAACTATGCTATCTTGAATGCATTTACAATTTTTTTTTCTATAATAAATATGATTTTAATAAAGAAATTTGATTTCTAGGATTAGAATTATTTAATGTACGGTTTGAGTGATGGAAACAATTCAACTCTTGGAACGACTTTCATGTGTTATAATTCTCAAATACTCTTTTTTTTTTTTTTTTTTTTTTGGTGACTAAGCAAATTACTTCCCATATGACCATTTTTTGAGATCCACTATTATTAAGCAAACAAAAGAGAAGAAGGAAAAAAAAAGAAAAAAGAAAAAAAGAAATCCACTATTTCCCATATATATATATATATATATATATATTTTAAAGAGCAATAACCTTCTCAAGATCTTTTGATAGAAATGGGGGATTTTTATAGTAAGGGACCCTTGGCAAGACAAATTAGTAACAAGGATTGACAAGGGGTTTGCTGAATGGGGCCTATCTATTGAACAAGATTTGACAAGTCAATAGAATTAAATGGCAAGTTGAGCCAAATTTGGCCCTATTCTCTTCTCTTCTTAGCTCATGACACAAGAATTATGGGTGTGTGATATTGATAAATTAT
Source organism: Ficus erecta (assembly GCA_008635985.1). Classification (NCBI taxonomy): domain Eukaryota; kingdom Viridiplantae; phylum Streptophyta; class Magnoliopsida; order Rosales; family Moraceae; genus Ficus; species Ficus erecta. The sequence continues at coordinate 6,338,588 of BKCH01000002.1, forward strand.
ATAGGTCCCCTATAATGTATATGTGTTTGAGGATCCAAATCAAATCAAGGAGATATCAACTGCCAAATCGAGTGTTCATACTTTTGTTTTTGAGTTTTAAATCCAAGAAAAAACATGGTGTTATTATTATTATTATTAGTATTTTTTCCAGAGCAATTATTTGAGCCGTTTATTTAATGGTTACGATATGGACTCTCCCATGCAGGGTCCAGAAATGCACTTGTTGAACAGTGGAAGATATTTTTGAGTTTTAATTTGTATATTTAAAAGTAGGCCCTGAGCTAAGAAACAAGATGAGCTGAGTTAAAATCGAGACCCAAGAAATAAACCTAATTAATTACCCTTGCGTTCGGTATCTGCTATGGAAAACACATTTTTTTAAAATAATAATAATTATATCAATTTTTAGCTGCTTTGAAAACGTCTTTCAGTGCGAAAGAATGCAAGTTTATACACGAAATTTAATGTCGTTTTGTTTCTGATCAAAATAGGACGTTGAAAAACGACATGTTTAAAATTTCTGGAAGCTCATATTTCAACTTACTTTCGAGTCAAACGAACGACCGACAAAATCATGTCTTTTATTAAAAACGAAACGACATGCCATTTCGTTTCATGATATATTATCAAACGTTGTTCCCGAATTAAACAACATCATACTTCTGAGTTCTTTGAAGCTTGAAGAATGACGTGTCGTTTTGATTTCCTAGTCAAATAATATCAACTAACAATGATAGGTAATTTTTCCTTCTTTTCTTCATGTGATTTGTTGAGATTTTGTGGAATAAATTCGTTGATTGATTATTCTTCTAGTTATCATTTTGTAGTTCTTTTCATTTTTTGTGTTTATGCAAAACTAAATATATATATATATATATATCGATTAGCTTGATTCTAGGACTTGAGTTTAAGTTTCTTGATTGTATTTCTTCTTTATATAATCTTGTAAAAATTCAATACAAATTGAGAATGAGAATCTTTTCAGGAAAACGACATCTCGCTAACATTGATTTTAATCCGCACCATAACTCTGCGGTTTCTCCCTAGTTTAAACGACGTGGCGTTTTGTTTTCTAAAGTCAAGAACATGCATTAGACATGGGGAAAGCATGTAGTCTACGTGAAAAAAGTCCAGGAACATAGAAAAATCAACATTTGTTTATATTTTCCAGAAAAAAACAAATGTTGTTTGTTTTACACTACATGAATGATTCTCAAAGTTTTAACTTTACAAATAGAGAAATTACATGTACTTTTCTCAAAAGTTACAGTATATCGCACGTATAAAATTATATTATATAAATTGATCATCATAGAAATAAGGAAAAAAAAAAAAAAAAAAAAAGCAAAAAATGGCTCAAGAAGCTCTAGTCCATAAATGTGCTCTCCTGCCCTCGTAATATCTATAATCCTTCCCCTTCCAATCATTTCAATATGTTGTCAGAAAATTTTTATTAAAAAAAATATATATATCTAGATAGTTAAGACTGGTTTTTCTTCCAAATCTAGAGTTTGATCAATGTCCTGCACCACGGTAGAGGAAAGTGCCACCGATCGATCAAGTTCAATATTCTGTCCAATTTCTTGACAGTAATCTTCCACGATCTCGGTGTCGGTAGAAAATCGGGTGAGTTGATCGGCGAAAGTCGGAGACCGGGTGTAATGACTAGAAACAGGATGATCAGGACTAATGGTTGTACTGTTGCTCATGTGGTCTAGAGGGGTAGAAGAATAGTCATCATTGTTATGTGCAGATTGTGAAGTGTGATTTTTCTTTCTTTTCTGTTTCACTTCCGCATGCCATTGCCTTATGGCCTTCACTGTGTGCTCTTCTAGCGCTGCACTCTTGAAATTTGATCCCATCTGATCGTTAACCATATGAGTCAGATTTTGTATTTTCTAATCATTTAGTACATTTATAAAACTATAGCAAATTATGCACTGAAAAGTATACAAAATTAGCATATAAAACATCAATGTGTGTGTGTGTATAAACGCCTGCATATATATATATATATATATATATATACCTGGGTCACAAGAGCATACAGAGGAAGAGTAATATAACTGCAGATTACTTGAACCGTCACCCTGCAAAAAATAATTAATCAGTGAAAATGATCGTTTATAACAATGGAAAGATATGCTTATTTTACATGCATGATAATTTTTTGTTAATTAATTCTTGTGTTACTGCTGTCGCCTTTCAGCATGATTGAATTTAGCTAGCAAGGAGTTTCCAAGAATTTTGCTAAGCATGTACTTTTGAAAGTAGAAATATGACATCGCTATGGATTTCGTAAAAACTTAATAGGATAAAATTTGGCAAATATAAGCTTCTTAATTAAGCTTTAACAAGTTTTGGAACTTCTGTTCCTTAAATTGAAGAAGAAGATTTAAGTAGTTATTATTAGCGTTTTATCAAAAAAAAAAAAAAAAGGTTATTATTGGAGATACTTACGCTAAGACCATCCTTACAACGATAATTTCCGTGTGTTCATGGTAGCAAGACTTTATCCCAAATTGCCACTGTATACAAGTTGGAAGAGAAGAAGAAGACGAAGGGGGGAAAAAAAAATCACAAGAAGAAGTAAAAGATAGAGAGAAGAAATTTTAAAAGTTTTGAATATTAAACTTGACAGTTTTCATAAACAGAGCAATAAGCCAAAAACCTTCCAAAAAAGGATACATACCGTGACCCAAACAAAGAAAGCAAGCTCAAAAGCATTCTGAAAAAAAAAAAAAAAAAGAGGGGTCATATAGGAAGTACATGAATGGTTCCTGAAAAGGGTCGTCTACAATTATTTATTTTTATTTTTTGAAAAAGGAAAATAAAAGTAGCAATAATACTTAAATAATATTACCATAAACAAAGTTAAATGCAAAAGGGTCAAGACGAATTTGGGGTGACCAAACCAGAAGAGGTCATCATTTGGTTGCACCAAAGGGCTTCCTATGATGACATTATTCTTCTCCTCAAGCGAATGAGCCATTCTTGCTACTATTACTTCCAGCTTGGTTCCAAGAACAAGCACTATCTATCAAGACAAATTGCATGGCATAAAGAAAAATAAATAAATAAAATTAGTAAATATCTCAAGAGTAGCCGAATCTATCCGGTTGTTGTAACATTTTATTTAGAATAATCTTATTAGTTGATTTATATGTAACTTTCTATTTATAATATTAGAGTGATACTATTAGAAATATTAGTATAATGAACAAGTATTATTGAAAATTGTTATATTGAAAACAATTAGTTATTATAATAATATATATTAAAAAAAGTTACAAGTGTCGTTTTATAAATGTACAAAATATGTGATAAACCCTAAATTATATAGCTTCGTTAATATTAGGAAAAGTTAACTAGCAATTAATACTAAGCAGCCCATCAATTTAATTATAAGCTTTTGATTAGTAAATTAACTTACAACTAATGGGATGAATGAGACCCAAAGGTATACATGCCAACCTGTTTGGAGTTCACAAGTAGTAGACCGTTATAGTAACTTTTTTTATAGTTGATTTATAGTGGAAGAACGTAAAATAACAAGAAAAAAATAAATTAAAAAAAAGTTAAAAAATTGAATCTAAATGTGATAAGGTAAGTTGAATCTACCGTGCACGTCTCCAAGCATGAAGATGGTTACTAGAAACCACATGAAAGGGCTTCAACGATGCAACAAAAAGCAACAACATCAAGATGTAGTTTATATGTAAGCCAAATTGTAATACAATAAAGAAGTTCATTATCAAATAAACAACATAATGTTTTTATTCCTAATTGAGTGAGGAAAATCTGAGATATATATATATATATATATTTACCTGATGCCAACTACAACTTTGAAATCATCCTCTAGTGATCTTTCTATGTACTTTTGGAAATTGAATGAATTGTTTGTCGACAAATGAGCCTGCAAAATTTGTGAAAAGGGGTATTTTTTGTGAAAGCACATATTTTATGGCCTTTTTCTTTTAATATTTAAATTCTACATTAGAGACTCGAGAGAGAGAGAGAGAGAGGAGAGAGAGAGAGAGAGAGAGAGAGAGAGAGAACCCAGCAATGTTAAGGACCAAGGGATAGAACTAACAGAAATGAAACCATGACGTAGAGTGAGATAATCAACTTTTGCTACTGATTGGAAGAATTGACGGAAGAAGCATTTCTGCATGGAAAAAAAACAAAAAACAAAAAACAAAAAACAAAAAACAAAAAACAAAAAACAAAAGAGATTGTCATTGGTCAACAAGTTAAAAAATAATTAGAAAAAAAAATATAATGCACACAGTTACGATGCTTTTATTCTCTGTACTTTTTCCTCAGAAAACAAATAAATAAAAAAAAAAAAAAAAATGAAAGAGATGAGAATTACTCACAATCCATAGAATAAGAGATGAAGTTGTTGTGCAAGAATTCATATGTCTGCGCGCAAATGTTGTTTGTCTCGTGTACCTAAATCGATTAGGATCTAAGAGACAAGATAAACAAATAAATAAATATAGTGTTTGGAATCACACACATTACGGGGAGGTGCTTGTTTAAACTATATATATATATATATATATATATATATATATTAGGTTTTTCAAAAATCTGAATGGCGGCCTCGGTTATTATTCGATGTTATCAAAGCGATTGTCCAGATATTAATATAAATGTTGGCTTAAAAACTTAAAGATGGGCCTTACTTGTCGAATGAGGAACATCACTGAAAATCAATAGCCATATACCTCTTGCTAGATGTAGATGTTATTCTTGTCAACTCTACTATTAAGCCAATGTGAAATGATAATGCAAACTTGACTTGTGTAGTTCCCATGGATCAAAAAGTCATGTATAGTTACACATGATACAAGTCCACATACACATATATATATATTTACATATATTGGTCAATACATGATCCACGCCTGCCGACAAACTTTATTTACTAATGTTGTCATCTTCCAAGTTCTTAAGGAAAAATCGTTGCAATTCATTTGTCATTTCTTAAACTAACATCACGGTAAGTGACGGAACTAGAAAAATTTTGTGAAGCATTTTAAAAAAAAATTTAATAAAGTAGATTTTAACCAAAATATTGTAGATTAATGGTTATATATTTTTGTTATAATATGTATGGACACAACTATAATTTTTATTATTAAGCGGAGACCAATTAATTTTTTTTTAAAGGTAAAACAAAAATTTTAAAGTCTGAGTGGATTAGTACAGCCATTATTCACACCGTCTTCCAATTCATTTGTCATTTCCTTATTTACTCTCAGCACCGTCCAAAACTATTGCTTCCAATTATAGATCAGTTTCAAAATTTTCCACCTCATTATTTGTCCTTTTCTTCTTCGTCTCTTTCTTTTTCTTTTTTAAATAAAAATAAAAAGGAAGAATGGAACACATCTTAATTACCATTAGCAACTTGGTATTCCAGCGTGTGAGTTTCCTTCTCCCATTTCTCCCAGCGCTTCATCTATATGTATGTGTATATATATATATGAAGCAAAATTATATATACACATGTATAAGTTAATGTAAAGAATATTCGATATATAATAAATGAATTGTTTATGTAAAACATACAGGCAAACATCTAGAAGAAGGTATGTAAAATGATCGGCTTAAAAAATTAAGAAAAATGATCAGTTTAACCCTCATTATATATAAAGATCAATATTCATCTGCAGACTAATTGATCGGTAATCAACTATATGATAATAGATTAATACTAAAACCCACCTGCAAGAAGGGATGCAAAATGACTTGTCGCCACAAAAATGGGAATATTTATATAACTCTTTTAACTTTTTTGTTTTATCCTCCTAAAATAGTTGACAATATGCTGTTCGTATTAAAAAAAAAAATGTTGATAGTTCGACAAAGGTTGGACTAAGTACATCAATAATTCTAGTAAATTTTGTGTTTTCAATGTAAAACTCTATGTGATCAGAAGGAACATCGACCATTAGTATAAAAATCAAAGCAGTCCACACACGTACGTGACTTTTAAATGAATTGATAATAAGTATATGGTATGCATAATCCGCTATATATATATATATATATATATATATGAAATGTCTTTAGTGCGACCGGCGTACATATACGGTAAATCAAACATGACCGTTGGATTATGTAGTTATGGTGAAGATGGGGGGTGAGGAGTGAAGGGCACGCTAAATTTCTTCTGATGTGTGTAGCTGTATAGGGTGCAGAGAAATAGTAAATACCTTGGTTAGTGGTTTTGTCTGTGTCCGAAATAAATCTGGATGGATGGTTGTGAACGTTGAAAGGTGAGATGTTCGAGAGGAGTTTAAAACTAGCTTTTATCTGCTTTCTATTCCTTGGTCATAGTACCGAACTTTTATTTTTTATTTTTTATTTTACCATACTGTACTAACTAGTCGTTTCCGACACAAACGACTTGTAGTTTGCGTCCCCCATCTTCTTCCTCTATCATTTCCACTTTTTCCATAATCTGCTGTCTTTTCGCACTTCAACGACAACGTCTGCTTCCATTCCTTTTGGGTTTCAATAATTTTCCAACATTCATCTGAGCTCTTTCAATAAAATGACTTCTACTTTTCATCCAAGTCCGTATTCCTTATTCATTTCGACATTTCCAATTCTCAGTCGTCCCAGATTTTTTTTATTTATTTTATTTTCCTAAATTCTGCATTTCATTCAAACAAAACGAAACTAACAAACATCGACAAATACACCTGACCAGAAACATATGCGCAGCAACATCAAACAAATGACATAACATAATAATGAAACAGACAAGAGATCGCAAAACAGAGAAGCCAAAACAAAAGGCCAAATCATGCAGAAGATTGTTGTACTAGACTTAGACGACTTCTACTTTGCCAATGCCACCAGCCTATTATTCATTCTTTCTTAAACAAAACGACTAGTAGTTTTATTATTTTTCCTTTTTATTGTTGTTCACTTCCCATGCTGTCATATTCAAACGACAACTTCTTCCCTAAACGGTAGTTCTCATTAACTTCACTATCGTAACTAGCTTGTCTGAGTAATGGCATATTGCACCCATACAGTATATTACTGGAAGAAACCAAGCAAAAAAAATATCTCCAAATCCACTCAACAATCAACTTCCTCTTCTTACATTGCTTTTACCACTTTGTCCTTAATCCATTGGTTTGAACATCTCTGTCATCCGTACGACAACTAAGCCCCTCTGCCAGTTGGATCATGAACGTGTCGCCTTTTAACAAATTCTCACTCCTGCACCGTCTATCTTTCTGTTCACATGCCTTGTATCCAGCTCGGCAACTCACCAAATACGGTGACGCATAACAGACTCTGCCTAAATCTATAAATAGGTCTGACAAGCATTTAATATAGTTTGACCTACTTCTTCAAATTTCGTGACCTTGTTTTGTAATGATTTTACTTGCGCAAATCAATTTACTAATTTGAATTAGTTAAGCATTTGATTGCCTTTTTTTTTTTTTTTTCTTTTGACAAGTGAGGTTGATAAAAGCTGAGATGATCTAAGTTTTTTTTCCTAGGGTAATATCTTGAGATTTGTTTTTAATCTAACTAATATTCATTCATATTTTTCTTTTGAATCAAACCAATTGATGACAATTTTACCCGTCAGTCTATTCAGATACTAATGGGACTTGTTAAATCCGATTTTCTCATGTATGGGTTTACCGGTCCTCAGTGGAACTCGACTGCTTACTTTTTAATTCTGTTTCGATATATATATATATATATATATATTTAATTTAATGTTAATATTTAGGTTTTAGTTATCTATTGTTGATTATTACTCTTTATCGAGACATTTTTAACTGTATTTATTGAGACTTTTGAAAATGCATAAATGATTAGATTTGAAATTAGAAATAAGGATGTATTTTAATAAGTAAAAATGTCATAAGTTTCTCATGAACTTTGTCACCATTGTTAAATGCCCAATGAATTATGAAATTTATCTATTGTGTCCCCTGAATTTTAACATGTGTATCAAGTAGCCCCCTTAGTTAGTTGCTGTTAGTTTTTCATATCTTTAATGTCAAAATACCCCCTAAACTTTACTTTTGCGTCAAAATACCCCTCTAATCTTTGCATTAGTGTCAAAATGCTCCCTAATATTTGTTATTTGTGTCAAAATTCTCCCTGATCTTTAATATTTATGTCAAACTGCCCCATCTATTTTATTTTATTTATCCAACATTGTATAATTACCTAAATTTTTTAGAATAGGTAAAAAATTGTTTCTTCTACTAAAAGAAAATGTATCTTTTCTTTACTCACTTTTTTTTTTTTTTAATTTTGCTTATTTTAATTCAAATTTTATATTCATTTTGATTTTCTGGAACAAAAATAACTACATAACTTATGTTCATTATTTTATTGTCATAATATTACAATTTTAATTTTAATTACGATTGATAATACTATACTAAAATATGCAAACTAATCATATTTAAATTAAAAAATAGAACTAAGAATGTATATTAGAGTAAATTTACAATACTTATTCTCATTATGGGTTTAAGTAAATGGGTTTAAGTAAAAACATGAATGAAATTCGTTATGATTATGATTTCAAATTATGTATGCCAAGTAAACAACATATTTGAAATCCAAATCATGCATCTAAATCCTACCAATTGTGGTTACGTATAAGTAACAGAACCCAAATAAACTTGAATTAAAATAAGTAAAATAAAAAAAAGTGTGTCAAAAAAATATGCAAATCACTTTATTATAATAAAAGTATAAATTTTTACATGTTCTAAAACGTTAGTATTATTAGGTAATTATATAATATTAGATTATTAAAATAATATAAATGAGGCGGTTTGATACAAATATTAAAAATCACGGGGTATTTTGACACAAATATTAAAGATTATAGGGTATTTTGACATTAAAAATAACAGAATAATTAACGACAACTAATTGATGGGGCATGTTAAAGTTCAGGAGGTATTATAGATATATTTCATAGTTCAAGGGGCATATTGACACTAATAACAAAGTTCATGAGGAATTTATGATATTTTTCCTTTTAATAAATAGGTAACAAGGATTACTCATGAGTTATCTTAAACTCGTGATAAAACGAGTATTTTAATAAAATATGTAATTTTGAACCTATTTGGTTGCTATCCTTATGATCAACTCAAGAAAACTCCCATGTCTTATATATATGAATAATACTAGGGATGATCAATGATATATAACATCACTAATTAATAGATGGTTGGTCCCACAACATGGGGTTCATCAGTGGAGTCTATTTTTTTATTAGTGTTATGTTAAATATCATTGATATTCTAAAGTGTTTTTCTATATATATTGCTCTCTCCTATAAGGCAAGCATCTATGACTAATTAATTAATATACAAAGGTGATTCATTTCCTAGAAAACGTTAATTAAGGACTCGCCTAAACTTTGCTCCTTTGTTTGAAAAGTTGGATTTTCTAGGATTTCCCTGAACTTAAAAGTCAAACTCTTGTAGATGTGAAAAGTAAAAAATAAAAAAAATAAAAAAAATTGAGGACTATATACTCTTTGCAAATGGCCATGAAAAGGGGGGGTTAAAACCGCACGAGTAGTATCAAAATTTCAGAATTATTTTTTTTAAGAGAAAATTTAAGGCTTTGTTTGGTATTAAGGACTAAATTATAATTTTTTATCTCAATTTTTTTTTTTGTTTTTTTTGTTTTGAAAAATCAACAAAAATTATAACTAAATGTTAAGAAATCAACCAACTCCAACTTAAAAATTTTATATTCAACTAACTTATCAAACGAATTCTAAACCCACAAATAAATGTTAACCTAAATATAGGAGTTCGGAGTAGCTGGGTTTTTAGCAGTACCAAGCAATTTTCAATTCTACATAAGTTCTAATAACTACAGTAGAAACTTTGTCACATCATAACTTAAATATTATTGAATACAAACATGTGGCATGCATATATATAAATTATTCTGAAAAGCCTAGCTCTAGCTGAAGAATTTATAGTATGCATATACATACACTTATATATAGCTGAAGAATTTATAGTATACATATACATACACTTATATATAGAGATATAGTTAGGCAAACGTACCTTGGCCCTTCCTAAAGCCATGGTGAGGACACTGTAGACAATTTGCATAATTGCCAGCACAAATATGAAGATATTGAGCTGGTTGATCCCATCCTCTGATATAAATGAGGTCCTTCCCTGTCGTTTATTTAATCAATGGCATTAAAAACTCACTTGGAATGAGGCAAAAACAGATAAATTTAACCAATAATGCCCTTTTCATTAGGAATTGAGGGAGTTTTATGTAGAATATGACAAAAAGAAAGTTAATCTTAGGCTCTAGCTCTTCCTCCATCGGTTTAATTTCTCCACTAGAATAAATGTCAAATTTACGTATTACTATAAAAAGCGATTTTAATAATTAAATTGATAAGATTCATTCTTAAAAGAAAAATAATCTTATTTTTAAGTTTAGTGAACATTAAAGAGTGAATTTTAATTTTTTTTATCAACTTCACACATATCCTAATAGATTATAAACCCTAAAAAGGAATTAATAATGCATATTTTTTCTGTTACTCTTGTTTTTTTAAGCCGAGATTACCTTTTTCATTTCATTCTCTTACTCCCTTTTTTTTTATTTTTTTTTCTTTTGAGTAATTGGTAAATATATGCTTTAGACCAAACAAAATTGAAAAAAAAAAAAAGAAAGGGAAAAAAATAATACTAATAAGATAAATAATAACCTGGGATTCACAGTGATCATAAGAAACAGATGATCCGGCCAATCTTCTTCCTGGCTCAAACTGAAAATCCTCAAATAATGAATCTGTTTCCAAAGATGAGGAAGAGAAAAGCAGTCCAAGGGCTTTGGTAGTTTTGGTTGACCCACTTTTCCGGCATGGAAGCATGGTGTATGCTACTTTGGTCGGAATGCATATTTTGGAGATGGGTCTTTGTGTCACCGTCAATGTCAATGACATAAATCCCAACAGTATCAACACTGCAAAAATTCCATATATTCTCAAAATTAATCACTAATATTCGCCCACCCAACAAAAAAAAAAAAAAAGTAAAATACTAATTATATACCCACCTGATTTGAGCTTCTCCACGGCCTCAAACAAGGCAGTCTTTCTGTGTTTCTTAAGCCACTGCATAAAGTACGACATAAAGGTTAATATTATTTATATATTTATTGGTGTATATATGTGTGTGTGTGTGTGTAAATTAAAGAAGAAGTACGGACGTTGCAAAGAAGATGGATTAAGTGCTCGATGAAGATGGAGAGGGAGATGAAGATGAAGCAGACTGTTGCGAGAGCCCAAGTGGGCGTGTCCTGCAACGACCGAGAAGAAGAAGAACTACTGGAGGCTGTTGCTGCTGCTGATGATCCAGTCGCCATAATAATAATAATAATAACAATTGATGTGTTTTCTTGGTGAGAGTTCGCTGATGTTCTTCAGTATCGGAAAGAGGGAAATACCAAATATGAAACCGGAAATTAAAAAGAAAAAAAGAAAAAGACAGAGTTTATAGTAATTGTAGTCATACTAGAAGGTCTACCAAGAAAAAGAACAACAATAAAGTAAGAGACCAAAGAAGAAGAGACCGGAGAAATGTTCCAAGCTTCGAATAAAAGTCCATGTAGATTGCACTTGGGGGAGGTTAAAAGATCAATACCATATAGTTTTACGATTTTGACACGGTTTAATCAAACTTTTATATATATATATATATATATATATAAACACAAAAGCTCTCCTGTACGGCACATAAAACGGAACAACAGTTAGTAATTTTTTTATGCTTTATTTAACTATTAGTTAATTTTAATGTAATATTTTTAAAGTTATTTATCTATAGTTTTAAATTGTTCATGTTCTAAGATTTTTAAAGTTAAATTTAAATCAACTAATAGTTATAAAATGTAAAATAAGATGCTACAAGTGTTGTTTTTATCCGACTGTCTGATAGAAGAGTATATATATATAGAGAAATAATGTATAGCATATTCTTGATACCTATTTTAAATATATAGCATATTTTATAATTCTTATAAAATTATAACATAATCACAGTTTTAAAGATGTTAAATTTCTATTTTACCCCTAATGTTCATTATCTCTCTTTCTCTTTCTCTCTCCCCTCTCTCTCTCACTTCTATCTCTTTCCCATATTTCTCTCGCTCTCTTTTATCTCTCTCTTCTCGTTGATCAGAAATTGTCGCAAACTTGTCGACACCATTGCAATCGCCGAAGTTTCCCGAGTGACGAGAAGTGGCCTCCTTCCTCCCCCGCGGGATCGTCAACCGTGAAATCGTGGCGAAATGAATCGCGAGAATCGCGGTGAAATCACCATCGTTCGCGAGTCTCTCCGTTGCCGGGGAGGTTGAGATCCGGCGCGAGCTACGAAGGAGGCGAGATGGCAAGCGACGACTTTCTTTCCCTCCATTCTCTGGCGAGCTGCGATATGGTTTTTATTTGTCGTCTTTGTTATTGCGAGATGGTTTTGGGTTTATTTTGCAGGTTCTTCGCCTGAGGTCGGGTGTGGGCAGCTACGTCGTAGGTGTTGCTCCAGTAGGAGGTGAGGGTGGGTGACGGGGCAGTGAGGTTGGTCGACGAGCTGGGTTTGGTTTAGGCTTAGGGTTAGGGTTTTGGTGATTTGGGATTTTGGGCCTTTTTGTAATAACAAATTTTTTGTGTGGGAGTTTGTAATTACATTTATCCCTAAAAAAAAAAAAGGTAAATAATTAGATTTTCAAAAAAAATATTATTTTTATCTTATAAAAAAACTGAAAATAAAATAAATATTTGATTTATACTTGTAAATCTAAGAATTTACTGGTAGATCCAAGTATTTACCAAGATAAGTTTTACTAGTTAAGCATTGGCTTTTTGCACCTCTATTAATATATTTATTAAAAATATTAAGAGTTACTAGTAAATATTTTAATTTACTTGATTAATTGATAACTTTTAAAACAATGTAAGTACTAAATTTATTAATCAATATCAAGATTTACTAGTAATTAAGATTTACTAATTAATATTCACAAAAAAAAAAGATTTACTAATTAATATTTGATTTTATTTGATAAGTTGACAATTTTTAAAACAACATAAATATTGATAAGTACTAAGATTTACTAGTAAATTGGTAACTTTTAAAATGACGTAAATACTGATAAATACTAGACTTATTAGTAAAAAATAAGATTTACTAATTAATTTTTTATTTACTTAATAAGTTGATGATGTAAATATTAGTAAATATTAAGATTTACTAATAAATGTTAAGATTTACTATTCATATAAACATAAATATATGTGGAAATAAATTTATCTGCTGTTTTTTACTTTTTAAATTGTAAATTTGCCTCTTCTATTCTCCACTATTGAAAGAAAAAAAAAAAGGAAATAACTTAAACTTAGCTTGAGAAAGGGACTACCGATTCAATAGTGAATAATAATATTTACTATTTATATAATACATATATTTATGTGAAAATAAATTTATTTACTGTTTTTTTTACTTTGTAAATAGTAAATATGTCTTTTTTATTCTCCACTATAGAAAGAAAAAAAAAGGAAATAACTTAAATTTAGCTTGCTAGAATGCTATCAATACTAAATTTGGAAATAAATTGATTTACAATTTTTTTTACTTTTTAAAGAGTTATATATTTATTATTAACTAATGATAAACCCAACCCACGTATGTGGTAATCCTTTATAAAGGAATATGAATCTTAAGATTATTATGTTTGTTATGAGGTTATTTTATTTTAAGATACCTGAAAATTTGAAATTCATGGGTTTCAGATACCCTTATAAAGGGGTAATCTGAAACCCACATCTCCCCTTAGATTTCAGATTATCCCTTATCTAAATATCATGATAATATTAAAATTCTACATAATAATCTAATATTTCTGAGAATCTTATTAAAATTGTCTACATACAAACCAAACACTATAATCTATCTAATATTCTTAGAAATTTGATTATTTTAAAAAAATTATCAAATATCTGATTATATTTGATTACCTTCAACTAAACATCAGGTTGAAGGTTTATATCCTATGCCACTCTAGGGAGTTTCCCTACCTGCGAGAGTTTATAAAGGTAAAATAATGGGCCACCCCCATATCTTTTTTTTTTTAGCCAAAAAAAAAAAAAAAAACAACAACTAATGATAAGCCATGACTACCGGAGAAGACAAGATCCGGCGACCGTCGAAGAAAACCATCGCGAGGTGGCCGGAGATCCGGTGTCAACAAAAACGAGGACGGCTTACAGGGCTGAAGGTTGCAATTTCTGGTGATTTCCTCACGACTGCAGTGAGGGCATGCGATTTTCCTCACGATTCCGACGGTGACGAACAAATGGACACAACGGAGAGGACTTCGACATCAACGGCCTCGAGATCGTGAGCTTCTGTCTCAACCTCCTCCAAATCACGATTTCCACGGCGAGATTCGTTGCGACCCCTCCAGATTGCGATCTCGTCGGCTAGATTCATCACGACCACTCCTGATCGCTATCTCCTCCGCAACATTCATGGCGACCTCCTCCGAATCGCGATCTCCACTGCGAGATACGTCGCAACGTTGATACTGAAGATCACGACGCCGGTGGGATCCCGGTTTATGTCGTCGTCCTGTTGCCGGCGTCGTCACCGTCATTGTCGTGATTTCCAGCCAACAGGGAGAGAGACACATACGGAGAGAAAGGAGAGAGATACTCAAGGGTATTTTGGGATTTTTACTGTTACTATTTCCTAATTATGCTATTTAGTCATATTACTTTAAATTCTGCTATAATTTTAAAATTATAAACTCTATTATGCTATTTTGCATTTTCTCTGATATATATATATATATATATAAATATGTACACATATTATATGATATAAATTTTTAGCAAAAATATTATATGATATAAATAAGTGGACCTTTTATAGTTGTCGTTTGTCAAACATGAAGCACGGTCCAGATAAAGATCTGGCAAAGAATTGTTTGGTACCGGCCTCCCGGGGTTTTCCATTCATATGGGAACTAGTCATTATCAATATCGGAATTAGGTATTGTGTAAGTTCGGCTTACGTTTTGTGGACCACAAGCCAGAATGGAACCTTTTAATTTTTTTTTTCTTCTTTGGTGGAAAAAAAAAAAGGTTCTCGCCAAAAAGGTGAATCATGGAAGGTTTTAATTAAAAATTAGCAAATTAATAATGACCATAACAATGTTAGTTCTTTCATTTCTTTCTGTCTTGAAAAAGAAAAAGAGGGGAATTTTTATTTATTTATTTTTCCCTACACTTCTGACGGAAGACATGGTGGATATTTCTCTTTTGTTTTTTGTTTTTTTTATAATCATAAATATTGACGGCCAAAATAGAACAGAAAGGTCAATGAATAGAGATCATTAACAATGTGTGATGGGGACGTCAACATAAGAATTCCGCCAGAAAAATTAAACATGAATTCGTATGTGTGGCCTAGCTAGTTTTATCGTGACAACTATATTGCATCAATCGTTTGTCATTTGCCATATAACAATAAGTTTCCGTTTTGATGTCGGTTGGAGTTGAAATTTTTAAGTTGGAGTTAGTTAACTTTTTAAAATCTAGTTGTAATTTTTGTTAACTTTACAGAAAAAGATAAAAATCTAACTGAAAAAATACAGTTTAATTAGAGTTGAACTTGATTATCAAACAAAACATAAGTGATGGAGTCAATATTCTCTCGATTATAACTTGTCATTATATAATAATAAGTGATGGAGTCAATATTCTATTTTAACAAGAGCGTATAATAAAACATTGTTTAAAAAATAAATAACGTTAAGAATATAGAAATTTATATCCAATCATTTTTAAAAGATTATCAAATACATATATATAATTATCAAATGCATATATATGAGAATAAAATTTAAAAAGTGTAAAATTGGACATGTAAGTTGATGGTAAATTTTAATGGGGATAAAATTATATAATCGTAAAATTTTTAAAACTAAAAAAAGAAAATTTAAGAAAATTAATGTGGGCGGCTACCCCATTATTGGGCATCGAATAGATCCGCCCCAAAGAGCAATAATATCAAATGGCAATATAATATACTCCATCCAAAAAATGTGCATAAAATGTATGAGAATTCTCTCACCTTTGAGGTTTTTTTTTTTTTTTTTTTTTTTTTTTGGGGGTAAGAATTGGAAGCATTCTTTGACTTTAAACGGCCCGGCAGATCATTTGCATCCATACACGTCCTGTATTATAATTAAACTGAACTTTTGGTGTTTTCCAAGAAATGTCGCTGTTAGAATGCCACAAGTCAATCTTTTCTGCAACAAATTAATCAATGCTCTTGTTTCCTGATTACCGTACGATCTATTCACATCTTTGGATCAATTATTTTGTCTAATCAATTACAATACGAATGCCATTTATAAATGGATGTAAATATATTAAAAGTATTTATATTTTTTAAATAACTTGACAAAGTATTATGGGTTAAAACTATTTTGCACAGTAAAATTGGACAAAATTCGTAGTCCCTCCCAATATGAACAATAATTCTAATTGATAGGACACTGCTTTGAATCGTCGACGGATCTGTATCATAAATGGCTTGTTTTTACATACTTTCTCAATTTTATGTGATTGATTATATTAACTTTCAGAAACATATAATATTGATGCGCATATCGTACCATGAAAATATTTTTTAAAATTAAAACTTAAAAGTTGATTTTTTTCACTTACAGAAAATCATACTTTCCCATTTAGATTTGGACTGGATTATACATCTCAGCTTTAATTTCTACATTATCAATACACTAATCTTCATGTGATTGCAGGTATAATCGAATTATAGTAATTTCACGCATGACTTCATCAAAAGACGAAGAGTTTAAATCCCCATCCTCAATTAAAAAAAAAAACACTAATTTTCATCATATGTGGAATCCGTGTAACTAAAATTATTTAAAAAAAAAAAAGTTTTTGCTAATATTAAAATAATTGATTGTGCCCTGAGAGTGACGCGAACAAATTACCAAAACAATGCCGACTTGGATATATATATAGCCACACATATTCATGGTTTGAAGTTGAGGATCAAGTATAGACTTTTCTTTTTGTTCACAACTATAATTATTGTGGTGATATAAATCCCTATGTATAGCTTTCCCTTGTAAGTTTTCGCCTTCACTTAAAAGTTGAAACCATTACTTTCTAGTCAAGGAAAAATACAAAAGAAAAGGAAAATATCGCTTATGTCCATTACTTGCCACTTGCTCCAGTGTTTCAAGAATTTTAAGAACAGAAAAGTCATTAAAATTCTGGTCATTGTCAAAATATTGAGTCAGTATTTAGCCGCCCAGAATGAAATTGAAGAATTCATAATATGCAAATTTTTCCATACATATTACTTTCATAATTTCTACTCGTTTACAAGTAATGGCCTTTGAATTTATTGCTATGAAAAAATCTTCTTTGAATTTATTTTAATGAAACAAAAGTGCAGTGATGGGAAATCATTTTTTTCCTTATGAATTACCTATTTAAGTAGCTAGTGAACTTAAGTTTCATAAGAATCAGAATCTAATAATTATCTAAGATAGGCGTGATAGTTTGTTTTATTAGCAAGTGATATGCTAATTAAACAAAAGCATGAAGCTTTAGATGTGGGAGAATTTCTTAGTCATTGGACTTATTCAGCTTCTGAGTTTCCGGAAATTACTTAGAGTACATTTGGGAAGAATATTTGAAAACATTTTAAATGGTTTGAAATGTTGGAAAATGTTATCATTTAGATGTTCTAAGCAAAATTCTAAATTTGGAGGGGGGATTAAATTTTAGCTACTTTGATGTTATTCTATAGTGAAAATATTTCTATTCCAAAGTTTTTATCCAAATATTTTTTCCAAACAGGTTCTTAATAAGTCATCGATTTTGTTGTACATAGCTTTTAAAAAAACAAAAAAAATCTTTCATGTTTTCAAACCAGAGATCTAAGAACTTGAACTCCCTTTTTTCAAACCATACACTAATGAGTTAAAAATACAGTATAAAATTGTAATTTATTTTTATCTTTCAATTTTAATTTTAGAAATTAAGATGTACCATTATCTACAAATCAATGCTTTCATATACATGTAGAGTTAGAGCCGCACATAACTGAGTAAGGGCTTCCGCCCCAAGTGAATTTTTTTTCTTTCAATTTTACTTTTTAAAGCTTTTCATTTTTCTAATTTGCACCTACTCAAAATTGATTATGATTATACAAGACTCTGTAAATACTTTAACCTTTAGTTCCTCCCGGTAGATTGGAGCAAACATTGGTTTGAAAACTTCCAAATGACTAGCGAAGAGAATGTAATTAATACCAACCTTTTCTGAAATGATTTGCAAATTTTGCTAAAAAGATTTTTTTTTTTTTAAAAGTTGGATTGAGTCCACAAAGCTTAAACATAGTTTAATTTGCTTTGACCTTGTACCATCGGTAAATAAGTCACAAAACCTGACAATCATAAATAACCTATGAATGATATGGGTCGAGATATGAGTTCTATCGATAAAACAATAATGAAAATGAAAAGTTCAAACATGGGCATTTGGTCTAGTGGTATGATTCTCGCTTAGGGTGCGAGAGGTCCCGAGTTCAATTCTCGGAATGCCCCAATATCTTTATCCTTTTTGCATTTAAGTGAAAATAATACTCAGATTTGAACAACCATGAAACATTTAAAAAACCGTAGTCCAGATTTTTGGATAAACAAATTGTGAAACTGATTAGCATCTTTACAGGCACTCGCTACACAAGAACAGAATACTTGGGTATAACACCTGCAATATAAAACAACTTCTACACAAGCCCCCAAAAAAAAAAAAAAAAAACGCGAACACATGATTAGATTACACACACACACACACACACACACACATATATATATATATATATATGTTTTGGTTTAATCTTTACATGCTTTCAATCTGTTTCATTTTCACATAAGACATGAATCATGATGTTCCGGATCCTCAGGCAGTTCTTGATCAGGCTCAACATCAGTGGTTTCAGGCACGCCCAATTCCCTAATGGCTAAATCAAAGCTTTCCGTTTCCTTCTCTTCCTTCAGTATTCCATAGCTAATGCAGACCTCCTTCCACTCGGTTTGTCCGGCTAAGTTTCCATTCCGAACCAAGTACCGCTTCAGTTCGAAACGGAGCTTTCGAATAGGCTTAGCATAATTGGATTAAAACCATGTCAAACAAATTAACGAAACTGGATGATATGCAAGTGTAACAGTTTTTAATACGTGAAATGTAAAAGAATTTTCTATTACCTCGGCCTTGCATTCTAATGCTAGTTTAAAGAATGCGGCTGATACCAAGTGCTTTCCAACAGACTCGGACAACTTGATCTGAGCCAGCCAATACGACGGGGTTTCGAGCCTATCGAATTCGCATTTGCTACAAATCTTTGCGCTGTGGTATGCGGAGCCTGCGGTTTTGCTTTGGCTTAAGAAGGCGATGCTATCACTGGAGTCCGAAGCTTTTCGAACGGAGTCTTTTCCCCGGATTCTTCTAGTTCTTGGAGCGACACCCTTTTTTCGTTCGACTCGGGTTTTGGAATTTCAGGGGAATTCTCCTTCTTTGCAGCCTCGGTTGCCCGAAATCGAGCGGCCACTGTCCTTTGGGACTGCTTCCTAGGAACTCCAATTGAGGGTTTCGCAACCGGAGTCTTTTCCCCGGCTTCTACTTGGATCGAAACCCTTTTTTGGTTCGATTCAGGTTTCGGGTTGTCAGAAAAATTCTCCTTCTTTGCAGCCTCGGTTACCGGAACTCGAACGGGCCGGGTCCTTTGGGGCAGCTTCCGAGGAACTCCAATTGGGGGTTGGACACCCGGAGTCTTTTCCCTGGCTGCGTCTTCAACTGACAAGCTTTTATGGTTCGATTCGGGTTTCGGGTTTTCCAGAGAATTCTCCTTTTTTGCAGCCTCATTTTCCACCGGAACTCGAGCAGGCCGTGTCCGTTGGGGCTGCTTCCGAGGACCCCCAACTGAGGGTTTGTCGACCGTAGGCTTCTCGGAGACGGTTCTTGTCGGAATGTTCGCATTTTGAACGGTTCCAAAGACTCGCTTTTGCCTGGAAAACAGGGAAAAATTCAGAACAGTTTTCAGAGGAGGAAAAAAAAAAAAAAAAAAACTAAAACAGAATGTGAATGATACCTGCAAGTAACATGGTCTCTGGAGGTTGGTTTTGAAGGTTCGGTGATTTTCCTGTTCGGCTTCGGTTTCAGGGGCTGAGTTTTGCCTGCGTTTTTTGTGAGTGACAATCTTATTTCAAAGAAATAATAATTTTAAAAACAAAACAAAAAAACAAAAAAAAAAAGCGGGGGAAAAAAAGGCGAGTTGAGGAGAAGAAGAGAGAATCGAAAATGGTACCTGGAAAAGGAGTGGGATGAGGATCCATATGAAGTGAAGAGTTTCTTCAGAGAATGGTCTGAAAGTGTTTGAGATTTTGGTTTGAGAAAGGGAAAGGGAAAAAACGGGAAAAAGGGTGTAGAGAGTGTTGGTTTTGGATTTGGTTGGGAAGTTCTCAATTTGAAAGTTTGAATATGCAGAAATGGCGGTGCCCGGTTTAGAGTGAGTTACACATCAAACGCGCCTCCTCTTCGTGGACGGCCCACCTCTTTCACCTCCTAATGGGCTTCACTTTCGAACCAACTTTGGGCCCAACGTTGTGGGCCTCATTAGCGATGCTAGCAACCTCTATAGGGAAAATTGTGAACAACATTACAAAAAAAAAAAAAAGAAAAGAGAATAACTATAAAATATTTAAAATATTTAAAATTAAGAATAACTAAAAATCGTTGTAACAATAATTTTTACATAATTTTTTGAAGGAATTTTTACATAATTATGTGATATAAAATAGGTATTTCATTATAAATGTGTCACATGGTGTAAGTTACACTCTTGACCACCCGTCTTTAGTTTTGTACGGTTCTTATTTAATTTTAGAAGGAAAAAGTAAATTAAAAAAATCCATTTATAAAGAGGTATTAATCTTTGTTTTATTTTTTTCTTTTTAGAACTTAGGTATTAATCTTATATGTCTTACTAGAGGGGTAATTTCTCTAGTCATTATTTTAGCAAATATGTATCACTTTTACTTTTGATTTTAGCAATCTCTAGACAGGGAAATGCTAGACTATATCACAGTCTAAACAAATGTATTTCTAATTGAGAGAGTATAGTTAAAATAATAATAATACTTAGGACCATGCACACATGCACTATTAATTGGGTATATGAAAATACCCCACCTCATTAATTTTTTTGTAATAATTTATATCTAAAAAGATTTTAGCATTTATAAACTAACATGCGGCAAAAGAGGGATAATAATGGCTTTAATTTGGAAGATGGACATGGCCATGAAGAACATTTAATTTCTGGAGACTTGGTTCCCAATATGAATGAAATGTGAATTATTATTCAGATTGTAGGCCAACGAAATTTTCAACTTCCATTGGAAATTTGAGCCTAGGTCGACGCCCTGGTCTTGACGTTAAAGAATAGTTTGAACTTTTGTGGGACCTTCATTTATCTCTTCTAAATATATATATATATATATATATATATATATATATACCGTTTTTAGATACAATATTCACTTTATGTTATATCCCAATACAATGTAATGAAAACATAGTTAAACAGTAGACCCATTCATTTTACTAATTATCTTTTTTATTTATTTATTTTTACTAGTCACATCATAAATTCTCTTTCTTTCTCACTAATACATATTATAACGACTATTAAAATATAAACAATGCAAACATATATTATATTTATAAACAATGTGAAAAGAAGATACTCGAATGCATATTATATTTTATATGTTATATTAGAATCCAATTTTAAATGAATATGTTTTTCAAACGATCAATAGTATAGTGAGGGAGACTAGACAGAACTTTCATGTGTAATATCTTGATTATAGCCTTACGTAGGTAGTAATTGCACCATCAAAGGGAGTTGAATTTGTTCGTTTCTGTTTCTCCAATTTTATACACAATTATAAACTCTTCTGAGGTATATATTCTTCCTCGAATGTGAGGTCTGAAAATTTGGCATTTTAATATCTAACCTAACAAGACATTGACAATTTGGACAAAACAGGGTCACATATGTTTTGACAGATAAGTTAACGGAACGCATTTATATAATTCATTTGATGGTTTAACTAGAAAAATATATAATAGTGATTTTTAATTGTCCACTTTTGTAATGAATTTTTTAATTAATTTGATACGGTATGAAGATGTGAAATAACCATCACATGATCAAAGGACAATCTACAAAGACATCTCAACTGTTTTGATTTTAACATATGAGTGATTAACAAGGATTTACATTTAAAGCTTTGATGTTATTTTATAGGATTAATTTTACGAATGTCCTTGGATTATGGACCCTATTTCACTTTGTTCTCTGAATTATCAAAACCATTCTTTGTATTCCTTGATGTATATGAAACCATTCAATTTGTCCATTTTGTTCACTTCCGTTTACTAATATAACGGTGTTGATAACATGACATGATATTAAGATTAATAAATGTTATTTTAAAATAAAACCATAACTATTAAAAGAATAATATTATGAGTTCACAAAATCTTGAATAAAATGCTAAAATTTAAAAATAAAACTCTTTCGTCTTCTTCCTCTCCTACCTCAAGCACACGAATCTCATGGAATTGAACTGAATCTCTTTGTTTGCCTATCCCCCAGTTTTCATTGTAAATTGAACACAAAAAAAAAATTTATCGTTGAAACTCGTATCAGTTTTCTCAATTTGCAATATTCAATTAACTCGTACCCATTCTCAAAAAATTCTCATAACCCATTTTTGGATTGTTCCTCATCGAAAGGTTTTAGGCTTAGGAACCGAAGGATGGTGCGACGAGCTCCAGGTGGGTCAGGCTCCCGTCTGGCGGTCCTGTATGGGAGAGTTCTCGTGTGTGTGTATATATATATATATTTATATATCTCTCTACATGGTTTCACTTTCAAGAGAACTAGTGAGGACTTCTTGACATCTACTCGAAAGGAATTTAGAAAAGATTTGCCTTAATAAGAAGCAGTATCTCCGATTAGTATTTTGAGTGCGGCGACTTTTTCCTTTCCTTTGTGCATTTCAACTATATATCTTCAATAATATTGTTGTGGGACTAATTAATTCGGTCGGTTATACCGATGTCGTGTAATAGTATATGCTAATGAGACGTACGAGAGTATGAAAATCCCAATATATATATATATGTATATATATATAGAGTAGTATATAATAAGGTCTTCAAACGAAGACATATTTTAACTGTGTTTACCACCTTAATTGATAGTTAGTCCACCACCGGTCACTAAATAGGGGTGGAAATGCTGCCTATTTTCTCGATAGCGTCTTAAACTCGGGATAGTTAACTTTCCATATATTTTTATCTATCTTGTGAGTTATCGATATGCTAATTAGGATACAATACTTTATAACTTAATTATTGAAGTGGCGGAGTCATCTAAATACATGATTCTCTATTTTTAGAACTTTTTTTTTCCCGACAAAGTAACTGTATAGCATTTATTTTAGTTACATTTTTTTGCTTCTCAAGGACGTTAGAATTGAAAAGTGTTTGGCTACGTTTGGTAAACCAACTCAAACTTAAAATTTTCATGTCAGTTTTATCTTTTTTTTGAAAAGTCAACAAAAATTATAATTAGTTTTTAAAAAGTTAACCAACTCCAATTTAAAAATTTTAACTCCAACCGTAACACCAAATTATACCGAGGGAAAATCTTCTCGTCCCAATGTCTTTGTTCCAACCCAATATTATACCGAGGGAAAATCTTCTCGTCCCAAATTTCACTTCTAAAACTAGTTATTTTAATCTTTATCTTTGGTGCCAATGAAAGTGAAGGGAAATTGCATATCAAGTATTTTTTTTTTTTAAAATGAGATTTGAACCAAAAGGACAAGATTTTTTACCAACTTGACACTTAAGATTTATTTTACTTCCATTTTCAGGTTTCACGTTTTTAATTCCAGTTTCTTATTGGGCTTCCTGTCATTATCCAAAGTCGTCAATATCAATCAATGGGCCACCTGGCCCACTGTTGGGCTGGCTGCACCTTAATGTGTGGTCAGGTGGGGCTTGTGGTCCCGTATATTCGTCCGTTTCTTAATCTCTACGGAATATGAAAGCAATTAATATCTGTTGAAGATTAGCAAAAACAAAGCTGAATTTCCCAATCATATTGCAAGAGCATCCAATCTTGTCAGTTTGAAAACTGCATCATTTTTGGTAGAGTGGAAAATGACGAAAGAAAATAAGGAAGTTAAAAATACATTTTTTTCAATTCTTCCAACTTTATATGTTTAATAATTATTTTACCCTAAATTCCTTCTCATCTTATTATTCATAAGAACATATAATAATAGAATATATTAGATTTAGCCTACATTTGATGATACAGTTGAGTTTAAACTCAACTAAATTTTACAGCTGGTTTTCTGTCTTCTTCTGAAAAAGTCAACAAAAATTATAACTAGTTTTTAAAAAGTCAATCAATCTCAATTTTAAAATTTCATCTCATCTCAAACTCAACCCGAATACCAAACGAACCCTTAATTTTTTTTTCTTCTTTATCTTCTAACAAACAACATAAAAGAAAATTTCTATTTCAATTTTATATTTCTCACCTTAATGTTTTACCTCTCTATCCTTTTAATTTTCTATCTCTCTTATCAGATGTATATACCGACTTCTGTAGTTTTTTGACTTTTTTTTTTCTTATATATAGATATGTATATTATGAAATTAAGAATATAGGATTCAAAACTCTACACTAGATAGATAAGAGTATGAAGTCGCTATTACGATTCTTTAAATCCCTACTTTTCTTAGCGTATAGGAAATGTGAAAAAAAGAAAAAAGAAAAAAGAAGAAGAAGTCCTAAAGTCCAAACTCAAAATTGAAACATATAGAGAGAATAATTACTAAGATGATAGAATAGTAGTAGCTATATATATATATATATATATATAGCTTATAGATTGGCATCCAAATTCTCTAATATGAGCACCTCACACGCGTGCTTTGTGGTCCTACGATTGAATATATGTATTCTCCAAGTGGCTCACGGCAACAAATGGGAGCTTGCTACGCGTCAGTATAGGATTCCACACGTGGCGCAATTTACATGTCCAAACACATCTATATATATACTATTATGTATATATCATAAGTAGATCATTTAAGTAAATCTATAAACTAGACCAATCATGTATTAGAGACGGATAAAGATTTACTGCTAAATCAAGTTCACGGTCAAATATGGTATAGTATTTTTATTACATTAGCTTAACGTAACAACCGATAATGCACTCTTTTCAAAGAAAAAATTCACCAAATTTATAGATCAAGTAACAAATAATTCGATTACACTCATGTTACTCAGGAAGAGGGAAAAAAAAAAAAAAAAAAAAAAACACACACACACACACACACATAATATAAAAAAGAAAAAGATTAACCCTACAAGAAGTGTGGATGAAAAAGTTAAAATGCTGCATGCAGAGCAATAATAAGAAAATTATTTAATAAATTACATGCAAGGCCATATAATTAAGCGCCTATATGACTGAGTATAAATCTGACAAAGAAAATGAAATTGGAGTAATAAAAACGTACAATATTAATTCAGCAACAATATATTGGTTCTAAAATATAGAAGTCGCACGTCGTTCTATTATTGTTTTTTTTTGTTTGGTTTACTTGTTTTTAATTCTTTTATATGATTGCATCAAAACTTTAAATATGACAGTGAAGTGTTGTGTACGTGTTAGGTCAACAGGAAAACGAATATATATATATATAATCCAAGCAATTTTTTCTAGCTTGGACGACTTCTTCTTAATGGAAACTTTTGACTATTTACACCAAAAACCCAATAACTATTTATGTTCTTTCTTTTTTTCCTTGAAAAAAATGTTAAAATAAATATTCTTAATCAGCACAGGCACGTCCGGACACATGAAAAACTGAGTGAGTAACTGGGGCAGTCACATATCTTGCTTGGATATTTTCCGTTTTCAATTATTGATCGCGTTTTCAATTTCTATTAAGAAAAACAGATGAATAACTATCAGTGACAAAGTCAAAAAATTTAGATTAGATTTTTAGTTTTTTCAGAGAGATTTATATGCAATGTGTGTGTGTGTGTATATGTATATATATATATATATATTTATAAATATGTATATGACTGCATACATATTATATACATAACAGAGAAAAAAAGTTCAGGGTTTCTACACCTTTGTTACCTGCGTCACTTATAACAATTATATTTAACGTTATTACATGTATTAAAAAAAAAAAAGATATAAAGATAGGTCGTTGTTTCCAGTAATTAAACTTACAAATTTTTAAACACAAAACTTATTATGAGTTATTAAGCATTAATAATTTTGCAAGTGTTTGTCTGTTTCTTGATTTGTTAAGTCAATATGGTTAGGTCCAGGAATTTCGTGTCAATTGGATTAGTATATTAATGAAACACCTATTTGAAAAGGAAATGAGAGAAAGGACCAATTCCCTTATCTAATAATGTGGTTATATTCCAATGTATAATCTCTTGAGTTACTTAATGAAATCACTTCTCCGAAAATAAAAAAAATAAAAATTTAGTGGGTCTTACATAATAATACATGAAATGAGAAAGGAGAGAATCAATCCTAATTACATCTGTTTCGTTCCTAGGTAAAGACAATGAGTACTCAATTTACTTGTTTTTCTTTACCAAGACTAACAAGTAATGAATAATTATTTAATTATATGAAAGGATATTTTAATAATCACATTGATAAGATTTTAACTTTATTATAAATTAAAAAATAATAAAATAAAATAAAAAACTAGAAAGGGATTGGTTTTCCTTTCTATCTTTTAATCGTTAGGTAAACATTATAAAATAAACTACTGACTCTAATTCTTTTTACTTTACTACTTTTCTTTACACTATATTATAGACGATCCGATTAGCACGCCCTAATTATATTAATGTTTATATAATTAATCAAAAATTGCCTTGTTCTTTACCCTGATAGAATTAGAGGAAAAAAAATCAGACTTAAGATATCAATATTTTGACCTGATCGCCTAATTTGATTAATAAAATGCAAAGATTTCGTACAGTACTACTTATTCCTTAAGAAAGTTTCCCGGCCGGCAGGAAACATTCGTCATTACGATCAGGAAAAAACATCATATAGATTTTAGTTACTTTACATGATTGGATATTTCTCTTGCAATTTATAGTTTTTTCACGACTGATTTGACTAGAGAAATGTACATTGTAGCTGGGAACGACAAACACAATTATTAATATATATATATATATTTATAGTAATTTTTTTATTAATTAGTTTCCCTTGATCAAGGGAAAGTTCGAGAGTCGTGATAGTAATCAAGTCAATTATCCCAGGCCAGCTGGTTAGCATTACTAACGTATGTATAAATCTTATGTATATATCATAAGTAGATCATTTAAGTAAATCTATAAACTAGACCAATCATGTATTAGAGATGGATAAAGATTTACTGCTAAATCAAGTTCACGGTCAAATATGGTATAGTATTTTTATTACATTAGCTTAACGTAACAACCGATAATGCACTCTTTTCAAAGAAAAAATTCACCAAATTTATACGTCAATAACAAATAATTCGATTACACTCATGTTAGTCAGGAAGAGAAAAAAAAAAAAAAAAACACACACACACACACACACATAATATAAAAAAGAAGAAGATTAACCCTACAAGAAGTGTGGATGAAAAAGTCAAAATGCTGCATGCAGAGCAATAATAAGAAAATTAATTTATGAATTACATGCAAGGCCATATAATTAAGCGCCTATATGACTGAGTATAAATCTGACAAAGAAAATGAAATTGGAGTAATAAAAACGTACAATATTAATTCAGCAACAATATATTGGTTCTAAAATATAGAAGTCGCACGTCGTTCTATTATTGTTTTTTTTTTGTTTGGTTTACTTGTTTTTAATTCTTTTATATGATTGCATCAAAACTTCAAATATGACAGTGAAGTGTTGTGTACGTGTTAGGTCAACAGGAAAACGAATATATATATATATATATATATATATATATATATATATAATCCAAGCAATTTTTTCTAGCTTGGACGACTTCTTCTTAATGGAAACTTTTGACTATTTACACCAAAAACCCAATAACTATTTATGTTCTTTTTTTTTTCCTTGAAAAAAATGTTAAAATAAATATTCTTAATCAGCACAAGCACGTCGGGACACATGAAAAACTGAGTGATCAGTACCTGGGGCAGTCACATATCTTGCTTGGATATTTTCTGTTTTCAATTATTGATCGCGTTTTGATCAACTTCTATTAAGAAAAACAGATGAATAAAGTCAAAAATTTAGATTAGATTTTTAGTTTTTTCAGAGAGATTTATGCAATGTGTGTGTGTGTATATATATATATATATTTATAAATATATAACTGCATACATATTATATACATAACAGTGAAAAAAGTTTCAGGGGTTCTACACCTTTGTTACCTGCGTCACTTATAACAATTATATTTAACGTTATTACATGTATAAAAAAAAAAAAAAAGATGTAAAGGATACTTAATCGAACCGATCGACTAGGTCGTTGTTTCCAGTAATTAAACTTACAAATTATTAAATACAAAACTTATTATGAGTTATTAAGCATTAATAATTTTGCAAGTGTTTGTCTGTTTCTTGATTTGTTAAGTCAATATGGTTAGGTCCAGGAATTTCGTGTCAATTGGATTAGTATATTAATGAAACACCTATTTTGAAAAGGAAATGAGAGAAAGGACCAATTCCCTTAGTTATCTAATAATGTGTTTTTATATTCCAATGTATAATCTCTTGAGCAAAAATAAAAAAATAAAAATTTAGTGGGTCTTACATAATAATACAGGAAAATGAGAAAGGAGAGAATCAATCCTAATTACATCTGTTTCGTTCCTAGGTAAAGACAATGAGTACTCAATTTACTTGTTTTTCTTTACCAAGACTTAGAAGTAATAAATAATTATTTAATTATATGAAAGGATATTTTAATAATCACTTTGATAAGATATTAACTTTATTATAAATTAAAAAATAATAAAATAAAATAAAAAACTAGAAAGGGATTGGTTTTCCTTTCTATCTTTTAATCGTTAGGTAAACATCATAAAATAAACTACTGACTCTAATTCTTATTACTTTACTACTTTTCTTTACACTATATTATATACGATCCAATTAGCACGCCCTAATTATATTAATGTTTATATAATTAATCAAAAATTGCCTTGTTCTGTACCCTGATAGAATTAGAGGAAAAAAATCAGACTAAGATATCAATATTTTGACCTGATCGCCTAATTTGATTAATAAAATGCAAAGATTTCGTACAGTACTGCTTATTCCTTAAGAAAGTTTCCCGGCCGGCAGGAAACATTCATCATTACGATCAGGAAAAAACATCATATAGATTTTAGTTACTTTACATGATTGGATTAAAAATATAATTTCTCTTGTAATTTATAGTTTTTTCACGACTGATTTGACTAGAGAAATGTACATTGTAGCTGGGAACGACAAACACTATTATTAATATATGTTTATAGTAATTTTTTTATTAATTAGTTTCCCTTGATCAAGGGAAAGTTCGAGAGTCGTGATAGTGATCAAGTCAATTATCCCAGGCCAGCTGGTTAGCATTACTAACGTTTTAACAACTAAAAAGCATTTAAGGATCAATAAGTTAGGCAAATCCAGGTCCTAGTAAGGCGGTGCTAAAATATTAGGCCGCGATTTGATTCAATTTTTGGGCTTGTTTCATCTTGAAAAAACAAAACGACAAGCACAAGAGTACATGGAGATAGGACACAAAACGCAAATTTTCTATTATGCCGTACAAACTCGCTTGGATTTATCGTGTCAAAGTTAAGCAATTATTTCCCAATAGCAATTGAAGAAATAAGGGGCATAAAAAACCTTCTTCTTCTTCTTCTTCTTCTTTTCTTTTTTTTTTTTTTTTTTTTTTTTTTTTTTTTTCCTTCTTGTAAAATAGAAAAAAAATTTCCACCTTTTAATTTCTAAGTTTAAGCTTGCGTCTGGTGTACCGATTTGGAATGAAATTTTTACGTTAGAATTGATTGATTTTTAAAAAATAAATTATAATTTCTATTGACTTTTCAGAAAAAAAACAAAAACTAAAATGGATTTTTTGGGTCTAAACCGGAGAGTCAAACAACCCCCAAGTTTGAAGTGATATGAACACGTTTTATTTCTTATGAACATGGTTTTTTTCCAAGTGGAAAAATAGGGTTCCAACTTTCAATTTCCAAGTATATTAATATAGGTTGAATTGCTACGTACATCTGTTATTTTTATTACATGGTTGGCCGAAATATCTGGTTTTGAAAACAAATCAATTAAAGATATTTGAATTTAGGAACGAGTTCGAATGATTCAACGTACCACCCACTTCCCCAAAAAAAAAAAAAAAAAAAAATCTATGGATTCGGTTTTAGTAAAGGTGGAACAGGACTAGTAAAACAAGAAAATAACATTTTTAAGGAGATTAGTTATCTGAATTTTAGAAAGTTGAATCAATGCACGGATTAAGCAAATGTTTTTATCTTACAAGGTTAATTAATTATGTCAAAACAAATGGGCTCATTAAATGGTCAGACATTACAGGCGCCCTATTGTATCCAATTATTGAATTGGTACTCTCTCTATATACTCTTTTTTTTTTTTTCCTTTGGTTAAAGTAAACAATAATATTAGAACTTTTGCCAAAGTTAATTCCAAGATAATTATCTGCCTTCCATGCAAATTGCAAGTTAATTCAAATTGAGCCTCTTAAAAGCGCTTTTCATGCCGGCTTAATTAGTTAATTTAAGTCGAAAGTGGTATTCAATGACGTTTAAAGCTGATTTTATATGTAATCGACAATTTTAGTAATGTCTCTACAGGATGTGCATCCAATATCGTACGTACAGTAATTTTCTTTAACATGCATGCTAGTACATATTATTATCAACAGAATTAAAAAACAATTAAATTTCATTTTTGTATGCATGCATTAATATCAGTATATCACTAAAAAAAATATTTGTTGTAATTTTCTTCGTATATATACGTAACAATATTTTATTTTGCTTGAAGCAGAACTTATTGTTTAATTTATTTTGACTATTAATCAGAAAGAAGTTCTAATGGTATAATTTGTGTATTAAATTTGACTTCATTATGTGATCAATCTTTTTAAGATTAAATTGGATAAAATTCCTTGGAAGTTTTATAGCAGATGGGTTCGTTTCTATATGGTATGCGAAGGTCTTGGTTAATATTAGGATCTCTCACAATTTTTGTGAAAGCTAATGATGTCGTTGCAAATAAACTTGCAAAGCATTCAATTTAACATCGTTAGTTTCAATAATAGTAGTTCTTAACTTCGAATTTTATTCTCCCTTTTATAAGAACTAGTTGAACCTATGCGCTTCGTGCGTGGGAGATCATATGAGGAAAAAAAATTTGAATTAATTTATATAAATTTACGTTTTTGTACCCCGTGTTTTGTTTTTATTCAGAAAGTATATCCTGTGTTTTGAATTTTTATATTTGTATACCATCAGATTATGTTTAATGTACAAATTTATACTCTTTATCAAAACACTTAATTTTGACCTTAAATTGTCCAAATTACCCTTAAAAAGAAAGACTACAACTATGTATTATTTGTATATTTATACCATATATATTGTTTTAAAATTTTACATTTTTTTATGATTAAATTACATTTAGTGCATAAATTTATATCGCTTAATTTTTATATTTAAAATATCCAAAATACCCTTTAATTTAAAGTAAAATATAGGGTTAAAAATGTAAATAACCCTATTTATATATGTTTTAAAGATAATATTTTAACATTTTATGGAAATTATTTTTTTAAATGTACATTATTATTGAAAAATTTAAGGTACATGAGCCCCACTCTCCTTTCTCTCTTTCACATGCACAACTACCCATCTCTCTCCTAAAAAAACGTTTTATCCTCCATTCACTCTTTCTCATGCGTAGCCCTCTCTCACTCTGTCTCTCTCTCTCTGTGCTCTCACTTGTACCCTTCCCCATCTCTCCCTCTCCCTCTCTCAACGCGCAAAAAAAAAAAAAAAAAAGAGTGACACGTGGCTGAAATAGAGGGAGGGCGAAAATTTGGCCAACATTGGCTCTTTTAAATATTGGTAGGAGATATAAATGATCATCCTTTTTATAGATTCCTTTGTGTTTTTGAGATGTTTTAAGTGTCTTGGATATTGTTTCTTTTTCCTTTTATCAGATTTTTTTTTTCCTTTCAAGTTTTTTCCGCCAAAGAGTTTTAACGATGCATCAGACTTCTCTGGATAGATCCTATAATTAAGATATTGTAGTGATAATTTTTACGTTTTCCAAGAGGAGTGGTTTTATTTCTTTGGGCCAAATTATTTGTACTATTAATTTCATGTTGGATGGGTGAATATCAAGAATGCTAAAAACGTGAGAATGTCTTAATATATAATATTTTTCTTTATTGACAGGTTGATTTTTAATTTTTCCTCTCTCAAAAACAAAAAATAAAACCCAAAATATATATCCAATTAGAACACGTTTGCTTTCTTCAGTCTCACACAGACTTTTCGAAAGAGGACAAATAACTTGTATCAAGTTCTAATTAGTTGTCATAACAAATTACTTATGTATCACTATCTCCTCATGTGAACGAAGCTGTAGTGAAGCAATGATCTACGTACGGTTCACAAGTGTTTCTATTTCTAACATTTTGCGGAGACCTAAAATAAATCTAGGTGGTAAAATTAGCAAAATTGGCGTTATGCATATATGTCATAGTTTAATTATTTTGATTACTGATTAGGACAGAAAGTGGCAAGACAACAAGTACTTTGGTCACAAGTCAGCTTGAGATCAACGTCATAATATCACATACAATACCAAAATTCCCATATCACCATATATGTCAGTGTGTATATAGGGCTCCAATACGGCACCTTTTCTACGCGTCACCTATAACTAATTAGGGGATCGAAATGTAATATTTTTGAATGATGATTATCATTTAGACAATATTTGACCAGTAGTATATAATAAGATTTTAAATAAGAAATTTCAGATAAATCAATTAATTATTAAAAGTTTTTAAATAAAAAACTTGTAAATACCACATGATATACGATATCACAAATGAGATTTTCTACATAATAATATTTTTTTTTGGGATGAATAAAAAATAGTTTTTTAAAGGAAAAAAAAAAAAGAATCTTTATTTAGACTTTCAGGAGGGCAATATTGGCCCCGTAATAATTTGACGTCCTGTCCTTGTGTGCGCAGCCCTTTGAACTTGTGGTTGTTTCACATTGGCATTTAGTTGTTTCTCAAAACAAGAAAAAAAAAATAAATATAAATATATATATATATATATATCTATACATATGCATATATATAAATTCGCGCTAGTTGATTAGGAAACTATACTTATTAGACCTAAAACGATCTGATATCATAATAAATATTATATAAAGTAGAATCAGAAAAGAATAAAGAGAATATAAAGATTTTTTCGGAAAATGTACATACGGAAGAGAGAAATTCACTAAAAAGGAGTTTTATCAATTGGCTCCATCTAGATATAAACCGAGATACAAATATCACTACTACAAATATGGGATTCCACGACGGTATTTCGACGACCGTTTTTAAAAAAATCGTCGTGTAAAATTCGCAAAAACACGGAGCGAAATTTTTTTTACGAAAACCGTCATGGAAAGGCTTGCTTCCACGACGGTCTTTTAAAACCGTCGTGGAAAAGCACGATTCCACGATGGTTTCTGTAAACCGACGTGGTAGCCTAGCCGCTTCCACGACGGTTTTCGGAAATTCTGTTCCGCTCTGTGTTTTTGCCACATTTTCCACGACAGTTTTTTGAAAAACGGTCGTGAAAGGGTCTTTTTTCACAATTTTTTTTAAAAATTTTTGGACTCTACCACGACGGTTTTTTAGGAAAACCGTCGTGGTATGTGAAATTTTTTTTTTAAGGCGGGAATTTTGAAAAATTTTGAATTAAATTCAATTTTTTGGAGCATGTATTAAAACCCAAAAAAATACCCTCTTTCACACCTCATTACATTCTGAGCCTTTTTCACTCTCTAATACACACTCTAACTCCATACCCAAAGCCACCCAATTTCGTCCCTCGATCTATTTCTTTCTCTCCGCTCCCTCCCTACTTAAAATCTCCAAAAACTCGCTCTATCTCACCACGCCTCCTCTCTCTATCTCACCTCTCAAATTTTTCTCTTGGCTCCATTCTATGATGGCCTCCTCTACCACTCACGTGACCTCCTCCATTCTCCTATGGGTCCACCAAGGAACTCACGCGGCTTTCCCTCTCTCTCTCGCCGCACTCCGCCCGTACCCACGCTTGACAAGCCGGTAAGTTGTAATGTATATTGCTTGGGTAATGCACGGATTTGGGAATTTTTCGTCCAAAATGTTGATTTTGTTGATTGTGGTTAGTTGATAAAAGTTTCCATCCAAAATGTTGATTTTGTAGATTGTTGAGTCGGAAATATTCCGTCCGAAATGGCCAAAATCCGTCCCCTACATTTTCGGTGATTGTTTATTGTGGTTGTGTTTTAGATTGAATTAAATTGGTTGGGTAAGGCACGGATTTGAGAATTTTTCGGAAAAAAAAGTGTTGATTTTATGATTTAAATATTTTTGGGAAAATGAAACGAATTCGTAAAATTTTTTTTTTTACCTACCACGACGGCTAAAAACCGTCGTGGTAGGTTCGTAATTTTTTTTTTCGTTTTCACCTAGCACGACGGTTTTTCTTGGAAAAACCGTCGTGGTAGGGGGACCTACCACGACGGTTTCCTTGAGAAACCGTCGTGGTATGCCAACTAACCACGACGGTTTCTCAAGGAAACCGTCGTGGAAGATTACCTTACCACGACGGTTTTTTGCGTAGAACCGTCGTGATATGTTCTTAAATGTTCGTATTTAGGCCCTATTTTTGTCTATTCCACGACCCTGGATTCCACGACGGTTAGAAAACCGTCGTGAAAATATTACCACGACGGTTTTTAACCGTCATGGTATCCACATTTTGTAGTAGTGTATATTTGTATTTTAAGGGGTGATGACAAATTAATCCAACAAATCTCTTAAAATCAATTAACTAACTGAATTAGATGATTACAAATAAGTTCGAAATTCTAATCGCTAGTAATTATGAAACTCATGTATCCTCCTTTACCATTCAGATTCACATGGCCAAAACAGGAGAATTAATGCAGTAGGATTTGATCACTTTGGTTGATTTATTAGCCCCATCTAAGACTACTTTTATCTCTCTCTAATTGCATCATGTTGATTTTCTTTTAATATTTTTTATATAAAAAAAAGTTTATTTTAATTTTCTCCTCTATTGGATCTTTATATATATAAAGGCGCTATTTAAAAATTTCTGTCATCCGGACAATTTTGAACCAAACTTTTAGCAGGCCATAAACACATGCAATTCACCAAAGAAAAGAAGATATATATTAAGTCAAAAGAAGATATCTTGATCCATTAATGGCCATTGCTTATGCATTTAATTCATCATTTGTAAATAGCTAATAGGAAGAAAATTACTTTTCAAAAAATACTTTAAAGTATCAGTAGTGCTGAATATCATAATTAATAAAGAGCTTATTTGATAACAAAGTTCCACTTCAACTAAACTGTATTTTTTCATCCCAATTTTTGTCTTTTTCTGAAAAGTCAACAAAGTTTATAACTACTTTTTAAAAATTCAACTCAACTCAAACTTAAAAATTTCAACTCAACTCAAACTCAACTCATTTATCAAACACCCTAAAAGAGTAGATCCCATAAGGATCACGCTTGTAGATTCCATATTATAAGATTCACCCTCTATTAGTGTGTAATATTCAACATCACTTAAGCTTTTTAGTATTGTTCTGAATTTTCTTAACACAAGTGGGCTCTTGACACATCATTTAAAAAAAAAAAAAAACATAACGCACCAAAAATTTGACAGATTATTATAAGGGAATATATTGATAATAAACATCTTTTTTAACATAATGTGGGGTTCAGTGGTGGGATCCACATTCTTGGTTGGTTCTCAATGTACCACTTTTATTCTTTCTATAGGCAGGAGAAAAGGAAAGTAAATAACAGATTAGGCCTAGACAATTAAATAATATATAATTAGTGAGAAAATTGATCTTTCTCCCATCAGGAGTCTTGTTATATATTTTATTGGTAGAGAAAATAACATGCCTATAGAATATTGTGGATGAAGAATAACGGGGGTGCAAATTTCAAAATGGACGGACCAAGTCTGTTGGTAAAGTTTTTAAACGGAGTTTTTTGAATTAGTAATACATGAATAACGGATCAACCTTGTTAATTAATATTTAATTAACTGAGAAAGAGAAAGGAAAAAACATAAAACTCAAATGATCCTATGTTTCTTTCTAAATTACTAGGCGTATGAAAACGAAATGACTTCCCAATTGTAATGGTTGTATACGTATTAAAAATTGAAGCCACAAATAGAGAAAAGAGGTCTTCGAAAATTATTCAGCAACTTTTGTGGATTATATTTAGATATGCCTTGAAGTCAATTATCAACCGTAGGATTTTGTTAAGAAATAAATAAACAACTATAAGAATGAAGAAACAATTCGCTTCAACAATAATTCTCGAAAAGAAAAAAGAAAAAAGTTGTGATATGTAAGAATTATTAGGTTAAGAGGGTTAGGTTGACTTGATAAAGTAATCAATTAATTCAACGGTGGTGATAAGCTGATGCCAAATTTTCAACGTAGAGAGATACACCGTATCTACGTATAGGTATATTGTATTGGTATTTCATTCTAACTTCTTTTTTCTTTTATATAATAATTTTATAGTATCATTCAGCGGAAACTTTTATTGAATTTTTTTGATCTAGTCAAGGTCGGACTTTCTATTTTATCCCTTTCTCTCTCTTCAATGTTTCTATCTCCTTCCCATGGCCCCATGTACGCGTTTAGGAAGTCAAAGTCGTCCATTTTATGTGTCCTTTCACTCGTTCCTTACCCCCCCCCCCCCCCCTCTCTCTCTCTCTACACTTCCATATACCTAATACCTTCGCATTCACTAGTTTGTTCTATTCCATTCTCTCTCTCTCTCTCTCTCTTATTTATAGAGCTTCACTTTCACTAACCTACAATATCTCTAAAATTTCAAACTTCCCATATTTTATCACGAGATAAAGTTAAACTTCTTCTGGGTTCTTAGCCTTTCTCTAGCTCTTCTTCAAAACACAATTCGGAGAGCAAATTAATTAGAAGACGATATATATATAATTATAGTTAGAAATAAATTATTATAATGGCGGGAGCAAGCGGAGGAAGATCTCTGGAGCAAACACCGACATGGGCTGTCGCCGTAGTCTGCTTCGTTTTGGTCTTGGTTTCAATCTTTATCGAACACATAATTCATCTTATTGGACAGGTACGTTACGTACGACCCACATAAAATATACCTCAATTTCAGCAAAATATTGGTTCTTAGTTAGTTAATATATACTTATGTTTCCGAGCTGATCAAATTCTTGCAGTGGTTGAAGAAGAAACATAAACGAGCTCTTTATGAATCCCTAGAAAAGATCAAATCAGGTATATATATGTGTGTGTGTGTGTGTGCATGCATATTTTATTGATGAGGTGATATTATTATGTATGTTGAATAGCTAATTATTTGATTTTTTTTTTTTTTGGGGTGGTTTTAGAGCTTATGCTGTTGGGATTCATATCGTTACTCCTAACGGTAGGACAAAGTCCAATATCAAACATTTGCATATCAAAGAAAGTTGGGGCGACTTGGCATCCATGTAGCAAGGACCGTGAAAAGGATTCGAGTTATGATAAGGAAGAAACCGAGACGGAGTCCGAAAGCAACGGTCGGAGATTACTCGCCGCACTGGAGTCCGGCGCCGGAGGAAGCTTCCGCCGCGTTTTGGCTGCCGGGGGAACCGATAATTGTTCTAAAAAGGTACGGCCGCCGGGGACGACTAACTAGTATTTTTCATAGCTATCATGCATTCCCTTTTTTTTTTTCCCTTTGAATTTCCTCCACTAATCATAATATTCCATATTTATTCCTTTATGAATTTGAAAAGTACCTTCGGTAAGATTATTGATGTTTACTATTTTGCTAGCTAGAGCTGACATGCAAAAAGCAATTTGTCTTCTAGCAGCATAAATATCAAAGGTAGAGGTGGGAAAAAAATTAATTATAATTAAAAAAAAAGCCGTTTTGGCATTGTCCGGCCAAGCGAAAGGAACTTTCACGTGAAAGTGTCTGTGTTGCGTCATGGAATATTATAAAAAACAGCTTATAATTTGTTTTCAATTTTTTTTTTTATTTGTTTCGATAAAATTAGTTAAGGGAATCCCATATGTGTACATCTATATGACTAGGTAAATATTACGATTTTTCGCAAGAATCTTAAGTCCGTTTAACAATATTATTCCCATTCATTTACTTGGGAGGAAACAAATAATTTTAATAATTAATATATAATCTAATAATATATTTGAATATTGTTTGGGGAATTAATGTTTGTCAATATTGGAAATGTTTATATAAAACTTGCAGGGAAAAGTCCCATTTGTCTCCGCGGATGGTATTCATCAGCTTCATATTTTCATATTTGTGCTCGCTGTTTCCCACGTCCTTTACTGCGTCATGACTATGGCTCTCGGAAGAGCTAAGGTATATATATTACTATTTATATTTATATAATAATATATATATATACATATATTATTTTAATATGCTTGTATATAATATTTCCTTAGGAATAAAATAAATTTTTCTTCCTTATAATTCCACTTCCTCTTGGCTAATGAGGAACTACAATTTGATAATTTGGTTACAGATGAGAAGATGGAAGCACTGGGAAAAGGAAACAAGAACTGTTGAATACCAATTCTCACATGGTATAATTAATAGTGCCATAAACTTTGGAGTACTATATACAATCAATTAATATTTAAATTTTAAGATAAGAATAGCTGTCTTAGTACTGCCTATAATAATCTTGTGATCAGAAACAATTAATTAATCAATACAATTAAACTTACAGGCTTACAGCTAGCTTTGCCATTAGATATTATTAATGAGGTGATTAATTAATTTATTTATATATGTATTTTCAATATCACAGATCCAGAACGATTTAGGTTTGCGAGAGACACGTCCTTTGGAAGGAGGCATTTAAGTTTTTGGACCAAAACGCCTTTCCTCATGTGGATAGTAAGTATCTTTTATTTAATTTATCTAGTGATTTTTAAATTTCTAGAAGTTCCTCTTCACCTATATATTATATATAATCCAAGAGTTACAACAATTGAGCTTTGATCACATGAATGTTAATGTTTGTTGCATTGGATTAGGATATAATTTGTTTTGGAATGCTTAAGTTAAGGTGTGTGAATAATTAATACTTATAATTCATAAGTTCTTACAATCACATGTCAAAGTCCATTATTTTTCATAATTTTTGTTAACTAAAAATACATTTGGTTTTTTCTCAAAGTTAAAAAGAAAAAGTCATCATAATATTTTCATAATATTTGTTAAAAATTCTTTTCGTTTGGCTTAAAGTTAGGAACAGAATCATAATTTTTTTTAAAAAAAATTTGTTTTATGTGTGTGGAAACTGTCTAGTTTAGAAACATTCTAATAAAATTGTCTTATAGTCTCGCCTCCAAAAAAAATATTAATAGTAAAAGCTTCTCATTTCGTTTTAAAGTAAATAAATATACTTCTCATTTAAATATTCGTGGAATGGTTGATGGAAATAAAAGAAAGATCATGATGACTTATCGCAGCTTCCAACAGAAAGGAAAAAAATATGTTAATTAATGAGAAACATATTTTCAAGATCAACATCAATTATGTATGAAGCCAAACGGATCAAGGAATAGAAGAAAAAAACAAAGATGATAAGAGTTTTTTAAATGAGGACGTATAATTAAATAAAAAAATGGGGACTACTGATTTTATTACTAATAATAACGATTAATTTCGTTGAAATGTGCATATGTTTCCAATTGATCTTTCCACGTCGTTTTACTAATCAAATTGATGTGCTCCTTTAACCTAACAAATGACCCCACTAGCGAAATTAAATGACTAATCTACTTCTTGATTTTATAAGGAGCTTCGGAACCCCATTAATGTCTCCCTTCATTTCCTTTTAATGAGAGGTTGAAAATCCGGTTAGCTTTTATAAATTCAAATATCCCACGTGTCAATATTAAAAAAGATTTGCTTAAATTTTCAACAAGTTGGAAAAAAAAATGGTTTTTTGGGTCATATCTGAATTCATTACAAGTGCGTGCATTTTTGTAATTGCTTGAAGTAACATTATTTTCTTCTTATTTTATTACTTGGTTGGACTTGTTTCTGAAAGTACCTATGATTATTTGAGCTTATCTTCTTCCTATATCCTTCCGTTAACAACAGTTTATTGGAGGTATATATACATACATATATACATATACACATATATATATATATATATATATGAATATGGATATTCGTGGATATAGACGCGTGAAGCATCTTCTCCAAGGGTATTCTAGGAAATTCAATGTTTTGCTGTCTCTCATAAGGTGGATATCAAGCTCCAAAATTGACCCCCCCCCCCCCCCCCCCCACCCCCCACCACCTTTTTTTTTTTTGACCCTATCCTCTAAAAAGCACTTTTGGCCTCTGCACACCGCTAATGTTGGCAAAAGAAGTCGTTTCTCGTGCCCAAGACTCTTGATCCAAATAAGCTAAATTATGGCAAATTTGACTTCTGGATTTTAATCATTAATCAACTGATATTTTCAGTTAATTTCCAAGGCTAGAAAATGACGAATACACAACCCCCCCCCCCCCCACAAAAAAAAAAAGTATTATTCTTTTATTCTTTACTTCCTGAAAAAATGATACGTTTATGGAAATCTATAGCGCTCAGGAGCTTACATGCCCTTATTAAACCGATACTTGGTGAATGTTAATGACACTAAATTTTCTCCAAGGGACAGTTGTGAGAAACGCTCGTCGGTGCAAATTGGACTCTTTCATACTAATTATATACGTTGTAGAATAGTTCATATTATATCTTCTTCTTTTTTCTTTTTTTTTTTTAATTCACATAAACAATAATTCATATATAATCGGACGAGATAAATCGATCACAAGAGTATTAAAAAAAAAGAAATCTTAATATATATTATAATATGTGAATATATAAAAACGGTCCGAGTTTGACGAAGCGTAGAAAGCGACACGGCCGTCCCTCTATTTATTGCTTCAATACAGAAATTTCATTTTTTTAAGTTGACCTTTTCATAACGGTTCATTTAACATATTGTTTAATTTTTCCATGCACGTAAAGTTTTAGTTGCGACCTTTTCCCTTTGTCTAAGAGTTCAATACTCAAGCTTTCTCTTTTTATTTTTTTTATTTTTTTTTATTTTCCTTGAAGTACTTTTTCGTCCTCTAAGTGTACTTGTCAAGTTTGTTTACGCAAGGGGCTGATTGGTGGTTAGAATGGTTTGATTTTACTTGATCATAATATTTAATTAATTTACATGTGTTGTTTTACTTTTTTGTACTACGCAGGTTTGTTTCTTCAGACAGTTCGTTAGGTCGGTTCCTAAAGTTGATTATTTGACTTTGAGGCATGGATTCATTATAGTAAGTCACTCTTCTATCCTTTGAGTTCCAGCATTAGTTTTTGCTTTCACAAGGGGGAACTTTTTTTATCCACGACAATAAAATTAATACCTCAGAATTTGGTGGATATATTATCAATCTTCAAAAAAAAAAAAAAAAAAAAAAAAAAAAAAAACCTTGTTCAAATCCTCCATATGGACACTTGCCTCACTAAATATTTGAAAGTTTCATTTCATCCTTAAAATTTCTCAAAAATTCTAATTGTGCCCTATAAACCGAGAAAAAGAAATTATAATTAATGTGTCCCTACTTAATTTTATATTATACTTTTTGACAGATCATTTTATAAGAAAATTATACTTGTTTCCTTACTCAATCATTAAATATCCATTTAATAATATAATGTCTTTATTTTTAATAGTATCTCCCTGAAAATATATATGTATATATACACACACACGACTCTGCCATTGCTAACTGTATTCAATAAAAAGAGTGGTCTGACATTCAAAATTATGAATAAACCTCTCTAATTAACTCCAAGAACGGAGTAGAGTTGGTGAATATTAGCCCAACTCATTTGGTTAAAATCTTATGTACACATCACCCTATATCTACACTTCAGTTAGAAAACAAAGCTTACCAGACATGACATTTTCAGGCACATTTGGCCCCACAAAGCCATCAAAAATTCGACTTTCAGAAGTACATTAACAGATCGCTAGAAGAGGATTTCAAGGTGGTCGTGGGAATCAGGTTGGTGCTTATCTTTGTCCTCATTCATATCCTCTTTAATTACCTTTCTCATTTTATTCACAGCAACATATTTTTTAACCGCCATTAATTCTAACTATTGACATTGTTTTTATTTTTATTTTATTTTTCCAGTCCTCTGATTTGGTTCTTCGCTGTGATATTCTTGCTCTTCAATACTCATGGTTAGTTACTATTGATTTGACAATTTTTTTTTTCCTAAGCAATCATTTTGCAACATTAAATAATGCACAGGGCCGGATTTTTGGACCATCATAATTCATAACCTCCTTTTTTCTTTTTGATTATCTCGACAGGCTGGTACTCTTATCTATGGTTGCCGTTTATTCCGTTGATTGTAAGCAACCAAATCTCTATCTATATATATACATACATATCCCAAATATTGGCCATCTGATAATGATGGCGTGGGTTGAAGAGGAGAATCAAACGGTCAATAACACACGTGATCAATGCAGGTCATTCTACTGGTGGGGACCAAGCTACAGGTGATTATAACGAAAATGGGGCTCAGAATCCAAGAAAGAGGAGAGGTGGTGAAAGGAGTACCAGTGGTTCAACCTGGTGACGACCTTTTCTGGTTCAACCGCCCTCGCCTCATTCTTTTCCTCATCAACTTTGTTCTCTTTCAGGTACATTTGGCTCCCTAGCTCTGTTTGTACACAAAGTTTATATTCTTTCTGTTACTTACTTTATCCCTATACTTTTATGCTAATTAAGTTTCTTATTTGATTTATTTTTTATTGTTTGCAGAATGCCTTTCAGCTCGCTTTCTTTGCATGGACTTGGGTATGCTTCTACTACTTTCTTGTTAAATTTGTATCTTATTATTTGCAGCCAGATGTTGTTATATTTGTCTTATATACAAACATATATATATATATATATATATATTTAACCCTATTTATTTTTGGCTAATTTCAGTATGAATTTGGGCGCAAATCTTGTTTCCACGAGCACACGGAGGATTTGGTCATCAGAATCTCAATGGGGTAAGTTTCAATAAGATTTTAAATCGCACGGCCTAAAATTACTCTGTTTCATCTGAAACAAAAATTGGAAGACTTCTGTAACACATGACCTAATTTGTCTGAATAAATGGTGATTTCATCAGGGTTGTCATTCAGATTCTTTGCAGCTACGTCACTCTCCCTCTCTATGCCCTTGTCACTCAGGTAAACAAAACAAACTACACAACTTATACTATACCAATGTAAGCTCCACATGCTAAACGTAACGAAATTATGACATATTTCTTCCCTGGTGTCACATTACCAAAAATGAAAAAAATGCTTTCGAGATTATTTTATTTTATTTTAATGTGTGGTATTAAATATCTCTGATATCTATAATATTGTTTTTAATAGCTACATCTACCACGTGATTGTATAATTAACTCCGTTATGTTCATATAATGGTATGAGCAGATGGGATCAACCATGAAACCAACAATATTCAACGAGAGAGTAGCCACGGCACTCC
Source organism: Ficus erecta (assembly GCA_008635985.1). Classification (NCBI taxonomy): domain Eukaryota; kingdom Viridiplantae; phylum Streptophyta; class Magnoliopsida; order Rosales; family Moraceae; genus Ficus; species Ficus erecta. The sequence continues at coordinate 6,382,822 of BKCH01000002.1, forward strand.
GCAACTGGCACCACTCAGCCAAGAAGCACGTCAAACAGAGCCGGACCGGTTCGATCACGCCGTTGTCTAGCAGGCCCGGGACTCCCTCCCGCCAAACGTCCCCGATCGACCTCCTCCGCAACTTCCGGAGCGGGATGGACAGCCTCCAAAACTCACCCCGGATATCTAATTTCGACACCGAGCGGTGGGACACCGACTCGCCGTCCCCGTCGCACCACCAGCAACTCCGCCTGACAGAAGGCTCGTCCTCCTACCATCACAACATAGAGATGGGCCAACTAGACCAGCACAACCGGGTCGCCAATGAGCCCGGTCCGGCTCAGCCCGCGAATATTTCACAACCGCCGGCTCATCAGTTGCAGCACGAGATCAAGATCGGAAAAAGAGATTTTTCATTTGAACGGCCAAGCGTATAAAATTTCATATACCAAATTTTTAGTGTTCGTAAAACGTCGTCGTTTCGAGATGGCGATCGACGAGATCACTGGCCGCCGGAGGCTAATTCTATTAGTATTTTTCACCAGTTTGTATTTATAATGTTTTTAGTTTTTATTTTTATTTTTATTTGGTCTATAATTTTTTAGAATATTAATCATCCTGTTTTTACTTCAGATAAACACACATGGGAGGAGATGGATGTGTTCCCCATGGACGTTTCAATTGTATTCCAAGTTTTTTTTGTTTTTTGTGTTTTCCTTTCTAGAAACTGTATTACAAGCTTGAACTTTGTACCATTATTTTTTGTATATAAAGGCCTAATTATATATCCAACCTCAATCAGCTTGCTTATAAAGAGGATTATCATTCGCACTAATAAATTAATACAAACTGAACAAAATAATGCGATAATCCCATAACACCACGAATACGATCCTTAATTTAGGCCAATTCCACCAGTGAAAGGATAACGTTCTGACAAAAAAGTGAGATCTGAAAATAAAAAAAAAAAAACCCCGACACATCAATGTCGAGCACATATAATTAGGATTAAATTGTTGCATGAAAAACATAAAATCGTGTACTTTGATAAAATGAAACGCATGAGCACTACCTTTTTTGGTGGTTCACGTTGCAATTTATTTTCTCGTGATTGTAATTCAGCAGTCTACGTACTAGCGCAATTTGTTATTTCTTCAGTCAAAAATTGTTTCCAGTTAGAAGAAGTTTCTAATTGTATTCTTAATATTGTAAATGGAGGTATGCCTCATGCTTGTAATATTTACAATCAAAGTCCACTTTCAAAAAAGGAAGGCATGACTACAAAACTTTGTGACTAGATGAATAACGCAAATTTCATGAGAGTTCCAGAAAAGCAAAGAAAAGAACCCAAGGAAAAAAAAGAAAAAGAAAAAAAAGGTCCTTCCTCCACTAACTAGCCAATTATTCCGTCTATTTCCTAATTTTTTATAGTCCTTTCCAATTCAAAGTCGCAAAAATACATCGTAAACATGGACTGTTTTCGTGGTGGCATTCTGGAAGTGGGCTACCATTTGGGTAGGTATTTGATAAAATGACAATTTTAAAAGTTGAAATTAATAAAATAATCTCATCTCATTTTAATATAGGAACAACCGTAGTCATTCTCATTTTGCTAATAAATTTTTTTTTGATAACTTTTAAGAAAGTAATTAAATCATTTTGCAAATTGCCTCACCATTTGAGCCTGAAAGAGGCATGTGATCCTTATCAACAAATATCTAGCAAAAAAAAAAAAAAAAAAAAAAAACATATCTAGCAAACTTTTGGACTTTCTAACCCCTCTTCGTTTTTGTTGTTGTTGTTGTTGAGAAACAATTTTTGGACAATTTGGGTGCTTCGGTGGATCAAACATGCAACAATTGACCACAAAATAAAGGAATTTTGAAATTTTTTTTTTCTAACCCCGGACAAGGCGTCTCGATGTTTTGAGTAGATTTCTCAACCTCAACGTCCTTTTACCTTCTCCGTCTTTTTGGATTTCCCCAAATATCCGAAGATCCTTTCCAATAGATACTGGTTAACCCTATGCAATGACTAAGGCACTACTCTGACCCAAGAGGAGGCTTAAGCTCTCCTCAATTTTTTCTGAATTGTGCGTGTGTGTGTGTGTGTTTGGTTTTTTTTTTTTTTATTTAAAATAATTATATATATATATATATATATATTTGATCAAAATTTACAAATAGCTCCTTTAAAAAATTAAAACTTCACATTGTCCCTAACAAAAAAAAAATTGTAGTTACTAACCCTCCTCACAAAAACTCTTGGGTTCGTAACTGCTCCTATAAGGGAGATATGTGCGACAAGTTGGGGGGAAAAAAAAAGAGAGAGATCATTTCCAATTTTTCAACGTTGGCCTCCACAGATAAAACTATTACTAGTGAACATTGGCAAGTGAAATTGTGACTGCCTCAGGATATATAATTTAATCTCCAATTTCATGTGGACGAGGTAAATTTCAACATGTTTAAATCCTAATTAACTATCATTTGATATCAACCTTGTTGCATTGCAAGGCCTTCATCTTTAAACAATATTAAACTTGCAGGTGAATTTACAAGCAACTGTATGCCGGCCATGCCTTTAACAGTTAAATGAAAATTGGAGTATTTTATTACCTAGAAACCATCGTCATTTAAACTTTTTGTGCCAGTATGTCAAATTGTTAGAACTTGGGCATTGTTTACAAAACAAAGGAGTGGATTTTGCACAAGAGAGAGAGAGAGAGTGAAAATCAAACTACAATGATTCAGCCTCCTGTCGCCGATATCAGCAACTCTAAACTCTTGGATTTGTCAGCATACAACAATGGCTTCAAGTTCCATTAATAATCTGCCTATGGAAGAGCCGTGCACAGAGAGTAGTATGGAGTCCGATGTGTACTGGGAGGCAGCAAGAGCGAAAATCGGTCCTGTCATCAACCGAAATACTCGGTGTCTTGCCCACTTACGGACACCAAATATAATGGCAACACTGTCCTCCATATCTGCATCACCTCGGCCAAAACATTAGCCCACGACGAATCCAACAAGAAGAATACAACTGATGATAGTGAAGAAGCATTGCGCCTCAAGTCTGTAAAAGCGGGGATCGAACTCATCATTGGAATATCAGAAACAATATCAGCCAACGACCAGAAAAGTGCTTGTAGTGATGATGCATGCGGAAAGTTTGTAGAAATGGTGCTGGAAATATGCCCAGAACTGTTGATGAAGGCCAATAAAAAAGAGGAGACTCCGTTGCACTTGGCAGCAAGGTATGGCAACAAGCGTGTGTTGAAGCTTCTGATCGAGCGTGCAAAGGCTCTTTACAACGAGGACATGGCGAAAGGCTGCGTGATTTAATCATGTTGGAGCGGTGGAAATATCGACAATGGAAGATCCTGATCATTACAGATATCCTCCCAATAGAGCAGGCAAGATTCCGCTATTCACAGCTGCTGAGAGAGGATACAACCGGGTGATGCTTGAAATATTACACAGATGTTCTTCACCGCCGAATGGTGACCCCCATGCCAGGAATGCTCTACATGCCGCAGCAATTGTGGGAGATCAAGGTAGTAGTAAGTACACGAAAAAATATTGATCTTCCTCAAAGAATATTTTTGGGGGATGTGTGTGTGTGTGAGTGAGAGAGAGAGTCTAACGTGTGTCTTATTTTCTTGCATGCTAATTGATAATTATCTTTTACATACTCCATTTCTATGGCAATCAAATGGAGAGAATTAAGCAAAGAAACTGATGACAAAGGTTGGCGTGCTCTGCACTATGCAGCAGAAGGGAAATGGGCATTGAACTGTAAAGAAGCTTCTAAAATTTGATAGTAGTGCCGCCTACATTCAAGATTTGGACAGCAAAACAGCGCTTCACATTGCAGCTTGGAAGGGGCATGAGAAGATAATGATGGACATCATATTGGAGTGTCCGGAGTGTAGTGAGTTGGTGGCAACAGAAGCCGCAATGTTCTTCATTTTGCCGTTGTGAGCAATGCAAGCCATCACGGATGAGTATTCACTCAGTCACTTGCTAAATGCAACCGATCACAACGGAAACACGCCTCTCCATCTCATTGCCAGTGCCAGAACTATCACCGAGCTTGACGTCCGTATTCTTCTGGCTTTTCTGGATCTATGCGGAGTAGATCATAAGCTTCCACTCAACAGCAAAAACCAGAATGCTTTGGACATTTATAACAAAATGCTTTCAGCTTCACCCAAGGTAATATTATCACTGATTGAACCCGTAGTTTAAGGACTAATTTGACAAATAAAAATCAACTGAAGAAGTTTACTAAAATATTTTAAAATTTTAGATCATGGGACAGGCTTAATGATTAAGGGCTAATTTAGTAACATGAGGAGTTCTAAATGCAGACTCTACTACAGATACTACCTTATTCTCTTGACATTTCTCATCTCACCTATAGTAAAGTCTGTATTTAACACTCGTCTTGTGACATTCATACATGTTGTAGGTATATTAGGAGTGTGCGAACAAAAAGTCTCGCATTGACTAGAAATAAAATTGAAAATGAGTTTAAAAAGATTGGAGCTTCTTCTCTTAATAAGTCAACCGATCAAACACACACACGCACACACATATATTATTTTAACAAAAAAATTTTATAGTCAACATGTTTTGTCGTTTGATCTTATGTGCTTTTGACGTTGTTGTATAATACTATAATTGAACAGGGGAAGCACAGGCCAAAGAAGCAAAAGAAAGCTAACATAATTCCAAGAAGAAGGTCTGATGATGAGAAAGAAAATGTCAAGGAAATCGTCGACTCTGTTGCTGATATTGAAAAGCCTCAAGAATCAACTCTAGGAACAGCAGCACTGATTGCGACCGTAACATTCACAGCAGCTTTCACCATGCCGGGGGGTTACGCGAGCAGTGTGGCGCATAGAAGGCCGGCACTGCAATTTTTGCAAAAAGCAATGCGTTCCAGGTGTTCATACTAGTAGACACCATAGCATTGGCCATGTCTTCTTGGGCCGTCTATTACCATATTCTCGTTGTGCTCAGCAAAAGCAAATTGAAGAAGGTGAAATTTTATGACAAGGCTGTGTATCTAACCACGTATGCTATGATATCAATACTGATTGCATTCGTCACGGGCACATATGCGGTGCTGGAGACTTTCAAATCATCTTTGGCTATTTCTGTTTGCATCATCGGCACGAGCGTTGCGTTTCTATATTCCATGCTCGGCTTTCATAAATTTGAGAAATTAGAAGGATCATGTAGGAAAGACGCAACATAGAGCCAGTAGGGGCACGTGCCCCCATTAAAAACTTAGGGCATGTTTGACACACCGTATTGTATTGTATTATTTGGATTGTATTGTATTGTTATTATACGTTACGATTTTTGGTTTGTATTGCAACATAATATTATACAATATATTAGGTTGTTTGTTTGCCATCATATTGTATTGTATTAAGAATTGAGCTTTCAAAAGGTAAAATTTACCAAGACTAGAGTGGGGTTTTGGGATCAGTTTTGGGTTACGGGACGGGATCGGGTTTCAATAAAGAAGTAGAACACGGTCTAACCTGTAAGGTGAGAAATGTTTTACAACAATAAATACATCTCTACATGTATGCTTATTAATCATTGGAGCTTAGAACTGAAGGTATTGAATGGAGTTTGCAGTTTTTGTTTTGCTTTACTATTGGGATACTGGAAAGAGCTTTTTTTTTTAGCTGAATATATAACTTGAATGGCATGCCTCGTTTCTTCATGTGGCTGTAATTTTGCTCCTAAAAAATATTTTTCAGTCAGTTGAATTTACAAAATAGTTGCAATTAATGGAGTTGTTATTTTCTTTTAAAAAATATATAAGCATTATATTTTAGCACCTAGTCACCTCAACCTCTATTAGTTTGATATTTTCGTCCCCTTCTAACTATTAAATTCATTGCTAACAACACACAAAAATTCCCTAAGATTTAACTATATTGGCCAATGAAGTTAACTGCAACTCCTTTGGAAGAATTGCCAAGAAAAAGAAAAGTTCAAAAGATGAAAGTGCCAACTGCCAAATCACAAAAAGAGGTAATAATAAGTAAGACCTCCATTAACTATAAACATGGGCTATGAACAACAGTTTACCGACATTTTCTGTCTTTCACCCTTTTTTTTTTTTTTTTTTTTTTTTCTATGAACATTTTATATCATGTGAATTTGATGATCTTGAAAGATTAGTTACTGTTATTTAGAAATAAAGGAATTTTCAAAGTTTAGGCAATCTTGGGCTAGGCATCACTATGACATGGTGGTTGTGTAAAGTTTGTTTAAAGCTCCACATGCTTTCTACCAAATTTTAAGTGCCTATCTCAGGTAGGGAGATAGCGAGAGTGCAATCCGATCTATGTTGAGATATAGTATCGTGGCTTAGGGTCAATGGAACCTTGGATTTTTAAATTGGATTCTATGCTCATATTCGACTTGTGTTCCTAATAGATTTTCAAGATAACGCTAGACACAGGACACCACTAATCTTTTTCCCCCCTTAAAAAAAAAAAAAACCCTTGCCTAAGTGACGAAGATAAACAAGTGTTCGTATTTATCTTATTAAATTGATTTGAATTATAAGTATAAACTACTATATATTAAAAAAAAAACATTGTAATTATTATATATTGATATGATTTTCCAACAACTATTGCATGATTTTAAGTTTAAATTGTTTTGACTATATGAGAAGCCTTTTGGGGACAGAATGCCTATTTTTATATATTTGTTCAATAATATACATTGTTAAATAATATACATAAAGGCACTGGCTGGCTAGTGACAAAATTTACTCGTTGAAAACTTTAATGTAATCATTTGTGTTCGTCGATTCTATTCCATGGGCCATGGCCACTGCGGAAGCTTTTCCTTGTTTTTCTTATTGTCTTGTCATTATTAATCAGTTCCTAATATAGTTTATGTGCTATGCTATCTAGATATACACATTTGTAAGAGAAAATCTAGATGGTTCATGTGGGAATTAATTGGGAAATTTTCTGAGGGAGGTCGCTTGATGAGTTAATTTAAACGCAAAAATTAAGGGTGTAAATGAGATTTTTGAATTAAAAATTTAGGGGGTGCCACCCCCTCTAGGCTTTAGCTAGCTCCGTCCCTAATTTCTAACCACAAGACTTCTGTTTTGGGTTGTCTCTCACTTCATTTCTCAGGTAGATTCACTCCTCATGTAACTCAATGCATTGCTCTTAAATATATTAGTAAGTTTGTTATACATTTGGTAGAAGTTCGAAACTGGCTATGAGTGAAAATGATACAAAAATTGTTGTCATAGCGGCTTGTTCTTCTTCGCCTCCTATTGATGAACCTATAAGATGTTCGATATCTTCGTGGCACTGATCAAGCTGGTCGATCGGCTGGTTTTTCTAATGCTGCTCGTCCAAATTGTGTTTGCATTAATGAAGAATTTCAGCATATTAATTCCCTAGATAAATGTAGATTGCTCATGTTTAAACAGTTACAAAGTTCTTTGTTATTAAAATTATAACATGATATATGATCGTCAGCTATGATGAAAAGAGTTTTAGCCTCATCATCTCGAAAAACTCGCTCATGCGGTGCTGGGTTTTTTTTTACTAAGAAATATGAATTCAACGGTCTCTTTTATGAACCCAAATCCTCGGTCAAATTTATCTATCTAATTTCCTGTCAAACGAATTAAAATTTTAAAATTTAAGACCTTTTGAGATAATTTGATCGATCAAGTGTACCAAGACCTCCCACACGAACTCATGTTTGTTGAAAAATATTCAGGATATGTCTTTCATAGTAATTCGTGAGGTTTAAATACAAAAAGATTGACCATACTACACCCTTAACCCTGAACTAATGGATATCACTACTTTCTTAACCACGTTTCCACCATTTTAACTTCCTAAAATGATATCATATATTTTCCCAAAAGGATAAGACATGCACATAACAAAAGTCTATAATTTCAAATAAGTAAATAAACAAAACACAATTGGCTAATACAGTAACTTCCCGAAGATGAAGTTTTCTAACGTTGGCCTCCATAATAAACTATTTGGAAAGTAAGCATTTTGTCATTGAAGACTGAAAAGTGACATAGCGACAATGTTAGAACATATAATTTAATCGCCAATTTCATTTGAACTTGATAAACATTTCAACGTGAATATTGTTAGTTAAGGACTCCATCTTTAAACAATATTAAAACTAGTAGATGAATTAAGAAGTACTTGTAGGCTAGCCATGCCTTTAATTAATTTATTCATTATTATACTAAGATGGCCATTGAAAACCTAAATTCGCGGGCCTGACCTTAAAGAAGCCGTGGCCCACTCACTGGGCCTTCCTCTTTTGTTGTCTGCAAATGGGCAAATGAGTTTTGCCTTTTACTCGTTGCTGCAGATGATAACATCATAACATATAGACCATTCTTTTAAAAAAATATTTACGATAAAAATCACATTTTAAAATATTTGAGATAAATAGTTTATAAGATAAATTTATCATAATATACTTTTTAAATAAATTATTTACTGTAAATATGTCACAACTTATTTGTCTCTCTCTTTTTTTTTCTTTGTTTTCTTCAGTGTACTAAAATCCCTGACATAGTTGATTGATTATAGCCTTTGTAGGTCCTACTTTGTTGCAAATCCTACCGACTACATTGTTAAGCATTGCTGCATTATTGCTAATTAAATAATGTTGCATTATTACATTTTCGCTTCAATTAGCGATAATCACTCTATAATTTTATTTCAATTACTATCAACCTCTCGAGACATTGTAATAACAATATCACTGGATTAGGGAACCGTAGCTCAATCAATATGACTTCACTTAAAAATAATGTTATGCTATATTCAATGCATTTACAATTTGTTTTTCTTTAATAAATTTGATTTTCATTTTTCTTTAAAAAATTTGATTTCTAGGGTTAGAATTACTTGAGGTACGGTTCAAATAATGAAAACAATTCAACTCTTCATGTGTTCTAATTCTAAACTAGTGCAATGTTTTTTTTTTTTTTTTTTGGACTAAGCAAATTACTTCCCATATGAACATATTTTTGAAATCCACTATTATTAAGCAAAAAAGAGATGAGAAAAAAAAAAAAAAAAAAAAGGGAAGAAATCCACTATTTCCCATATTTTTTAAAAGAGCAATAAGCTTCTCAAGATCTTTTGACATGGGGGATTTTTTTTTTTTTCCAAAGTAAGGGACCCTTGGCAAGACAAATTAGTCACAAGAATTGACAAGGGGTTTGCTGAATGGGGCCTATATATTGAACAAGATTTGATAAGTCAATAGAATTAAATGGCAAGTTGAGCCAAATTTGGCTCTATTCTCTTCTCTTCTTAGCTCATGAAACAAGAATTATGGGTGCGTGATATTTAGGTCCTCTATAATGTGTGTGTATATTTGAGGAAAAAATCAAATCAAGGAGATATCAATTGCCAAATCGAGTGTATATACTTTTATTTTATTTTTGAGTTTTAAATCTATACAAAAATTCCGGAGGTTTAAACAAAGGGAATACTTACGTACAATCGAAATCTTATCCGAATAAACCAATAGAAATAGTAGGAATATATCGCTGGGTAACATTTTGTATCCCACGGCAGGAATTTTTCTAAAGATTGTACGTATAGATGTTAGTACTTCTGTAGAATACATATATGTAAAGATTAACCATTTCTTTACTCACTTCAAAAATCAAAGTTTTAGCAATGCAAGAAAAAACGTGGTGTTTTTTTTTTTTTAATTTTTATTTTTTAAAGAGCTATTCTTTGAGCCATTTACTTTATGGTTACGATATGGAGTCTCCCATCCCATGCATGGTCCCGAAGTGTACTTGTTGAACAGTGGAAGGTATTTTTGAGTATTAATTCTTATATTTAAAAGTAGGCCCTAAGCTAAGAAACAAGATAAGCTGAGTTAAAATCGAGACCCAAGAAATAAAATTAATTAATTACCCTTGCGTTCGGTATTTACTATGGAAAACACATTTTTTAAAAAGTAATAATAAAAATAGCAATTTTTAGCTACTTTGAAAATGTCTTTCAGTGCGCGAAAGAAAGCAAGTTCATGCACGGAATTTAATGTCGTTTTGTTCTGATCAAAACAGGACATTGAAAAACGACATGTTTAATAATTCCGGACGCTCATATTTCGACTTACTTTCGAGTCAAACGAACGACCGACAAAATCGTGTCTTTTATTAGAAATATATTATCAAATGTTGTTCCCGAATTAAACGACATCATACTTTTGAGTTCTTTGAAGATTGAAGAATGACGCGTCGTTTTGATTTTTTGGTTCAAATAATATCAACTAACAAATGACAGGTAATTTTTCCTTCTTTTCTTCGTGTGATTTGTTGAGATTTTGTGGAATAAATTCATTGATTGATTATTCTTCTAGTTACCATTTTGTCGTTCTTTTCATTTTTAGAGTTTATGCAAAACTAAACATATCAATTAGCTTGATTCTAGGGCTTAAGTTTAAGTTGTACAAATTTAGTACAAATTGTGAATGAGAATCTTTTTAGGAAAACGACATATCGCTCACATTGATTTTTAATCGGCACTATAACTCTATGGTTTCTCCTTAGTTTAAACGACGTGTCGTTTTGTTTGCTAAAGTTAAGAACATGCATGAGACATGGGAAAACATGTAGTCTACATGGGAAAAAAATCGGGGGACAATGAAAACGACATGTCGTTTATATTTTCCAGAAAAAAACAAATGTTGTTTGTTTTACACAACATGAATGATTCTCAAAGTCTTACCTTTAAAAACAGAGAAATTACATTTACTTTTCTCAAAAGTTACAGTACATCGCACGTATAAAACTATATCATATAAATTGATCATCATAGATACGTGCAATATTCTTGAATCAAAAAAAAAAAGGAGCAAAAAATGGGTCGTGAAGCTCTAGTCCATAAATGTGCTATCCTACCCTCGTAATATCTTTAAGCCTTCCCCTTCCAATCATTTCAATATGTTGTCAGAAAATTTTTATTAAAATATATATATATATATATATATATCTAGATAGTTAAGATTGGTTTTTCTTCCAAATCTAGAGTTTGATCAATGTCCTGCACCACGGTAGAGGAAAGTGCCACCGATCGATCAAGTTCAATATTCTGTCCGATTGCTTGACAGTAATCTTCCACGATCTCGGTGTCGGTAGAAAATCGGGTAAGTTGATCGGCGAAAGTCGGAGACCGGGTGTAATGACTAGAAAACAGGATGATCAGGACTAATGGTTGTACTGTTGCTCATGTGGTCTAGAGTGGTAGAAGAATAGTCATCATTGTTATGTGCAGATTGTGAAGTGTGATTTTTCTTTCTTTTCTGTTTCACTTCCGCATGCCATTGCCTTATGGCCTTCACTGTGTGCTCTTCTAGCGCTGCACTCTTGAAATTTGATCCCATCTGATCATTAACCATATGAGTCAGATTTTGTATTTTCTAATCATTTAGTACATTTATAAAACTATAGCAAATTATGCACTGAAAAGTACACAAAATTAGCATATAAAACATCTATGTGTGTGTATAAACGCCTGCATATATATATATATATATACCTGGGTCACAAGAGCATACAGAGGAAGAGTAATATAACTGCAGATTACTTGAACCGTCACCCTGCAAAAAATAATTAATCAGTGAAAATGATCGTTTATAACAATGGAAAGATATGCTTATTTTACATGCATGATAATTTTTTGTTAATTAATTCTTGTGTTACTGCTGTCGCCTTTCAGCATGATTGAATTTAGCTAGCAAGGAGTTTCCAAGAATTTTGCTAAGCATGTACTTTTGAAAGTAGAAATATGACATCGCTATGGATTTCGTAAAAACTTAATAGGGTAAAATTTGGCAAATATAAGCTTCTTAATTAAGCTTTAACAAGTTTTGGAACTTCTGTTCCTTAAATTGAAGAAGAAGATTTAAGTAGTTATTATTAGCGTTTTATCAAAAAAAAAAAAAAAGGTTATTATTGGAGATACTTACGCTAAGACCATCCTTACAACGATAATTTCCGTGTGTTCATGGTAGCAAGACTTTATCCCAAATTGCCACTGTATACAAGTTGGAAGAGAAGAAGAAGACGAAGGGGGGAAAAAAAAAATCACAAGAAGAAGTAAAAGATAGAGAGAAGAAATTTTAAAAGTT